>CM038670.1:374479731-375124731 GCA_021605145.1 Aegilops bicornis
AAGATCAAATCAACTATCACCCAACATGATCCCAAAGGCTTTACATGGCACTTTATTGAAACAAAACCAATAAAACATGATAAATACAGTAGCATAATCATGTGAACAAAAAAATAGTAGGTAAAAGTGTTGGGTTGTCTCCCAACAAGCGCTTTTCTTTAATGCCTTTTAGGCTAGGCATGATGATTTCAATGATGCTCGCATAAAAGATAAGAATTGAAACACAAAGAGAGCATCGTGAAGCATATGACTAGCACATTTAAGCCTAACCCACTTCCTATGCATATTGATTTTGTGAGCAAATAATTCATGGGAACAAGAATCATCTAGCATAGGAAGGCAAAACAAACATAACTTCAAGATTTTCAACACATAGAGAGGAAACTTTATATTATTGCAATTCCTACAAGCATATGTTCCTCCCTCATAATAATTTTCAGTTTCATCATGAATGAATTCAACAATATAGCTATCACATAAAGCATTCTTCTCATGATCCACAAGCATAGAGATTTTATTTCTCTCCATATAAGCAAATTTGTTCTCATCAATAGTATTGGGAGCAAACTCAACAAAATAACTATCATGTGATTGAAAATTAAAATCATGATGACAAGCTTCATGGTTATAATTATTCAATATAGTATACATGTCATCACCATAATCATCATAGATAGCAACCTTGTTCTCATAGTCAATTGAGGCCTCTTCCAAAATAGTGGATTCATCACTAAATAAAGTCATGACCCCTCCAAATCCACTTTCATCATTATAATCATCATAAATAGGAGGCATGCAATTATTATAACAAATTTGCACATAAAATCTTTGGGGACTAAAAATGTCATCTTCATCAAACATAGCATCCCCAAGCTTATGGTTTTGCATATCATTAGCATCATGGATATTCAAAGAATTCATACTAATAACATTGCAATCATGCTCATCATTCAAATGCTTTGTGCCAAACATTTTATTGACTTCTTCTTCTAACAATTGAGCACAATTTTCCGAACCATCATTTTCAAGAAAGATATTCTAAATACGACCAATAATATGATGCAACCTCCATTCCATTTTTTATGTAGTTTTCTTTTATAAACCAAACTAGTGATAAAACAAGAAACTAAAAGATTCAATTGCCAGATCTAAAGATATACCTTCAAGCGATCACCTCCCCGGCAACGGCGCCAGAAAAGAGCTTGATGTCTACTACGCAACTTTATTCTTGTAGACTCGTGTTGGGCCTCTAAGCGCATATTTTTGTATGACAGTAGCAATTTTCCCTCAAGTGGATGACCTAAGGTTTATCAATCCGTGGGAGGAGTAGGATGAAGATGGTCTCTCTCAAACAACCCTGCAACCAAATACAAGAAACCTCTTGTGTCCCCAACACACCCAATACAATGGCAAATTGTATAGGTGCACTAGTTCGACGAAGAGATGGTGATAAAAGTGTAATATGGATGGTAGAAATATATTTTTATAATATGAATAAATAAAAACAGCAAGGTAACAAATTGTAAACGGGCACAAAAACGGTATTGCAATGCTTGAAAATGAGGCCTAGGGTCCATACTTTCGGTAGTGCAATCTCTCAACAGTGCTAATATAATTGGATCATATAACCACCCCTCAAAGTGCGATGAAGAATCACTCCAAAGTTCCTATCTAGCGGAGAACATAAGAATAAATTGTTTGTAGGGTAGGAAACCACCTCAAAGCTATTCTTCTCGTTCGATCTATTTAAGAGTTCGTTCTAAAATAACACAAAGCTATTATTTCCATTCAATCTATCCTAGAGTTCGTACTAAAATAACACCAAAGCAAATTCATATTCATAATACTCAATCCAACACAAAGAACTTCAAAGAGTGCCCCAAGATATCTACCGGAGAAACAAAGACAAGAACATGCATCAACCCCTATGCATAGATTACCCCAATGTCACCTCGGGAATTCGTGAGTTGAGTGGCAAAACATATATCAAGTGAATCAATACGATACCCCATTGTCACCACGAGTATTCAATTGCAAGACATATATCAAGTGTTCTCAAATCCATAGAAGTATTCAATCTGATAACAACAAAATCTCAAAGGGAAAACCCAATTCATCACAACAAGATAGAGAGGGGAAAACACCATATGATCCGACTATATTAACAAAGCCCGTGATACATCAAGATCATGACATCCCAAGAACACGAGAGAGAGAGAGAGAGATTAAACACATAGCTACTGGTACAAACCCTTAGCCCCGATGGTGGACTACTCCCTCCTCATCGTAGTGGCCGCCGGGATGATGAAGATGGCCACCGGAGATGATTCCCCCCTCTGGAAGAATGTCGGAATGGGGTCTAGATAGGTTTTTGGAGGCTACAGAGCCTTGCGGCGGCGGATATTTTGATCTAGGGCTACCCCAAGGGTTTTCGGAATTTTTGGGAATTTATAGGGTAAAGAGGGGGTGCGGGAGGCCACCGAGGTGGACACAACCCACCTGGGCGCGCCTACGCGCCCAGGTGCTGCTCTGCCCCATCCTGGGTGTTCTGGTCCATAAGAAATCTTGAAAAAGTTTCGCGGTGTTTGGACTCCATTTGATATTGATTTCCTGCAATGTAAAAAACAAGCAAAAAATAGCAACTGGCACTAGGTCAATAGGTTAGTCCCAAAAAATGATATAAAGTTGCTATAAAATGATTATAAAACATCCAAGAATGATAATATAACAACATGAATACTTCATAAATTATAGATACGTTGGAGACGTATCAGTCACCGTAGCCAAACCCTATGACTTGAACCATTGTCACGGTATTTTTCACACAATTAAGATCCGTCCATGATAAACTTTACTCCAATGCCTTGTATGCACTTTAGTTCACATCACAGTTTTGAAGCACATGTCGCATGTTGTTTCAGAAATTTTCATGCAAGTTAAGTGTGTTGGATTTTCATTTGGATTTTTCAAGTCTTTTACGTTGAATATTATTTTGGTTCTCATTATTGCTAGAAATTGCTTGCTAGAATGATTGATTATGTGAATGCAATGTTTCCGTATATAGATTTTCTTCGGAGAGTGACGAATAGTACTATCAGGACTTTCCGAGAGCGATATAATCTTCACCAAGTAATACCAGACAAGTTCACTTTGACCATTTTATTCATATCTATGTTTTTATTGCATTTAGTATCACCGTTCATCAATCTCTCCGGAGTGATATTGAATTCTTGTAGAGTAGAATGCATGAGGTAGGAACCCATCCCCACATTATCAAGCCCGGGTATTGCTATGAGTGTTTCATGTGAGATGTGAGTGTGATAATAATATCTGGATCGACCTCAAGACTACAAGACTTCAAGATTTCAATACTCCTCTGGGTGGATTGCTTGCAAGAAGAGGGGATCCTAGGGATTGACTAGTGACCAACCAGTGCTACAGGCTTGAGAGGTGATTCACCCAGTTTTACTAGGGGATCCTAGGGATTGAGTAGTGATCACCCAGTTTTATCAGGGGATCTGGGGGATTGGCCAGTGATCACCTAGTTTTATACAACGCCACCCAGGCGCAAAGATATTGATGGATCTTTCAAGAATAGAAGCTTCCATGCGCAGCCGCAAGCTATTATTGGCTCTAACATAATTGAGTACATCGGAAAGACTTTGTCTCGGTCATCCCGTTCTCAAACACCAGGCAATGCGAGGACCGCAAGGGTGGCGGTCGAGTTTTGCGGGAAAAGTGCACAAACCTCTGCAGAGTATTAAACTAATCGATTAGCCGTGTCCCCGGTTACAGACAATTTGAGCGACTGGAATTAGATTGTCTGGATATTCTCAACACTGTTACCAATTAAATACTTTGGGCTTTTAATGACTTGTAAGTTAGAATTGGTTGGCGGAACCATCTCATAAAGGACATCCACGTAGTATTAAAATGCAAATGAAAACTTCGAATTAGGACAAACCTCGCTTTTTTGCAAATGCATCAGACTTAGAGCTTTTTTCGCGAATACGCAGAGGATGTGTATATTCTCATTGATAGAAGACGAGTTGTACACCATGAGGTTACAAGAGCTCACTAAGCCATGTACACAGGAAGGCATGGAAGTGAGCTAGGAGCAGAACAGACATGGGGTTGCGCAGCCCCAGAAACCTAGAATGCTATCTCTCAGGAATGATGGTGTGCAGTCCGGTGGCCCCGCACTTGGCCCACATGCGCGCTTCGTCTCTAATGAAGTCGGAAAGCCAGGAGATGGAGGGCTGCTCGCCGTTGAAAATGCAAGTGTTTCGGTGCTTCCAAAGCCACCAGGCAGTGAGGATGGTAAGAGTGGCCAAACCGTTGAGCGTAGGGGATGGCGAACGGTTGCAGAACGTTTCCCACCAGGCGAAGAAGTCAGTGTCAGTGCTCAAGATGTCGGTGGTGGAGCGAACCCAACTGAGGATCTCGTGCCAGATTTGGCGGGAGAAAGGGTAGCCCGCCAAAAGATGTTGCATTGTCTCCTCTTCATGATCGCAAAAGACGTAGGAGTCCTTGTGTGGAAGGCCATGTCGAGCAAGACATTCAGCCATCCAGCATCGGTCTTGCAACGCAAGCCATATGAAGAATTTTATGCGAAGGGAGGCCCATGGCTTCCAAGTGAGCCGCCAATGCGGGTCCTAGCAGGCACCAAGGAATAGTGCCTGATAGCATGAGCTTGCCGAGTAGGTAGCGGAAGAAGACCAGCGCCATTGCAGGGAGTCTGGGGTGTCAGTGAGAGAGACATGATGCACGCAGCGCCAAAGGTCGACATACTGGACGAGAGCGGCAGGCCCTAGAGCGCCCTGGATGTCACGAACCCAAGAGCGCTGGAGGAGGCCATCGTGCATGGTGCGGGTCTTGCGCTGCCGCAGGGTAACAAGCGTGAGGATGAGCGGGGCGATCTCAGCAACTGATCTACCATTTATCCAGTGGTCACTCCAGAACCTGCATGTGCGTCCGTCGCCGAGCGCCCAAGTGGTAGATGCACGAAAGATGGTCGAGATGGCGGGGTCCTGAGGGATGTGTAGGTGGCTCCACGGGCGCGACGTGTACGTGTACTTGAGCCAGAGCCAGCGAGTTCTCAGCGCGATGCCGGCGCGTTGTATGATCAGACTTAGAGCTACCATGTCCATATTGCATATAGTATAGACTTTTCACCTGCTTTCTATTGTGACCTTGCCGGTACATTCAATGTACTGACCTATATGGCTGCAATGTCTCATGTTGTAGATATTTCTTTGATGAGTAAGAGTTACGATACATGGTTACGATCTACACTCAGCCTGCCGATGGCGTTGATGGGACTCCACACCCGTTTCATTGTTTTCGCTGAGACTTATGAGGTATATATATATTAGTTTTTACATTATTTATACATGTGATTGCACTTTGATATATGCATTGATGTACTGTGTGTGCTAGCATACTGATCCGAATATCTTGATCCGTGTATGGCATGAGATACCACGTAGGCTTGACCGTTTGAGATTAGGTCGTTACAGAGATGGTATCAGAGCACATGTTGACTATTGGACGTGACCCTAGAAACTAGAAAGCCCTAGGACAGGATACCTCTAAAACTTTATTTTGAAAAAGATCCTTGTCTTCTCAACTTTTTCTCATTTTATCAAATAGTCGCTCTTACCTCAGAATACTCCTTTCCCTTTTGGTCACACAGAGAATCAACTGAGGACCACCTCAGAGTACAAGGATCGAAGAAACAACAATTGGAGTCTCTGAAAAAACCCTGAAGAATCCCAATATTTATATGACCTTTAGAAGACCCAAACCCCTATTTTATACTCACGTTAGATGCAAATAATTTGTGAGCTATCATTTTGTGATGTTTTTCGATAGCAACAAATAAATCCTGTTTTCAAAACTATATTGTTTGTATGGGTATCTTTCTCCCTCTCTCTCCAACCTTACCTCACTGCTGCTAAACCAATCAGATGCCGGATGTAACTATACCAGGAATGGCTCGGGGAACAATGGATCCAGCATAGAACAGTTGCTCCAAACCCAGAACCAGATGTTGCAGCTCCTGATGTAGAACTAGAACCAAAACAACAACAATAACCTGCCACCCCAAGTTGATAACCTTACCCGTTTTCTGAGGTTGAACCCACCTGTGTTCTCAAGCAGCACGGAGCCAATTATCATAGATGACTGGCTCCGCAAGATAGGAAGAGAGCTGGCCACCGCAGGATGCACTGACCCAGAGAAGGTGAGGTTTGCCACTCATCAGCTAGATGGACCGGTAGCCGCATGGTGGGAGAACTATATCACCACATACCCCATGGCGAATGTGACTTGGGAGCACTTCCAGCAGGCATTCCATACCACTCATGTTTCAGCTGGAGCTATGAGCCTCAAGAAGAAAGATTTTTGTAACTTACGTCAGGGAGGACGTTTAGTTTATTAATATGTCAAGGAGTTCAGCAGGTTGTCCCGTTATGCTCCAAGAGACATGGCCATCGATGTAGCTAAATGGGAGAAATTTTTGGAAGGTTTGAACGATGAACTTGAAGTTCGGTTGATCGTTGCTCACTTTGAGAATTTCCAGGAGCTGGTTGATAAAGCTATTATCCTCGAAGGCAAGCAGCTATAGATGGAGAACCACAAGAGGAAGTACGGACAAGTAACGTATAACTCTGGAGTACAGCAGAAGCCCCGCTACACCCTGTACTCAGGAAATACTGGATCCGGACCCAATAAATTTGGAGGACACAACCATCAAAACCATGGAGGTCGTTCTCAACACGTAAGCATTGGACACCACCCAAGTGGCCACCGTCATGACAGTGGAACTAGAGTAATTGTAAACCACCATCATTCCAACCTAGCTATACTAACAAAGAAAGATAAGAGTCATATTACATGTTTTTAGTGCAAGAACATAGGATATTATGCTAATGATTGTCCAAAAAAGAAGCAAAGAACCCAAGGAACCTATAGAGTCACAAGGAAGCCAAGATAATTGTCGGAAGTTAACTGTTTTCGTTGTGATGTTGCAGGACATTATACGATTGACTGTCCAGACCCAAAGAAAGCTTGGGCTGAGTAGTCGAGTTGTTGGGTGATAGAAGGCAATAAGTATGGTAGGAAACTCCATTATTTTCATGAAGATGTTGAGCTAAGATTTTGTAATCGAAGTCTTGAGGATTGTAATGAATTCATGAATCAATAAAATTAATGTGTCATGATTTCATATTTTGAGTTGTGTATTAGTTGTTACTCTATAAATAAAGATTTTGACCATTTTGTAGGATATGAGAAATATGCTCTACGGATGGATTTGAGCATTACAATTTTAAGGGTGGTAGTACCCTCTGGGAACACTTGACCAATGAAAAAATGTATTACACAAAGTGGAGTTTTGATTTTTAATTTGTTGTTTACCCCAAGATGAAGGAATGAACTACTAATGGATTTAAGGGAGGTGTAATGTTCGAATATGGAACAGTCGTAACTCCAAGGGTGAAATAAAGCTACACAAGAATGGAATTCATAACCCACGGGCCCATGATTTCTTAAGTATGCAGTCATAACCTTGTTGAAGGAAGAAATATGGAAGAAACCGTGATTTCATCACCAGAGATTTCATAGGAGGTTACGCAAAAAATCGAGAGTTGTGAAAAATGGCAGATGTTTTGTTGGCTTGTAGAACCGAAGGATTTACCCAAACCTAGTTCAAGGACAAGAAAAATTATGCAATGCTTGTGAGAATGCCCGAGTGTTAAATATAGGAGATCCGCTAAACCTTATACAGGGCAATGATATGGGTGCGGAAAGGATTGATCACCATACCGACTTACTCTTATCATACGCTCTTCATATTTGGAAAGGTAAATCTGAGTCACTTACCCATAGTAGAGAGACTACGATGTTAAAAACCTTGTTTAAACCTTAGAATGGCAGGACGATGGAATCCTGTATAGGCAACCTTTCACTACTGCAAGATGCTGCTAACGCGACACTACGATTAGAGACCCTTTGATGAAACTGTGTGCGATGCATTAATAAAAAATGGTGATGTAAAAACCGTCAAAAAGATGCAAAACGTTTGTGATGGTGGAGACATCGAACACGGTTCAGATTTTAGTTGCGTGTGTGATGCGGGGCATACAGTTGATCCAGACGAACTGTTGGCGATGAGACCGAACAACAGAAACAGGTAACCATATCAAGGTGTGTGCGATATACGACATAAGTTCACTCGGATTAACTGTTTGTGATTAGGCAACACAACAAAAATGGTTAGCCAGATCAAGGTGTGTGTGATATATGGCATACGGTTCACTCGGACAAAATGTTTTCGATTAGGGAACAAAACAGAAACGGTTCAACTTAACAAGATGTGCGTGATATGCAGCATACAGTTCACATAGATGAACTGTTTGCAATGAGCCAAAAGAACACAAATTATTCGTGTAAACAAGATGTGTGTGATACGCGGCAAACAGCCCACTCGAGTGAACTGTTTGCGATGAGAAATTATAACACAGACGGTTACTATAGTTAATTTGTGTGCGATTCTGTGTGTACAAAAAACTTTGAAAAATGCAAACTAGTTGCTTGCGGTGGCTAGGAGTATCACACATGATGCGTCTGCGAGTACTCGTGTGCGATGATTAGTAAGTTACACATACATTTCCTTATGTTAACACGTGTGTGATAGATAACACGTGGCACTGCATACGGTATTCGGGTTGTGTGCTCCACTTAGTCTTCCCGCGCTCCACATGGGTGAATTCTAAAATTCCTGCCTCTTCCCTCATCGGTTTCCCGCCACCAGCCAATGGCTTGCTGCATATAACCCAGGCGGCAACGTACCATCGCGACACTGTGCGCACATCTAGTCCTCACCCATCTACCATTAGTTATTCCAACCATGCCAGGAAACGACCAAAGCTTCAACATCGACCCCTACTGGTGTTACATCTTCGGCGGGGAGAACGAGCTGGAGCAGGTCGGGTAGCAAGAACTTCGTCGGCCGGTGTAGGCACCATGGCCCATCAGCAGCGATATCGGCATGACAGTCCTTGGGCGCACAATCAACATATTGCAGAGGAAGTGTGATGAGCAGTTTGCCATCTACCGTGCAAAAGATCCAGAGCTGCTCGGCGGCATGATCGATGACCCACCTGAAGAGCTGCCGTCACCAGTGCTCATCTAGAGCTTGATGCCTCGCAAGGAATACTCAAAGGACATCTGCGATTTAGTCAAGACACAGCCAGCCTGCAGCTTCATCATTGCCGGTGGCGGCCGTGTCAACCTCGATCTCGATGATGTTGTGGCCAAGCTCGAGTGCATCCTTGGCGGACTTGACGTCACTCGTCGTATTATCCGTTGCCATTGTATTTGTCATCGTATTATCCGTTGCCATTTTATTTGTCATCGTAGTATCCGTTGCCCTATGTGGCATTTTAAATTAGGCCGAAATACTAGTTGAAAACACGAACAAAGAAAATGCTAACGTTGAGCGGGGCCATGTGATCACAAGCAAACACCCTCCGTACAGGTGCTTTAATTAACCGCGTGTTAAACAATGGCTCGGCCGCCATTAATGGAGAAGTTGTGAGCGAGGCGGGCGGCTGGTGGATGGAGGTCAAAGAGCTCTCTTCCCGGTGAGAATGGGCGGCCTTGCTACTCGCACGTGTCCCGTTGAGCCTGCGAGGTGGACAGGACGCACGTGTCTCGTCGAGCCTGCGTGGTAGAAGGCTCGCACGCATCACGTCGAGCCTGCACCACGGACTTCTCGCGCTCGTCCCGTCTAATCAAATAGTTGCATGCACGCCACCAAGTATGGTTAAATTTTGGCACAAAATACAAAGATGACCAACGAACGAGGACGGAGGTAGTACTATCCCATAAGAAAAGAGGGATATGTGGCCGCACTTTAATGGTTACGGGAACACACGGTTCATATAGTACAACCATTTACAATATTACCTTGTCAGCTATTAGTTTCAAAAGGACTTCGTTGGCTATTAATGTGTGCGCCTTTGTCTCAAACTGGATGATTCTTTTACCACGACATATATGTGCCATGTCATGAAACCATGCCAAGTTTCATGTTTTTTGGGTGAGTTTTCTTTTTACTCAGATTTAAAAACCAATATTATCATTGTTTGAGGACGACGAGAGATTTGTAATTCACTCCCATTCCTTCAATGAGACCTAAACATGCACCCAATGACACATGTACGATTTCCACCCATTTTGCTTCACTGCAGCATGTGCTTGTAGTTAAAATTTGAATTATGGACTACATTAAATGCCTAGAAAACTCAATTAATATATAAAATAGCCAAACATACCTTGAACAGTTTCAAATTTCAGCACGACACTCTCGTTCTTCTATGTTGCCTGTAGAGAACAAATTTCAAGGTGAGAAGAGGCAGCGATTATTGTTTCACCCACAAGAGGGGCATGTTTCCCTACCAGAACCACGAGGGTTGCGAGAAGCTTCGGTTTGTAAGAGTCTTGTAATATAGCTTGGCCCAAATTGGACAATTTTTTACCACGCCATATATGTGCCATGTAGTGACACCATGCCAAGTTTCATGGTTTTTCGGTGAGTTTTGGATTTACGGAAATTTAGAAACCAAGATTCGCAATGTTTGAGGCCGAGCCAGGGTGCTGACACAGTTGAATTCATTTGCATACCTTCCATGGGACCTAAACATGCACCCGACGGAAACATTTACGATTTTTCTAGCCATTTTGGTGCACTTGAGCATGTATTTGTAGTTCAGATTTGAATTATGGACATTAAATGCCTAGAAAACTTAATTAATGAATAAAAAAGGTCAAATGAACACCGTTTCCCGCCACTCCTCCCATCGGTTTCCCGCCTCGTCTCCCATGGTTTCCTGCTGCTAGTGACAGTGCTCATAGAAGGCTAGGCGGCGACACACTGGCCATGTAAATATTGCACACAGTTTCTAAAAGCACAAGTGTCTATGATAGTAGGGAGTAGGTTCCATAGGGTGACCAGCGTGAAACGCCTTAAAGGCAGGGAGGCAATTCCTATCAGCAAGGGGCGGCTTCCCATCCTCTAGCCTAGTCAAATAGAACACATAAGTTAAGCGTGCTCGGGCTGGAGTAGTCTAAGGATGGGTGAGCCAGTGGGAAGTTGCATATCTCAAGCTTCATTTTAAGTGCTATGATACGGTCATTATAGACATTTATCATCAAAATGTCTCTATAGTGACCTGTCATGACGATTATATAAACCTTGGGATCCTTGTTTTGCTACTTTGTAGAATATGTTTTTTATTGGTTATTTTTTGTTCTCAAAAATCAAAGAATGATCGACATATGTAGGCCCACACAAATTATTCCATTGACTCAACGCACGAGAAGGGTTTACTTTCAGCACATGCGCTGGATGACACCCGACCCCTACCCCCACACAAGCCTCGAAGTTGCGTTCCTGACATCGTACGTCTTTAACGTGGCCACGGGGTATGATGTTCAGTTTGTAATGTTACTCCCCATCAAACTTCTGCTTTCGGGATATGAACAAATCACACACCAGACCCATACATTTTTTTGGGCCGCATGCAGGGTATAGGGGGGCAGGTGTTCTGATCGAGCATGTCTCCCTTGTGCGGTTTATAGACATCGCACGTATCCCTGGGTTCCCCGAGGTATATATATATACACACATAAACACTATTCTGATCAAGGGATCAGAATAATATTCTGATCACAACCTGAACTGCCCAAGTAACGCGCCTGAACTTCCCTCTGTACGAACCCGACCTTCGGGCTATCTTCGCAACCGTGTCTCCCCGCGCGAATTATTCTGGTTAGTTGTGTTCTATATGATGTTAGTGTAATCTAGAAACGTTTTATAGAAACTAAATACCCGTTTTAAATAGGAATCTTGCTCGTTGACGGATTTTGATCTCGGATCGTGATGAAATTGTGTTTTTTGTAATTTTACTGCCTGAGTTGTTCGACCTGAACTTCTCCCAATGCTAGGTTGAACTTCTGCCAATATTGCCCAAATGGGGCTTGTGATATATCGTTGGAAAGCTATGGACACAAGTATCATGACCCAAGTTAAATTTTTTGCAAAATCTAAGCGGTTTAAGAGCAGTTTTGAAAACCGTTTTTTTCTTCATACAAAAAACGTGAATCGTATTTTCGATCGCATTTCTAAACTGTTTATCGGAATGAGGCAAATAATCTGGCCTTGGAAAGCTGCCGTAAAACCGCTCCTTCCACATGTTGAAAGTTTTCTCTAATTCCTTCTGGTTAAAGAGTAATTTAGAAAATCGTAAAATTCCGCAAACCGAACAGCCAAGTTTGTATTTTCAACGTCATTTATAAATGGCTAATCCAATTGAGGCAAGTGATATGGCATTAGAAAGCTTATGAAAATGCGCTACTTTCTCTTGTTGAAAGGTTTTTCTAATTTTGAACGGTTTAGAAGTAATTTAGAAAATGGTACAAGTTCCACCGAGTTTGTATTTTTGAGCTAATTTCTTAACCGTACGTCCGAATGCGGCAAATGATATGTCATTGGAAAGCTTGTGGAAATGCGAAACTTTTTGGTATATATTGTTTCTCCAAATTCCTTATGGTTTTAAGTCAATTCTAAAAATGGCTACAAATATATTTTCGCCGTAATTTCTACAAACTTTACCGGAATGGGGCAAATAATATACCGCTGAAAAGCTACGGAAAATGCGAAACTTTTTCATGTTGATGGTTTTCTCTGATTCCTAGCTGTTTTTATGTAATTTCGAAAATGGCAAGATCATTCATTCTGTCTTTATCGCGAAACAGATTCTTCGAAAATGCACCGCGTGAAGAACTTGAACTTCTCGACATGTCTAATTGAACTTCACTCTGTTTTTCACGTGCTTTTTTTGCTCGTAGATCTCCATCACTGCTCGTAGCTCTCCATCCACTCACCGGGATTGACCAAGTGATATCCCGATGGAAAGCTGCTATAAACACGCAACTTTCCCGTGTTGATCATTTTTTCATACTCGCAGTGATTTTAAAAGTTTTTCATCTGAAATCCATTCAGCGTAGTAGTTGAACTTCCTGCTGTTTTCACGTTGAACTTCTGTGACGTATTTTTGTTTGTAATTTTCTCATCCATCCATTAGTGTTACACAAATGATATTCCTTCTGTACACGTCTCTTACAATAATTTTTTTAACTTTCTCCGACCGAGGACTTAAGCTTACACAAATGATATTTCTGTCATTTTGAAGTAAATTAGAAAATTGTGAGATCATGATTTCTGCGTTCATCGCGAATGGAAATGCACTGAGTGAAGTATTTGAACTTCTGGGGCATGTCTGTTTGAACTTCACTCTGTTATTCACGTGTTGTTTTTTGCCCGTAACTCCCAAACCACTTATCGGAATTGAGCAAATGATATACAGATGGAAAGTTGTTGACAACACACAACTTTCCTGTGTTGATCAGTTTTTCATACTCGCGATGGTTCAAAAGAATTTTTTGAATACACAAAAATGTGTTTTAAATAGTATACATAAAACTTTTAACCATTCATCAGAATATAGCGTATAATATATCATTGGAAAGCTTATGAATAGGAGCATCTTTTTCATGTAGACATACGTTACAAATTTTTGTCGTTTAAGAGCAGTTTTAAAAATGGCAAAACAACATCGTTTTTGCCTGTTTTTTACATGTAATTGATGGTCGGACGTCTCGCACTAGAGTTCTTGAACTTCACTGGTAAGAGCACGTGAACTTCTTACAACAAACGTTTTAGGCTTTTAGTTTTACTTTCATTGATTTTCACCCGAAATGCATTCCGTGTAGTAGTTGAACTTCTCGTTGTTTTCCCCTTGAACTTATGTCACGTATTTTTGTTCAACCTCTCTCACAATAATTTTTGAACTTTCTCGGGCCAAGCTCTTGAACTTCTAGCAACAAAACTTTTAGCCTTTGCTTTTTCATTCTTTTTTTTCCATACAAAATGCACATAGTGTAGTACTAGAACTTTTCGCAATTATCAATCCGGACTTCTCTCGATTACATGAAAGTATATGAGTTTTTTATAGATATCGAACATCTACCTTTTTTATTTGAACTTCATTGTGTATTTTTAGAAATGTGAAAATTGGAGGTTTTTTAGAAACATCGAATTTATTCGTTATTTGGAATTGAACTTATTGGTTTTATTCCACAACTACACACCGCACAAACAATACACCTTTGAAAAGCTATTGAAATTATCCAAAATTTTCTTGTTAAAAATTTGAACTTCTTTTGTTCTAATTTTTTTGAACTTCTTGGTTTTATTCTTTTAATAATAAGAAAAAATTGAATTTTTTATCGACACCGAACTTCACCATTTTTTAAATTTGAACTTCTTAGTTTTATTGGCTAGTAACAGGGGAAATCCTTTTTCTATAGACATTGAAACCGCATCGTTATTCTAGTTCGAAGTTCTAGTATTTTTAGAAAGTTGAAAAGCATTTTTTATTACTTGTTTTTTGAAAGGATCCTCTTTTTAATTTGAACTTCTCTAAATTTATTTACAAACAGGGAAATCCTTTTTTATAAAGAATTTTGATGTACTTTTCATATTTGAACTTCTTGCTTTTTTTTAACTTCCAGACTTGTCTTTTAGGAGAAACTTTTGCATGTACATAGTTTTTTCAAAATTCACCGCCATTCTTAAAATGCATAGCCACGTAGAGAGTTTGAACACTTCTTTTAGTTGTTACTTTTATTTTAATTTGAACTTCTTCATTTTATTCTTTAGTAACGAGAAAAAATCTGAGTTTTTTATAAACTTCGAACTTATCTATTATATGAATTTGCACCTCTTAGTTTTATTCTCGGAAAAATATGGTTTTTAAACAAGTAGAAACAATTTTTTCAAATAAAATTCATACTTTTATTTTTCCTAGAAACGGGAAGAATTTGAGTTTTTTTTTGTATACATGGAACTACTCCGTTATTTATTTTGAACTTCATGATTTTATGTTTTGGAACGAGAAAAATCTGAGTTTTTATAAACAGTGAACTCCTTCATTTTTTTAATTTGGACTTCTTGTTCTTTTCCTTTAGTAATTTATTAATGGATAAATCCTATTATATATATATATACATCGAACCGCTTGGTTATTTCAATTTGAACCTCTAGATTTAAAAAATAGAGTAGAAAATCCATTCAAAAGCTCTCTTATTTTAAGTTGACCTTCTTTGTTTTCTACAAATATATGTGTATCTCATTTTTCTCTATTTGTAAACTCTTCAATTTGTTAAATTTGAACTTCCAGAGTTAATATTTTTCTAGTTAGGTTTGTTCTCTTCTTGGTATATAAACATCAAACTCCCCCATTATTTCAATTTGAACTTATGGGTCATTAATTTGAACTTCTTGATTTATTCATTTAGTAGCTAGAAAAATCTCATTTTTTTAATTCTTTGAGGATGTAGATCTTAGGTTTGTTTCCTAAACTAGTTTTCCCTTTTTTTATGAACTCCCACAAGTTGATTGTGTTGCTATTTTCCCCAAAACATTATTTGTGTCGAGCACATATAAGAGTAGTTTTCTTTTGTGCATTTGATTGTTCTGTAGCTAATATACATGATAGATGCGATGCGAGAAAATTTTCCAAGATTGAATGAGCATATTGAGTTGTTGGTGTACGCATAAATTTTGCAATTCAGTTTTTCTCCTGAGAAGTATGCAATAGTCGTAGTATTAAACTGTGATTTTTTATGAACTCTGACCTACTCAATTTTTTAAATTTGAACTTCAACGGTTTTTATTGATTTCACCTTTGTTCTCATATTTCATGTGGTTTGTTATTTAATTGTTATTTTTTTACCTTTTCTGAACTTCCTCGCTTATACTTGTAATTAGGTTGGACTAACACATTGAGGGAAAGCAACGTGAACTACTCCTAATAGTACCTTTTCAAAAAAAATAGAGGGGGATTTCACGTCGTACCATGGAACACCAAAAGGTAACTACCCAGTTTTCCAAAAAAAATTAACTTGTTGGCCCAACACAGCTACCTAGTCTCGTGTAGCCCATGTCCGCTCATGGTCATCTTCAACCTACAGAACACTAACAGAGTTGATTTGCCCCCAACGATTTCACCTTTACTGCCAGGCAATTAAGGCCTTGATTCGCCACAACCTAAACACAAAATTTGTTGCTTCCCTCACGACGAATCCATTCCATCAGACGGGGCGCAATATTGTGTAGTATCTGAGGAGATCGATGTGTGTTTTCATCTGATAATGGAGCTATTAGAGATTTTGCCTGCCACGAAGTACATGAACCTTGTCCAGCGTAATAGTTGGACTTCAGTTAACTTCGGATTTCCTCTCCAACAACATTACAGATGCTCAAGCCACCAACGTGACTGCTCCATATGTGCACAATTAAAGTAATCCCTCGCATCAGGCATTGATGCAGATCACAGGCGCACACATACTCATGTCCCGTGGGCTCGATTTTGTCTGCCCTGTCATTGTCGTCCCCTACAACTACACCTTGCTCACCTCCATTCTACTGCTCCGCACGCCCTGTTTGAACTTCTTCAGCTGTACATCGGCATGTATGTGTACGCCTATCCTGCAAGCTCCAGCGTGGCTGAGGATGACACAGACAGAGCTCACTCCTCATAGGAGCTCGCACTGCAGATGAAGAGGAAGGTCGGGGGGGAGGACAGGGGGCTGGACCCCTCTGTAATTGGTGGCAGCAGGTCGGAGCGAGGCGCGTGACTAGCTGCAGGTCAAGACCTCTTACAGCAGCAGGTCGAGGCCGGAGGGATGGGGAGGCAGTGGTTGGTCGGGAGACGAGCGGGATGGGGCGGGGAGGCGAAGGTTGGTCGAAGGCGCACGGGGCAGGTGCGGAGGCGGTGGTTGGCCGGAGGGCCGCAGTTTTCTTTGTTATGGCCCGACGGCAGCATGAATGGAGGTAGGATCCGAGCAGCAATGTGGTTGGTTGTCGGGGGCCAGCGGCGGCGCGATAGGAGGTCGGGCCTCGGCGGCGGCGCGGTTGGAGGTCGTGCCTCGGCGACGCGCGGTTGGAGGCGGGCCTAGCGGCGGCGCAGTTGGTTGCAGGGGCCGGCGGAGGCGTGGCTGGAGGCGGTCCTCGCGGCGGCGCCGTTGGTAGTAGGGGCCGGCGGCAGCGCTATTGTTGGCAGGGTTGCCGGCGACTCGGGCTCGGGTGGCAAATGTTGGATCGGGGAGGTAGGGGAGGGGATCGCGGGGAGCGGGTGGGTGGGATTTTTCTTTTTTTCTTTTGCATCAGTCAGGTGGTGTTTCGTGGGATCTCAGAAACATCCCATCGGGCCGGGTCGACCGTGATCCAAATAACTATTTTGATCCTGGAATCAGAATAGTGCTATATATATATGACAACACTATTTTAATTATAGGATTAGAATAGTTATTTGGATCTGCTCTATATAGGCTCGATCAACACGTTCCCGAACTCCCGAAACGCACAAAAAAAACTTCCATCTCTCCCCACCCCGTCGACCCACGCCCGTCGGCCTCCCCCCAGACCCGCGCGCCCTGCCACCAACCACCTCCCACCGGCGGCCACCGGCCGCAACGCCTCACCTGCCGCCGCCACCCCCTCCTCCCGGCCAGACGCGCCTCCTGGCGCCGCCAAACCCCCGCACCACCGCACGCCACCGAGACCCAACATCCTAGCGCGACGCGGCCGCCCCTAGATCCCCGTGTGTTGCCGCCGGCCGGGGATCCACTCAAGATATCGACGACGGCAGCAACAGCGCGCCAGATCCCCACTTCACGCCGCCGCCGGAGCCCTACTTCGCTGCGCCGCAAAGTGCCTGCATCCTCGGTCGCCACGAACCTACGACGGGGCTCCCGCCTTCCGCCTCCTCCTGGCTATTCCCTTCTGCTCGCGCCTTCGGCCTCCTCTCGGTGGTGCTCCACCGCCGCAGCACGGACGATGCTCGTCGGCGCCACACTCCGGCCGTTCAACTACATGGCCCCCTGGAGTTCACAGCCACAGCGCCCCCTGAATCCTTTGCTGCTATGCATCTCACCCCCATGTACTGAATCTGCAACATCTATGCTTTTATCTGAATGCGAACAGGAGGAGCTGGAGTACGCGGAGCAGGGCGGCAGCGTAGGTTGGGGCAGGGTTGTGGCGACGCGCACCTCCCACCTCTGCCTGCCTACTTCCTCACCTGACCCCGTTCAGCTCCGGCCGGCGGCCAAGCTTGCACCTCCCACGGCCGCACGCGCTCAACACGAACTGCCACGGCTTGCACTTCTTCTCTCCCTCTGCTTGCGCAGTGCAGCTTCAGCTTCTTGCAGCGACTTGGACTTGGCATGCTGATGGAGATGACCTGCACTCCAGTAGGATGGGACCTGCCCAAGTCGAGGCCGTAGAGATGTACAACTCATATGCTCCTTCCCCCATTTGGTTGCATGGAACGTGTTCGTGCAAATGCTCATGTGAGCATTGTATTTGTTACAGGGTGATACTTCTTGGTCAACAATGATATAGCACTGACGTATAGCGTTATAATGTCTCATTTTTGTATGATCGGTTTGTACTAGAACATCTGTAAATTTTTGGAAAATATTCAGACTGCAACCTGAGAAGTTCGTCGGTAAAAAAAATCATGGAAAAATGGAGAAACAAAAACAAGTAAAAACACATGGAGAAAAGTTTCATGAGTACATGGGAAAAAGGGTTCAAATGAACGTGTGAAGTTCAGGTTTCAGAAGTTGGTAAGTTTGAAAATAATAAGCCAGATAAGATAAGTGCAGAGGAAAAGAAGTTACATCCGAAAAACAATAAAGAGACCATGATAAAAAATTCCTCAAGAAAAAGAAAGGGACAAATGTGGTGTGAACTAAGACGAGGAGAGACGTTGCAAAAAGTTTGTAGTTGAGGGTTGCGAGGCTACAAAAAGAACACTGAAGCATCATTATAAAAAGTTCTTTTGCGGGTTTTTTGACAAAACTCAGACGGAATTCCCACAATTTTTTCGAAATAAAACCATAAAGTTTGAATTAAAAAATTGAAGTGAATAGAATCAAGAAGTTCGAATTAAAATAACAAAGCAATTTGATGTTTATATAGCAACAAGAAAACATGCCTCACCTAGAAAATGTTAGCTTTGGAAGTGCAAAATCAAAAAAGGTCACCGCATGAAACATAGCAAGTTCAGAGAATAACACAACATTATTATTATTTTTTGAGTAAGATTAACCGGTCAATCAAAAAAAGTTTGATGAAAACAGAACTTCATAAAAAAAGGGATTCCGTGCTTCTAAATAAGAAAACATGAAGTTCAAATTTAAATAACCAATAAGTCGGAAAGGTGAAACTAAAAATATAGTGTGGTTTAAAATGTTTTTTGAAAAAAATCCCGTTTCTGAAACACCTACACGTTCAAATTAAAAATAACGGAGCGATTCAGTGTTTATAAAGAAAACTTAGATTTCTCCAGGTCCTAAAGAATAAAAACAAAGAAGTTCAAATTAAGATAACACGGAAGTTCGATGGTTATTTACCATGAAGAAAAAAACAGCTTCAACTATAAAAGTGTTAAGTTGAGAATTTCAAATTTGATAAAATAGAGAGTTCGAAGAAAACGTTATCACTATACTAGAAAAATTTCTATGGATTTTCCAACTATTAAAAAAGAATAACCAAAAAGTTCAAATTAAAATAACAAAGTTGTTCAATATTTGTAATAGAAAATAGTTTTTCATAGTTTTAAATAATCCTGAAGGTCAAATTAAAATAATAGAGCAGTTCAAAAATAGTTGCAAAAAACAGATTTTTTTTCCGTTTCTAGGAAAAACCTGGAAGTTCATATTTATAAAATGAAGTGGTTCAATGTTTATTTACAAAAAAAATACCTTGTTACCAAATAATAAAGCCAAGAAGTTCACTTTAAAAAATAGAGGGTCAGATGTATACAAAAAATTAGTTCTTCTCATTTCTCGAAAAAGTAAATTATGAAGCTCAAGTAAAGTATAAAGGATTTTCACCATTTCTAAATAAAAAAACTTTGCTTGGGTTTCTAAATAAAAACAATAAAGTGGAAGGAGCGGATTTGCAGCAACTTTTCAATGCCATATTATTTGTCTCATTCCGATAAACGGTCTAGAAATGCTATCGAAAATACGATTCACGTTTTCGGTATGAAGAATAGACCGTTTTCAAAACTGCTCTTAAACCACTTAGGTTTTGCCGAAAATTTAACTTGGGTCATGCTACTCGTGTCCATAGATTTCTAACAGTATATCGCAAGCCCCATTTGGGCAATGTTTGCGGAAGTTCAATCTAACAATGGGGGGAGTTCAACTACTGCTGCTAGGACAAAAAAAGGAGGAGTTCTATTTCTAAAGATGAACCGGTTCGACGTGCTAAACAATATTGTAAGAAAACAAAAAGAAAAGGAGAAGTTAAACTTCAGAAGATGACACGGTTTGATGTGCAAACCAATGCAAAGACACACACAAAAATGTTGTTTTGGTGTCTTAGATATTTATACTCATAAAAAAGGGTTAAGAAAAAACCAGGAAGTCCATATTAAAAAGATGGAGAAGTTCGATGATTATAGAAAACTAAGATTTTCCTCGTTATTAAAGAATGAAAACAAGAAGTTCAAAAAGAAAATAACAAGAAGTTCAACTTTTAAAACAAGAGCGCTTCAAAATATCATAAAAAAGATTAAGAAACAAAACCAGGAAGTCCATATTAAATAGATGGAGAAGTTCGATGGTTTTCCTCGTTATTAAAGAATGGAAACAAGAAGTTCAAAAATAAAATACCAAGAAGTTCAACTTTTAGAAATAGAGCGCATAAAAAAGATTAAGAAATAAAACCAGGAAGTCCATATTAAAAAGATGGAGAAGTTCGATGATTATAGAAAACTCAGATTTTTCTCGTTATTAAACAATGGAAACAAGAAGTTCAAAAATAAAATAACAAGAAGTTCAAGTTTTTTTTAAATAGAGCACATAAAAAACATTAAGAAATAAAACCAGGAAGCCCATATTAAAAAGATGGAGAAGTTCGATGATTATAGAACACTCGGATTTTCCTCGTAATTAAAGAATAGAAACAAGAAGTTAAAAAATAAAAAACAAGAAGTTCAACTTTTAAAAATATAACGCTTCAAAATTTCATAAAAAAAGGATTAAGAAATAAACCAGGAAGTCCATATTAAAAAGATGGAGAAGTTCGATGATTATAGAAAACTCATATTTTCCTCGTTATTAAACAATGGAAACAAGAAGTTGAAAAATAAAATAACAAGAAGTTCAACTATTAAAAATAGAGCGCTTCAAAATTCATAAAAAAAGATTATGAAAATCAGATTAAAAATTCATAGAAAAACTTAAATGTTTTCACGTAACCGAGAGAAGTTCTGGTTGATAACTGCCAGAAGTTCATATACTACACGGTGTGCATTTTGTATTAAAAAAAGAATAAAAAAGCAAAGGCTAAAAGTTTTGTTGTTATAAGTTCAAGTCCTCGGTCGGAGAAAGTTAAAAAATTATTGTGAGAGACGTTTGTACAAAAGGAATATTATTTGTGTAACACTGACGAATGGATGAGAAAATTACAAACAAAAATATGTCACAGAAGTTCAACATGAAAACACCAGGAAGTTCAACTACTACAATGAATGAATTTTAGATGAAAAACTTTTAAAATCATCGCGAGTATGAAAAAACGATCAACACGGCAAAACTGCGTGTTCACAGCTGCTTTCCACTGGTATATCACTTGCTCAATTCCGGTGAATGGATGGAGAACTACTAGCAGTGGATGGAGATCTACGAGCAAAAAAAACACGTGAAAAACAGAGTGAAGTTCAGGTAGACATGCCGAGAAGTTCAAGTTCTTCACGCGGTGCATTTTCGAATAATCGTTTCGTGATAAAGGCGGAACGCATGATCTTGCTGTTTTTGAAATTACTTAAAAACGGCTAGGAATCAGAGAAACCATCAACATGAAAAAGTTTCGCATTTTCCGTAGCTTTTCAGCGGTATAGTATTTGCCCCATTCCGATAAAGTTTGTACAAATTACGGCAAAAATACGTTTTTAGCCATTTTCAAAATTGACTTAGAACAGTAAGGAATTGAGAGAAACAATATATACAAAAAAGTTTCGCATTTCCTCATGCTTTCCAATGCCGTATCATTTGTTGCATTGATTAAATGCGGTTAAAAATTAACTTGAAAATACAAACTCGACGGAACTTGTACCGTTTTCTAAATTACTTTTAAACCGTTCAGAATTAGAAAAAACTTTCCACATTATAGTAGCGCATTTTCACAAGCTTTCCAACGCCATATTATTTGCCTCAATTGGATTAGACGTTTAGAAATTACATTAAAAATACGAACTCGGCTGTTCGGTTTATGAAATTTTACGAATTTCCAAATTACTCTTTATCCATAGGGAATTAGAGAAAACTTTCAACATGTTGAAGGAGAGGTTTTGCAACACCTTTCCAATGCCATATTATTTACCTCATTCCGATAAATGGTTTACAAATGCGATCGAAAATACGATTCACGTTTTTTGTATGAAGAAAAAACGGTTTTCAAAACTGCTCTTAAACCGCTTACATTTTGCCAAAAATTTAACTTGGGTCATGATACTAGTGTCCATAGCTTTCCAACAGTCATGATACCAGAGTGAAGCTCTAGGTTGAACTTTAGCTAAAAGGTGTCCAAATGGGGCTTGCGATATACCGTTGGAAAGCTATGCACACCAGTATCATGACCCAAGTTAAGTTTTTGGCAAAATGTAAGCGGTTTAAGAGCAGTTTTGAAAACCGTTTTTTCTTCGTACAAAAAATTTGAATTGTATTTTCGATTGCATTTCTAAACCGTGTATCGAAATGAGATAAATAATATGGCGTTGGAAAGCTGCTGCAAAACCGCTCCTTCGATATGTTGAAAGTTTTCCCTAATTCCCTATGGATAAAGAGTAATTTGGAAAATCGTAAAATTTCACAAACCGAACAGGCGAGTTCGTATTTTCAATGTAATTTCTAAACGGAAAATCCAATTGAGGCAAATGATATGGCGTTGGAAAGCTTGTGAAAATGCTCTACTTTTTCATTTTGAAGGTTATTTATAATTTTGAACGGTTTAAAAGTAATTTAGAAAACGGTACAAGTTCCATCGAGTTTGTATTTTCAAGATAATTTTTGAACCGTATGTCCGAATGCAACAAACAATATGGCATTGGAAAGCATGAGGAAATGCGAAACTTTTTTGTATATATTATTTCTCTCAATTCCTTACTGTTTTAAGTCAATTTTGAAAATGGCTAAAAAGGTATTTTTGCCGTAATTACTACAAACTTTATCGGAATGGGGCAAATAATATACTGCTGAAAAGCTACGGAAAATGCGAAGCTATTTTGTGTTGATGGTTTTTCTCTGATTCCTAGCCTTTTTAAGTAATTTCAAAAACAGCGAGATCATGCGTTCTGCCTTTATCGCGAAACGAATTCTTTGAAAATGCACCGCGTGAAGAACTTGAACTTCTCGGCATGTCTACCTAAACTTCACTCGGTTTTTCACGTGTTCTTTTTGCTCGTAGATCTCCATCCACTGCTAGTAGTTCTCCATCCATTCACCGGAATTGAGCAGGTGATATACCGATGGAAAGTTGATGTAAACACGCAACTTTCCCGTGTTGATCATTTTTTCATACTCGCGACGATTTTAAAAGTTTTTCATCTAAAATTCATTCAGCATAGTAGTTGAACTTCCTGCTGTTTTCACGTTGAACTTCAGTCACGTATTTTTGTTTTTAATTTTCTCATCCATTCGTCAGTGTTACACAAATAATATTCCTTTTGTACAAATGTCTCTCACAATAATTTTTTTAACTTTCTCCCACCGAGGACTTGGACTTACACAAATGATATTCCTGCCGTTTTGAGGTAAATTAGAAAATGGCGAGATCATGATTTCTGCATTCATCGCGAACGGAAATGCACTGTGTAAAGTAGTTGAACTTCTGGGGCATGTCTGTTTGAACTTCACTCTGTTTTTGACGTGCTGTTTTTTGCCCGTAACTCCCAAACCACTTACGGGAGTTGAGCAAATGATATACCGATGGAAAGCTATTGAAAACTTGCAACTTTCCCGTGTTGATCAGTTTTTCATACTCATGATGGTTCAAAAGAATTTTTTAATACACAAAAACGTGTTTTAAATGGTGTACATAAAACCTTTAAACCATTCATCGGAACATATTATATAATATACTGTTGGAAAGTTTATGAATAGGAGCATCTTTTTCATGTAGAAAGACGTTACAAATTCGTTGTCGTTTGAGAGCAGTTTCAAAAATGGCAAAACAACATCGTTTTTATCTGTTTTTTACATGTAATTGAAGGCCGGACGTCTCGCACTAGAGTTCTTGAACTTCACTGGGAGGAGCACGTGAACTTCTTGCAACAAACGTTTTAGGCTTTAAGTTTTACATTCTTTTTATTCTCACCTGAAACACATTCCGTGTAGTAGTTGAACTTCCTGTTGTTTTCCCCTTGAACTTCTGTCACGTATTTTTGTTCAACCTCTCTCACAATAATTTTTGAACTTTCTCGGTCCGAGCAGTTGAACTTCGAGCAACAAAACTTTTAGCCTTTGCTTTTTCATTCTTTTTTTCCATACAAAATGCACATAGTGTAGTACTTGAACTTCTCGCTGTTATCAATCCGAACTTCTCTCGATTACATGAAAATATCTGAGTTTTTTAAACACATCGAACCACTCTACCTTTTTTATTTGCACTTCATTGTGTATTTTTAGAAATGTGAAAATTGGAGGTTTTTTAGAAACATCGAACTTCTTCGTTGTTTGGAATTGAACTTCTGGGTTTTATTCTCTGGTAACTAGAAAACCTGAGTTTTTTACATACATTTAACTACTCCGTTTTTTGGAATTGAACTTCTTGATTTTAATCTTTAGTATTGGGGAAAAATGCCCAATATGGCATTGTTTTTTGTTTTTGTTTTTTGAGCTTATAAATCCTACGGTTTAATATACATTGAACTTCTCAGTTATTTTAATTTCAACTTCACATATTTTATTTTTTGAGTAAAGAATTGTGTTCGATTTTAAAATAAACATCGAATTTGTCTTTTTTCTATTTTTGAACTTCATGGTTTAATCTTTAGTATCGGGGAAAATCCTAGTTTTCATTGATGAATTTCTTTAGTATGCGATACACGTGAACTTAGGAATTTCTTAAACATGAACTTCGCATGCTATTAAAATTCAAGAAATTACACATAACATTACAAATACACTTCGTGTGCTACATGCACAACCAATACATCACTCTGATACATAAACTCCATATGCTACATGAACTTCTAGTGTTTTCTAGAAAAAATAGAAACGATGAAAGTCTTTTTTATGATTTTTGAACTACTCTATTTTTAAAAATCGAACTTCTTGTTTTCTATTTAAAAACGGTGAAATAACTGCTTCAAAGTGGTCTGTTATTTTTCTGAACTATTGTGTTACTTTTTTTTTTTGAACTTCTTATGATCTCCCCATCTGAAGATCTTGATTTTCCAATTTTGATGCATCGAACTACTTGGTTATTTCATTTTGAACTTCCTCTTTCCATTCTTTAATAACGAGAAAAAACTAATTTTGTATAAACATCAAATTGCTCCTTTTTATTCAATTTGGACTTCTTAGTTTTTAAAATTCGAACTTCTGATTTTTCCATTAGTAGTCTGAAAATACGAGTTTTACTATAATTATCAAATTGCTTTTTTATTTTAATTTGAACTTCTAGGGTTTTTTTTCAAAGCAGGATATACTTTTTTAATAGAAATTTTGATCTACTCTTTTGTTTAATTTGAACTTCTTTGTTTTATTTTTCTTTAGTAGTGGTTAGAAATTCGAGGTTTTAGTAAATATTGAACTGCTCCGTTATATTAATTTGAACTTCTAGTTTTTTTAAAATTGGGCAAATCATTTTTTTTAAATATTTTTGATTGGTTATGTTATTTTAATTTGAACTTCTTTGTTTTATTTTTTAGTAACATGACAAATACGAGTTCTGTAATATAACATCAAACTATTCCGTCGTCTATGATCATGTGATTTTTTCTGAATGATAGTTTGTGAACACATTTGATGGATGGATTGTGTGTCGAACTAGTAAAAAAAAATTCTTAACATGCAAACCTTTTTGTGTGGTGAATTTGTGACGGGTTCTTTATAAAACTAGTAAACATTCTGGTAGTATTTTTTGTTTTTCCTATGAGACAGAGTTGCAGAACACAAAACAAAACAAGCGTTCAGTTACTTTTCTACGTGCACACAACAACATCTGGAGAGTAAGAAAGAAGGTCCACTTATGTTTTTCGCTGGGGGATTATAACAAGCTAAGCACAAAGATACATGAAGGGAGCAGCAAGCTCTATTAGAGGTGAGACAGTGTTAATTAAAAAAATTGCACAGTTTTTGTGTCCTCTGGCCGTGGCTGTGTTGGGCAGTAGCGGTGCTCCTTCTTGACGTTGATCCATGAGTGATTCAACTAACACAGTCAGGTTGAACTCCATGCTTTTTGAAGTCTGAACTCATAGGAATTGGGAATGACCCTGGTGTTTGGAGTTATAGTCTTTTTGCTAGCCATATGGTTGAGGAAAGAGAGCAACCCCAGTTGCCGAGAGAGCCCGGATCGCGCCAACATCTAATCCATTTCACCAACACAAAAGTGAGATTCTGATCCATTTCACCAACACAAAAATAAGATGAGCTGAGAGCACGGGAGATGCTGAAACTACCAAGTGATGTTCTTGATCCATTCAGCAGGCAAAACAAAGAAAAAACTGAATCACAAGACAATTTGAACCCTCCAAAAATTGGAGCCAGGACTTCACCAGAGCATGGTGGAAGTGTGGATCTTGGCACTGCAGTGGCGACAGTCCTGGTGGTCTGGTGGTGTGGCGTTGAACGACCCAAGGTGGCGACGGTGAACTTCTTGGGCGCTTGACTCTGAGCCCCACCGGTAGGAGGGGCGTGGATACAGGACGACGACCCGTCGGCAGGCGAGGATGGCTCGGGGTGGCCCGCGTGTGACCCTGCTCGAGACGGTGGCTGCCGATCCGCGTGTGATCCTGCTCGAGAGGGTGGCCACCGATCCGCGGGTGCGTCGGTGGCCGGCGAGGTTGGATCTTGGCGGCGAGGAATGGTGGCAGCGACCCCCTGGGGAAGATGGCGCTGGTGGCGCGCCGGGGCAGTTGGCAGCGTTGGCCGTGGGAGCAGGCCTGGACCCGACTGCGGGATAGGAGGCCCGCTGGCCAGGGGGGAGGGGGGAGGCGCGCCGGCCGTTGGGGGAGGTGGCCCGCCGGCCGTGGGGGAGGAGGCCTGCCGGCCGTGGGGGAGGAGGCCTGCCGGCCGTGAGGTAGGCGGGAAGCGGGGGACGGCGGCGCCGGAAGGTTGGGAAGCGGGGAGAGATGCATGGGGCTGTACCAGAGAGATTGGGGGAGGTTGGGGATTGAGGGGAAGTGGTGGAAGAGTGGGTGGGTTTTTTTTCTGGACGGGTTCGAGGAGTTCGGGAACAAGTCCATCGGGCCCTATATTGGCTCGGTGTGATCCAAATAGTTATTCTAATCCCAGAATTAGAATAGTGCCACTATATATATATATGTATATGTATATACATAAACACTATTCTGATCACGGGATCAGAATAATATTCTGATCACAACATGAACTTCCCGAGTAACGCGCCTGACCTTCCACCAGTACTAGGTTGAACTTCCGCCAACATTGCCCAAATGGGGCTTGCGATATACCGTTGGAAAGCTATGGACACCAGTATCATGACCCAACTTAAATTTTTGGCAAAATGTAAGCGGTTTAAGAGCAATTTTGAAAACCGTTTTTTCTTCACACGAAAAACGTTAATTGTATTTTCGATCGCATTTCTAAACCGTTTATCGGAATGAGGCATATAATATGGAGTTGGAATCCTGCTGCAAAACCGCTACTTCCACATGTTGAAAGTTTTCTCTAATTCTCTACGGTTAAATAGTAATTTGAAAAAAACGTAAAATTTCGTAAACCGAACAGCCGAGTTCGTATTTTCAACGTCATTTCTAAACGGCTAGTCCAATTGAGGCATATGATATGGCGCTGGAAAGCTTACGAAAATGCGCTACTCTTTCATGTTGAAAAGGTTTTCTAATTTTGAACGGTTTAAAAGTAATTTAGAAAACAGTACAAGTCCTACCGAGTTTGTATTTTCAATCTAACTTTTTAACCGTGCGTCCGAATGCAGCAAAATGATATGTCGTTGGAAAGCCTGAACAAATGCGAAACTTTTTGGTATGTATTGTTTCTCCCAATTCTTTACGGTTTTAAGTCAGTTTTGAAAATGGAAAAAAACATATTTTCACTGTATTTTCTACAAACTTTATCGGAATGGCGCAAGTAATATACCTCTGAAAAGCTACGGAAATTTTGAAACTTTTTCATGTTGACAGTTTTCTCGATTCCTAGCCGTTTTCAAGTAATTTCAAAAACGGCGAGATCATTCGTTCTGCCTTTATCACAAAACAGATTCGCCAAAAATGCATCGCGTGAAGTACCTGAACTTCTCGGTATGAAACCTTGAACTTCACTCTGTTGTTCACGTGCTTTTTTTCCTCGTATATCTCTATCCACTACTTCTAGCTCTACATTCACTCACAGGAATTGAGTAAGTGATATACCGATGGAAAGCTGTTGTAAACACGCAACTTTCCCGTGTTGATCATTTTTTCATACTCGCAATGATTTTAAAAGTTTTTCATATAAAATTCATTCAGCATAGTAGTTGAACTTCATGCTATTTTCACGTTGAACTCCTATGACGTATTTTTGTTTGTACACGCGCCTGAACTTCCCTCTGTACAAATCCGACCTTCGGGCTATCTTTGCAACCATGGCTTCCTCCGCGAATTATTCTGGTTAGTAGTGTTCTATATGATGTTAGTGTAATCTAGAAATATTTTTTAGCAACTAAATATCGGTTTTAAATAGAAATCTCACTCGCTGGTGGATTTTGCTCTCGGGTCGTGATGAAATTTCGTTTTTTTCAATTTTACTGCCTGATTTGTTCGACCTGAACTTCCCCTGTGAACTAGGTTGAACTTCCGCCAACATTGCCCAAATGAGGCTTACGATATACCGTTGGAAAGCTATGGACACCAGTATCATGACCCAACTTAAATTTTTGGCAAAATGTAAGCGGTTTAAGAGCAGTTTTGAAAACCGTTTTTTCTTCACACAAAAAACGTGAATCATATTTTTGATCGCATTTCTAAACCGTTTATCGGAATGAGGCATATAATATGGCATTGGAAAGCTGCTGCAAAACCACTACTTCCACATGTTGAAAGTTTTCTCTAATTCTCTATGGTTAAAGAGTAATTTGAAAAAACATGAAATTTCACAAGCCGAAACCGAGTTCAGATTTTTCGTAATTTCTAAACGGCTAATCCAATTGAGGCATATGATATGGCGTCGGAAAGTTCGAAAATGCGCTACTCTTTCATTTTGAAAGTTTTTTTCTAATTTTGAACGGTTTAACAATAATTCAGAAAACGGTACAAGTCCTACCGAGTTCATATTTTCGAGCTAATTTTTTAACCGTGCCTCGGAATGCAGGAAGTGATGTGGCGTTGGAAAGCTTGAACAAATGCAAAACTTTTTGGTATGCATTATTTCGCTAAATTCTTTACGATTTTAAGTCAGTTTCGGAAATGGCGAAAAACATATTTTCACCGTATTTTCTACAAACTTTATCGGAATGGCACAAATAATATACCGTTGAAAAGCTACGGAAAATGCGAAACTTTTACATGTTGACAGTTTTCTCTGATTCCCAGCCGCTTTCAAGTAATTTAAAAAACGGTGAGATCATTCATTGTGCCTTTATCGCAAAACAGATTCGTCAAAAATGCATCGCGTGAAGTACCTGAACTTCACGGTATGAAACCTTGAACATCACTCTGTTTTTCACATGCTTTTTTACCCGTAGCTCTCCATCCACGCACCGGAACACTCACCGGAATTGAGCAAGTGATATACCAACGGAAAGCTGCTGTAGACACGCAACTTTCCCGTGTTGATCATTTTTTCATACTCGCGACGATTTTAAAAGTTTTTCATCTGAAATTCATTCAGTGTAGTAGTTGAACTTCAGCTGTTTTGACGTTGAACTTCCGTGACGCATTTTCATTTGTAATTTTCTCATACATTCGTCAATGTCACACAAATGATATTTCTTTTGTACAAAACTCTCTCACAATAAATATTTTAACTTTCTTCGACCGAGGACTTGAACTTACACAAATGATTTCCTACTGTTTTGAAGTAAATTAGAAAATGACAAGATCATGATTTCTTCCTTCACCGCGAATGGAAATACACTGCGTGAAGTAGTTGAACTTTTCGTGCATATCTGTTCGAACTTCACACTGTTTTTAACGTCTTGTTTTTTGCACTGCGTGAAGTAGTTGAACTTCTAGGACGTGTCTGTTCGAACTTCACTCTGTTTTTGACGTGCTGATTTTTTACATGGTGTTTTTTGCACTACGTGAAATAATTGAACTTCTGGGGCATCTCTATTTGAACTTCATCCTGTTTCACTTTTTTTATTTTTTCTTGTATGAAATACACACCATGTAGTACGTGAACTTTCAGTTGTTATCACTTTGAACTTCTCTCTGGTTTGTGAGAATTATTTTAAAACACAAAAAATAACATATTTTTTTATGTATTTTGGAAATACACGGTGAACCTCTCTCAGAAGAATTTTTCAACTTTTCCTCGCCGAGCACTTGAACTTCTAGCAACCATTTTTTTTTGTTTATGAGTTGTTTTTAAAAGTGCAAAAAATGGTGTTGTGTTTTTTATTTTTTGAACAGGTAAATCCTATGTCTTAATAAACTCTGAACTTCTCTGTTATTTCAATTTGAACTTCACCATTTATATTTTGAGTAAAGAATTGTATTCAATTTTTATACGGAAAAAATCGAACATGGAAATACAAGGTGAACCTCTCTCGCAATTTTTTTTGAAATTCTCCGGAATGAGCACTTGAACTTCTTTCAACAAACCTTTTAAACTTTTATTTTTCTATACTTTTATTCTCACCTGAAATGCATTCCTTGCAGTACTTGAACTTCTCGTTGTTTTCACTATGAACTTCTTTCCACAGGTAAGAATTTTTTGAATACATAAAAACGTGTTTTAAATAGTATACATGAAAATATTAAACTGTTCATCAAAATGTGGCACATAATATACCGGTGGAAAGCTTATAAATAGCAGCAAGTTTTAAATGTAAACATGTGTTAGAAATTTGTTGCCGTTTGAGAGCGAGTTTTTAAAATGGCAAAACATATGTTGTTTTTTGCCTTTTTTTCAACATGTAAATGAACGACGGACGTCTCGCACATGAATTTTGAACTATGCTAGTAGGAGCACATGAACTTCTTGCAACAAACCTTTTTAAGATTTTTGTTTTCTGTTCTCATATTCTTATCTGAAACTCATTCTGTGTAGTAGTTGAACTTCCTGCTATTTTCACCTTAAACTTTTGTTACATATTTTTGTTCAACCTCTCTCGAAAGAATTTTTGAACTTTCTCGGGCCGACCACTTGAACTTCTAGCAACAATTTTTTTGAACTTTGGCTTTTTGTTCTTTTTTTCTCATATGAAACGCACACCATCCAGTACATGAACTTCTGGCTATTATCATTTTGAACTTCTCTCTATTCAGTTTAGTAATGGAAAGTGTCTGAGTTTTTTATATAGATCGAACCTCTCTAACTTTCTATTTGAACTTCTTTCTGTATTTTTTAGAAATGTGAAAATTGGAGTTTTCTTAGAAACATCTAACTTCTTCATTATTTTCAATTGACCTTATTGGTTTTATTCTTTAGTAATTGGAAAAATCCGAGTTTTTAAATAAATAACATACTGTTACGCCTTTTCCAATTGAACTCTTCGTTATTTTGAATCGAACTTGTTAGTTTTTTTCTTTAGTAACCACAAAAATCTGAGTTTTCAAATATAATATCAAACTGCTCCATTTTTTAAATTTGAACTTCTTTGTTTTATTTCTTTTAGTAATGGGAAAAAAATCTAGGTTTGTAATAAACATCGAACTGCTCATCTATTTTAATTTGGACTTCTAGTTTTCTTTATAAATTAGAAAGACCCATCGAAATCCATTGGAATTGTTTGGACTTTTTTGTTTGTGATTTTTTTGACCTCTCCATTTTATTAATTTTGAACTTTCAGAGTTAACAAGTCCATTTATACATGAACTTCTCGACGATATGCCCCCGATCGGCTCAAATTTTATGCATTCTTATATATAAAAAAGGAAAGGGAAATAGAAAAAATGATGCGTTTTATGGACACCACTAACACCTTTTGAGAGCATAGTATTCCACTGTAATTTTTTGCATAATTTTGGCGCAAAAATTGCATTTTTTGTTGTTGTCAACATCAAGTAGAATAACTTGATTTTTTTTTCTTGATGTAATTATACTAATAGAACTGTTCAGGTTTTCTTGTTGAACTACTACTGTATAATGGCACAGTATGATTTTTGTGTGCTCCCGTATATACACACAGCACGCGAAGCACCAACCTTCATATACGTGAACTTCTATCATTGATATTTCTGAACCTTTTTATGTGTTCTATGTATAATGAAATTTCTACTGTCATCGGTCACCACAGAGAGAGCACTGATCGGAGGTGAATTCTTCAAGAAACAACTATTAGAGACAAGATGGGGAGGGGTGAAGTCCAGCTGACGGCGCGCCATTGGTCGGGCGGGAGGATGGGCGGGAACACGCGGAGGGTCACTCCGACGAGCTGTTTCGCGGAGGAACCAGGCGACAATGGATGGCGCCGATGGTTGCCCGCAGCGCTCGTGGAGGGAGGGCCGGGGTCACCGGTGAAGCAGGGGAAGGCGGCCGCCGCGGTTGAAGCAGTTGGGGTGACGGGTGCCGTGGTTGAAGCAGGGGAGAGAGGCCAGGGATGGGTTGGCACGGCTGCGCCCGGCTGGAGGATTGCCGGCTCAGGGCGGAGCAGGGCCATGCATGGGTGGCAGAACCTGAGTTTTTTATATACATTGATCTGCTCCATTTTAAAAAATTAAACTTCTTGGTTTTAATATTTAGTGTCGAGGGGAAATCTTTATATGCATTGAACTATTCTATTTTTAAAAATTGAACTTCTTGGTTTTTTCAGTTTGGACTTCTTGGTGTTATTCATTTGTATCGGAAAATCATCTTAGTTTCGTAATAAACATTGTACAACTTCTTGGTTATTTCGGACTGAACTTCATGGTTTATTCGTTAGTAAGGGGAAAAATTCGAGAGAAGAACGCCTAGTTGATGTTGAGGATACATGAAGTCATTCGTCTATTACCCACGATGAAGTACTACTAATGAGTACAGAGTAATTTCACAAATCTGTACCGTAGCATGGATCTCCCGTACATATGTTCAGTGGTAGCACTCAGCGAAGAATGCATAACAAAAGCTATAGGAGATATCAGCAGTGGTTAAGCGATAAAGTTTCAAGCTTTTTCCATGATTGCACCGTACATGTTCAGAGATTTTTCACCAGCATTTTTAAGTGTGCTGCGTCTGAACCTTGGGAACACACGCCAGACTCCATAGATCAGCAGCCTAACCGATGGGAGCGATGATTACGAAACAGCGAACACCGAAATAGCATGCGAGATGTGCACTATAAGAGAGTGCAAAGAGCTACAACTACAGTACCTACTTACCTTGTGTTTATGGATAAGTTTGTTTGTGCGTATATGCCCATGAATGTTTCAGTAACTCAGCTACTCCTCGCACTTAATAGCGTAAACGCACTGATGGAGGGATAAGCTATGCAAGAACTCACACAGTCATACTTGGACTTCTACTGTTTTACAAACCTCGGCCAGCAACGTGAGTGCATCTGAATCCGCATCTAATGCCATAACTGAACTTGTTATACGGTAATGCTTGAACGTCTCAGCGAGACAACTAGCTGAAATTTGAACAGCGTCAGTGGTCGGCATCTCACACACACCACGTCAGCACAAATGGTCCATATATACGGTGGCGCTAAACTAAGCGAGCGCGCATAATAACTAATTCTACGCGCTGGTCGGGCGGCTCGCTCTACAAGAATAACCCTCTCCCCGCTAATTAACTGAGGGTAAAACGGTTGAAGATAAAAAGTAACGGATTTAATTTCATTACCATCTTACACGTGCACCACGTACATCTTCAGATGGCACATAGTAATCAACTATGAGAAGTATAGTAACATAATATATTCTGTTACTGGCTACACGCACCAGTTCATGCCTCGCCACCAAGTTCTCTTTTATATATGCATGTTCATAATGACGTATGGTAATCCACCATGAGGAATATAGTAATAGATCAGATTTGATTACTGGACGCAGGCCACAAGTGTGCCATCATGCTAGCATTTTTATAAAATAATATTTCTTATACTACATGTAAAACATCACCTGACCGTATGGTGTAGGCGGCATGGTAAAAAGAATAGCATGCTTCACATCACGTTACCAAAAGAACCATAACCATTTACCATCGAAAATGTCGATCTGGTGTAGTAATACAACTAAACAAGTTTACCATTACTTGCAAGTGTGATTACGGTGACATCTGGATGGTGGGCGCTTGCTCCTGTTTACGGTTACCAAAACTATTGCTCGTAATCTAGTTACCATCGAAATGAATATCTGAGTGCGTGTGGGTAGTTTTTTTGGGAAGCATGAAGGATGAGTTTGATCGGGTAGGGTGGCACGAGCGGGGTGGCAGCGCGTAGAATAACAAGTTTGTGCTCGGGCTTACTTTAGCGGTCCTATATATATAGTGTTGTCCTATATAGTTGGCATGCACCGGCCGCTACAACCATCCAGGTGGTGGCCGTCATCCTCGACCATGATCCACAACTGCCTGGGCTTCTATGGCTGACCTGCCCAATCACCGATGGAGTCCTTCTCCAAACAGTACAATAGCTACTCCCGCTCTGCCTCCGACCACCCCGGCGCCATGGTCAAACGGGATGCACCAGCACCTCCACCAACTACCCCAGTCGCCGACGCCTTGGGCCCCGCAGCTGTCGCGACCCATCCACCACGCCGCGCCGCTCGAGCTCCCTCACCTGGTCCTCCGGATGCCCGCCTTCTAGCCGCATCACCGGATCCCCCACCCTGGAGCTGGCTTCTACCCATGACTAATCTGAACTTCATCGCGTCGCTGGCTTCGCCTCGAAGCGAGCCTTTCTTCCTCCATGTTGCTGCTGCCACTCTTCCTCCATGCCGCGATCCACACCGGATCCCATCGTGGCTTCATTGGCCTCCACAACCGGATCCCTGCCGCATCGTTCTTCTCCCCTGAATCGTGGTGGCTGCTCCTTGTCTCCGCACATTGCCTGCCATAGTACATAGAATGGGCGTGGCCTCCTCCCGACAACCTCTTCCGCACGAGAAGCGGTGACGTGCATGAAGACACCCTCTCCGCTAAGTGCTCTCTCCCCATAACACAAGAAGTTCATGTAAATCTGTTGGAAAGGTTCGGTACATCAAGGATTGTAAAAAATGTTTAACTTTGTAGAGGAGTTGATGCTCTTCCCGTATATATGTGCATTAGATGAGTTGTCACCTACCCATTTTACTCTCGCCGGATCTCGATGCATCCTTCTCCCAGCCGCAAGTGGAGTAGAACCGCCAGCGTGGCTCGTGTCCATTCCTTATTTGTGCACATGTGCTTCCGTGGTAGCACCACGAGGAACAACTAGTCCTATTTTACAAGAAAGGATGATGCAGTTTGAGGAGGACTAAAGTTCAGAGTGCCATCCCAGAGCATTACTTGTTGTGGCGCCTCTCATGACCTTCCTCGGTGCCTCTCATCGACCTTCCCCATAGACACAAAGACAAAAGGTCCGAAGTTTAGCAAATTTTTTGGCAAGGAAGCTCACAAAAAGAGCAGCGACAATGGACTTCTCAGAGCCTCGCCTAAAAAGGAACCTCTATCTCAGATAATCGATGGTCACCATATTGTAAATTGATGCAAAGAACATGTTCTGATTATGTGTTGTGTATATGCTTGTTGAAATGACAATGAGAACTGATATTTTGATATTTTTCTACTTATTGAAGTTGTTTTGTTGATGTTTGAGAGTTAATATTTTTGCAAGTTGAAAACTCCAGGTTATGAAGTTCAATGGATGTGACTTGTGAGACTTCTTTTGACATTGCACTCTTGAACAAGAGCTTCCAAAAAATTACCTCACATGTTGAAGCATCCGTGCTCATATCTTCAACCTCTTTCATGTATGTTCTGTGTTCAAAAGTGCTCAATGAAAATTATGTTCAGAGAAGTTCATATATTACTACGTGGAAAAGTCATGTATTAAAACTACCAAGTAAGTGGAATATTTTGCACACCACGCTTCACTATAGTAATTCGTACAACTCCAGTCCAATGTGTTGATCTTCTTTAGACCGTATTAACAATCCAAATGCGTTGTGTCTTTTCTGCAACCCTTCCTGATGTAATGGTTCTCTATTTGGGCACTTCTAATTCATCATGGAGAAAAAATAGATATAATTTGAGTAGAAGCTTATTTCTTTTCGGATGAACATGCAAACATTTCGGCAGAAACTGGAAAGAGAGTGCATTAAAACAGAGGTTCACACTAAAAAAGGCATTCTTTTTTAATATCTAGAAGTTCAATGACTTCCACGAAGAAAGTTCAAAAGACAATGTTTTGGGGGAGAACGATCCTCGCCTAGAAAATGCACGTAGAATAAAAAATCATTCATGGGGCAGCAGATGTAGATACAGCTTGTTTTGTTGTGGTCGCTAACTCCCGTTTCTAGAAAAAGCCTAGAGGTTCAAATTTAAAAGACAAAAATGTTCAATATTTGTTACAAAACCCAAACACGATCAAACTAAAAAAACAAAGCATCTGAAAACAATTTTATAAAAAAGGGATTTTCTCCATTTGTAAACGAACCCAGAAGTTCAAATTTATAAAACAGAGAGGCTTGATGTTTATGAAAAAACTAGGATTTTTCATTACTAAAAGAAATAAAAACATGAAGTCCAAAGTTTTCAAAAAGGAGTAGTTAGATGGTTATACAAAATTCCATTTTTCTTTATTATTAAATAATGAAAACAAGAAGTTCAAAATTAATTAAACAAGAGGTTCAAATTTTAAAAATAGAGCAGTTTGAAATTTATAAAAAGGGATTTTCACTGTTTCTAAAATAGCTAGAAGTTTAAATTTAGATAACGGATCATTTCAATATTTATTACAATACCAGCATTTTTATGTTAGTAAAATAAAAAACCAAAAGTCCAAATGACAAATACAGAGCAGTTCGATATTTATAAAAAACTTATATTTTCCTAGTTACTTAAGACTAAAATCAAGAAGTTTCAACTCAAAAATAAGGGAGTACTTTGATATATACAAAAAAAGTACGAGGTTCAATTTTGAAAAACTTCTTAGATGCTTATTTAAAAAACATATTATTCCTAAGAATAAAACTAAGAAGTACAAATGAGAATAACAGAGAAGTCCGAAGATTATAAAAAAAACTTTGATTTTTCACGTTACTAAACATTAAAACCAAGAACTTCAATTTTAAAAAACGAAGTAGTTCAATGGATATAAAAAACTCAGATAAAAAGCAAAAGTTCAAATAAAAAAAGTACTTCAAAACTCTTTATATCAAACGAATTTTCTCCGTTTGTTAAAAAATCGGAGAAGTTCAAATTAAAAACAAGAACATTTCAAAATAATTGATTAAAATTAATTTTCCCGATTCTAAAAAGCTAGAAGTTCAAATTAAAATAATGGAGACTAAAACCAAGAAGTTCAGTTTTAAAAAATGGAGTAGTTCAATGTATATAAAAAACTAAGGTTTTTCTCGTTACTAGAGAATAAATCCAAGAAGTTCAATTTGAAAAAGCGGAGCAGTTTGATATTTATTTGAAAAATAAGATTTTTCCAGATACTAAAGAATAAAAACCAATAAGTTCAATTTGAAATAACGAAGAAGTTCGTTGTTTCTAACTAAACTCCATTCTTCACATTTCTAAAATTACACAAAAGAAGTTCAGAATAAAATAGTTAGAGCGGTTCGATGTCTATAAAAAACTCAGATTTTTTTCGTTACTAAAGTGAAATAGAGAGAAGTTCAAATTGACAATGCATGTAAGTTCACGTCTTTGCATGGTGTGTGTTCCATATCAGAAAATAGGAGTAAAAAGGCGAAGCCCAAAATTTTTGTTGCTTGAAGTTCAAGTGCTCGGCCCGAGAAAGTTCAAAAACTCTTGTGTGGGAGAGGTTGAAAAAAATACGTGACAAAAGTTCAAGGTAAAAACAATGAGAAGTTCAACTACTTCAAGGAATGCATTTCAGGTGAGAATAAAAGTATAGAAAAATAAAAGCATAAAATGTTTGTTAAAAGAAGTTCAAGTGCTCTATCCGAGGAAACAAGAAGTTCAAAAATTAAATAACAAAGAAGTTCAACTTTTAATAAATAGAGCGCTTCAAAATTTTGTAAAAAATATTAAGAAATAAAACCAGGAAGTCCATATTAAAAAGATGGAGAAATTTGATGATTATAGAAAACTCAGATTTTCCTCGTGATTAAAGAATGGAAACAAGAAGTTCAACTTTTAATAATAGAGCGCTTCAAAATTTCGTAACAAAAGATTAAGAAATAAAACTAGGAAGTCCATATTAAAAAGATGGAGAAGTTCGATGATTATAGAAAACTCAGATTTTCTCGTTATTAAAGAATGGAAACAAGAAGTTCAGAAATTAAATAAGAAGAAGTTAAACTTTTAATAATAGAGCGCTTCAAAATTTCGTAAATATATTTTAAGAAAATCAGATTAAAAATTCATAAAAAAACTCAAATATTTTCACGTAACCGAGAGAAGATGAGGTTGTACTACACGGTGTGCATTTTGTATTAACAAAGAATAAAAAAGCAAAGGCTAAAAGTATTGTTGTTATAAGTTCAAGTCCTTCGTCGGAGAAAGTTAAAAAAATTATTGCGAGAGAGATTTATACAAAAGGAATATCATCTGTGTAACACTGACGAATGGATGAGAAAATTACAAACGAAAATACGTCACAGAAGTTCAACTGAAAACAACAGGAAGTTCAACTACTACAGTGGATGAATTACAGATGAAAAACTATTAAAATCGTCGCGGGTATGAAAAAATGATCAACACGGGAAAGTTGCGTGTTCACAGCAGTTTTCCATTGGTATATCATTTGCTCAATTCCAGTGCGTATTCTGGTGAGTGGATGGAGAGCTACGGGCAAAAAAAGCACGTGAAAAACAGAGTGAAATTCAAGTAGGCATGCCGAGAAGTTCAAGTTCTTCATGCATTTTTGAAGAATCTGTTTAGCGATAGAGGCAGAACGAATGATCTCGCCACTTTTTGAAATTACTTGAAAACGGATAGGAATCCGAGAAAACCATCAACATGAATTTTTTTTTGCATTTTCCGTAGCTTTTCAAGGGTATATTATTTGCCCCAATTAGATAAAGTTTGTAGAAAATACGGCGAAAATACGTTTTTCGCCATTTTCGAAACCGACTTAAAACCGTAAAGAATTGGGAGAAACAATACATACAGAAATGTTTCGCATTTCTTCAAGCTTTCCAACGCCATATCATTTGCTGCATTCGGACGTACGGTTAAAAAATGAGCTCGAAAATACGAGCTCGGTAGGACTTGTACCTTTTTTAAATTACTTTTAAACCGTTCAAAATTAGAAAAAAAAAACTTTTAACATAAAAAAGTAGCGCATTTTCATAAGATTTCCAACGCCATATCATTTGCCTCAATTGGATTAGCCGTTTAGAAATGCCCTCGAAAATACGAACTCGGCTGTTCGGTTTGCGAAATTTTATGATTTTCCAAATTACTCTTTAACCATAAGGAATTACAGAAAACTATCAACATGTGGATGGAGCGGTTTTGTAGCAGCTTTCCAACGCCATATTATTTGCCTCATTCGATAAACGGTTTAGAAATGGGATCGAAAATACGATTCACGTTTTTTGTGTGAAGAAAAAACGGTTTTCAAAACTGCTCTTAAACCGCTTAAATTTGCCAAAAAAATTAAGTTGGGTCATGATACTGGTGTGCAAAGGTTTCCAACGATATATCGCAAGCCCCATTTGGACACTTTTTAGCTGAAGTTCAACCTAGTTCACAGGGAAGTTCAACATACTACTCGCGGGGCAGGTCAGTTTGTGATCAGAATATTATTCTCATCCCGTGATCAGAATAGTGTTTATGTGTGTGTGTGTGTGTGTGTGTGTGTGTGTGTGTGTGTGTGTGTGTACCTAGGGTGGCACTATTTTGATCCCAAGATCAGAATAACTCTTTAGATCACGTCTGGCCTATATAGGGCCCGATGAGGATTTTCCCGAATTCACGAACCGGGCAGTGGCGGTAAAAAAGAAGAAAGCCCACCCACCTCGCGCTTCCCCTGATCCACCACCTTCCCCGATCCCGCACCTTCCCCGATCCCCTACATCTCCCACCTCCCGCCCCCAATGGCGATGCACCCGCCGCCCGGTCCCCAACTGGCGGCTCCGCCGCTATCCCGCCACGCCCCAACCGGAGACACGAACGCCCCTAGATCCCACCGCTGCCGCCAACTGCGCTCATCGTCGGTGTTGTGGTCCCCATCTTCCCTCGCCGCCTCGCCCAACCTCCCACGCGCTCGCCTCCTGCCTCTGCGCACCGCCGCCCTACCTCTCGCGCACCATCGTCCCCCATCCAGGCATCCCACGTGTCGCCGCTTCACCTCCATGCGTCGCTGCCTTCTTCCACCGCGGGGATGCCCTCCCTCTCCCGGAGAACCTCGAGGCGCCAGATCCAGTGAGGATTCTTCACTGTCCTCCACTCGCCGGCGACCACTAGCCCACGTGTGGGTTGGGTGCTATCCTACAGCTGGAGGAGGCATCGACCTTCAGCTGTAGGAGGCCACGACCTGCAGTTGGCCACGTGCCTTCCCCGAACTCCTCCTTCCTACCCACCACCGTCGTTCTCCCACCCCGCCACGGTGACAATCGGCATGGATGGGCTCGCTTAGTTCCCTTGATGATCGTGTGCCAACATGTTTTCATCCAATACCACCTCCGGCCTCCGGCCACACAGCCGCCGACGGCTCCCTTTCGTTGCAGCCGCTCGCGCTCCTCCGTGGAGGCTTCTCACTATCTCCACGCTGCACCCCCCGCCTCGGCTTCCCTGAGCACCAATCAGCCGCAAGCTGGCCATATGGTCGCCATCCCTCTCGTGTTTCCTGTTGTGGCTCCTATCAGCGACCTTCCCTGGCGAATCTCATCGACTGCACAAGTCTCGCCACTCCTCTATCCAATGCTACAGAGAACCGGGTCAGGTGCAAAAAAGTAGCGACGTTGATCTTCTCGTGAACAGGAAACTCTCTCTTTTTCTCTTGATGGACACCATGCACGATGCGGCGATGACATTGCCCAGTCGCTGCGGTGGCTTGAGCAACCGTAAATGATGGTGGAGACAGAATATGAAGTTAACTGAAGTCCAACTCTTGCGTTGGACAAGGTCCATCCAGTTCGTGGTTGACAAAGTTTGATCCTCCATGGTCGTGCCTATTACTTTTAATACACAAAATGAATGGTTGACGAGAAATACCTTCAAGGAAATTCAAACATTATGTCCAAAATATTTCACTTATACAAAGTGTTTGAAGGTTGGAAAAAAGACAAAAAAAAGATTGGGAAAAAGAGAGAAGAAAAATTGACGTTAAGAAACAAGCCAAAATTATTTTACCAAAAAAAGAGTTTGCCCCAAAAAATAAACTCTAGAAGTTCACAAAACCAAAAAAGCCAATAAGTTAAAAGAAAAAACAATAGACACATTTTCCCATCTCTGAAAGTAAACCAAGAAGTTCAATTTTAAAATACATAGCAGGTCAATGTTTATAAAAACATCAGTGATTTTTGTAGCTAAAGAAAAGAAAGAAGTTCAAATAAGCATAACACATTACTTCAATGTTTTTTTGAGTACATGGTTTTACCGTTTCAAAAATAGGAAAAGAAAAGTATTTCAAATTTAAAAATTCGATATTTAAAAACTAGAATCACTAGCTGAGATCCTCCCAAACTCGTTGAAAACAAAAAAAGAGACGATATTAAACTACCCAAATCCACCATACGACCCAACCGGCGATGCACCCACCTCCCGCACTATCCACTCTCGGCCCAACTTGCTATGATGCCGCAGAACCACGCCTAACCGGCGACGCCCTCGCCGTCGCCCCGCGTCCAACCACCGATGACGGCAGCACCCATGCATACGCAAAAGCAGGAGATGTAAAAGCAAAACGATCATTTCGGCAAAATTAAAAAAATTCCAAAATAATCATAAGTTCAACTAGGGAAACCCAGGAAGTTTGACGAACCAAAATAACAAAGTTCATATAAGCAAGTTAGGTTCACAGGGATATCCCCTTTTTTTGACCAAAGAACAGTAGGGCAACAACCCTATTGTGTGTCATTTTTCATTAATAATGGAGAAACCAATAAAATTGTCTTACAATGGTTGTTGGGGAAACAACCAGAAAATGAAGAAAATACAAGATAAAGGATAATGTAAAGAAAAGGCAATCTAAATTATTGAAATTAAATGTTGTCAATCCAGGATGACATGCCATCTTTCAGAGACGGTTTAGCTCTCAACATGGTAATCTTGAAAGATCTGATAAAATCAGACTTGCATTCATAAATTGAGCAAGGAATCCCCTCAAATATCATCCCATTTCTTTGATTCCAAATGCTCCAACAGCCTACTATCATAATTTCCATAAAATGTTTGATTTTGTATCTGTGGTTGGCATCCATGATCATACTATGAATATCCAAGTCCGAATTCCATTCAAAACCAATATCCCACCAGAAACCTTGACTAAATGGGCAAGTGAATAGGAGGTGCATTCTGTCTTCCATGTCTTCAGCATTACACAATACACATGCAGTGGAATCAAGATGCATGCTCTTTCTAGTTAAGAGGTCACATGTGTTAAATCCTGTCATTAAGCATAAGCCAGCAGAAAAATTTATGTTTAGGAAGGCAACATGATTTCCATATCCATTTAAAAGTATCTGCAGCATCTTCACCCTTCATAAGAGATTGATAGATCATCTTGGTCATGCTTTTATTGTTGCTCCAATTGAAATTCCAGATGTCATGATCCTGGTTGTGTCTGATGGCATTTAATTCACCAGAAAGTTGATGAAATTGCTTATGTGCTTCAATGGATAGGGGTAGTTGAAATAAACTATACAAATTATCCATATTCTTGGCATCCTTGATAGATATATTTTCCTTATAAGTAAATGAGTGTAGCTCAGGAAACTTTAGCTTCATAATGTCACGATTCCATTTATCCTCCCATAGCATATTAGTATCCCTAGATTTAATATCGCATAATGTCATATCTCTGAAATAATCATACAATTTCATGCAATCTCTCCACCAAAAAGAGCCTTTGTTTTTGCTAGAATGAGGGGCTTCATTATTCTGATAATGGGCCTCCCAGATTAGTTTAACCCAAGGAGTATCCATCTTGTTGTAAAATTTGTAAAGATGCTTAATAAGTAGGGCTTTGTTTTGTTCTCTCAAATTCAGAACTCCAAGACCTCCTTTGTTTTTCGGTTTGCATATCATCTGCCAGCTTGCCAAACATTTGCCTCCTTTATTAATATCCTTTCCATACCATAAAAAATTTCTGCTTGATTTGTCAACATGATCTAGGATGGTGATATGCACTTTGAGAGAGCACATAGCAAATATTGGCATTGAAGCAACAACTGAATTGATATATGTAAGTCTTCCAGAATAATTCATGAATCTAGCAACCCCAGATAGTCTTTTGTCAATTCTAGTTATGACAGGGATGAGATCCTGAACTGATGGTTTTGTGGTGCCCATGGGTAGACCTAGATAGGTGAAGGGAAGGTTCTCAACCTTGCAACCAAATAATGTGGCAAGTCTGGTGACCTCTTGATGATTTACATTGATGGGAATCATGGAGGATTTGCTGAAGTTAACAAAAGACCGTTAATGATCGAAAAGATTCGTAAGGTATTTGAGGTGGATTAGCTGATCTTCATTAGCAGCATAATCAGCAAAGTGTCATCGGATATTGAATGATTGGATAATCTTGACCATATGCATGATTAATGGGAAGAGATAGTTCTCCATTTGACCAGGTAGCATTAATAACTGTTTGTAGAAGATCTGCAGTAATAACATATAATAAAGGAGAATGAGGATCTCCTTGTCTTACCCCTCTCTTACAGATGATCTTTTTCCCAGCCACTCCATTAAGTAAGACAGAAGTAGAAGCAGTTTGAAGAATATTGCCAACCCAATTGATCCATCTAGGTCCAAATCCTTTGGCTCTGAGCATAGCAATAATGGTTTTGTATTCCACCTTATCAAATGCCTTTTCAAAATCTAACTTTAGAATGATGATAGGTTTTTTTGACTGATGGCATAGATGGAGATACTCAAAGGCATAACCCAAACAATCTTGAATATTTCTACCTTTGATAAACCCATATTGATTCTGGTGTATAACTGAGGTAATAATTTTCTGAGCTCTGTTAGCCATAAGCTTAGTAATAATTTTTAAGGGAAGACTGACCAGGGAAATAGGTCTAAAATCATTCATATTGAGGGGGTTTGTAATTTTGGGAGTAAGAGTAATGAAGGCAGTATTGATACTCTGAATGTTATTGTTCCCTTCAAAAAAATCCCAAATCATAGTGTAAATATCTTGTTTAATATTATCCCAGCATTTTTTAGGAATGCACCATTGAAGCCATCTGGTCCTGGTGCTCTTTCAGATGGAATATATTTAATCACCTCGTCAATCTCCTCCATAGTGAAAGGTGGCTGAATAAGATCAGATGGCTGAATAAGTTCCTCCAGGTTTGGAAAGATCAGATGGCTGAATAAGTTCCTCCAGGTTAAATAGCATATGTGGTTCAATTGACTTGCCCAATCTGTCTTTGAATGATTTCCATATGATAGCAGCCTTATGATCATGGTTCTGGACAGGATTTCCATCTTCATCATTGATAGAAGTAATGAAGTTTTTTCTGTAACTCTGAGTAGCCATGGCATGAAAAAAATCAGTATTCTCATCATCCAGTTTCACACACCTCATTTTAAATCTTGTTTTGCAATATATTCTTTTCACTTCCAATAATTTGGAAATGTGCCTCCTCAATATAGTCCTGAAATTGGCTTCCATAGTGCTGAGAAATCTTTTCATCTGTGGCCCTACATTCTTGTCCATCTGCTGTGCTATACTATCGGGCCGTGATCACTCGGGAGGTGATCACGGGTATATACTATATACTTTATACATGATACATGTGGAGACTAAAGTCGGGTCAATTTGGTGGAGCACCCATGAATGGATCTTTGTGGCGGAGGCGGCGGGGTAGGTTGAGACCGCCTAGGAGAGAGGTGGGCTGGCCCTGCTCGGGCGTTCGCGGATACTTAACACGCTTAACGAGATCTTGGTATTTGATCCGAGTCTGCTCACGGGCCTATACGCACTAACCAACTACGTGCGAGAGATATGGGCACTTTCGGCGTCGTGGTATCGGCCGAAGCACTTCGTGACGCCTGGCCCGGCCCAGCGCCGGATTGGAACGTAAGCTGCTCTTGTATTAAGGGCTAGTTCTTCTTTCGGCCGCCCTCGCAACGCGTGTGTGCATTGGGCAATGGGCCCGGACCCACTGTGCGCTTAGGTTTAGACCGCGTCTTTGGCCTCTCTGTTGTGCCTAGGTGGGGGCTGCGACGTGTTGATCTTCAGCGGACGGGCATGACCCGTAAAAGTGTGTCCGGCCAAATGGGATCAAGCGTGTTGGGTTATGTGGTGCACCCCTGCAGGGAAGTTAATCTATTCGAATAGCCGTGATCTTCAGTAACAGGACGACTTGGAGTTGTACCTTGACCTTATGACAACTAGAACCGGATACTTAATAAAACACACCCTTCCAAGTGCCAGATACAACCAGTGGTCGCTCTCTCTCAGGGATACGAGGAGGGGATCGCCGGGTAGGATTATTGCTATGTGATGTTACTTGGAGGACTTCAACCTACCCTCTTCTACTTGTTGCAAGACGAAGGTGACGAGCGTAGTCTTCGATAAGACTAGCTATCCCCTCTTATTCTCGGCATTCTGCGATTCGGTCCACCGATATGGCCTTTTACACATATATCCATGCATATGTAGTGTAGCTCCTTGCTTGCAGTACTTTGGATGAGTACTCACGGTTGCCTTGTTCCCCTTTTCCCTTTCTCTACCCGATTGCTGCAACAGACGATGGAGCCCAGGAGCTGACGCCACCGTCGATGACGACTACTACACCGGAGGTGCCTACTACTACGTGCGGCCGTTGGCGGCGACCGGGGAGTAGTTGGGAGGATCCTGTGCAGGAGGCCTGCGCCTCTTCGATCAGATCCCAGTTTGTGCTAGCCTTCTTAAGGCAAACTTGTTTAACTTATGTCTGTACTCAGATATTGTTGCTTCCGGGACTCATCTATGATCGAGCACTTGTATTCGAGCCCTCGAGGCCCCGGCTTGTATTATGATGCTTGTATGACTTATTTTATTTTTAGAGTTGTGTTGTGATATCTTCCCGTGAGTCCCTGATCTTGATCGTACACATTTGCGTGTATGATTAGTGTACGATTGAATCGGGGGCGTCACACGTGGGCCCTACCACCCCACAGGGCGCGCCTACCCCCTGGGCATGCCCTGGTGGGTGGTGGGTCCATGCTCCCTTATCTGTTCTTCTCCCGAAGCTTCTAGTGTCTCTTTTGTCCAGAAAAAAATGTCCAAAAAGTTTTGTGGCATTTGGACTTCGTTTGGTACTGATATTCCGCGAAACCAAAAACAAACAAAAAATAGCAACTGGCACTGGCACTAAGTTAATAGGTTAGTCCCAAAAAAACATGTATAAATGCTTGTAAGTGTATATAAAACATCCAAGATTGATAATATAATAGCATGGAACAATCAAAAATTAAGATACGTCATCTAGCATCCCCAAGCTTAATTCCTGCTCGTCCTCAAGTAGGTAAGTGATAAAAAAAATTGTTGTGGAATGCTACCTAACATATTCATCATATATTCTTTTCTTATGTAGCATGGATACTTGGACTTGAATGATTCAAAGTAATAGTCTATAATTTGACACGAAGACATCAATACTCAAGCATATTAACAAGCAACCATGTCTTTCAAAATATCAATGCTAAATAAAGTTATCCCTAGCTCATTATGCTCAATCGTTGATCCATTCATGAAACACACTCAAATATTAGCTACATCCAATACACAAGTATGACAATAGTGTTCCCTAGTTGGTACTTTTGTAAGAGAAGATGGAGACTGAACATAAAATGGAAAAATTGCATAAAAGTAAATAGATAGGCCTTCGCACAGGGAATCAGAGATTTGCATAGGTGCCAGAGCTCAAGGCTTGAATTAGGGATAAAAATATTTTTAGAGGCATGCTTTTCCTGTCAACGAAAATGACCGAGAATTCCTAATAACTTCCATGCTAGACAAATTATAGGCGGTTCCCAAACAAAAAGTAAAGTTTGTTTCCTTTCCACCATTCTTTCACAATCCATGGCTAACCGTATCCATGGGTGCCTTCCATACCAACACTTTCCAAGGAATTTATTATCATAGTATTTTTTTTCATTTCGGGATTGGGCATCCCTATTACCTGCCACACTTTCATGCAATGACAACTGAATAAACACTCATCATGAGAATAAAATACCTAGGATGGAAATTATTTGCCACCCCCTGCCGCTTCATAAACGGTACGGGCACACAAAACAGAAATTCATTTTGAAAATTAGAGTTGGCACATGCAAATTTACTTGGAATGACATGGAAATACCGCATATAGGTAGGTATGGTGCACTCATATGTCACAACTTTGGGTTTTAGGAACTGGATGCCCAAGCAACATTCCCGCTTAGTACAAGTGAAGGCTAGCAAATAGATTGAGAAGCGGCCAACAAAAAAACGGTCATAAATGAGCATTAAACATAATTAACACTGAATAATGCACGACAAGTAGGATATACCTTCATTGCATAATAATTGACTTTACGTGCATGCATAGGGAATCACAAACCTTAACACCAATATTCGTACTAAAGCACAATTACTCACCAACATGACTCACATAGCACTATCTCCATATCGCAAAACTATTGCAAGGAATCAAGTTTATCATATACAATGATATATATGAAAGTTTTTATTATACCCCCATTGGATATCTATCACTTTGGGACCAAATTCATATCTTATGCAAATTACCATTGTGGTTATCAACTCTCAAAAAGATATAAGTGAAGCATGTGAGGAAATTTCTTAAAAAAATTTCAACTCTCAAAATAATATAAGTGAAGCATGAGAGCATATTTATTTAAAAAATCAACTCTCAAAATAATATAAGTGAAGCATGAGAGAATATTTATTTAAAATATAACGACCACCGTGCTAAAAAAGATATAAGTGAAGTACTAGAGCAACTACCTAGCTCAAAAGATTTAAGTGAAGCATATAGAGTATTCCAGCAAATCATGATATGCATGTGGCTGTCTCAAACAAGTGTGTTCAACAAGGATGATTGTGATAAACTAAAAAGCAAACAAAGCAAAGACTCATATAATACAAGATACTCCAAGCAAAACTCATGATATGTGACGAATAAAAATATAGCTCCAAGTAAAATTACCGATGGTCGTTAGAAGAAAGAGGGGATGCCTTCCGGGGCATCCCCAAGCTTAGTTGCTTGGGAGTCCTTGAATATTACCTTGGAGGTGCCTTGGGCATCCCCATGCTTAGGCTCTTGCCACTCCTTATTCCTTCATCCATCGTGATCCTACTCAAAACTTGAAAACTTTAATCACACAAAATTGAACAAAACCTCGTGAGAGCCGTTAGTGTAATAAGGCAAATCACTACTTTAATTACTATTGCAAACCCATTCATATCTTGTTTTTGCATTATAGCTACTATATTCTAACATCTCCATGGCTTATACCCCCCGATACAATGCATAGTTGCATTAAAACAAGTGAAACAATGCATCAAAAATAGAATCTGTCAAAAACAGAACAATCTGTAGTAATATGAACATTGACCATACTTCTGTAACTCAAATTTTGAAAAATTAGGACAACGTGGGCAATTTGTATATCAATCATGTGTAAAAAATCAGAATTTTATCATGTTCCAAACAGAAAGCACATTAATTACGCTAATGGGCACAAAAATTTCCTTTAATGCACAGAACCAAAGCAACTATCACTCAAATCATCCAAAGGATTTACTTGGCACAAACACTAATTAAAACACCAAAACACAATCATAACAGTAGAATAATTGTATATTTATTGAAAAACAGAAAGGGAAACAAAAATTTTAAAGATAACTATTGGGTTGCCTCGCAACTAGCGCTATTTTTTTATGCCCCTAGCTAGGCATAATGCACAATTTCAAGTGTTGCCATCTTTGGTTTTACTTGTAACGACCCGACCCCAAACGATCAAGCCTTTGTGTATCTGTGTCATTCCTGGATCAGTATGCTGGCACACACAGTACATCAATGTATATATCAAAGTGCAATCACATGTATAAATAACATAAAAACTAAAATATATACCTCATAAGTCTGAGCGGAAACAATCAATCGGGTGTGGAGTCACATCAACGCCATCGGCAGTCAAGGTAGATCAGAACTCAGATCGTAACTCTTACTCATCGAAGAAATATCTGCAAAATGAGACGTTGCACCTGTGTAGGTCAGTACATTGAATGTACCGGCACTATCACAATAGAAAGCAGGTGAAAAGTCTATACTATGTGTAATATGGCTGTGGTAGCTCTAAGTCTGATGCATTTGCATAAAAGCCAGTTTTGTCCTAATTCTAAGTGTTCATTTGCATTTTAATACTACGTGGATGTCATTTATGATATGGTTCCGCCAACTAATTCTCACTCCTAGGTAACTAAAATCCCAAAGTTATTTAATCGGTAACAGTGTTGAGAATATCTAGACAATCCAATTCCAGCCGCTCAAATTGTCTGTAACCAGGGACATGTGGCTATCAATTAGTTTAACACTCTATAGAGATTTGCACACTTTTCCCACAAGACTCGATCGCCTCCCTTGGGGTCCTCGTGACCGCCTCGGTGTTTGAGAACGGGATGACTGAGACACAGTCTTTCCGATGTACTCAACTATGCTAGAGCCCATAATAGCTTGCGGCTCCACATGGAAGCTTCTGGTCTTGCAAGATCCATCAATCTCTTTGAGCCTAGGTGGCCTTGTGTAAACTAGGTGATCACTGGCCAGTCTCCTGGATCCCTTGATAAAACTGGGTGATCACTAGTTAATCCATAGGATCCCCTGGTAAAATTGGGTATCACTGGTCAATCCCCAGAATCCCCTCTCGAGTCTGTAGCACTAGGTGATCAGTAGTCAATCCCTAGGATCCCCTCTTCTTGCAAGCAGTCCACCCAGAAGTGTATTGCAATCTTGAAGTCTTATAGTCTTGAGGTTGATCCAGGTATTTTTATCACACTCACATTTCACATGAAACACTCATACCAATCCCCGTCTACTGAAGCATAGATGCAACTAACTTAATAGTGATTCCTGGGGCTTGACAACAGGGAGATGGGTTCTCCGGATAGACCTAATCGAGCTACAGTTTAGGAGATATGGCCTAATGGAGTTTAAATATGAATTTAAAACAATTTAAACTTTGAATCTCAAAAAATTTCAAAGATGGGTTCTCCAGATAGACCTAATCGAGACGAACAAATTGCTGCTCGTTTCGTCTAATTTGGATCTACGGTTTAAAAGTTGCGGCTAATCTAAGTTCAGGGACTAATCTGTTAAACTCAGGGACTAAACAAAAATATTTTTTCTTGCAACCGGGTCCCTGGACACGCGGCGCGCTGATGTTGGATTGCAAATGTCCGCTGCGGGGCTTATATGGCAAACGGCCGAAACTTAACTAAAACGCTATGCAGTGACTAAAGAAATAAATAAACCGATCGGTTTAAAATAAACCGAGGTTAACCGTGTACCGACTCGATCTAAAAAGACATAGACTAAAAAAGGAGGGGACATCGGTGGCTCACACGGGAAACGATGGGGGCATCGGCGTCGACGGGGCTGCGGTCGTCGGTGACAGCGGAGGTGACAGGGAAATGCATCGCGTCGAGGGCGTCGCACATGTGGTGGCACGAGGCGTCGGGACGTGCTCCGGTGAACTCGGTGTCGAAGGTTTGGCTGCTCCGGCGAGAACTAGGGGAAACCAAAATGTCAAAATGATGCACATGGGAACTGGGACTCGAAAAAATGGAGTCTGGAGGCCTCAGGTGTGCTCGCCGCGACGAATTTGAAGGCGGAGCGGCTCGGCTCCGGCGAGATGCAAACGGACGGCGTGGCGGCTATGAGCGGTGAGAGGACGAGCGGATCGGCGAGGTTGAGAGAGGGCGTCCGGGGCTTATATAGGCGAGGCTAGGGCGTGCTAGTGCCGCGGATAAGCCCTATCCGAGCGAGCCTGCCGGCGATTACGGGCGGGTGAGGCGCAGTGCTCATCCCGTGCAGGAGAGTCAGGAGGTTGGGGACGACAGGGGTTGGTCCCACTAGGGTAGTGGCGGGAGGCGAGAGAGAGAGGAGGGGGGCAGGCGGTGTGGTGCGCTCCTGGACCGAACTATGTTTCAGTCCAGGCAGTGTTGTTTCTTTCTTTTCCAGAAAATCTTTTGTGGCCAAAGCAAATTCAAATGAAATTCTAAAAAATACCAAATAAAATCCTAAAATCATTACTTATTATATAGGGCGTCGTATCCTGTGAATCCACATATGTTTGTGAATCCTTGTATCCGATTCTGCTGAGCCGATCGATCAAAATCTTGTGTCTCACGTCACCCTGTGCAAAACCGAACCGAAAACCAAAAACCGAACCAAAAAAACCAAACCGAACCAAAATTCTGGTTTTTTCAGGTTCTGGTTATGGTTTCAGTTTGCAAAATAGCAAACCATATCAAATTCGGTTTTTCGGTTTTAAATCAAATAATTGATTAAACCGAACAAAACCGAAAGCCAGCATAAAAATTTCAGAGGCCCAGCCCGACCTCACACAGGCCTCTCCCTTTAGTCCACACCACGGCCTCTCCCTTGTTCCCTCACGGCCTCACCCACCAAGTCCCTCACGCATGCACACGCAGAGCAGAGAGGCGGAGAACATAGCATGGCGGCGGCGCCCTAGGCCAGACTCCGGCGCGCATCCATCGGCTCCAGCACTCCCCGCAGGCCTCCGCCCTCCGTCGCTGACCTTTGATCTCCGCCCTCTACCCCTTCGTCGTGACCTCCACCCTCCCTCAAGACTGTCGAGCGCACCCACAAGACGCCTCCACGGAATAAGACAGAAGCCGCCACCGACGCACAATGGTAAGCAGTACGCCACTTCCTTCTTTCATCTTTGGTTTGATCTGGAGCTTTTCGGTTTGGTAGTTGGCTAGTTGCAAACAAACACTCAAGGCAAAAGAATCAAAATGTCAACATGTGAAACATTTGTCGACTAATACAATACCATTCATTTGTCGGACTAACATCAACAAATCATAGGCGGTGGCAAGTAGCAAAAGGAACTAGATTGCATCCATACTAACTATAACAAATCATAGGTCATTCATAGCAAAAGAAAAAGAAAAACAATGTTTCATTCAGATCACCATGAACAAATCACGAAGTTTCCTATTTAGTTTTCCCGTAATTTCTAGTGTTGGTTCTCATTGGTCATCGATCCAAATGGAAATTACCCGACTTAATTTTCCGAGCGCTCGAAAGTGCCAACCTTGGTCTTTGGTTATCTTTCTTTGGTCAAGCTTACTTACGAAACAAATCTCGATGGTAACCCCGCCATGTCAGCAAGAAAAGGAACAAAAGGTTAAAGGCATGGACGCACTTGTTCCGTAATTTGTGTTGAGTAGTTTTGCTTTTGCTTGTCTTGAACAAGTTTTTGTTCGTAATTTCTTCATCTGGCTGTACTAGACATGTACTAATTAGTGCTTGTAGTTGTACTTGTAGTCTTCTACTAGATTATTGTACTAGAACATAAATTCTTCATGTTTTAGAATTTCTTCAAGTAGGTAACCAGGTTGTAGTTGTACTGGACAAGTACTAAATTTGTTTTTTCATGTGGCCCAAACCGTGTGTTGATTAAAAATTCGCGTCAACTTTGGTTATTTTGGTTATTACCGAAACCAAACCGAAAGCAAACGGTTATTACCGAAACCGAACCATATCTATGTATAAAACCGTATAAACTGAAGTATAAAAACCGTATAAACCAAAAACCGTATAAACCGAACCGAATCAAACCAAAAAAACCGAATGCACAGGCTGAGTCTCACGTGTGTCTGTGCTCCTTTTGCACAATCACGCCCGCATCTAGCCCAGGTGTCTCTGTGAATTTTCCAAAAAGGTCCCCAGCCCATTACTCCCCAATTGTATCTCTTCCGATCTGATCTCTAGTCAACGTTGCAACCTACACCTCGCCGGCGGCCACGGCGGCCCAATCCCAGTAGGAGGCAAAATATGTATCTACACGCGTGGTTGCTGCGACGGTGCCGACAGCCTGCCGTGTGGGTGGCTGTCGCAACGGCAACCTCGGATGGAGATCCATATTGATTTCCGTCGCATCGGCAGCCTGGGACGGCAGCCTCGGACAGAGATTCATGTCGATGACAATCGCATCGGCAGCCTACGCCGGAGGTCCGCGTACAAGGTGGGCTGCATGCCGGCGGCGATGGCCTGTCATGGAGACAACAGCAGGCGACCACCACACTCCGGCTACGGCTGCGACCAACACGTTCCGACGAAGATGGGCGACCACCACATCCCGACGACGACAGCGGCCTCAACAGCACAATCCCGTAGTTGACCACCACTGCGACCACATAGCTAGTTTTATTTAGATGAAATCCTCTTGCCGATTGTAGTAGCAGTTCATGTTGTCTGGAATGAGAAATACTGAATGTCATTTCTCTAGATTTTTTTCAGAAAGTCGGGAGAGAGAGATAGAGCAACTGGGCAAGATCATGTGCTGGCTGCCTGGGCTAGAATGGACAGTATATCTTGTACCGAAAATGACAATATAAACATGTTTGCTAGAACGAATGAAAGCTTTACTCTCTAGAAAATAGTGTTTTGACTTTCCAAGTCTGATATGCTGCGAACACACTTCTACACCTGATAGATGCTAGTTCTACTATTAAGCAGCCAACATCCCAAGCTGATGAGTGGTTGAATTGAACACTGCTTGTACAACAGAATAAATGGATGAGCTCTCAGTTTGACAAAGTTTCCTATACATGAAAGTCTCCTATGTGATAGCAGCTGCTCCTTGGTATAAATCAGAGCATGTCTCCCTGGTATAACAAAACCAGAGCATATTTCGTGTTATGTGCTCCGTGGTATAACAAAACAAGAGCATGTTCAGTATTATGCGCTGCTTGGTATAATAAAACCAGAGCATGTTCAGGTTTATATGCTCCTTGGTATGACAAAATTAGAGTTTTTCAATATATATCATGGGCTCCTGCTACTTGGTACACCCCAGTCAACTCAACACTAGTCAAAGAAAATAAGAGAAAGACAGTTTTACAAAATACATATTCTCCTTCATTACAAGAGTTCAGTACCTTAAACAAAATCAAATAACAACTCAAAAGGTGTATAAATTCATGAGTTTTGAAGACAACCGTGGGCCATCATGGAACACCATTTCCCTTCACCTCTTGCACAATCTCAACCCCTTTGCCTTTAATTTTTTTGCTGGGACAATTGCGACTATCATGAAATACTATTTGGTTGCACGTCTTGCACATGTGTGCGACCTTTCCCTTGGCTTCCTTCTTCTTCTTTTTCTGATCCTCCTGACTCGTTACCTTTCCACTTTTTATTCTTTTGCATCTCCCCACAGTACGAACATCAGTTGGTGGGTGTATGTCAACTCCGGTAGGAATGTCACAACCAATAAAAGCCTCGTACTCTTCTTGTCTAGTGTGCTTCAGACCTGATGCAGGAACCATTTCATCTAAAGGCGCTTCAATTTTCAATACACTTGATGTTAAAAAGTCCATGCCTTCATCCGAGTGTTTGGACTTTTGAATTAGATCTTCCAACTTATTGCGTACAATCGAAATCTTCTTCTTCGTAGCCTCATTCAAGGAGTCGGTGCCCTTCTCTTCCAAAGTAAATTTCCATGCTCATCATAAACATTCTCCCTGTAAATAAAATAAAATTATGTCAACCATTAGATTTCCAAATAGATATGAATGGCTATTGTATAAATTTTTATACCGTTTGCATTGCTTCTCCCATCTTTTCATAATGTAGTAGGATGGAAGTAAATTTTGGTTTTCAACTCTCAACACCTGGATAATATGGCGGCATGGGATTCCAATTGCCTCAAATAACTTGCATGAACAAGTAGCTATCATGGTTGTCGTGTCGCACTGAACTTCCCTAATCTTGTGGGATCGACCTCTCAAGGTCACAATTTTTACTGCTCCATCTTGTGAAATGCCTTGAACGCAACAATGGTCTCTTGCTGCAACAATCTCCTTCTGAAATCTCTCAAATACTTCGTATGTAAACACTTCTCTACCTTGTTTTTCTATTGCCCGTGGTGTCAATAGTTGCGGCGTCCTATGAATGCTTGAGTTGTCTGCAATCAACTCCTCCTCGCGTTGGCATTCTAATGCCGTGTCAAACCTGAGCCAGAACTCAACAAAAGCAAGCTTGCGATGAATGAAATGATTAAAAAATGAATTTGCACTTTCAGACCTTGAAGTGGTTCGGAGAATGCCTGCCAATGGTATGTCCATAAAGTAAGCAGGTATCCATGACTCACGAATGCTAAATCTGTTAGCCAGCCACTCATTCTCCTCCAGGTGATAGTCTGAAATGATGGAATACCATTGTGACTCAAACTCCGGAGTTTCTGAACCCCATACACACGAATTCATCCTCTCCCAAAATTCAGGTTCTTCTCTAAGCATTGGTTCAATCTTCTCAGGAACTTTCTCCATTATGTGCCACATGCATAACCTATGCACAATGTCTGGAAATACTTCATCAATTGTATTCTTGCTGCTACGGGCTTCATCTGTTATGATTAGTTTAGGCGCTGCCCCACCCATTGCTATAAGAAAGGTCTCAAACAACCAAACATATGACTTGGCCTCCTCATTCGGCAGGAATGCCGCACCAAAAAACACACTTTGTAAGTGATGATTGACCCCTGTAAATGGTGCAAAGATCATGTTGTACTGATTAGTGGTGTATGTAGAATCAAATGATACCACCCCATTAGCACCGAAGTGATTGTAATTCTTCCTACTCATGGCATCTGCCCAGAACACATACATTAAATTCCCCTCTTCATTTATAACAAAATCATAGAAAAAGGCTGGATTGACTTCTTGCTTTCTAGCTAGTCAAGCAACAAACATTTGAGCATCGGCGTTCTTGATTTTATACACGAGGCCACGGTAGTAATTTTGCAAGTCCCTCTTTGAGCATCCAACATTCGAATCCCTCCTTCACCGACTTGAAGGAGCCTCAGTATGCTTGGCATGTACCTATGCTTGCTTTGTGGCATGTGTATAACGATTTTTTGCCCTCTCACTAACTCTACGATTTGATCCGATCAATTCAAGTTTATCAGAGATACAAGGCCACAAACGCTTTGTCCGGACCACGTCCTTATTCATCTTTTTTTGTTGTCCAACACGAACTCCAAAACCCACTTGATGTGCATACGACTTGTAGAACTCCTCCACAACCTCGAGCCCTTCAAATGTCAACCCTACTTTAGGTTTCAGTTTCTTGTCGCACCTCGGTGTAAAAGCTGAGCACTGAAAGATAAATAATAAATAACAGTAAGCATCGTCATGCATAATTCTCTTATTTGAAAAATAACATGGCTAAGGGAAGTTTGTTAAACTCACAGATAGAGGAATGTTGGCTTTCTTTTTCGGCGTAGCAAATTCTTCCTCATTTACTTCACATGAAGCTATTGCCCGATTCCATAGCTGCACATGCATCTACGTTATAAGTCATCCAAATCTAAACAACAAGTACACATGTACAGTATGCATAAATATTACTTCTTTTCAATGTGTTACACGAAGCCCCATGTCTCGTCTTGAAGCACAATTCATGTTACGTAGTTGTAGCGCTTTGGACGACCACATCAGGGCATGTGAGATGGGTTTCTTGTGACAGCTAGATGCGGAGGCAAATGCAGAGTAGCCTCTTGGTTGATGGAAGGAGGGTGAGCAGGTTCCTTCCATTGTAGTCGGCGGCTTCCATAGCGGCGATGGCCGGCATCTTGCCGCAGTTGTGGCGTGTCGCGAGGAGACTTGGCCCTCGTGCGCATCGGGAGTTGGGAGATGCTTTTGTTGTGTTCATCGTGACAACGTTAAATGCCGTGCGAATAGGCACTTGGTACATGCTTTTAAATGTGTCCGTCACGGCGACGTCCGCCGTGCCGATCAGGACTTGGGACATGCTTCCCGTTGTGCCCGTCGTGGCGACGTCCACCGTGCTGATTGGGAGTTGGGTCATGCTTCTCGTCGTGTCCGTCGCGGTGACGTCCGCCATGTTGATCGGGAATTGGAAGGTGCTTTTGTAGTGTCCGTCGCGGCGTTCATTTGTAGATGGTCGTGGCGGCCGTGGCCGCCGGCGAGGTGTAGGTTGCAACGTTGACTAGAGATCAGATCGGAAGAGATACGATTGGGGAGTAATGGGCTAGGGACCTTTTCAGAAAATTCATGGAGACACCCGGGCTGGATGCGGGCATGATTGTGTGTAAGTGCATCTAGTGCCACCCCTAGTTGATTTTGGAGTATTGATGACAAATGTGTTTGAGGGACTAATGCGTTTTTGAGAATTGCAGGATAACGCAGGTAGTGTCCCCATTGATTTGGTTTACCTACCAGAGATGACCCCTAAAAATGTATGAAGACATTGACGACAATGGTGGTATGTGAACATATTCACATTGAAGACTATGACATGAGAAGACAAAGGAGTGAAGACTATGGAGCGCCAAGATCGTGGTCGCTTCGTTGTTTCCTTTTCTTCTTTGTTGAGTCATAGGAACCACCGTCTTTGTTAAGTGGGGTCCAAGTGATCAAAGTCGTAATGATCAAGTGATGCTCAACCCAAATCCTATTTCTTCGAGCGAAGACAATGAGAGCAAAACTTATCCAGAGTGGATGAGTCGCCTTTGCTTGTAGCCCAAGTAAAGTTGCCGTGTGTGTTTGAAATCGACCGTTGGAACACGTGTCGGTTCCTTAGTGACCCAGTCATTTCGGACATATCAGTCGGGTTGCCTATAGCCCACCCCTACACCATAAATTGGTGGCTGCTCGAGTTAGTGCACGGCTTTTGTCGTTTGAGAGCAACCCACCTCGAAGCCTTTGAGAGAGAAAAAATCCTTGCGAGGACAAAGCCCAAACACCCAGAGCCAAAGAGTGTTAGGCATCATCAAGTCTTTACATGCATGTGACCTGAAGACTTATTATACTTGAGGACTATGAATCCTCCATCCGGTTAGGCGTCGCGTTCTGAGCATCCAAGAGTCATTGTGGATTGCCGGTGAACGCAGTCTGTGAAGGTTCGGGAGTCTACCTTGAAGACTTACCAGAGTGATTGGGCGAGGACTGTGTGTCCTTAGCTTAAGGGGAATAAGGTGAAGACGCGGTCTTACGAAAGTTGAATCTCAGCCTCCCTAACTGGATGTGTACAGTTGTCACAAAGAATCGAACCAGTCCAACAAATCATGTGTCTTCAACAAGTGGTGGTTCTATCTTCTCCCTCTCCTTACTTAGAGTTTGTCTTCGTGAAGTCATTGCCAATTTGTCATACCTGTTTGACTTCATTGCTTGACTACTTTTGTTGATTGGCTTCTCACTATCTTCCATCTTGATCCTACTACCGAGCTGCTATTAGTCTTGTACTTTCACGTTATTGCATACTTGACTATGGTTTGCTTGTTGTAGTTTATCTTCCGCTGCATATCGAATTAGGTCATTTCTATTGTTTGTCTTCGAAAAATCCGTGTTTTGAAGACTTTCCTAAAAATCGCCTATTCACCCCCCCTCTAGTCGATAACTAGCACTTTCAATTGGTATCAGAGCAAGGTACTCCCTTGTTCTGTGTGATTTGGTTTAACCACCGGAGTTTTAGCTATGTCGACCGCAGGATAATCAAAGTCTCCGCCGCTTGCCCGTGTTCGATGGAACCGACTATCCCTCTTTGGAAGAATAAGATGCGCATGCATCTTGAAGCCATTGATGTCGACCTCTGGTATGTCGTCAAGAACGGCGTTCCCAAAACTGGTGAAGGTGTCACCCCTGCTGATGTCAAGAAGTTCATTCAACTAGACTCTACTGCAAAGAACATCATCTGTGGTCATCTGACCAAAGGACAGTCTGGCCGAGTGAGTGCTCTGGAAATGTCGAAGCTAGTCTGGGACTGGCTATGCAAGGTCAACGAAGGCGTCTCAACCCAGAGAGATCAAAGGATCAGTGTTCTTCGCAACCTCTTAAACCGTTTCAAGAGAAACGACAATGAAAATGTCCAACTCACGTTTGATCGCCTCACTGACATCACAAATGAGCTTCATGCTCTCGGCGCCACTGAGATCACCAAGCATGAAATCGTCAAGACACTCTTGAGATCACTTGACAGCTCTTTTGACACCCTTGCCCTCATGATACAAGAACTCCCTGACTTCAAGTCACTCGATCCGTCTGATATACTTGAGAGGCTCAACACACATGAGTTCCAGCTTTCTGAGAAAAGAGATATCTATGGTCCCAACTATGGCCGAAGTCGCGCTTTGAAGGCAAAAGTTGTTTCCTCATCTCGAAGAAGAATCATTGCGGTTACGATGATCCACAAGACATTGGAAAGGAACTTGCTATGCTTGTGAAGAAGTTCCAAGTTCACTAGGAAGAAAGGCTTCAGAAAGTCTTCACAATCCAGCTCAAGAAATGATGAAGCTTCCACTCATGACAACAAGAAGAGAACATGTCACAAGTGCAAGAAAACTGGACACTACATCTCTGAGTGTCCACAGTGGGACAATGAGAATAAGAAGAAGTAAAGCAAGGAATATGATTCTGATGACAAGAAGAAGAAGAAATCTTCAAAGTCTTCTTCCAAGTCCTCATCAAAGTCTTCATCTCATAAGAAGAGCTCATCCGCAAGGCTCGTGCTTTTGTTGGCAAGGAAATGGATTCAGAGGAGGAGTCTCGCTTCGAGGAGGTGGAGGTGGAGTCTCAAGAGGAGTCCGACCACAGCGTTGCAAGTCCGGCTTTAGCCACGACCTATGTTGCCAAGTCCATCTTCAACATCAAGACAATGACTTCCACACCAACGCCAAGCCGGCGATGACAAGGACGACCCTGCTCCCACCTACTGCTTCATGGCACGTGGTGCCAAGGTAAAATCACGTGATGCTTACTTTCAAACATCAAGTGAATATGATTCTGATTGTGAATCCAAACCCAGCTACAAAACACTTGCTAAAATTGCAACCGAACAATAAAGAGCTATGGAACATACTCAAAAACTGTTAGACTAAAGCGATGACCTGTTGGACGCGGAAATGACACGTTCACAGTCCTTAGTTGAAGACATTAAAAATCTTCATGCTAAGTACCAAGAACTTGAAAGTCGTCATGAAACGCTCTCAATCGCTCATGAAAAGCTCTCCTATGATTATCTTCAAAGGAAGCAAGAGCTTGAGAAATTGAGAGCGGCTCATGAAGATCTTCAAAAGAGAATGAGTCACTTCGCGCTCAACGGATCGGTTCCGCTCGGGATGGATTTGAACCACCATGTCTAAAATGTCTTGAGCGTGATATCGCTACCTCTGTTCTTTGAATGTTCAACTGCTGCCATCTTGTTGCATTGTCTTCAACTACTAATGTGGTAACTAACCCCTCTGCGGAGGATACCACTACTATTGTCGATGAAAATGCTAGGTTGAAGACATTGCTTGAAACAGGATGTATAAAAGTCTGAAAGGGCATCGACACTTTGCAATGTCCTCAAAAGCGTATTCTCAACCGAAACCCTAGGAAAGAGGGTGTTGGGTTCGAGAGGAAAATGAATGTTGATGGTTCCCTCTTTGGAAGCCCGAGCGAGATCCCAAAACCACATGGGTTGCTGCAAAGGGACCTTCAGTGGATCCATCCACCTTATCTGGCTTTACATGTGCTAACCCTATTATCATTGATGAATTCTTTGATACAAACTATAAGTTGTTCAAGAATCAGAATGGTGAAGTGTTTGCCAGGTATATTGGTACTAACTGCAGGAATGGACCACCTATGAAGAAATGTGGGTTCCCAAAAGCTGTCTTGAAAATCTTCCAGTGAATGTCATCATGACACCACCTGGGAAGAAGACGAACCCCAGACCTAAGGCATCATATGGTCCAAAGGCTTCATACAGACAGAGGACTCACCAGAGTCACCCTAACGCCAATGTTTTGCAGGGAAACCGTACTCAAATTTATGAATATGAGCGTGTGTCTTCAAACCGCTATGTTCATAAAACTAAGAACTTTTGTGCTTATTCATACGAGTATCATTCATCTCCTGCAAGCCTATTTGCTAGGGCACCAAAGCCAAGTTCTCGGATGTTGCACTTAGACTCATTGCTTCTAAGCCACCCCTGAAGATGTGGGTGGTTAAGAAGAATTAACTTTCTTTTGCAGGAAAGGGTCTCCATCCGAAGATCAAAGGCGTCTGATGATATTGCTGGGGACCTAAAACATCTTGTAGGGCGCAAGATCAAATGTCAAAATGGTCTCACTATGTATTTTGTTCCTGAATCGTTTGCCGTTCATCCTATCTTTCTTAATCTTGATCTGAGCTTCAATAATCCACTTGCCCGTCAAATGTTTATGCTTCACAATGCTCTTGGTGAAGCCTATCCCCCTAACTGTACTTTAGGGTATGACACCTCATGCTTCAGAATGGATTATGGACAGTGGATGCACTAATCATATGACTGGTGATCGAAGTCTTCTCATGGACTCAACCTTACGTCCATCAGACAAGAGTCACATCACATTTCTTGACCTTTGGTAAAAGCAAGGTATTGGGTCTAGGTAGAGTTGCAATCTCAAAGGATCAACACATGGATAAAGTGATGCTTGTTGAATCCCTTGGTTTCAACTTGATGTCTATCTCAATGCTTTGTGACTTGAACATGATTGTGATATTCGGAAAATATCGTTGCCTTGTACTAATGGAATCTGACAAGTCTTTAGTCTTTGAAGGGTATAGGAAAGATGATCTATACATGGTAGATTTCTCGGCAGGTCCACAACTTGCCGTATGTCTTCTTGCAAAAGCTTCGAATCTTGGCTCGCATCGGAGGTGGGGCATCTTGGCATGAGGAACTTACACACACTCGCCAAGAAGAAGCATGTCATAGGCATCAAAGGTGTCAAGTTCAAGAAGGATCATTTGTGTGGTGCTGCGAAAATTTGGAAAGATGACAAGGGCAAAGCACCCCTCGAAGAAAATCATGACGACATCTCAACCCTTCGAGCTGTTACACATGGATTTGTTTGGCCCTACTCACTACTCTACCCTCACAACAACTGCTTGTCTTTATGGCTTCGTCATTGTTGATGACTACTCAAGATACACATGGGTGCACATAATTCTCTACACGACTGAAGTGCAAGATGTCTTCGGGCAACTTTGCCAATCGAGCAATGAACAATTATAGCATCAAGATCAAGCATATCGAGTGACAACGGCCTTTGAATTCAAGAACACCGGACTTGATCTTTATCTGGATACCATGGGAATCACTCATGAGTTCTCTCGCTCCATACACACCTCGACAAAATGGCATCGTGAAGCGCAAGAACAGAACCCTCATTGAGATGGCTCGAACAATGCTCGACGAGTACAAGACACCAAGAAAGTTACGGCACGAAGCTATTGATACAAAGATGTCACGTCATCAACCGTGTTTACATCCATAAGCTTCTCGAACAAAACATCCTATGAGCTCCTTCTTGGCAAGAAGCCAAATGTCGCCTACTTGAGTATTTGGGGCTAAGTCTTTGGATCAAGGATCCCCATCACAAGTCAAAATTTGAACCCAAAGCTCACGAAGGCTTCATGCTCGGTTATGGAAAGGACTCGCACTCCTACAGAGTCTTCAACCTATATCTCTACAAAATCATCGAAACTGTGGACGTGCGATTTGATGAAACCAATGGTTCACAAAGAGAGTTCCTGCCAAGTACACTAGACGAAGCTCCGCCCCAAATGAATCTATCAAGGCGATGGGAACTGGTGAAATCATGCCTTCGAAGCACATCCTCGAAGAGGAACTTATCATTTACGCACCTAACCAACCGTAAGACAATGCTCACCAAGACAATCCTCCCAATGATGACAATGATCAGCAAGAGCAAAGTCTTCGTCCAGTTCATCCTCGAGTTGCAAATGAAGTACAGATTGAGAAGATAATTGATAGCATCAATGCACCTAGTCCGCTTACTCGCTCAAGAGCAACACACTAGCAAATTTCTGTGGGCACTTTTCTTTTGTGTCAATATCGTAACCCAAGAAAGTTCTTTGAAGCCTTTATGGAACCAGAATGGATACAAGCTATGCAAGAAGAACTTCAACAGTTCAGGCTGAACAATGTTTGGGAACTTGTCAAGAGTCCTGACCCTCGCAAGCATAACATTATTGGCACCAAATGGATATATTGAAACAAGCAAGATGAGCATGGTCAAGTCGTCAGAAACAAAGCACGTCTTGTGGCTCAAGGATATACTCAAGTTGAAGGAATTGACTTCGATGAAACATTTGCTCCTGTAGCTAGGCTTGAAGCTATTCGCATACTACTGGCCTATGCTAACCACCACAACATCTTGCTATATCAAATGGATGTGAAGAGTGCATTTCTCAACGGCAAGATTGAAGAAGAAGTATCGTCGCTCAACACACGGCTTTGAAGATCCAAAACATCCCGATATGGTGTACAAGCTAAATAAAGCACCGTATGGCCTCAAACAAGCTCCTCGCGCTTTGGTATGATCTGATCAAAGACTTCACGAAGAGCAAAGGCTTCAAACACGGATCCCTTGATCCCACACTCTTCACAAAGACATATGATGGTGAACTGTTTGTATGCCAAATATATGTGGATGACATTATCTTGGTACCGCACCAACCGTAAGTATAGTGATGAATTTGGATACATGATGCAAGAACAATATCGGATGTCCATGATGGGAGAGCTCAAGTTCTTCCTTGGTCTTCAAATTAAATCGGCAAAGGAATGGCATCTTTATATCTCAAGAAAAATACCTCCAAGATTGTCCGAAGAAGTTTGGAATGCAAGGCGCAAAGGATACACGACGCCAATGCCGACCAAACACCATCTGGGTCCCGGCGACAATGGTAAAGAGTTCGATCAAAAGGTATACCGCTCCATGATTGGTTCCTTACTTTACCTATGTGCATCTAGGCCGGATATTATGCTTAGTGTTTGCATGTGTGCTCGATTCCAAGCGGCACCAAAGGAATCGCATCACTTAGGCTGTGAAGTGAATTCTTCGATATTTGGCTCACACCCCAACACTCGGATTATGGTATCCAAAGGGCTCAAAATTTGATTTGGTTGGATTTTCGGATGCTGATTATCTTTGGCGACAAGGTGGATCGCAAGTCTACATCGGGCACATGTCACTTTCGATGATCACTTGTCATTGGTCTTCAAAGAAGCGTAACTGTATCACTCTCAAGCTGCTGAATCTGAATACATTCTTTCTTTGGATCTTGTCATGCTCGGCTTCTATGGATGAAGCAAACTCTCAAGGACTATGGCATCAATCTGAAACAAGTACCTCTCTTCTGCGACAACAAAAGCGCCATCAAGATTGCCAACAATCCAGTCCGTACTCGAAGACAAAGCACATTGAAATTGGCCATCATTTTCTCAGGGATCATGTCATGAAGAAAGATATTGACATCATTCACATCAACACTGAAGAGCAACTGGCAGATATCTTCACAAAGCCCTTGGATGAGAAAAGGTTTTGCAAGTTACGGTGTGAGCTAAATATCTTGGAATCCTCAAATGTCCTGTGATCAAGCACACATCCTAACACTTATGCATGTTGATGACTTAGATGTGCAACACACGAAGTAAAGTATATCTTCAATCAATGAAGACTTACATTACGAGTGTGAATACATTAACATGGAATTTGACTTGAGCGCCACGATAATTGTGCGCCGTATGCAGGTCTAATACTTCCTATACGGTTGGTAACGCCACCACCAAATTTCTCTGTTTGAAGTGTTTCACTCATGGCGTTATTTCTCAATATCTTCGCATTTGATTTGTCTTCATCTTCAACCTATCTTCATGATTTTCTTCACTATGTTGATTTGGTTGCTTTCTGATATATATTGTTCTGTCCTCTACAACATTCACTTATAGCTATGTCTTCCTAGTTGAAACTTTTGAACTAAGTGAATGTGATAGGACCCTAATCTCTCTATGCTTCCTATCTCAAACTCTATCTGTCCAAATCATATGCATTCTATTGAAACTGTCGAATGTCTTCTCTCAAGGCCCTTGTCGCCAGAAGACAGAGACAAACTTTAAGTCTGTTTTAAATGATTCATCCTTATTGTTGAAATCCGGAGAAGCCGGAACGACCATCCGACAAACCTGGCGGGCGTGGGAACGTGGGACACCTCCGAGTATGTTGCATGCTTGCCACGTACCCCTCAAATGTGAACCGCCAGGGGCACCTGCGTAATTGCGCTGTGCCGCACACCTCCTTATAAATACATGTCCCCTGCGGTAAAGAAAACCTTCTTCCACCTCTCCACCTCGTCAAAACCCTAGCGCCACCGCTAGCTCTCGGCAACGACGCCGTGACGAACCGCTTAGCTGCCGCGACTTCTCCGACGCCGTCCTCACGCCGGCCGCGAACATCGTCCTCTCCGCCGCCGCCGTAGGTGTCCTCCGTCGCCAAGTTAGGGCACGATGGATTGAACTGCTCGGCCTCCTTTTTCTTCCCGTCTAGCAGTTCTTCGAGTGGTAAATATAACTCTATTTTTACCATCTTTTTGATCCTCAAAGATTCATCCTACTTACCAAAATTGGTCTCTGCCTATACAATGTTAGATCGATTACATGCGCATCTCATACCGCCTAGTATATTCACTTAAGCTTCACAACTAGTTAGATTCCTCACTTGTACTTATTCACGCATTCGTACAAATCTGGAACCAACTCTCGATGTATAAGTGAATGTCTTCGCATCATCGGTCAATGTCTTCAAAGTGATTTATCTTCAAAATCTTACGAGAATGCATATGACCTCTTCCCCTTCCCTCGCATCTCTAATGTGTCACAGTACATGTCCGTGGGAGAATCCCTTGGTTCTCATAGTCCGCATTCGTTTGCAGAATTCTTCTGACATCAACTTAACTCTCCGAAGCCGTTCTGTTTGTCCGGCAAATGCAAGCCTTTGAAGCCTTTGAGCGTATTGAAGCCATTCGGTTTGAAGTTCATGGCTGCGAGATAAATCGATTAGGAAGGGCGGCGGAGACAAAGTCGTGGGGAACCTCAAAAGATCTTTGATGACCTCGCAGAGCTTTACAAGACAGATCCCGAAGAGAATTACAATCGGTATAAGACGCGAATCCAATGGATTCGTCGATATTGGGCTGAACAACGGTTCAAGTACAATTTCGTGACCCAGGAATACGCCGAGAAGAATGCTATCAAAAGCCCTTGGGGTGATATTCTCTTTCAAAGCCTTCCACCCAAGAACAGGGCTGAAGCTATTGCACATGGTTTCTTTCCTTGTATGGTCCGTGGACCTCAGCCTGAGGATGCCGACCCAACGTCATTGCTCTGGTGTCGTGACGATAATCTCTTCAAGCGCAACTTCCAGCACGCAAAGGCTTCGGCCAAGGAAAACAAGAAGTCATTGGGATTAGACTTCAACCCTGGTCCCTCTGCTCCCCGTGCGGACGGCTCACGTGATGCAGAACCCAATATCATCGGCCCCTTTTCAAACCTTGATGGCCTCATCACTTACATCTTGGTCCAAGGTGCCAAAGTGGATCACTCTGATGACGATCTTTGACTCGATGAAGTCCCAGCTCCTGCTCCTGCTCCAAAGCCACAGAAGCAAAAGAAGGCTAAGGCTTCAAAGTCAGCTGCTCCTCCAAAAGCTTCATGTGTGAAGCCACTAGCCACTGCACCTCCACGAAGCCGGTCTGCGATCAAGATCAATCCCGTATCTCCAAGAAGGCGGAGAAGAAAAAGAAAATTGTCAAGAATCTTGACCGACATCGACTCCTGCTGCCATTCTGCGAGAAGAGCACATTGATCTGTCGGTGATGAAGATCTTGCGGATGATGCACTTGAGAAACTAATCAAGAGCAAGGAAGAAGCGAGAAATTTTCAACAATTTGCCTCTCTTTGATGTGGCAATCATCCATCACTTCATTGATGAGTGGTTTGACACCCCAAACATCAGCTTTGAAGATCTGCAACTTCCTATTGGCCTCGGCGTCTCTTTCAATGGCGCCATTGCTTCGAGCTAGCTCTTGCTCAGCGCATTGTTGAACTGAAGCATAAGATTGACTATGACAAGGCTCAGTTCAAGAAGCATATGGCTGCACTCAGCGTGCAACATGTCAAAAACTTCAAGGCCATGCTGCACGACCTCAAAGAAGCCTTTCTCAAGAAGCGTGAAGAAGCCAGAGGCTCTCGTGAGCGCATGAAGAGTCTGGCTGACAAGTGTGTGCTAGCCTACAATGAGGCTGAGAAGCGCAAGGCATTTGGCCGTCCTGGCATTGACCCCAGAATGGCTGCAAAGAAAAAGAAGACTTCAACTGACCAAGCTGCACCTTCAAGGAAGGAAGAACCCCACATAGTCTTCCCAAGCAGCATGACTGGCTCGAAGCCAAAGGTCAGATCAACCGCCTTTGAACAGAAGAAGACGAGGGCTGCCGAGGCTGAAGCCAGAAAAAGGAAACATCCTGAAGCCTCTGATGCTGCTCCCTCCGAGAAGAAGCTCAAGACCAAGAAGAATCGGGCTGCTCCCACAGAGCCCTTGGTTGTTGAACCCATTTCAATGGTTCGCCCTGCCTCTACTATCCAAGAACGACAGATGATAGTTCATGAGCCTGCTTCCATAGAAGCTCATGAAGCTGAAGACATTCCAGCAGTTGATCCCACCGCTGCTGAAGACATTGGTCACCATGACAATGTTGAAGATGATGAAGTTCTTCCTCAGATCGAACCAAACCCGGTATCATCGCCTGTTCCCACGAACAGCGAACTTATCAGCATTGGTCGTCCTCTAAAACCAATTGCGCAGGATGCATCATGGGCTGATCACCCACAGCAACAAGACTCCCCTAGTACTCCCCAACAACAACAAGTCACTCCCCAACAACAACAAGAAGAAGAGGTAGAACTTGAGGCCCAGCCAACTCCATCTCCAAAGGCGTCGCCAGCATTCCGCAGGCTTCGCAAAGGACCAAGGCCACAAGTCCCTCTTCCGAGCGTTCCAGAAGGAGAAGTGCACCACCAACCTGTTGCACGTCAAGTGTTTTCGAAGCCACTCCAACTGTGAATGTCTCCAGTCTCAAGCCAAAGATCTTTGAAGAAAATCCGGCTGCATCAGCCGAAGACACCCAAGTAGAAGAAGAACGTGTCCCTACACCCCCTGTTATTGAAGAAGTTATTCCTGATATCAACGTGCCAGTGCCCGACCCTCCAGCTCCTCAAGTGGAGGTTGAAAACATTGCGACTGCCATCTCCAACACCAATGAAGCCAATGACACAGTCATGGCTGAAGCAAATGTGGAGCCTGCACCAAATGTGCCCGAAGCCAATGAGGCAACTGCTCCTGAAGCATCTGCTGAGCAGCCTGAAGCCTCAGTTGTTGCCACTGCTCCAGTTCCGCCACCAAGGCCCTACACAATTGAGCAAGCATACAACTATGGTCAGCTAATCACAGTAAGATGGCCCGTTCTGGTCCCTCCGCTTCATGCCTCTGGTCCTCAGTTTGAATATCATGTTGGACATAGGCCTCTGGTCCAGAAACCAAAGCCACGACTGCCAAGGTTTCCAGGCACTCCCACCTCTACAGGTTCTTTCAATGCAAATGGCTTCAAAGCCCACAACACTTTCTTTGACAGAGCAAAGAACCCCTACACAAGGCCACGGATATCATCATTTGCTTACGGAGCTATCGACAATGAAGCTATTACTCCTGCGTTACGTATGATCAAGGGCGCATTTTCCCTCATATCGCCTCGACACCGAAGCCATTGCGGACTGCCGTGCTTAGAAGAAGCACTTGATTGCTTTCGTGATCTTTGATGCGCTAGGCTTCAGAATGCATAAAGAACACTAGAATGAAGAACTTTTGCTTCAATTCTATGCTACCCTCCACATCCATGGCTACTACGGAGATCACGAAGACATGGGTTCTCGAGTGGATGACAGGAAATGTTCATCATGAAGCCAAAGCTCTTGACGTCATTGAGCTCACATGCCTACCCACTCCCGGAGAGCTGTTTGAACCTGGTTGTCAACTCCACCGCGATGCACTGGAGAGCATCTTTCATAAGCAAGAGCCCAACATGAGTTAGATGTTGAGCATGATGAAGCCTGTGCCACATGACGCTGAATTCCCTCAGGAATTCTTTGTTGATGACCTTGAGTTTCTGCCTCGTACAATTTATCACATCATCAGGCGAACTCTATGGCCTATCAAAGGGCATTCATCATCTGCAAAACTTGAAGGAGCCATGAAGACATTGGTCTTTTACATCCTCAATGGCATCAGCTTCAATACGCAAGAATTCTTCATCCGGCAATTGGTTGCGTCTGGATCAGATCTTTTTGGTCTGAAATTTTATGCTCCATGGGTCATGCTCCTCATCAAGATGCACTCTGCTATCAACTATCGCCTTCCGCCGCAATCATCATCGATCTTTCTACCGATTGGTTGATATGTCGGTTGAAGCCATATACCACGAGCACCTTAAAACGCCACTTTGTCTTCGTAATGCAGATCACCATAGCTTCTCTCAACCCATGGAAGGCGTCCAAGCGGATCTCGTGTCTATCCTCCGGTTGGGAACACACGCCCGCCTCACCGTCTGCAGATGAAGGTCTTGAGCACAAATGGCCAAAGGCCTCAGAAGCGCTCTCGCGTCCTAAATGATCGAGAACTTCTTGTCGCACTACATCAGAAACAAGATAAGCATCACTCCTGGCTCAAGCGACAAATGAAAAGCCTCTTGGTGGACGTCAATCGCATTTGAAATCTTGCCACCAAGAATACTTTTGTCACTCATGAGACCTGTCGGCGATCATGGAAGAGTTTGACCCTGCTCACTGCTGAAGCAGATCTTCAAGACGATGGCTTCACTGAACGCTTCAAGTTTGACTCCACTCCTCCACGGAATGCAGTCCTCGACGAACTCCATCACTTGAAGACTCGACTATTCTTCCTCCCGGCAACCGTCAATGCCAGAGTGATCGATGATGAAGCCGATGCTACTTCACCGCCCCTACTTACGCACGCGCCGACCTTTGCACCAAGTTAAATGCACGGCCAACCAACAACGACAACCCTGCTGCATCATCTTCTTACGAAGAGGGCGAGTAGACACTCTATGTCTTCAAACCTTTTGGTCCTTCTTGACAAGGGGGAGAAGCATATGAGTTTGATAGTCTTCAAGCGGGTTCATATGGGCGGTTGCATAATATTTTGCCTAGTGTTTACAACTCTCGCTTTTGATACATTTGGTTCTTTGAGTTGTAACACTTAAACTCGATGGTCGTCTGCTACTTATTTGCTTTACTATGGTGCGATGATAAATTCCGCATGTGCGATGATAACTTCCGCACTTAGTTCATTCTGCAGACGTCCATTTTTCATTATGCATGTCGTTCTCTTAGTTATATCATTTCATGCATGATGAATTATCTTCATAAGTTGAAGAGGATCTCCACAAGTACAACCTGCCATGTGCATTTGCATTCCAAAAGCAAACTACTTATATGCACATCTTGAGGGGGAGCCTTTGCCACTTATGAAGACAATTCCCTATCCTTTACAATTTCACATACTTTATCCCGTTGAAAACTTCAACCAGTTTGTCATCAATCACCAAAAGGGGAGATTGTAAGTGCATCTAGTGCCACCCGAGTTGGTTTTGGAGTATTGACGACAAATGTGGTTGAGGACTAATGCGTTTGTGAGAATTGCAGGATAACGCAGGAAGTGTCCCCCATTGATTCGGTTTACCTACCGGAGATGACCCCTAAAAATGTATGAAGACATTGACGACAATGGTGGTATGTGAACATATTCACATTGAAGACTATGACATGAGAAGATAGTGAGTGAAGACTATGGAGCACGAAGACTGTGTCGTTTTGTTGTTTCCTTTTCTTCTTTGTTGAGTCATAGGAACCACCGTACTGTTAAGTGGGGTCCAAGTGATCAAAGTCGAGAATAGTGAAGTGATGCTCAACCCAAATCCTATGTCTTCGGCGAAGACAATGAGAGCAAAACTTATCCAGAGTGGATGAGTCGACTTTGCTTGTAGCCCAAGTAAAGTTGTCGTGTGTGTTTGAAATCGACCGTTGGAACACGTGTCGGTTCCTTAGTGACCCAGGGTCATTTCGGACATATCAGTCGGCTTGCCTAGTGGCTATAAATAGCCCACCCCTACACCATAAATTGGTGGCTGCTCGAGTTAGTGCATGGCTTTTGTCGTTTGAGAGCAACCCACCTCGAAGCCTTTGAGAGAGAGAAATCCTTGCGAGGACAAAGCCCAAACACCCAGAGCCAAAGAATGTTAGGCATCACTGAAGTCTTTCTGTCTATGTGACCTGAAGACTTATTACACTTGAGGACTGTGAATCCTCCAGCCGGTTAGGCGTCGCATTCTGAGCATCCAAGAGTCATTGTGGATTGCCGGTGAGCAGCGATCTGTGAAGGTTCGGAAGTCTACCTTGAAGACTTACCAGAGTGATTAGGCGAGGGCTGTGTGTCCTTGGCTCAAGGAATAAGGTGAAGACGCGGTCTTCTCGAGTTGAATCTCAGCCTCCCTAACCCGGATGTCACAGTTGTCACAAGAATCTGGGCCCAGTCCAACAATTCTGTGTCTTCAACAAGTGGTGGTTCTATCTTCTCCCTCTCCTTACTTAGAGTTTGTCTTCGTGAAGTCATTGCCAATTTGTCATACCTGTTTGACTTCATTGCTTGACTACTTTTGTTGATTGGCTTCTCACTATCTTCCATCTTGATCCTACTACCGAGCTGCTATTAGTCTTGTACTTTCACGTTATTGCATACTTGACTATGGTTTGCTTGTTGTAGTTTATCTTCCGCTGCATATCAATTAGGTCATTTCTATTGTTTGTCTTCGAAACATCCGTGTTTTGACGACTTCCCTAAAAATCGCCTATTCACCCCCCTCTAGTCGATAACTAGCACTTTCATTGTGCAAAAGAAGCACAGACACACATGAGACACAAGATTTTGATCGATCGACTCAGCAGAAGCGGATGCAAGGATTCACAAACATATGTGGATTCACAGGATACGACGCCATTATATAGAGCATAGTGGACATTAATTCCAGTTCATATAATTTTGAAATTATTTTTCTAATGCAATTAATGCACTTTTGCCAATAAATACCAAATAAACTTCAAATAGTCCAAATGGTATTCCAATAATTCTTCCTTTTATATTTGAGGAAGTCATTTTATCCTCTCTCTTCTAATTTTTTTTGGGGAAATGATCTTGAAACTCAAAACGGATTTTTTTTTCAAAAGTGATTCAAATAAATTTTAAAAGTGGTCCTCATCACTCCCCACTCTATTTCATATATTTTGAAGAAGTCATGTTATCTTCCCCCATGAAAATCCTTGAGTGGCATAAAGTTTCTGATTAGAATTGTTTTCAAAAGAAATTCAAATCTTTTCAAAAACCCTTTTCATTTCTTTAAATGGAAGAAGTCATATTATCTTCACTCCAGGGTTTTGTGATGAAAGGAATTTGAATGCATTGGGGATGAAAAGCAAGAATGAAAGTTTTGGGAAAGTCAATTTATTCCCTCTCATTCAACATTCAAAAAGTTTCAAACACTCAATTTCACACAATCAATCACACAACAATCAAACAAACAACCATAATTATTTATTTAGTATAACATTCCAATATTTAGAATTTTGGGATGTTACAAACTACCACCCTTAAAATGAATCTCTTTCTCGAGATTCAAAGAGGCTAGAAAGAATATTAGGTTTGGGGGATCTGTCGGCGTCCTCGGAACGGGGGTCCCCAGACTTGCCTGCCTGCGGCCCACGGCGTTGCTCCACCAGCGGCCCTGTACGGCCCGTCTTCACCAGCAAACACTCAAGACCCTCGCGAGGGCCCAAGCCTCGCGAGGCGAACGACGCAAGACCTCCTCGGGGGCGGCCTCACCAGGCTGCCTCGCGAGGGGCAGAGAGATCAAGGCAAGGGACACCTCGCGAGGTTCCTGTGATGCAAGCCATGACGACCGGCGCCAGGCGGGCGCAGTGTCCTCGTTTCCTCTTTGGTGCTAAAGAGGCAAGCGCAACGAGGAGTACCGAGGCATCAAGCAAAGGTTTCCATATCGGTGCAGCAAGACCAAGACCAGCAGGACGGCAGGATGGAGGTCACCGTGGAGCCCAAGACGGCGTCATCACCAGAGCCTTTGGTGGGCGAAGACCACGTTTGTTCAGGATAACTTGTACTAGTTGTCTCCCTTCAAATTTGGCCATTGTGGGATCCCTTCCCGCTCAATATTTGGGGAGAGGACTAGGGCCTCAATAAATAGGACTAGCTACCACCGTAGGAGGCATCAGATCTTGGATCGGAGCCATTCCATCCATAGACACACACGCAAGCTCACCCAGTACAAGAGCACCTCTCCTAAGGAGGTTGTTCTTCCCTTGTAACTGTTCATCCTCTGTCCAGGAGGAAATCCACCACACCACACTGGAGTAGCGTATTACACCACATCGGTGGCCCGAACCAGTATAAACCCTCGTGTCTCTCGTTCTTTGGGTTCGTCGAGCTAAGGCCTTGCGATTGTTGCGAGAACAGGCAAGGTAGAGAGAGAGAGATCTTCGTGCGCACCCCAGTGTTTGAACCTCCAGGGTTTGCCCGAACCTGAAATCCGACATTTGGCGCGCCAGGTAGGGGTGCGCCGAAGCTTTCCTTCCGCCGGTCCGCGTCCCATCGCTTCGTCGCATCCATGGCGGACGCTCGTCGAGCCCGTGCTGAGCGCCGGGCCGCTCTCGCCGCCTGCGTCGCTTAGAAAGCTCCTATCGGCGGGCCTCCCCGTTGTTCCCCGTCGCCCACCGCTAACGCCGCCTCCGGCCTGGCGGGAAATAAGCAGCAAGCTTCATCGCCGCACCCCTTTGTGCGGCGGGATGGCCGCACCGCCATTCCGTCGCTGACCCCAGCCGGCTCGTCGTCTCACGCTCGTCGCGCAGGCCGCGCTGCTCATGGCACGGGAGCTCCTGCGCTACCGCCCAGTTGACAACCTCTACGAGGATTGGCTGGACTGCATCGCCGAGCTCGTCAGCGCCGCAGGGGGCTCCGCCGCGCCATCCCTCTCGCTGCCTCGCCCTCTGCCAGCTGCGGGCGACGTGGCTCACGGAGCGCCTCCACCACCTCTGCACCAAGACAACGCTCTGGCGCCGAGGCGCGTGGCCCCCGGCACGACCCACCGTGTCGGGCGCCCGGCGAGAAGAAGGAAGCTGCCAAGAAGTTCCCCGGCCGCAAGAGAATGCCCCCGCGCTCCCAGCACCACCGCGACAAGAACGCGTGCCACCTGCTGTGGTGGTGCGCGGGCATCAAGGGCAGGTTCCGCATCAGCAAAGGGCCCCAGTGGCCACGGCAGGCTGCCGCGCCTTCACTCCTGAGCTACGTAGCGTCGCCTGGCCGGGCAAGTTCAAGCCGGGACTGCCTCCTCGCTACGACGGCACCCCCGACCCTGCGGAGTTCCTACAGCTCTACGAGCTAATCATCGAGGCGGCCAACAGCGATGAAAAAGTCATGGCGAACTGGTTCCCCATGGCTCTCAAGGATGGTGCTCGCTCGTGGCTCCTAGACCTGCCCCCGGGCTCGATCTCCTCCTGCGGCGAGATGCGCGACTGCTTTGTCGCCAACTTCCAGGGCACTCGCGCCCGCCCTCCGGCCGCACGTGACCTACGCCGCATCAAGGAGCAGCCAGGAGAGACCCTGCAGAAGTACATCCAGCGCTTCAACATTGTTCGCCTCAAGATCCCCAAGGTGACGGACGAGGCCGTCATTTCGGTGTTTTCTGATGGCGTCCGCGACGTCAGGATGAAGGAGGAGCTCGCCATCCACGAGGAGCTATGCACGGATTTGGAGTTGTTCAACCTAGTGACCAAGTGCGCAAGAGGTGAGGATGGGCGCCTTTCCCTCCTCGAGCTCCCAGCTACCGACCCAGAGGAGAAGAAAGCCAAGGCCAAGGACGTGAAGCGCAAGGGAGTAGCCGTGCTCGCGGTGGGAGCTGGATACGAAGCGCGGCCGGGACCATCCCGGGTCGTCCAAGAGCAGTCGACCATTCAGCGCCTTCCACAACGTACACAACCAAAACACCAACAACTGTCAAGAGCTCAGGGCCATTCGAGATGGACGCTTCAGTCGATGCCCCGAGCGCAACAACCGGGGCTATGGACGAGGAGGAGGACGAGGTGGAGGACGATGGGACGATCGCGGCCCCCGCCAGGAGTGGCGCGACCGGCCTCACGAGGACTGCTGGCAGGAACAGCCTCGTGAGGGCGCCTGGAGGGATCAGTCTCGCGAGGACCGCCCTCAGGGCAACGCTGGGCTTCCTCCACTGCCGCCACCACCAAGAAGGAACGACGACTACCATCAGGACGAGGGGGCTGGGGGCTTCCAGGAACCGCATGCTATCGCCTGCATCTTGGACGAAGCTCAGGCCCCAGCCTCTCAACGTATGTTCAAGTAGTTTGCTCACGAGGTGAACACAGCCCTTCCCAGGCTTGAGGCCACGCACCCGCTCAGGTGGTCCAAGTGCACCATCACCTTCAACTCGGCGGACCAGCTCAAGTGTGTGGCCACTACTGGTGCCCTCCCGATGCTCTGCTCACCCGTCATCAGCAACGTACAAGTCACCAAGACCCTTATTGACGGCGGTGCAGGGCTTAACGTCCTGCCCGTTGAGACATTTGACAGCCTTCAAGTGCCATACGATCAGCTTCAGCCCACCAAGCCCTTCTCAGGAGTGACCGACGGCTCCACCACCCTCGATAGGGCAGGTCCGCCTCCCTGTCACCTTCGGACAGCACGACAACTACCGCACCGAGCTCATCGACTTTGATGTCGCTCACATACGTCTGCCGTACAATGCCATCCTCGGGTATCCGGCCCTAGCCAAATTCATGGTGGTAACTCACCACAGCTACAACGTCCTCAAGATGCCAGGAAGCGGCAGGATCATCACAGTCCCCTGTGAAGAAAGATATGCAATGTGCTCCCTCGAGCGCGCCATCCAAGCCACAGAAATCGAAGACCCCGACAACAATGGTGCACAGTACCCTCCTGAGGCCATCCCAAAGAAGAAGAAGCAACTACTCCGCACAGGGCCTCAGGGGAGCAGCGCCTCTAGCGGTGCCACATCAGGATCGGCGCCCGCGCCTGGGGCACCTCCCTCCCTCGCATAGGAAGGCGCGCCCGATGCCCTCCTCGAGCAAGGCTCGGGGGCTCTCTTCTGGAAGGCCTCATACCTAGCCAACATCACGAGGGAGGCGCTCGGGCACCACGTGGAGGTGTGCTTTGCAGCGCGTCTCCCTCAGGAGGACACTGGGCGAGGAGTGCCCGGCGCTCAGGAGTTCATCACCAAGACCACTCAGGAGCTGCAGGATGCAAGGGCCATGCGCGGCGATCGCCGCCCACCTGGTGCGGCTCCCCATCCAGGCGAGGATGGCGGGCTGCGCGTCTGCATCGACATCCCATGGCTCAACATGTCCGCATCTCAGGAGCTCTTCTGGCCTTTGCGCGTGGGACGTTGCGAGGGCCCACCTCACAGCTATGATCGCATGCCATTCTGCCTGCCGAGCATGGCAGCCGCCTTCCAGCGCAACCCGCGGAGCGTCCTGGCGGCTCCGGAGGCCAGGCATCACGTAGTCCTGGCAGAGATGGAGACGGTCCTCGAGGAACCGCCCGGACCCCCAGAGCCTCCCGAGGCTCAGGGCCCCGGTGGCTCGTGAGGAACAGCCCCTTCGCCGTGCACCTTCAGCTACCCCAACATCCCTTCGACAATGGAACGAGGTGACATTTTCCAAGTTTATTTAGCTGGGAGCGCCCCCGGACTACATCATTCCCAGGCCACGTGGGCTTACCCCTGCGGCATGTATCCTTTTATGTCTTTAGCTTACTCTGCTAGGGGCGCCTCTCGGGCTGCATCATCCCCAGGCCGCTCGGGTCCGACCCAGTGGCATGTATCATTCTCGCATTTACGTAAGCTAGTTCGCTTTCCATACATAATCTATCTATGGGTATCACCCGCTTGATTGCCACCCACCACGGGAGCTACTCACGCTGGCACGACGCTTGTGCTCGGGTCCGTCCCTGCAACATCAACAAATCTAAGCGGTCGAGCTCTGACTCGTGGCACGCCCCGCGCACGTCACCTCACCAAGCCCTCAGTGCCTTCATCTTCTTGCAAAGCGACCTGCGCAGACCGACAATCATCGTGGCAATCCGTGTCCCTCCTTGCGCTAACCTGCAGGAACCTCCTGAGGACGACGGCATGTGGTACCACGGGCTCCCTCTTCTCCCATGCTATTCGCTTGCACGTTAAAAGGGGGCTCCTGAGCATCGCGAGTAAGGAGCTCTTACTGGCTCTCCAGCCCTCACCCCCTGGCCTTGACCACGACATCACGACCTGGAAGACCAGCGGCGGCTGAGCTCGCTCGAGGGCCGGGACTTGAAGACGCAGAGCACATAGAAGAGCATGGAGAAGAGGGGGTGGCTCGCACGGGCCTAACCTAGCTACCCTACAGCAGTCAACACACAAGTCTGGTGCAACACAAGGAACTAACTCTGGACTGCCAAGATAAGTTTCGTGCCCGGATCGACCAGGCGCTATGGCATAGAATTCTCACTTGTGCAACCCTGTTACGGCGATGTCGCCTCCCTTTCCTACCTCTCGGTGGTTGCTTGTGCGCTAAAGGGGACCTCTTGAGCATCGCGCCTCAGGAGCTCTTACTGGACCTCGGGCCGCCCACCTCCTGGCCTTGACCACGGCATCGCGACCTGGCATACCAGCGACGACTGCAGCCTGCCTGGTGACCGGGACCTGTTGGCGTAGAGCAACAAGCTGCCACAGGGTTGGAAAGGGGAGACCAAGCCGAAACAGGACATGCGTTTGCAAATTTTCATAATAAGGATAATAAGAACAGAAGACATTATAGACCCTTTACACGCCCCCGCGGGGTCCATCTCGATTCCTTGCTGGGAACAAAAGAAGGGAGTTTCTAGGAGCCCTCTCTACACGAGCCAGCGCGGCCGACGCCTTCATCAACAGTGGGACACGGGAGGCCGGCGCCAAACCCATCCAGATCAGCGACGGCGGCGGCCGGACGTTGCGGCCTTGCTCCGGGCCCGATGAGAGCTCGGGGGCACGTAGCTGGCCTCCCTTGTCTCCGGAGTCTCGTAGGGCTCGGGAGAGTCGCTGGACTCCCAAGCGCCGCCGCTACTACTGGAAGAGCTGCTGGCGAAACCAGCTGCAGGCTCGGCGTTGGCGGCTGCGCCGTCCCAACGACCCTCTCCAGGGCAGCACTCCAAGCGGCGGCCTTCCCCGTCGAAGACCTTGAAGAACATGGTGGAGGCGCCATCGTACTCAAAGTGGATGGTGAGGGCGCCTTCGGCACGACAGACCCGAGCAACCTCGCCCCAGTCGCGGGTCATGAAGAGCTTGCCTGGGAGATGGCTTCAACCTCCGCTCAAGTCGCCGAGGCGTCGCAGTCGGTGTGCTGCAGTCAAAGCTCGAGGGGGCCCCTCACCGGCATCTCGGCAGAGAGGAACTGTGGAAAGTGAATCCAAGTGCGCGGAGGCATCGCCGCCCACATCACGAGTTCGCGTGAGAAGTCCGCGGCGTGGACTTCTGGGGCGACGGCGTACGTCACCACGGCATGGCGACCGCGACCGCGGCGTGGGCGGCGGCGCTCACCGCCTCTCCCTCCGGAGCCTTCAGCTTTGGCGTACAGAGGCAGCAGGTACCCGGGAGGAGGCCGCTCGCACCAAGGCCTCGACACCTCCGGCCTCACGACTATGTCGTGGTGGTGGGCCGGCCTCTTCTTTGGCGGAATTAGCCCGGGCTCGTCGCGGTTTTTTTTTTCCTTCTCTGCGGTCGAGAACCTCCGTATCGGCGCCATCGGTGTCACTACCAGCAATGAAGCAAAGGAGAAGAAGCGAGCGGAGCACGAAGAGATGACCAACGGGGGCTCCGCCCCCTCCTCATTTATAGCGGGAGAAGACCAACCGGTGATCCCCACGATCACAGGCAATGCTGATTTTTCTCTGCATCCAGCAGGGACTCGTCAAGTCGGGAAGTTGCCGAGGCGGCGTGGGGAAGCGGAGATGCCCACGTCCAATCAATCGCCACGCGTCAACCAGGTCCGCATGCTGTTGGGGCCCGTGGTGCTCCGCACTTGCCCTTTGGCTTCGCCTCGAAGCTAAGTCCGAGTGCGCCTTGGGCCCGGGGGCTACTGTCGGTGTCCTGGGAACGGGGGTCCCCAGACTTGCCTGCCTGCGGCCCACGGCATTGCTCCACCAGCGGCCCTGTACGACCCTTCTTCACAAGCAAACACTCAAGACCCTCGCGAGGGGCCAAGCCTCGCGAGGCGGACGACGCAAGACCTCCTTGGGGGCGGCCTCACCAGGCTGGCTCGCAGGGGCGAAGAGATCAAGGCAAGGGACAACTCGCGAGGTTCCTGTCACGCAAGCCATGACGACCGGCACTATGCGGGCGCCAACGCGTGCAGTGTCCTTATTTCCTCTTTGGTGCTAAAGAGGCAAGCGCAGGCGAGTTGTCCCGAGGCATCAGGAAAAGGTTTCCATATCGATGCAACGAGACCAAGACCAGCAGGACGGAAGGACGAAGGTCACCGTGGATCCCAAGACGGCATCACCACCAGAGCCTTTGGCTGGCGAAGACCACCTTTAGTCAGGATAACTTGTACTAGTTGTCTCCCCTCGAATTTGGCCATTGTGGGATCCCTTCCCGCTCAATATATGGGGAGAGGACCAGTGCCTCTATAAATAGGAGTAGCTACCACCATAGGTGGCATCGGATCTTGGATCGGAGCCATTCCATCCATAGACACACACGCAAGCTCACCCAGTACAAGAGCACCTCTCCTCATGAGGCTGTTCTTCCCTTGTAACTGTTCATCCTCAGCCCAAGAGGCAATCCACCACACCACACTGGAGTAGGGTATTACACCACATCGGTGGCCCAAACCAGTAAACCCTCGTGTCTCTCGTTCTTTGGGTTCGTCGAGCTAAGGCCTTGCGATTATTGCGAGAGTGGGCAAGGGAGAGAGAGATCTTTGTGCGCACCCCAGTGTTTGAACCTCCAGGGTTTGAACCTCCAGGGTTTGTCGGAACCCAAAATCGGACAGGGTCATATTGAAAAATCCATTTGATCATCACAAGGGTCTCGGGTGCTACCACCCTTAGAAGCATGGCTACGATTCCATCAAAACTCATGTGCTCCATCCTTAGTGTGGACATTGTCGGTCTGCTCAGATCTTAGGTATAACTCTTACACTGGTGCTCATATAGTAGGGCATAACCTTTTCCTCAAAATCCCGAATCCTTACATAAAAATAAGGTCCTTCTGTCGCTGGGTCTTCTCAGTTGACATGTCTGTCTCCAGTATTAAATAATTATTGAAAATATCATGGTGTTCAACAATTAATGGTTTGTCCTACAAGAAAATGGGTCTGGGTTGAATCTCACTGTATAACTTATGTCTGACAACCACTGGTACAACGAGGTGCTTGCTACTTCTTGAGCTTGCGTTGGTTTTCCCTTGAAGAGGAAAGGGTGATGCAACACAGTAGAGATAAGTATTTCCCTCAGTTAAGAACCAAGGTATCAATCCAGTAGGAGAAACACGCAAGTCCCCAATAGGTGCACCTGCATAAACAATCAAACACTTGCACCCAACGCGATAAAGGGGTTGCTAATCCCTTCACGGTCACTTGCAGAGGTGAGATCTGATAGAGATAAATAAAACTAAACAAAAGATAAAATATTTTAGGTTTTTTGGTTTATAGATCTGAAAATGAAAGATTGCAAAATAGTAGACCGGAAACTAATATGATGGAAAATAGACCCGGGGGCCATAGGTTTCACTAGAGGATTCTCTCATGAAGGCAAATAATACGATGGGTGAACAAATTACTGTCGAGCAATTGATAGAAAAGCACAAAGTTATGATGTTATCCAAGTGATCCTTGGGTGGTTTTGGTAATTCCTAACAACATATAGCTCATTGAACTAATATTCTTTCAAGATGATCATTTCAGAAAGTTCAATGATTGGCATGGCATGGACTAGAGATGTGGACCCCTCAAAATGCTAAGGACACATATTGGCTCAAACTCAAGACTCTACATTTTCATTTTAGTGATCCAAGATCACATTGAGCCCATAGGAAAAGCCAATACTATTAAAATAGGATGAGGTGTTGTTTAATGGCTTGCTTGCTCAAAATGCTTAGTGATATGCTTCAAAAGCCCTCAACTACTTTCTCATGTCCACATATGTCCCAAACCTAAAGTCAAACTCGGCCCCACCGATTTGATCTATCCGGCGCCACTGAGTTCATTTGACATAGCCATAGCCAGAAACCTTAATCAGTTCGGTCTCACCGATAGGGATCTCGGTCTCACCGAGATGGGATTGCAAACTCTCTGTTTCCCTTCGTAACATTTTGGTCTAACCGAGATGAGCGATCGGTCCCACCGAGTTCGCAATGCAAACTCTCTGTTTCCTTTTCGTAATGTTTCGGTCTCACCGAAATGAGCGATCGGTCCCATCGAGTTTGCCTGACCAACTCTCTGTTTGCCTTTTACAGAAATCGGTCTCACCGAGTTCATGTGACCGGTCTCACCGAGATTACGTTATGCCCTACCCCTAATGAAATCGGTCCCACCGAGTTGACATGTCGGTCCCACCGAAAATCCTAATGTTCACATTTTGAACTAAATCGGTCTGACCGAGTTTGAGTATTTGGTCTCATCGAGTTTGGTAAATTGTGTGTAACAGTTAGTTTTTGTGTGGAGGCTATATATACCCATCCACCCTTCCCCCATTTGCGGAGAGAGCTATCAGAACATGGCTACACTTCCACCATTCATTTTCTGAGAGAGAACCACCTACTCATGTGTTGAGACCAAGATATTCCATTCCTACCACAAGAATCTTGATCTCTAGCCTCCCCCAAGTTGCTTTCCACTCAAATCATCTTTCCACCAAATCCAAATCAGTGAGATAGAGTTGAGTGTTGGGGAGACTATCATTTGAAGCACAAGAGCAAGGAGTTCATCATCAACACACCATCTATTACCTTTTGGAGAGTGGTGTCTCCTAGATTGGTTAGGTGTCACTTGGGAGCCTCCGTCAAGATTGTGGAGTTGAACCAAGGAGTTTGTACGAGCAAGGAGATTGCCTACTTCTTGAAGATCTACCCTAGTGAGGCAAGTCCTTCGTGGGCGATGGCCATGGTGGGATATACAAGGTTGCTTCTTTGTGGACCCTTCATGGGTGGATCCCTTCGTGGACTCGTGCAGCCGTTACCCTTCGTGGGTTGAAGTCTCCATAAACGTGGATGTACGATAGCACCACCTATCGGAACCACGCCAAAAATCTCCATGTCTACATTGTGTTTGCTCCCTCCAAACTCCTCCCCTTTACCTTCATATGCAATGATTTACATTCCGCTTTGTACTCTTAGAATTGCATGGGTAGGTTGATTGCTTGACTTGTGATAAGTTGCTAAAATCTGCCAAGACTTAAAATTGGGAAAAGGCTAGATTTTTATTTGGTCAAGTAGTCTAATCACCCCCTCTAGACATACTTCCGATCCTACAGGTTGTATCAGAGCTTTGGTCTCCATTTTCCTTGATTTCCATAGCTTTGGTGATCATAGCCTTGGTTTCACAACCTAGGAGAGTATGACGCCTAGTGAGGGAAATTGCCACCGTAGAGGTCCTTACTTTGATGGTACTAATTTTGCTAGTTGGAAGCATAAGATGAAAATGTATATTCTTGGACATAACCCCGCCGTTTGAGCTATTATGTGTATTGGCTTACAAGGTGAATTCTTTGATGGGAGAGAACCGAATCATGAAGCTACCGCGAAGAATTGAAGATGTTGCAATACAATGCTCAAGCTTGCGATATCCTCTTCAACGGATTGTGCCCAGAAGAATTCAACAAAATCAGTCGTCTTGAGAATGCAAAGGAGATTTGGGATACTTTGATTGATATGCAAGAAGATACCGACTCCGCCAAGGAATCCAAATTGGATGTGCTTTAAAGTCAGATTGACAAGTTCAAAATGAAGGATGGTGAAGGTGTCACTGAAATGTACTCTAGGCTTGCTCTCATCACAAATGAGATTGTCGGCTTAGGAAGTGAAGATATCACCGGTAGATTCATCATCAAGAAGATCCAAAGAGCCTTGGATGGAAAATATGATAACATGTGCACATTGATCCAAATGATGCCCAATTACAAAGATCTCAAGCCAACGGAAGTCATTGGAAGAATTGTTGCTCATGAGATGTCATTAAAGGATAAAGAAGAGCTTCACAACAAGTGAAGTGGTGCTTACAAAGCCTCATGTGATGCTCCTACATCATCAAGTGAGAAACAAGCCTTCAATGAGGAATTGAGCCTAATGGTGAAGAACTTGAACAAGTTCTACAAGAATAGAAGCAAGGAAAGAAGTTCCAAGTCAAGGTCCTACAATGACAAAAGATCTTCTAGTCGTGAGCGTAATTGCTACAATTGTGGAAGACCCGGACACTACTCCAATGAGTGTACGGCTCCCTACAAAAGAAGATAAGACTCACCTAAAAGGAGGAGTAGAAGAGAAGAAACACCTCCAAGAGAGAGAAGGAGTAGAGATGATCGTTATGAAAGAACCTCTCGCAGAAGCAAGGATTCGGAAAGGAAGGACAAGTCATCAAGGAGCTACACAAAACAAATACATCAAGCTCATGTTGGTGAATGGGTATACGGCTCTGACTCCGACCACCACTCTGAGAGAAGTTATCACTCCGACTCTAAATATACTCAGAATGAAGGTGTTGCCGGTCTAGCACTTGTGTCAACCAACTCCTATGACATATTTGACTCACCAAATGAAGGAATTGGAAGATGCTTCATGGCTAAAGGCCCAAAGGTATCACATCCCGAGTATGTTGATTTCAATAGTGATGAAGACGACTTGCTAGGTGATGATGATTTAATTGTTGACAACTCTAGTTATGAAAACTATGATGAACTTGCTATTAATCATGCTAATCAAGATAAAGCAAATGATGATGGTAAGAAGGAGATTGAGCGTCTAACTAAAGAACTAAACACTCTTAAGTTAGCTCATGAAACTACCTTGGAAGATCATCGAGAGCTTTTAAAGACTCATGTGAAGCTACGCTTTGAAAAGCTCAACCTTGAGCAAGAGCATGGGCTCTTAAAAGCAATCAACGATGATCTTGGTAAGAAAAGTTCTTCTTACATTGCCAAGCGTTTACTCTTGTCTACTTACATGCCACAAGTAAAATCTAGTAACAAGAGCAAGAAAGATTCTTCTTCTAGTAGTAACAATAATCATGCTAAATCCAATGTTGTTGCTTCTAGTAGTTATCTTGATTCCACTAATGATTCTCTTAGCCAAGTTACACTTGAGCAAGAAAATAGCTTATTGAAGGAAATTATATAGAAGGTGTTTACAAGAGCCTTGCCAGAAGTAAGCAATTTGAGGAAATTGTACGCAAGCAAGGAAGGCACCGGAAGAATCAAGGTGTTGGTTTTGAACGAAAGTTCAATGCAAATGGAGTTGAGTGGGAAGAAGATCAATACCCCAAGACGAAGTTTGTTCCGCAACAAGAGAAGTATGCTCCTACTTCTTTCAAGGGAACACAAGCTCAAGATGATCTTCCACCACAAGACCACAAGCAAAAAGGCAAGGACAAGCTTCAAGAGGAGATTGATGCATTTGAAGAAGCTCCCATGGCCTTGGTCAAGTGGATTCCCAAGACTACATCAAGTTCTACTTCATCAAGTACGACTACAACTCCAAGGATTCCCATCAAGTTGATGTGGATCCCAAAGAAGAAGAACTAGAGAGTTCTTGAGGGTGACTCCGCCAACATACTACACTCGTATCATTTTGGCGAGAACAAGTGCAAACTACTTCCACATCTTGCACTAGTTCAAGGAGTCACAAACCCTCTTGTTGCTAAGACAAGGGACAAGGTAACCTAATGCTTTCATGGACATCATCTTGTGTGTACTTCACTCTATGTCTATGGATATCCTTGTGTGTTCCTTGTGGGACTAACCCGTGTAGGTATTGAAAGTGCAACTCACTCCAATGGATTGCTCCAAATGATCTACATCAACATTGAGCATCCACATCTTCAACATCTACATGAAGTCATCATCGACAAAACCCAAGGTTAGTTCATCCGTCATAGGGGGGATATCACATCTAGGGGGAGATTTACTCTAAGAATTGATCTAAGGCAACTCTAATGGTGTGAACACAACAATGCTTTATGTAAAAGTGGTAACCCCACTTGCACTTAAAACATGAGTATGACCTACGATCAAATGTTCTCATTTGACTCCTAAGTCAATATACTTATATATGGATGACCTAGTCACCGCCAATTGCTTGATAGATGCTAGAGTGTTTGTGCATGCTTTGCCACATATTGCATTTGCCATTTTATTGTGTGAGCATGTTGATTGCATATTTTTCCCATTCGAGGACATCCATTTGTTGCTTTGATTGTTTGGCTCTTCTTCTTTTGCCAAATGGATGGACAAGAATGCCTAAGAACTTCCTCTAGCTATCTATTATTTTCTCGTCTCAAACTCTATTCATGCTACATCACAAAGTTTGATCAAGTCAGATTCGAACGCTCTGGGCGAGGAGCACTCGAAGTCACCGATTCGTCATAGACTTAAACTTCCAAAACCTCTCTGTGCATTTTGGTTTGACCGATTCATCCTTTTCGGTCATACCGAGTTCACTGAGTTGATCTAGGTTTTCAACCTCAGTGCAACCGATTAGAACCATTCGGTCACACCGAGTTGCAGTAACCACTTGCGATTCTGCATCTCGGTGCCACCGAGTTGTTCCACTTGGTCACACCGACAGGGACATGATATGTATACCGATGGGTCAAATTTTGGAAATTTCTCCAAAACCTCTTCGCCCGCGCGTGTCCTGCTCTGCCGACTCAGGTATCCGGATCATCCTCTCATCGCGAGTGACCTCCCGCCGCTAGTCTCCGTCGCAGTCAACGGAAATCTTCACCACCGTTGCCGCCATAGCAAGCTCATTACCAAGTTAGGGTATGAGTTCGAATCTTTGTGCAATCCTTATCTCTGATTCTTAGCACAAGGACAATGCCATGTTCCTTACCACGTATGAGATCCTCCTATCCAGCAAAAACTTCCTTTAGATTAGATTTGATTCGAAAATTTAGGGTTAGATTTCTGCCGAACTCATCTCGGACCGACCGAATTGTGGAAATCGGTCTCACCAATCTGGCTTACGCCATTGCACTTGTAACTTTTGGTCTGACCGAAACTTGCAAATTGGTGTGACTGAGTTCAACTCTCAGTGAAACCCTAGAAATCTCGGAGTCACCGAACTGTGTCTCGGTCTGACCGATTTCACTAGTTTAGACTCCAAACTTGCTTCGGTGTCACCGAGTCTAACAAATCGGTAGCTCCGAAATGCTTTCTGTGGAAAACTAAAACTAAGTTTTTAACTCATTTGTTTTGCAAAACCTCTGCACTTTGTGATGCTCATCCACTCTATCTCATCTATAACTATTCACGAAATTCACTGTCACTTTGCGATGTCGTAATGTCTGATCAGAGTGATAGCCTAAACAAGTCTGAGGAGCAGGTGAATCTGAGTGAGGGCACTAGTCCCTCTAGGAATTATGATGAAGGAAGCAAAAGTACTCCTAGCAACCTGCCTAAGGCTGGTACTAGGTAGAGGAGGAAGAGAAGTTCTTATTCTGAGGATGAAGATTATGTGGCTCTTGTGACAGCCTGGATTTTGCCTTCTCTTTTTTTTCCGGATTTGCCTTCTCTCTGTTTCCGGACTTGGTTTTTGCGTTGCTTTGATTTGGGTTTTGGAATCATTTCAAGTGGACTTGTCACTTGGGCATATCCTTGAATTTCACCCAAGTGACCTATCTACTCCTCATTCAACTTTATTCCTTTGATAAATCCCCAAAATAATCAAATGAATATTTTTCACAAAAGAAAAATATTCATTTTTCTCTCTGAAACTCAATTCAGAAACTTGTGCTCCAAAGCAACCCCAATTTTTCTTGCTCCTAAAATTTTTGAAATAATTCTTGAATATTCTATGAACCTTGGCACACCTTCCCAAGCAAAAATATTGAATGACTTTTTGTAATATTTTTGCTATAGAAAATCATTTCTCTTCTGGCCCAAAATTCTAGTTTGTACAACAAGTACATTTTTCCTTCATCTTTTGGCCCTGATCTTTGTTGAGCTTGATTACCCTCCTAAGAAAACCTAAACCCCAGGAGATCAGCCCTAATGGCCTTCTAGAAGATTGCTTAACTTGGCGACCAAGTTTCTGGTCAGAAACTTACCAGCTTAGTTGAGTCAAGTCTGGTCGGCCTGGCTATGAGCTATCAACTTTCCTAGACTAAACACTTCGTGGACTAGAGCGTATACAAGGTTTGGCAGCGTTTGGGCGTCATCTTGACCATGCCAGCATGGTGATAGTGTGAAGACACGGTGCCAGGTAGTGTCTCGACGCGCTCTGGATGGCGCATTCCTCTCTGATCAGTGCGTGCTCAATCCAGCGCTCGCCTATGCCTGCCGCACCGTGCCTACAGCCCTGGCCCATCAACCTTGACATCTCCCTGGTGCTCGCCGATGCGGGATACGCTGCAGCAAGCACGGGCACGTCGCGGCCAAAAGCCACAGTGCGCGCGTGCCCTTGTCCGCTTCTTCCACCGCCACCTGTGCTCTTCCGCGAGCACGGGCAGCTCTGCGTTGGCTGCTGGCTTGCCCCTCGCCTTGGAGCTTTTTTAAATGCTCGCCATGCATCTAGAGAGCTCCGGCGGCGACACGTTCCCCCTCGCTCCAGCTATTTATAGCGCCCCCTTCTCGATTTTTAGCCACACACCACTCCTCACCACCTCCACGAACACGTAGACGGGACAGAGCTCGATCTGGCAGGCCTCTGGCTATCACTCCGACCAGAGAACTTCGGCGACCTCCGCAGCAAGGCCACCGCTCTCCGATGCCTCTCGAGCTCAAGCAGCTGCTCGGGCGGGGCATTGGGGTCTGTTGGTGCTGCCTGGACGCTGCTGAGCCTTCGGAGCCGCCCCTAGCCATCGTCTTCAACCACACTGGTGAACCCCGTCCGCCAGCGAGGCTTGCGAGCTCGACCGCGAGCAGCTTCGTCCACCCGAAGCCAAGCCACGGGTATGGGCAGGTGCGCCACGAGCCCAGCTTCAATCCTATCCCTCTATCCTAGCCCCAAACCCCCTCGTCGCTGGCGTTGGCTCCGGCAAAACGCCGCCCCTCTCTAATCTCGCTCTCCCCCTCTCTCTCCTGACGTGCAGGACCCACCCGTCAGCCTCACCACTCGCGCCCGAAGCAGTACGAGTGGAGGCGCACTCTCGCTTTACGCCTTCGACGTCACCCCCAGGATTTCTATTTAATTCAAATTTATTCAGAAATTTGGCTAAACTTTGACCATCCACCATTTCTAAACCATAAGTCCAAATGATTTGATTCTTTTTGCATTGTCTTTGTTTCAGAAAGCGCTAGCAGCACACCAAATGGTGGATTTTTCCTTGCTGTCTAGAATTTCTGGGAAAATTTCAAAATGGTTTTTGATAATTGTTTTTGTGGTTTTAAATTCTTTTCAGAAGGAGAAGCTTGTCTTGAAGCAAACCAAGAGGGTTGTGATCCTCCTCTACACTAAGGCAAGCCACACCAGCATTTGGATGGTGTTATTTCAATATCTATGATTTTCTACTTGAATATGAGTTTTTATTTGCATTTAAAATTTGATATATATATATATATGTTGTTGATTGCTAGTTAGTTTACCATGCTTGATATGCTTGTTTTAGTTACTGGTTAAATGCATGAACTTGTTTGGTCAAGTAGAATAAGATTTTGCACTAGTTATATTGCTATGGTAAATAATGGTAGCTCTTTTATGAAGTGATATTTTCATTTAAATGACGAACTAATAAAAATATTGCTTGATAATAAAAATGAGGTATAACCAGAGAAGTCTTGATCTTGAGTAGTGCAAGATAATTGTGTTGATAAGATTGATCCATGTCTATGAGTAGTTTGCATTGCATGTCGATTAGTTGCATCGTTATGGCATAGTATCATTGTTATTTTATAAAAAGTGTTTGTCAAAGTTAAACTTGATTAAGTTCAACTTGAATATGATGTTGATCACATCATGGTGCCACTAAATCGGGTTTTTATTTAGTGCGATCACATTTACCTTGTGGGAAAGTCTTGATTCGGTCCTTTGTTGTGCCTCTCACCGGTGCCTCCCGCGAGGGAAGGTTATGGGCGTGCATACCCTGGCCCAGTAAGCAGACATAACCTTGTGTGCTCGTTTTTGTTTTTATGGTACCTTGTCCCCGTTTGGGACCGTTTTGCCATGACGGTGGCCCTTGGTGTCTTTGGTAGACACGGGGCCACCCAAGACCTAGCCCTGAGAGGGAGTTGGTTGGAGTGGCCGGGAGAGTGCCATGACAAAGGGAGGGTTTTGTCGGAATGCTTTGGTCCACCCGAATGGGAATGCGAGGCCAGGATTCCGTAGTGTGGGTAAAGTGCGCTACCTCTGCAAGGTGTATTTAATCTATCGATAGCCGCGTCCTCGGCTATGGGCATAGCTCGGAAGTAAGTCACACCATGTATCAAATTTTATAATTAATCTTGCAAGCTAAAATGATTGTTGTGATGCATTGTGTTTTTGTGATTCATGAACTCTTGAGTTGTTCATGAGTGGTTGGTTTCAGTTGTGACCCGGTCACCGTTTGGTTACAAGGTAACTGTCTGGTATGCGAGTCCGTGAGACTCGGTGCACCTATTGGTTTTCTTTGCATTTGTAGTAGTTCTTGCATTGCATTAATTTGCTTAATTGTCATGATATTGTCTGTCATCGTGCTTATGTTTGTTGTGAGCTTGCAAGTACATTCAATGTACTGTCGTGGCGTGTCATGCCAGCTTTCAGGCAAGTCGGTTTGCATCGGAGCGCATCTCGCGTCTAGGCCGTTTCCACATTGGTGTCCCTATGCTATGGAGTTCCACTTCGTCGTTCTTCCACTGCCGCGTAGTTCGTGTGACCGAGGCCCCCGTCATGTTCATTAAATAATGTACATACTATTCAGCAACACCATGTGTGTTGCTTGGCCTCGTATCTTGATGTAACGTCGGATTTATGTAATCCGCTAGCATCAATAAAGCGGTTGTTTCTATACCAAGTTGTTCTGTATTGCCAGAAGACTCGATCTCTGGGCTGGCAATGCAGGGCGAACCGGTGCTCTGGCCGGGGTATCACAATGCTTGGTATCAGAGCCGTGCTGATTGTAAGGACGCGCTAGACCATAGTGCGTTAGTGGAACGGTAGATAGCTTCGGCTGAGTGTCGGTAGTCATCGAAATTGGATGCTGCATTGCATGCTTGTTTACTTGTTGTTATTACTAACTGTATGGTTTGTGAGTGTAGATGGATCCAGTACCGATCTTGTACCATCCTAAGCCAGCTTCGTACACATCGCCGCACCTGCTTCAGAAGGTGTGGCTACGACTCTATCCAGAGGGTGCTGATCCAGAGTATCTGGTGTATCGGGAGCATCTGGCCGGTGCATTGGATGAGTGTTATGCTGAGGTGTACACCACAGTTCCCCTTCCGGCGCTTACACTCGTTCTACTAAGGGTGGTCTTGCTTCTACGCCATCTCAGGCGGTTCAGTTTGCTGCTATCGAGGCTCTTGTAGACTTGCGCTACAACGAGGTTCACATGCACACCCAGGTTTCTTCTACTACCCATCTCTGCACGAGAATGGGCGTATCCGCTTTCCTTTGATTAATCCGGCGTGCGATCGTCCCACTAGCCACCTTTCTCGCTATATCACTGTTAGTTATCTCTTGAACTACGAGTTAGCTCAGGAGCTTTCACGTGCCCGGACAGCTCTTGCCGCTGCTCGTACCAGGAACCCTCTTCCCACTGTCATCTACACCACTCCAGTTCCTTCCGCCTCCGTTCCCCTGGTGACTTTGCAGGGTACCGTTAACCCTCTGACGATGACCCCTCGCAGTGCTTCTACTGCGTGGGCTTCCCTTGTCGCTACTCCTGCTGCTCCTATGCTTAGATCCCATCCCCCGCCTTCCCCTGAGGGAGAGCCCTCGAGGCAGCGCCGTCACGTCTCGCATAACCCGGAGGTCTCTACTATCAGTTCAGGATCTGGATCTGGCTCAGGTGAGGAGCCCGCAGCTGCGCAGTCCGAGCAGTAGACTGTTAGAGTATCGCTTTCGTCATGAGTATGATGTATGGGTATAATCGCACGTGTCATGCTGCTTAGTTTCATGTATGAGGGTAGTAGACCCGTTATGATGTTTAATTTCATGTTGAGTCTATGTATAATTATGTTGGAACCTTTTATTCTCTTTGGTTTTCATTCGCTATTTTCTTCCGGGATTTGTCGATGGCTTTCCTCCCATTTTGGAATTTTCTCATCATGGTCGCTATGTATTGGGAAAACAAATAATAGGATGACGCGAGGAGGCAGCAGTAGCCAAGCTTGTGAGGATGTCCCTGTCCGTCGCTCCGCAAGACAGGCAGGACATTCCCCCGAGCCATACTAGCCACCTCCGTCTCCACCGCCAAATCCACCGTCCATTGAGCAAATCCTACGAATGTTTGAAGAAAGAAGGAGCAACGATCTGCTGGAAATACTGAAAACTGTGCAAGTTATGGTTGGGCAGAATGGAAACCAGAATGGACATCATTCCAAGCTATCAGATTTTCAGCGAACCAAGCCTCCCAGCTTCAACCAAGTTATTGACCCATTGGACGCCGATGATTGGTTACAGACTACTGGGAGGAAACTGGAGATTGCTCGCACTGAAGAGGGAGACAAGGTTCCCCTCACAATGCATTATCTCGAAGGAGCTGCCGCAATATGGTGGGATAATGCTAAGGCAATATGGCCCGCGGACGAGGAAATTACTTGGACTAAATTCAAGGATCATTTCCGCAAGTATCATATTCCCTCCGGGATTATGAAAATCAAGCAGCGCGAATTCCTCGCCCTCACTCAAGGCAGTATGACAGTCAACGAGTACCTGAATAAATTCAACCATTTGGCCCGCTATTCTCTCCACAATGTGGCCACAGAAGAACAAAATATCGACAGATTTCTGGGAGGACTGAATCAGCATCTCAAGTGCAGTCTCAGCATGTTTGATTTTCCGGACTTCCTGACTCTGGTGAACAAGGCCCTCATCGCAGAAAGGGAACACAAGCTCCTACACGACAACAGGCCAGCTATTAATGACCACAAGCGCAAATTCTAGCCGAAGAAGGATATGCAACCAGTGCAGAAGGCTCGTACTTGGCAACAGACTCAAGTTGAGTACAAACCCAACTGGCAGCAGAATGTCAACAAGACTACCACTCAAGTCAAGAATATCATGACCAGCCCGGTGCGCGAAGATTGTCAGCGCAACAATTCATGCTTCAACTATGGTCAAACTAGACACTACGCCAGACAGTGTCCCAAGAACAACAAACAGGCAGCTCCACTCCATCCGCAAGTCAACTACATGGAGCCATATTCCGCCCCCGATATGATCCAAGGGCAAATCCATCATATCTCCGCAGATGAAGCCCAAGAGGATCCAGAAGTCGTCATTGGTATGTTCCTTGTTAACGACATACCCGCCATAATTTTATTTGATACTGGGCTTCCCACTCTTTTATTTTGCAGAGTTTTGCTGCCCAAAACAAATTTCCTTGCTCGATTTTGACAAAAAAACATGCTGGTACAATCCCCGGGATCCCTGCTCAGAAGCAACCTGGTCTGCCGCAATCTGCAAATTGACATCAAGCGCATCAAGTTTCCAACATCTCTGATAATCATCGAGTCTAGAAAATTGGATATTATTCTGGGCATTAATTGGTTAACCCAATACCAAGCATGCATCAACTGCGCGACCAGAGAAGTTACCATGAAAAACACGGAAGGTCGCATCACGAGTTTTATGCCTGCAAGAGTATACCCAAGAAGGATACGGTTTTCATAGCCGTGGCAGAAGAGGTGGAGCTAATTCCAGTGGTCAGTGAGTATCCAGATGTATTTCCTGAAGAATTATCAGGCATGCCACCCGACAGAGAGCTGGAGTTTGCAATTGACTTGGTGACTGGAACTACACCGATACACAAGAAATACTATCGGATGCCTTCATCAGAATTGGTGGAATTAAAGAAACAGCTCGGTGAGATGCTGCAGAAAGGATACATCCGCCCAAGCTCTTCACCATGGGGGACACCAGTAATATTCATGGACAAAAAAGATGGCAGTCTATGAATTTGCGTAGACTACCGACAGCTGAATGACGTCACCATCAAGAACAAGTATCCACTGCCAAGGATTGACGATCTGTTTGATCAACTCAGCGGGGCCAAAGTATTCTCCAAAATTGATTTGAGGACCGGATATCATCAGCTCAAGATAAAGGAGGATATTCCTAAGACCGCGTTCACCACTCGGTACGGTCTTTATGAGTATACCGTTATGTCCTTCGGCCTCACCAACGCCCCAGCCTTTTTCATGCATATGATGAACAAGGTGTTTATGGATTTCTTGGACAAATTTGTGGTGGTGTTCATTGACGACATACTCATTTACTCCAAGAGCAAAGATGAACACAAGGAGCATCTCCGAGCAGTTTTGCAAAGGCTTTGCGACCATCAACTTTATGCCAAATTCAGCAAATGTGAGTTTTGGCTCCAGCAAGTGGGATTTGTCGGGCATGTCCTCTCGGCAGAAGGAATCTCAGTGGATCCAAGCAAGGTGAAGGATGTACTTGATTGGTCCGCACCCACAATAGTCTCAGAAATCCGGAGTTTCCAAGGACTAGTCGGATATTATCGCCATTTTATTGAAGGATTCTCCAAGATCGCCAAGCCAATGACTGAGCTCCTAAAGAAGGATAAGAAGTTTGAATGGACTGAGGACTGCGAATGGAGTTTCAAAGATTTAAAAATCAGGCTGACATCGGCACCAGTATTAACTCTTCCAAACATCTACCGCAGTTTTGATGTCTACTGCGACACATCCAGAAAAGGACTTGGATGTGTACTCATGCAAGATGGCAAAGTTGTGGCTTATGCATCCCGACAACTGCGGCAACACGAAGGAAATTACCCCACTCATGATTTGGAATTGGTCGCGGTGGTGCAAGCTTTGAAGATGTGGAGACACTATCTGATTGGAAAGAAGTGCCAGATATTTACCGACCACAAGAGTCTCAAGTATATATTCACTCAGCCCGATTTGAACCTTCGACACCGAAGATGGCTCGAGTTGGTTAAGGACAACGACCTCAGGATAAATTATCACCCGGGCAAAGCTAATGTAGTGGCTGATGCCCTCAGCCGCAAACCCGCCAACCTTAATGCTCTCATGGATTCATTGCCTCCTGAGCTTTATGAAGAAATCACTCAGCTAAATTTGGTGATCACCGATGTCTTTCTTGCCAACATATTGGAAGTTGCCCCTACTATCGAAGAAGAAAATCCGCAGTGCTCAGGCAGATGACAAACTATTGAAAATATATATCCAGAAGATGCACAAAGGGCATGCACCGGATTTTTCTAGGGATCAACGATGTTCGCTAAGGTTCCGAGGAAGGCTTTGCGTACCCAATCAAGAAAGTCTAAAGAAGAAGATATTGGCAGAAGCACATGAAGCGCCATACTCAATTCACCCAGGTGGTACCAAAATGTATGAGGACCTTCGTCAGATATTCTGGTGGGATGGCATGAAGAAAGATATCGCATACTTTGTGTCTTGTTGCGATATATGCAACAAGGTAAAGGCGGAACACCAAAAACACGCCGGACTCCTCCAACGTCTACCAGTATCCCAATGTAAATGGGATGATATCTGCATGGATTTCATCACCGGATTACCAAGGTCTCACCGAGGAAACGACGCAATATGGGTCATTGTGGACACCTTAACAAAGGTGGCACATTTCCTTCCCATCCGGACCACCTGCCGTGCAAATCGACTTGAACAATTATATGTGTCAAGAATCGTCAGTCTGCATGGAGTACCCAAGACTATCACCTCCGACAGGGGATCTCTTTTCACCTCCGCATTTTGGTCCTGACTACATCAAGCCTTGGGGACCGCTCTGAAGTATAGCACGGCTTATCATCTTTAGACAGATGGACAGACTGAGCGAGTAAATCAAATACTCGAAGATATGCTCCGGGCATGTGCATTGGCACAAGGAACCAAGTGGGAAGGCTGTCTGCCCCACGCCGAGTTTTCCTACAACAACAGTTTCCAGACCAGCTTAAAGATGTCACCCTATGAAGCTCTGTATGGCCGGAAATGCCGTACTCCATTGAACTGGTCGCAAACCGGAGACAGCCGTATTTTTGAGACTGATTTAATGCTCGAAGCAGAGAAGTAAGTCAATGAAATCCGAGACAAACTGCAGCTAGCCAAAATACGACAGAAAAGCTACTATGATGCCAAACACCGTCATATCAGCTTCAAACCCGGAGAACACGTATATCTCCGAGTCACCCCTATGAAAGGGGTCAAGAGGTTTCAAACCCGCGGAAAATTGGCACCCAGATACATCGGTCCATTTCCAGTCATGGACAGAGTCGGAAGAGTTGCATATCAGGTGGAATTGCCACCGGAACTGTTAGAAGTACACAATGTGTTTCATATCTCGCAGCTGAGAAGATGCATCTCGCCATCGGAGAAAAGGACTGATATGGCAGAGCTAGAATTGGCTAAGGATTTGACTTACGAGGAAAAGCCAATCAAAATATTGGATCAGACAGAAAGGGTCACTCGCAGCAAAGAAATAAAGTTTTACAAGGTTCAGTGGGAGCATCACACCGAAGAGGAAGCAACCTGGGAAAGAGAGGAATTTTTACGTACTGCATACCCTGAATTGTTTTCCCAAGCAACCGAATCTCGAGGACAAGATTCATCCTAAGTGGGGGAGGTTTGTGACAGCCTAGATTTTTCCTTCTCTTTTTTTTCCGGACTTGCCTTCTCTCTGTTTCCGGACTTGGTTTTTGCCTTGCTTTTATTTGGGTTTTGGAATCATTTCAAGTGGACTTGTCACTTGGGCATATCCTTGACTTTCACCCAAGTGACCTATCTACTCCTCATTCAACTTTATTCCTCTGATAAATCCCCAAAATAATCAAATGAATATTTTTCACAAAAGAAAAATATTCATTTTTCTCTCTGAAACTCAATTCAGAAACTTGTGCTCCAGAGCAACCCCAATTTTTCTTGCTCCTAAAAAATCTGAAATAATTCTTGAATATTCTGTGAACCTTGGCACACCTTCCCAAGCAAAAATATTGCATGACTTTTTGTAATATTTTTGCTATAGAAAATCATTTCTCTTCTGGCCCAAAATTCCAATTTGTACAGCAAGTACATTTTTCCTTGATCTTTTGGCCCTGATCTTTCTTGAGCTTGATTACCCTCCTAAGAAAACCTAAACCCCAAGAGATCAACCCTAATGGCCTTCTAGAATATTTCTTAACTTGGCGACCAAGTTTCTGGCCAGAAACTTACCAGCTTAGTTGAGTCAAGTCTGGTCGGCCTGGCTATGAGCTATCAACTTTCCAAGACTAAACACTACGTGGACTAGAGCGTAGACAAGGTTTGGCAGTTTTTGTGTGTCGTCTTGACCATGCGAGCGTGGTGACCGCGTGAAGACACGGTGCCTGGCAGCGTCTCGACGTGCTCTATATGGCGCCTTCCTCTTTGTTCAGCGCGTGCTCGATCCAGCGCTCGCCGACGCCTGCCGCGCCGCGCCTACAGCCCCGACCCATCACCCTTGACCTCTCCCTGGCGCTCGCCGACGCCGGAGACGCCGCAGCAAGCATGGGCATGTCGCGACCAAAAGCCATAGTGCGCACGTGCCCTTGTCCGCTTCTTCCACCGCCTCCTTTGCTCGTCCGCGAGCGTGGGTAGCTCCTGCGTTGACGTTGCGCGCTTGCCCCCTTGCACTGGAGCTTTTCGTCGCCGTTTGCACTGCATCCAGAGAGCTCCGGTGGTGACACGTTCCCCCTCGCTCCGTCTATTTACAGTGCCCCCTTCTCGATTCTAGCCACGCACCAGTCCTCACCACCTCTAGGAACACATAGACGGGCCACAACTCGGTCGCGCAGGCCTCTGGCCGTCGCCCCGACCAGAGAACTCCGGCGACCTCCGTAGAAAGGCCATCGATCTCCGGTGCCTCTCGAGCTCAAGCAACTGCTCGGGCGGGGCATTGGGGGTCTGTTGGTGCTGTCTAGGCGCCGCTGAGCCCTCGGAGCCGCCCCTAGCCGTCGTCTTCAACCACTCCGGTGAACCCAGTCCGTCACCGAGGCTTGCGAGCTCGATCGCGAGTAGCTACGTCCACCCCAAGCCAAGCCACGGGTACGGGCAGGTGCGCCATGAGCCCAGCTTCAATCCTAGCCCTCTAGCCTATCCCCAAACCCCCTCGTCGCCGGCGTGAGCTCTGGCGAAACGCCGCCCCTCTCTGATCTCGCTCTCCCCTCCCTCTCCTGACATGCGGGACCCACCCGCCAGCCTCACCACTCGTGCCCGAAGCAGTACGAGTGGAGGCACGCTCTCGTTTTACGCCTTCGATGTCACCCCCAGGATTTCTGTTTAATTCAAATTTATTCCGAAATTTGACTAAACTTTGACCAGCCACCATTTCTAAACCATAAGTCCAAATGATTTGCTTCTTTTTGCACTGTCTTTGTTTCAGAAAGCTCTAGCAGCACACCAAAAGGTGGCTTTTTCCTTGCTGTCTAGAATTTCTAGTAAATTTCAGAATGGTTTTTGATAATTGTTTTTGTGGTTTTAAATTCTTTTCAGAAGGAGAAGCTTGTCTTGAAGCAAACCTAGAGGGTTGTGATCCTCCTCTACACTAAGGCAAGCCACACCAGCATTTGGATGGTGTTATTTCAATATCTATGATTTTCTACTTGAATATGAGTTTTTATTTGCATTTAAAATTTGATATATATATATATATATATGTTGTTGATTGCTAGTTAGTTTACCATGCTTGATATGCTTGTTTTAGTTACTAGTTAAATGCATGAACTTGTTTGGTCAAGAAGAATAAGATTTTGCACGAGTTATATTGCTATGGTAAATAATGGTAGCTCTTTTATGAAGTGATATTTTCATTTAAATGACAAACTAATAAAAATATTTTTTCATAATAATAATGAGTTATAACCAGAGAAGTTTTGATCTTGAGTAGTGCAAGATAATTATGTTGATAAGATTGATCCATGTCTATGAGTAGTTTTCGTTGCATGTCGATTAGTTGCGTGGTTATGGCATAGTATCATTGTTATTTTATAAAAAGTGTTTGTCAAAGTTAAACTTGATTAAGTTCAACTTGAATATGATGTTGATCACATCATGGTGCCACTGAATTGGGTTTTTATTCAGTGCGACCACATTTACCTTGTGGGAAGGTCTTGATTCGGTCCTTTGTTGTGCCTCTCACCGGTGCCTCCCAGGAGGGAAGGTTATGGGCGTGCATACCCTGGCCCGGTAAGCAGACATAACCTTGTGCGCTCGTTTTTGTTTTTATGGTACCTTGTCCCCGTTTGGGACCGTTTTGCCCCGACGGTGGCCGTTGGTGTCTTTGGTAGACATGGGGCCACCCAAGACCTAGCCCTGAGTGGGAGTTGGTCGGAGTGGCCGGGAGAGTGCCATGACAAAGGGAGGGTTTCGTCGGAATGCTTTTGTCCACCCGAGTGGGAATGTAAGGCCAGGGTTCCATAGTGTGAGTAAAGTGCGCTACCTCTGCAGAGTGTATTTAATCTATCGATAGCCGCGTCCTCGGTTATGGGAATAGCTCAGAAGTAAGTCACACCATGGATTAACTTTATAATTAATCTTGCAAGCTAAAATGATTGTTGTGATGCATTGTGTTTCGTGTGATTCATGAACTCTTGAGTTGTTCATGAGTGGTTGGTTTCAGTTTTGACCCAGGTATGGTCACCGTATGGTTACAAGGTAAACGTCTGGTAAGCGAGTCTGTGAGACTCAGTGCAAATATTGGTTTTCTTTGCATTTGTAGTAGTTCTTGCATTGCATTAATTTGCTTAATTTTCATGATATTGTCTGTCATCGTGCTTATGTTTGTTGTGAGCTTGCAAGTACATTCAATGTACTGACCTGGCGTGTCATGCCAGCTTTCAGGCAAGTCGGTTTGTATCTGAGCGCATCTCGCGTCTAGGCCGTGTCCACGTCGGTGTCCCTGTGCTATGGAGTTCCACTTCGTCGTTCTTCCGCTGCCGCATAGTTCGTGTGATCGAGGCCCCCGTCATGTTCATTAAATAATGTACATATTGTTCAAAAGCACCGTGTGTGCCGCTTGGCATCGTATCTTGATGTAACGTTAGACTTATGTAATCCTCTAGCATCAATAAAGCGTGTGTGCCGCTTGGCCTCGTATCTTGATGTAACGTTAGACTTGTGTATTGCCATAAGACTCGATCTCTGGGCTGGTAATGCAGGGTGAACTGGTTGCTCTGAGCCGGGGTGCCACAGCTGCTGAGGAGGAGGTCTGCTCAAAGAAGAAAGTTGTCAAGAAGGAATTTGGCACAGTTGCATCTACAAAACCAGGTCTAAATAAGAAAGCTCCTGCTAAGAGAGTGCCAATTTCCAAAGCCAGAGCCTCAACTCTTGAAACTTCCAAATCAACTGTTGGAGAGGCTGCTGGTGAGGGCAAGAATAAGAAGGAAAGAAAAAGAGGGAGATGGTGCAAGAAAGTATATCCCATAGAAGAATTTGAGAAGCACTCCTCTGATGAAGATGAAGAAGAAGAAGAAGAAGAAGAAGAAGAAGAAGAAGAAGAAGAAGAAGAAGAGGATGTTGCATCAGGACCAAAAGCTCAAAAGCTGATGGGGGATGCCATCAAGTCTGGGGCTGCTTCATCTAAGCCCAAGACTGCCCCCAAAGCTTCTGCTCCAGCCCCCAAGACTGCACTAAAGAGGAGAACAAGAAACATACCAGCTGCTAAGAAGAACAAGGCCCCAGTGCCTAAAATTGAAGAAGAAGAAGATGATGATGAAGCCCAAGTGCTCAGGAAGCTAAAGCCCAAGATCCCTGACCATGATGATAATCATCCAGTGGCAGAGAACATGAAAATCAGAAAGGAGGTAGGACTTAGATTATGGAGAGAACCAGATCCATATGCTGTGAGGAGAAGGACTGCTGTGGACTATAGGTTTCACACCAAGGAGCAATAGGACTTCTATGAGACAATTCTTTTGGATAAGAGACCCATATTGTGTGACATGAAGTGGGTAGACTGGAAATACATAGACAACAATGAAGACCATTTCCCAGGAGTGCATGAGAGCTTCAGACTATGTGGAGTAGATACTTTTGTGGGTCAGAAATTGACCCAGTGGAATGATGATCTCATAATGCAATTCTATTATACATCTCATTTCTATCCTGATGGTAGGATTTTTTGGATGTCTGAAGGTCCAAGGCACCAATCAACAGTTGCTTAGTGGGCCAAGCTGATTAATGCCCCTGTAGAGCTTGAGGATGACATAGATGTCTATGCCAAGCGGAAGAAAGATCACAACTCCATGGCCAACATGTATATGGAGATTCCTGACAAAGCCTTGGAGACTCATAGGCTAGGCTCTGTGTATTATCTGCTTTCTGGACAGGCCACTATTAACACCATCTTGAGGTACACCTTGTTGCCCAAATCAGGATATCACATGATGATCAGAGGCCATTCCATCAATTTGCTGCAGTTGTTTGATGTGCCCCAAAAGTTCAAAGTGATGAGTTTGATTGTTGAGACAATCAAGAGGACAGCTGCAGACCAGAAGAGATCATGTGGGTATGCTCCACACATCCAGATGCTCATCAACTCCAAGATGGGCACAGACACATACTTGTTGGATAAATAACATCTTCCCTTGAGTTCTGACTTTGAGGACAACAAAATTGTCATGAATGATGAAGATCCCACATCAATGGAGGCTCAAGAGAAGAGGGAAAAAGCAAAAGCTGAGAAGGCAGCAAAGATGCCAAGTGCTGAAGAGGCTTCACAAGTTTTCCTGAAGTCTAAGCAAGATCAACTTGGATATCTTATTCAAGCCACCTTGAGGATTGAGAAAGGACTGGCCACCCTAACTCAAAACCAAGAGAGCCTAGAGAGGATCATTGAAACAAAGTTCTATGATCTTGACTTGAAGGTGACAGAGATGCAGACATCTGTAGAGCAGCTCCAGGAAGAAGCTGAGGAGAGGAAAGGGAAAGCTACTACAGATGCCTTTCAGAGAGTGCCTAGGGCACAGAGATCTGCAGCAAGGTTTATGATGTATATGAGAGCTACTACGCCAAGACTGCAGCTACTGTGTTCAAGAGTCTCCTCCAATTGCCACTCCACCAGCTCCAACAACTTCAACAAATGCATTCGTCCTTGGAGTTCTCTCAACGCCACCTCCCGAAGATCAAGCCTAGAGAGACGCATAGCACTACGCATTTTCGAGCTTTTTGGTAACTTGTTGCCAAAGGGGGAGAAAGTGTATATATCATAGGCTTCGAGAGAGAGAGAGAGAGAGAGAGAGAGAGAGAGAGAGAGAGAGAGAGAGCTTGCTTCTTTTTGCTATCTCTTTTGCTACTTGCTTGATACTTTTTGTGTGCTTTCTTGGATGACACTATGTTTATGTGTGTGAGATACTTGTATGGTCATGTGTTTGATCATATCATACTTGGCTTGAATGATGACATTACTTATCTCTCTTGTATGATCATTCACTTTGCCTTGGTGATGAGTGCATATTTTATTTACTATCATTTTGAGTGCTCCACCAAGATGTATGTGACATGGAAGAGTAACCCATGATCCTAATCGATTGTGCATTTGCAATCAAAAGCAAATTTTAAATAATGCACAAATTTAGGGGGAGCTCTTGCTTATCCAATACTTCTCAAAGCGACAAGATATTTCAATCTTATTATCATTTGTCGAAGTTTTGATCTATATGTTGTCATCAATTACAAAAAGGGGGGGATTGAAAGTGAAACTAATCCCTGGGTGGCTTTGGTAATTCCTAACAACATATAGCTCATTGAACTAATATTCTTTCAAGATGATCATTTCAGAAAGTTCAATGATTTGCATGGCATGGACTAGAGATGTGGACCCCTCAAAATGCTAAGGACACATATTGGCTCAAGCTTAAGACTCTAGATTTTCATTTTAGTGATCCAAGATCACATTGAGTCCATAGGAAAAGCCAATACTATTAAAACAGGATGAGGTGTTCCTTAATGGCTTGCTTGCTCAAAATGCTTAGTGATATGCTCCAAAAGCAATCCACATATGTCCCAAAACTAAAGTCAAACTCGGCCCCACCGATTTGATCTATCCGGCGCCACCGAGTTCATTTAACATAGCCATAGCAAGAAACCCTAATCAGTTCGGTCTCACCGATAGGGATCTCAGTCTCACCGAAATGGGATTGCAAACTCTCTGTTTCCCTTCGTAACATTTTGGTCTAACCGAGATGAGCGATCGGTCCCACCGAGTTCGCAATGCAAACTCTCTGTTTCCTTTTCGTAACGTTTCGGTCTCACCGAAATGACCGATTGGTCCCACCGAGTTTGCCTGACCAACTCTCTGTTTGCCTTTTACAGAAATCGGTCTCACCGAGTTCATGTGATCGGTCTCACCGAGATTACGTTATGCCCTAACCCTAATGAAATCAGTCCCACCGAGTTGACATGTCGGTCCCACCGAAAATCCTAACGTTCAAATTTTGAACTAAATCGGTCTGGCCGAGTTTGAGTATTCGGTCTCATCGAGTTTGGTAAATTGTGTGTAACGGTTAGTTTTTATGTGGAGGCTATATATACCCATCCACCCTACCTCCATTCATGGAGAGAGCTATCAGGACATGCCTTGCTCCTTTCCTACGAGGTGCGGCAGGTGAAAGCAAAGAAGAGGCAATGGGGAACGCGCCGATGGAGAGCATGGCGGGGATGGCCCTCGGCGAGGCGCATGGCCGAGGGAGGAGGGCAATGCAGATGATGGAGCTGCCGCCGATGGTCAGCCAGAGTTGGAATCGGCGTCCTCCCGCCCGCTACCATCGCTGTCGCTGTCGTTGTCCTCCTCATCACTGTCGATCGAGGAGGAGGTTTCATTGTCGGTGGAGCTCTTCGCGCAGCACCCTAAGCGGGTTCCCGAGCGCCCGAAGACCTTGACAGAGAGCAGCCTGTTCACCATTAATTTGAACTGGAGAACGTGCCCCTCCGACAGGCTATGGGCACGGGCAAAGGTCTTCCACCCACGACGGAGATACATGACGTGAGGGGTGGGGAAGTCGATGTCGACCCGCATGCCGCCGTTCCTGCAGCCCCTCATGTGCAGCCTCCAGGCCTGTGGCGGGTCGAGCTCCATTTCCTGAGCGAACGGGGTGGGGAGGCGGAGGTTTCCGCACACTGGCTTGTACAACCTGATGAAGAACTCGCAGGGCTGATCTCCGACGTGGCCCTCCATTAGAGGGGAGCCGCTGGCGGAAGCGCCGCTAGTGCACCGCCCCGTCCTCCTCTCCCCCGAGCGCCACGGTAGCCTCAGCCTCACCCCCTCCCTCTTCCCCTCATGGCGGGCTCCGCCGCCATGAGCCCAGGAGGAGGGGGGACACGCTGTTGAGCAGAAGCCCTCGTCACCGCCACTGGAGGGTCGATGCACCCTCTCACCATGGCAAGTGGAAGAAAGGGGCCAAGCAGGAAGGAGATGAATGCAGAAGGATGATGTCCCTCTCCACTTTTTATAGAGGGGCAGGGCCGGGGCTTGGCTCCCCAACCTAAGGGCGGCCGCCCCACTCGACCAATCCGGCCGCCAGAGGTGTAGGGAATCAGGGCTGACCCGCTGCTCCAATCAGCAACGCCCGGCTTCCCGCCTCGGTGTTAAGGCCCGTGCCCTCCATATCTTCCCCCTACCCTCCCTGAGGCATGGGGAACACGTGCCGGGCGGACCGGAATTAAGAAGACAAGTGGGGCGACCGTTTTCCACCCCGTGATCGTGGGGCACGGGAGCCATGGAAGCCACGACCCGAGTCCACTTTGTAAATGAGCCGCGCCCCTGCGGCTTCCTCTTTTTTATGGGGAAGACGCAGGCCGCCTCTTTACTATTCACCGCAGGGTGACGCAAGCATGCTGCGACCGTTCCATGCACGATCCCCACGTCACGCACTCAATGCAAATCGTGGGGAAGCACAACTAGCGAAGAAGTTACTGCGGTTAAAACTCTGCCACGCATGCCCGCGCACAATTCTGGGCCTGGCCCAACAACGCTTCGTGCTTATGTGTGGCCCAGGCCCGGGGGCTCCTCTAAGTGTACAAAACTAGGGGCCTCTCTATACCCCTTTACTTGTGCACGCGAAGTCGTAGCCACACCTGTGGCCATGCTTGGCGGGGCAGAGGAAGGAAAGGTACGAGACTGCCAAGGCAGCACTCAAGCCAGCGACATGAAGAGCAAAGGAGCAAGATGGATTTTCCCCGGCAAGAGCCTTGCCGGGGCGGCCTACATAGCCCCGGCAAGAGCCTTGCCGGGGCGACTTGCCCAACACTAGCAAGGCCGCCACCCTTGAGCCTGAGAGTTCTGACACCATCGACAACATCAAGACGAAGGCCCAGGGGGCGCCTGCATAGTAGCATGCAGATCTTTGTCAAGACCAAAGGCCTGTGAGTCTAGATTAGAACTAGAAGACGAAGACCCCCGCCAAGATCATTGTCGGGTGTTGGTGTCAAAACCGGCGGATCACGGGTAGGGGGTCCCGAACTGTGCGTCTAAGGTTGATGGTAAGAGGAGACAGGGAACACGATGTTTACCCAGGTTCGGGCCCTCTTGATGGAGGTAATACCCTACTTCCTGCTTGATTGATCTTGATGAATATGAGGATTACAAGAGTTGATCTACCACGAGATCGTAATGGCTAAACCCTAGATGTCTAGCCTGTATGATTATGATCGCCCCTATGGACTAAACCCTCCGATTTATATAGACACCGGTGGGGACTAGGGTTGTACAAAGTTGGTTACAGAGAAAGGAATCTACATATCCGAACGCCAAGCTTGCCATCCACACAAAGGAGAGTCCTATTCGGACACGGGAGAGAGTCTTCTGTCTTGTATCTTCACGACCCATCAGTCCGGCCCACATCACATAGGCCGGACGCCCGAGGACCCCTTAATCTAGGACTCCCTCGGTAGCCCCTGAACTATGCTTCAATGACGATGTGTCCGACGCGCAGATTGTCTTCGGCATTGCAAGGCGGGTTCCTCCTCCGAGTACTCCAAAGCAGCTCTCAAACACAGAGAGCGTGCCCGGCTCTGTAAAACAAACACCACACATATCCGCAGAGAGTATAATATTTTCACGAGTCCAATCTACTGACAACTTTCATAGCATGACATCACGTCGCCGCCTGGTCATTATTTTGAACTATTTTTTAGCCTCCCGCTCCATGTTTCAAGATGCGTTTTTATTGGCACGTCTTGTCAAAGCAGAGATCGTGTCCCCTTATTGCGGGATTCTCATCAATACGGGCGTGGGTAATCCAACCATGCCATCAGCACGGACCTTGGGGAATAGTCAAGTTTTAAGGCGAGTGGGGAGGCGCTTGATATTCGCAGCCTTTATAAAGGGATAAGGATTTCACCTTTTCACCCACGCCCTCTTTCTATCTGCCCATCCATTCTCGAGCTCCAACGCCCAAGATTCCATCCTTTCCACCTCAAAAAAGCACTCCGACCATGTCCAGATCTGGAGCGCAGGGCAAGTGGATGGTCTCCTCCGTCAAGGAGAAAGACATCACCAAGCTCCGGGAGGCTGGGTACTTAGCCCAGGAGATCGCCCACCGGCTTCCCACAACGGGGCAGATCATCCCCACCCCGGAGCCCCATGAGAGGGTGGTATTCATCCCTCACTTCGTCCGCGGATTGGGTTTCCCTCTCAACCCATTCGTCCGCAGACTCATGTTCTACTACGGGGTAGATTTCCACGATCTGGCCCCCAACTCCTTCCTCAACATCTTGGCATTCATTGTCGTGTGCGAGGCCTTCCTCCGCATCCTACCCCACTTTGAATTGTGGCTAAAGATCTTCAATGTGAAGCCGAAGGTGGTGGGTGGCCAACACGCAGAGTGCAGAAGCACCATGGTGAGCAAGATGCCCAACGTCACATGGCCCAAAGGTACCTTCGTGGAGACGGTCAAAGGGGGAAACAGCAGTGGTTCTAAGTCACAGAGCCTCGCGATGCCACCTGGGCCACAGCTCCCGAATTCCAGTCCGGAGCCCCGATGCGCCTCACCTCCTAGCTAGAGAAGGGCCTGGACTGGTCTTCGTCGGACGAGCTGACAACGCTTCATACGTGTATTAGGAGCATGGTCGACAAGAACATCAAGCTCGTCAATGTGATCCAGGTGATGCTAGTTTGCCAGATCCTTCCATGCCAAAGCCAGACTTGCCATCTGTGGGAGTTCGATCTGGCCGAGCACCAGACCTTGCAACAGTTCTTTGGGACTACGCACGAAGACATCTGGAAGGTACTATTTAAGGCCAACGACGTGGCCGAAGACGACCGAGGACCGTGGGCACGACCTGGCCCATCCTGCCAGTCCGGTAAGTTTTTCGTATTTCCAGGTGTATCCTTTACTTGCTTACTCAAGGAAGATGTCTAAGCTTCCCTATTTGTTTTTTCAGGGCTGGACAATGAAGGCAGAGCGGATTCAGTGTCCAGCTCCGCTGCCCGAAGAACCAGCTATCCCGCTTCTGACGAAGATGCTGGTTCCGGCGCCCTACCAGGCGCCGGAGAAAAAGGCCAAGGAGACCAGAAGTGACCTCCGACGTAAGGGCACTTCGGACGTGACGTCCGAAGACGCCGAGACCCACTCCTCCCCCACTGAGCACGACGAGGAGGAGGAGGAAAGCAATTCTCCCCCTGAGGGGGAAGGAAGAAAAGGGCGGCCTCCACGCACCTGGAGGCAGAGGCGTCCAAGAAGGGGAAGGTCTCCCTCGCGGATAATTCCGCGTGGGACATCGATAGCAGCTCGGAGTGGCGCCCCAGAGATAAGCTCCTGGCCGAATTGTGAGTACTCAAAGGCACTGACGCGCTCATATATCCAGCCTCCTTATTTCATAATTTTAACATGTTGAATCATGCACTTGCAGTCCGACTCATTCCGACCTCGAGCGATCCTCATCTTTTGGAAATTCGCTGGATCCGAAGGTGATGGACAACGGGTCCCTTCCGGTATCCTCCTCTCCCAAGACTACGGAGTACGCTAAAGTGTTGTCCCGAAGGACCCTCTCGGCTCAGGGGGAGGCATAGGTGGCTATCACGGTGGCGCCAGAGGATGATACATCAGTGCTGGACACATGGGGAAGCAGATCCACATGGAGACTGGCGATGGGGGCCATATCCAATTCGGCCCCCAGCCGAATACGATCCTGGAGACCTATACGGCTCCGGAATTAGGCAAGCAGCCTCCTTCGAAAGAAGGAGGTGCACCAATTCCACTGGTGACCTCTGTCCATCCAGAGGCACCGGATACTCTACTGGAAGCGCTGCAAAGCGCTTCCATTGTTGAGGAACACCGTATCCTTATGGGTACGGTGATTGAGAGGGTTCAGTCTGTTAAGAGCGGACTGACCGAAGCCTGCACCAGCCTTCTAACAGGATTTGAGGTAAGCGACACAATTGTATAAAAAGAATGTCATAGTATAGACAGTAGCCCCTGAGACTTTGTCCGGTGTTCGAAAAGAACAGCCGGACAGAGGATCAAGTAATTTTCACAGGAGACTAACCAAATATGTCTTATGTGAATAAGCAGGCGTCGTTGCTGGCTGCAACCTCTCATTCTGCCGAAGTCTCCGGACTGAAGCAGATTCTGGAGCGGGCCGTTGAAGAGCTCGGCCGTGTAAAAAAGCAGCTAGAAGACAAGCAAGGTATGGAATGACCTTTTGTAGATCCAGAAAGGATGAATGATTTGTGATGACCATAGTGCCATGATATTTGTTAGGAGCAGCAACAGAGGTGGAGACCCTCAAGTAGGCGCTGGCCGAGACCAAGGAGAGAGCAACAAAGGAACAAGCCGCCCACGAAAAGCATGAGACCAGGGCCGGTGAGGTCCAGTAGGAGCTCCAGGACACCGTGAAGAAATGCGAGTCCTTGGAGCGCAACATTGCAGATCAAGAGTCCTAACTCGCCAAGGCCCGCCAAAGCGCACAAGATGCCCGGGTCGAAGCCCAGGGCGCCCTCCAGGAAATACAGGAGGCCAGGAAAATTGCGGCGGGTAAGGCTTTTATTATGCAGAGCAAGTATGCTAAGAAAGGTACTTCTTACTGACCCAGATTTGGTGTTCTCCAGGGGCGTTTGCCGATCTGTCGCACAGTGTTTCTGACGCTGCGGAGCTCTTCCGAGCCGAAGTGGGGAGCTCAACGAAGAAGCTGTTCTGGTCACAATACCTTGCGCCAGAGCATCCGGTGCCCTTTAGCGATCAGCTGAAACAACTGACCAAACTGCATAGGGTGGCCGAACTGGCCAAGAAGGATTTGATAATCCGTTTGTGGACCGTCGAAGCCATACCCAGCAGCTATTTCGGGCTCATGAAGCGGCTGGTCAATGCCTGCCCTCGGCTTGATGCCATCAAGCGGTCGGTCTGCATCGAAGGTGCGTAGATGGCATGCGCCCGTGCCAAGATACAGTGGCCGAAGATGGACGCCGTCAAGCTCGCGACCGAGGGACCGCCCGCTGGCAAGGAGCACCGCGCGCCGGAGCGGTATTTTGATGATGTCCTCAAGGGATCCCGCATTGTAGAGGGCTAGTGTTCAAAAGACATTATCTTCGAATGAATACATTCATGTTATCTTGTCTTGTATGATGAAACAAAGCCGTTATGTAATATAATGCTTGTTTATTATTTAAAATTCTGCCTCCTGTGTGGCCGTTTTTATTAAATCTGAGAGTTGGCCAGTCGTTGGCTTCAGCCCCCATGTAGGTAGTACGGGGGTGTTCGGGATGGAATCTAAACACTCTTGATCCAAGAATTTGGTCCTTGAAGGAGGTATTTAGCGCAACGAAGCAGGCAATCAGACTATGTGGCTTTATCACCCTCACTTAGCCATAGGAGTTTGACAATAAAAATGTAGGCACAGCCCCTAGTTAACATTTAATACGGACTAGGGTGCTGTAAACACCTGATCGGATGAAGGCCGATTCATCGCATAATGCGGAAAAAATCACAAAATATTTTTAACCTCCGAATAGCTGACCAGCTATCGCCGCATCATGATAGTCAGTTTTCGGCTTTCTCTACTGAGGTGTTTGCTCGGGTAAACTAGAAACACAATCGTAGTAGTTCTCCCTTTAGTACCCTAGCTGATAGGATGGAACGTAAGGTAGCAAGCACAGGAGCCGGGCAACCCAACTATTGACCAAAGACATGATTCGGAGCCGATGCATATAATGCTAAAATTCGGGGTGCCGAACTGTACTGTAAAAAGTGTTCAGACTTTGTTGCCGTAGTATGGAGCATAATGAAGCCCCTGCTGAGAAAGCGTACCAAAGTGTACGGGTGCAATCGACAAGAATGACAAAATAAAATGAAGTAGTAAGCTAGTGCCACATAAGCTGGGCCACAAACTGTTTCCATTATAATTTTATTAATACGTCAAAGCGTATTTGTACAAATAGTGCGATAAGCAACCTGGCTATTTAACATGCCAAGACCAAGGGGGAGCTGTGCGCGGATCCTGAAAACAGGTAGAATGATCGTCAAGAAGAACATCTAAAGATTCCCACACACGTTTGTACTGCTTGCCGCCATGGTATATCTATCCTTCGAGAGGACCGATGAGCAGGCTGTCGGGAGGGGCCTGTGAAAAAGAGACCAAAAAATGGTAAAAACAAAAAGGAAAATTATGTGTGTGAGCCGTATGATGGCCGACAATAAAGTTACGCCTCCATCTATGCCCATGGTATTTTGAGTGCGTAGTTATGTACGCACGGTACGTACGCTGCCATTTGGTCGGGACTGAGATGGAGGCCAAATTGCTAGTCGAGCTCTTGACGAGCTGGACTGTCCTGCTGCATAGTAGTTCGGACTCGTTTGACACTGTCCGGGAGCTTGGCCGCCGAGTTAAGGTTCTGCTCGATAAGGCCGCTCTGTACTTCTGCTGCGAGAGCTGCGGTGTGCTCCTCAGTATGGAGGGACCGCTTCGTGTTTCCATTGACTGTCATGACACCGCGTGGTCCGGGCATCTTGAGTTTGAGATAAGCATAGTGTGGCACCGCATTGAATCGGGCAAATGTAGTTCGTCCAAGCAGTGCATGATAACCGTTGTGGAAGGGGACGATGTCGAAGATCAATTCTTCACTTCGGAAATTGTCCGGAGATCCGAAGACAACTTCCAATGTGATTGAACCGTGCAGCGGGCCTCTACCCCTGGTATTACTCCTTTAAAGGTAGTTTTTGTGGGCTTGATCCTTGATGGATCAATGCCCATTTTGCAGACTCTATCCTGATAGAGCAAGTTGAGGCTACTGCCGCCGTCCATGAGGACTCGCGTGAGGTGGAATCCGTCAATGAATGGGTCAAGGACCAGTGTGGCTGAACTGCCATGGCAGATACTGGTCGGATGGTCCCTGCGATCGAAAGTGATCGGGCAGGAAGACCATGGGTTGAATTTTGGGGCGGCTGGCTCTATCGCATAGATGTCCCTGAGTGCATGTTTGCGCTCCCTCTTGGGGATATGGTTAACGTATATCATGTTCACCATTTGAACCTGGGGGGGGGGGGGACTTCTTCTGTCCCCCTGTGTTCGGTGGTGGGGCTCATCGTCGTCGTCCTCACTCTGCGACCCCTTCTCCTTGTTCTCGGAATTTAACTTGCCGGCTTGTGTAAAGACCCAACAGCTTCTGTTGGTATGATTGGCTGGTTTGTCGGGGGTGCCGTGGATCTGACATGGACGATCGAGTATGCGGTCCAAGCTAGATGAGCCCGGATTGTTCCTTTTAAATGGCTTCTTCCGCTGGCCGGTCTTGGAGCCACTTAATACGGCGTTGACCGTCGTGTCATCGGTATTATCATTATTGCTTCGACGCTTGTGCCTATTGCGTCGGGGCTTGCTGTTGGTATTTCTGGCTTCAGAGGTGCCAGGTTAGCTTGAACTATTGTTGCCACGGGCTAGCCAGCTATCTTCGCCTGTGCTAAAGCGGGTCATGAGTGCCGTGAGGGCTACCATGGACTTCGGCTTTTCCTGGCTGAGGTGTCGGGCGAGCCATTAGTCGCGGATGCTATGCTTGAAGGCCGCTAGGGCTTCGGCATCCGGAAAGTTGACGATCTGGTTCTTTTTAGTTAAGAACCTAGTCCAGAATTTCCTGGCTGACTCTCCGGGCTGTTGGACTATGTGACTTAAGTAATCGGCATCCGGAGGTCTTACGTATGTACCTTTTGAAGTTGTCGCGGAAGGCATCTTCCAGGTCCTCCCAGCTGCCAATGGAGTTTTCAGGCAGGCTGTTCAACCAGTGCCGAGCTGGTCCCTTGAGTTTTAGTGGGAGGTATTTGATGGCATGGATATCATCACCACGGGCCATCTGAATATGGATAAAAAAAATACTCAATACATACCGGGGGATCTGTTGTTCCATCGTATGATTCGATGTTTGCGGGTTTAAAACCTTTTGGGAATTCGTGCTCCATTACTTCATCAGTGAAGCAAAGGGGGTGTGCCTATATCGGGCCAAGTCGCGACGTAGCTCGGATGGATTCCGTCTGCGGTTTTCGGCCCAGGCGTGATTATGCTTGTCACGTCCGGCTAGATAGCCGTCGTCGTGTGTCGGTGCATGCCCCCGTGATCCGTAGATCAATCTGGCCTGACCTGCTCGACTATCCAGGTCCTGCTGCAGCTTGTATGTAAACCCCGAGCTGTTATATCTCTACCTTTACGGCGAGGTAGTACAGGCTGGTATTCAGCTTGAGTTGCCACTTTATCCCGTCCACGTGGTGGTCGGTCATCCACATTACGCGCTGATGGTATGGGCTCAAGTGCCTCATCATCGAATTGAGGTAGCAATTTTCACTTCGGGTAACTTTTGGTTGGGTGCTCAAGGCTGTATTCCTCGGCTGCCAGGACATTAGTCCATCTAGCATTGAGTAGATCTTGATCAGCTTGAAGTTGCTACTGCTTCTTTTTCAGGCTCCTTGGAGCGGCAATTAGCCGGCGCTTGAAGCGCTCCTGTTCGAGAGGTTCTTTAGGCATGATAAAGTCTTCATCGCCGAGGCTCACCTCGTCCTTGGAGAGTGGGAGATAATTACTGTCCTTCGATTCTTTGTTTACGGCCTATTCATCAGGGCTAGCACGCCCATCTTCCCGATCGTCCTACTTGGAGGTTGGCTCGATGGGGTCTTCTTGGTCTTCACCATCCAGAGTGTTGTTACCTCCTGTGCCGGTATTGTTGTCTTTTCCGCGGAGTGATTTAGAGCGGCACTGCTGACGTCGGTGCCTTGGCTGTATCTCAGGAGGTTTATCCTCGATTGGATCTACTTTGTCATGGCCGTTAGCTTGTTTCGGTGTATCCACCATGTACACGTCATACGAAGAGGTGGACGTCCAGCGTCCGGTAAACGACGGGTTTTGGGCCTGCTCTTCTCCGGCACCGTTGTCCATACCGTCGATATCTTCGGAGTCGTAATCGAGCATGTCGGTTAAGTCCTTGACAGTGGATATAAAATGGGTGGTGGGTGGGATATAAAATTCCCTGCTCTCAGCCCCTAGTCCGGGCTATGCATAGTTCGGATGTTGCTCCTCTGTAATGACAAGGGATCGCATTAAGTCCAGAGCCTCGCTTAAAGGCGAGGTTTGGCCCGAGAGAAAAGAGCCCGTGGAGTACGGCGAGAGGGAGACTCCTTGGCCGAACTCACACGATGCTGACTCCGAGGGTTCGGAGCCAGTGTCCGGAGAAGGGTCCGGCTTCATGATGGTTGCCAGTGACACTACTTCCTTCGGCTCTCCCGTAATGGGCTTATGGCCGTAGATAGTCCGACGAGCTCAGGAAGCCCATCTTCGGACATGGCAATACGCTCCGGATCTAAGGCCAGAGTGGAGGTTGGGGGCTCGAATCCTTGGAAGATCAAGTCTCCTCGGATATCAGCGACATAGTCCAGATTTCCAAACCTAATCTGGTGACTGGGCGAATGTCGATTCTGCTCTAGATGGCCAAGCGAGTTGGCCCTTGATCGGTCGCCGAAAACAAAGATCCGGCCGGGGAGGAAAACCTCCCCTAGGGTAGCATTGTTGTAGATGATTGATGGAGCCATCGAACCTTCTGGTGACGACGCAGCAGACTCTCAACAAAAGCACCAATGTCGGTGTCAAAACCGGCGGATCACGGGTAGGGGGTCCCAAACTGTGCGTCTAAGGTCGATGGTAACAGGAGACGGGGGACACGATGTTTACCCAGGTTCGGGCCCTCTTGATGGAGGTAATACGCTACTTCCTGTTTGATTGATCTTGATGAATATGAGGATTACAAGAGTTGATCTACCACGAGATCGTAATGGCTAAACCCTAGATGTCTAGCCTGTATGATTATGATCGCCCTTACGGACAAAACCCTCCGGTTTATATAGACACCGGAGGGGACTAGGGTTGTAAAAAGTCGGTTACAGAGAAAGTAATCAACATATCCGAAAGCCAAGCTTGCCATCCACGCAAAGGAGAGTCATATCCGAACACGGGAGAGAGTCTTCTGTCTTATATCTTCACGGCCCATCAGTCCGGCCCACGTCACATAGGCCGGACACCCGAGGACCGCTTAATCCAAGACTCCCTCACCGGGGACGGCCGAAGACCCCCGGCAGGATCCTTGCCGGGGACGCTCGCGAGACCCCGGCAAGACCCTTGCCGGGGGCATCTACGGGGCCACAACTAGGCCCGCACCCACCAACGTTGCGCTGCCCCGCGACCGTTCCGACGCGGCAACCAGCCCGCCAACTAGGCAAGTGCGTGCATGGCAGCACCCAAATTCTAGGCCAACTAGTCAAGCACCTGTGTGGTGGCATGCAGATCTTCATGAAGACCATGTCACCACACCAGCACAGCAACCAGCCAGCCAGCATGGCACTGCATGCCTCGTCAGCTTGGACGCGCGTCGGAGCAAGGCAAGGTGGCGACGAACGGGACGAGCTCTGTTGCCGCCCCTGATAAAGAAAGAGGGCACGTAGGCAGCGCATTAAGTGCGTTTTTCCTATGGTGTCAGGCGATAAACTTGTACATCAGAGATACTTTCCACCCATCAGGTGCCACCGTATGGCGACCCCTTCAACATATAAAAGGAGGCCTGAGGCGTACTGTGGAAGGATTCGGACTTTTTGGACTGGGCACGCATAGTAGCTGGTCCAAGAACAGAAGAACACCAAATAAACACAGACAAGCAGGACTAGGGTTTTACGATCGCTTATGCCCGAACTCGGGTCCTCAGCTGATTGATAAACCTGCTCTTTTCATGAGCTCCACGCCTCGCTGAACCGTAGAAGGGATTCCCTGGGATCCCATAGGTGTCGTTTCCCCGACAGCGGTTCTTTCTCCGCACTCATCTATGGAAATTCTCATAGCTTTCATAGATTCAATAATATCATGCTTGGGTGGAATAGATCTAATTTTCAAAGAATCAATCTCAAGAGAAATTTTATCAATGTTCCTAGGAAAATCATCAATCTTAAGCAATTTTTCTTCAACCAAAGCATTGAAATATTTTTGCGAACTCATAAATTATTTAATGCTATTCTGAAGATTAGAGTGCATCTTATTATACTTTCAATAATAATTGTTGTAGGAATTACCATAATTATTAGAAGACTTACTAGGGAACGGCCTAGGATTAAAATTACCTCTATATGCATTATTACCAAAATTGTTCCTACCAACAAAATTCACATCTATAGATTCATTATTATTTTCAATCGAAGTGGACAAAGGCATAGAATTAGGATCAATAGAAGCACTCTTGCTAGCCAACAATTTCATAAGCTCATCCATCTTTCCACTCAAAACATTAATCTCTTCAATAGCATGTACTTTTTTACTACTCGAAGATCTTTCGGTATGCCATTGAGAATAATTAACCATACTATTATCTAGGAGTTTAGTAGCTTCTCCTAAAGTAATTTCCATAAAAGTACCCCCCGCAGCCGAATCTAATATATTTCAAGAAGCAAATTTCAATCCGGCATAAATTTTTTGTATGATCATCCACAAGTTTAAACCATGAGTAGGGAAATTTCATCCTCTCCCAAGATTGTGCAACATGTTCGTGGTCAAGTTTCTTAAAATTCATAATATTATTCCTAATGGAGATGATCTTAGTGGGAGGAAAATACTTGGAAATAAAAGCATCTTTACACTTATTCCATGAATCAATACTATTTTTAGGCAAAGATGAAAACCAAGTTTTAGCACGATCTCGTAGTGAGAACGGAAATAGCTTCAATTTAACAATATCATTATCCACACCTTTCTTCTTTCGCATATCACACAACTCAATGAAATTATTTAGATCGGATGCGGCTTCTTCGCTAGGAAGACCGGAAAAGTGATCTTTCATAACAAGATTTAGCAAAGCAGCATTAATTTCATAAGATTCCGCACTAGTGGCGGGAGCAATCAGAGTACTAGTAAAATCATTATTATTAGTATTGGACAAGTCACACAATTTGGTATTCTGTTGAGACATCGTGACAAAGCAAGCAATCTAACACATGAGCAAACAAAATGCAAACCAAAAGACGAAACGGAAGAAGGATGAATAAAAAGGAAAATCTTTTCGAAAATCATTTTAGAAGTGGGGGGGGAGGAAAAAGAGAGGCGAATGGCGAATAATGTAATGCAAGAGATGAGAGTTTATGATGGGTACTTGTTAGGCTTGACGTAGATCTCCCCGACAACGGCGCCAGAAATTCTTGCTACTACTTCTTGAGATTGCGTTGGTTTTTTCCTGAAAGAGGAAAGGGTGATGCAGCACAGTAGAGATAAGTATTTCCCTCAATTAAGAACCAATGTATCAATCCAGTAGGAGAAACGCGCAAGTGCCCAATAGATGCACCTGCATGAACAATCAAACACTTGCACCCAACACGATAAAGGGGTTGTCAATCCCTTCACGGTCACTTGCAAAGGTGAGATCTGATAAAGATAAATAAACTAAACAAAAGATAAAATATTTTTGGGTTTTTTGGTTTATAGATCTGAAAAGAAAAGATAGGCATCATGTCCGTGTCAAGTACACCGACTCCTGCTTGTATCTACTACTATTACTCCACACATCGACCGCTATCCAACATGCATCTAGAGTATTAAGTTCATAAAGAATGGAGTAACGCCTTAAGTAAGATAAAAAGATATAGAGGAATAAACTCAAGCAATATGATGAAAACCCCATCTTTTATCCTTGATGGAAACAATTCAATACGTGTCTCGCTACCCCAACTTTGTCACTGGGTGAAATCACGTAAGATTGAACCCAAAGATAAGCACCTCTCCCATTGCAAGAAAAACCAATCTAGTTGGCCAAACCAATCCGATATTTCGAAGAGAAATACAAAGATGTCAAATCATGCATATAAGAATTCAGAGAAGATTCAAATAATATTCATCGATAAGCTAATCATCAATCCACAATTCATCGGATCTCGACAAACACACCGCAAAAGAAGATTACATCGGATAGGTCTCCAAGAACATCGAGGAGAGCATGGTATTGAGAATCAAAGAGAGAGAAGAAGCCATATAGCTACTAGCTATGGACCCGTATGTCTGGTAAACTACTCACGCTTCATTGGAAGGGCAATAGAGTTGATGTAGATGCCCTCCGTGATCGAATCCCCCTCTGGCAGGATGCCAGAAAAGGCCCCAAGATGGGATCTCATGGGAATAGAAGGTTGCAGTGGTGGAAAAGTGTTTTTGTGGATGCCTCTGAGGGTTTTGGAATATATGTGAATATATAGGAGGAAGATCTAGGTCAGGGGGTCACCGAGGGGCCCACAAGGTAGGGGGCGCCCCCTAGGGCGCGCCCTCCGCCCTTGCCACCGCCTCGTGGCTCTTCATACTGGCAATCCAAGTCCCCTGGGTGTCATCTGGTCCAAGAAAAATCATTGTGAAGTTTTATTCCGTTTGGACTCTGTTTAGTATTCCTTTTCTGCGAAGCTCAAAAACAAGGTAAAAACAGAAACTGACACTGGGCTCTAGGTTAATAGGTTAGTCCCAAAAACAATATAAAATAGCATATTAATGCATATAAAACATCCAAAACAGGAAATATAATAGCATGGAACAATTAAAAATTATAGATATGTTGGAGACGTATCAGTGCTATACAAATAGTTTTTAACCCCTTTCCGCGACGGCATTTTGAACCATTTCCAAGTGAGTGACTGCGATAGGGGGGTGGTCCTTCCCACACGACCCAAAAACCTTCGGGCATAGGGAGCCATGATGCATACAGTTGTCCCGAGGAAACTATTTTTGATATGTCGAATATCCCAGACGCTCCATCCTTGCTACTCGTTTGTGCTCGCATTGCCATCGCAGTCGGTATTCTGTGGTGCTACATTTATGATGCCTGACCCATCGTAAAAAGTTCATGATTATAGAACATGTACAATAAGCAGAGAATCACACACATTTACTTTTCCTCGACTGTATGCGATTCGATGTAAGAGCGCATACAGTTCTCCCTATAAAACTGTATGTGAAACTTGCATACATCCAACATGATTCATCTGTCGTACCCACATCGGATGAAGACCTATCACACGAGTTCTTCTATGACCAAACATTTGCGATGCACACAACATCATAAACAGTCCATAATTACCAAGCGTGTGTGATAAGGTGACTTTCGCAAACATTTAATAAGAAGGAACTGTGTGCGATGATGTTGTTAATCTCACACATTTTTTCTTGGCTGATCGTGTGCGCAGTAGAGATTGATCGCACACGTAGTGGATCCGAGAAACGTGTCTGATCACGTCTACCACAGACGTTCGCTTTCGCAAATAGTGTGCAGTGTAATCCCTAATTTATCCCTAATTTAATCCCTGCATTTAAAAATCATAGATTTTTAATTTGAAAGTAGGCAATCACTTATTTAATATCCAGCCATGTTTATTACAAATATAGGTTCAACCACGAATGCATAATTCGATGCACATGTACATATACTGAGAACTACAGAAGCACCAAGTAAAGAATGATGAACCACAGTTGTACTAAAGACTGTAAAGAGGGAGGCGAAAGACATTCTGGTTGTTGGAGAAGGTGAAGCGGAATGCCCATATTGTGCCCTCCTCCATGGGCAATGCGCGCATGGCCCTAGGCCAACCCCTTGTGGTGGCTACCCGTCGATCTTTCATTGTCTTCATTCGGACTTCTCAATGCTCATTGTAGTCTGGATGAAATACTTTAACCTTCATTGCGTGTCCACCAATCATGTACTTTGCGAGGTAATCTTGAGTAAACTGCTTTGGAACCACTGCAAAAGAAAAAGATTCAGACATTGATGTCTAACAACTCATTATGGGTAGTAAAAAGAGAAGGCCGCAGAGTTTGTAGTTACCACCCTACAACTCACTGTTGTGTTTGATAGAGCATAAAGAAATAATTTGCTTGCCACCGTTCGTATCTTTTTGCTAATAATCCTTATCAGTTCCTCACTTGATGATTGTTCATTTATATCTCATTGCCCCCACTAGTGTAGAGACCTGCTATACAAACGGTTTTTAACCTCTTTCCACGATGGCGTTTTGAACTGTCGCCAAGTGAGTGACTGCGATAGGGTGGTCCTTCCCACATGACCCAGAAACCGTCGGCGATAGGCCCTCCTGGCACACAGCCTGGGGCAAAATGAGCTCGTGTGCGATCGAGCAAGGCATCGAAACCCAATCGTTTCCGTTCGTATGTACATCCCACATGGTGAATCCACGAAAACCATTTTCGTTCGTATGTATATAACACACAACTTTTTGTGTGGAAACGTTTGTGCAAGGTGGCCTAACGCAAATAGTTCTTTGGCGGAAGCCGTGTGTGATTGTTAGTTGATCGAACACGCCTACTTTCTAGAAACCGTGTGGGTTGTTTGGGTTCATCGCCCACAGTGCTGTCTGAGTGACCGTCTGCAATAGAAAACCCTAGTAAGCAGGGTAATTAGCCTATTATTGATAATCCATGTAGTAATCAAATTGACATTTCTTATAAAACACACCAGATATTTCATATCCGTATAACGACAACGAGGATTTCATAATTGAATTACATCAGAGAGCTTCGTCACTCAGTTATGCCATTACACAACAACACCAAGTTTCACATGCAACATCAAAAACCTTTGGAAAGTCGCATCATACACGGTAAATAGACATATGAATCTCACCTGGGAAACTGCAAAAGCGGAAGGCAAATATTAAGCCTTCAGTGATGTTGAATGTCCTTGCAACTTTAGGCCAGTGGCTATGGATAATTGCCCGCCCAACCTTCGTCCTCTTCAGGAAGACTTCAATATTGTACCGTTGGTATTGAATGAATACCTTTCTCGCTTCTTGACCATGTAGGTGGTTTGAGAGGTATTCATCGGTGAACTGCTTTGAAAAGTACTGAAAACAAAGATATGCACAAATCGCTGTTATAAATTTTGAAATGGCGCAAGGGGTAAAAACAAGGTAAAAGAGTTAGTGCCATCCTATAGTTGACTGATGTCTTCTTCATTGTGCAAACAAAGATTTTGTTGTTATTCATCGTGGTTTCTTCATCCTAACAATCTTTCTGAGTTTCTTGACTTGACTGATATTCATGGACATCCCATTTCCCCTTATGCAAAATGGGTCGAATAGTGGGTCTAAGCCTCTAACAGCAGGACCTACATGTGCAAGACCAAATTGTAAGAAACCTAAATATTAGAATGATTCCTGCAACTGCAAAATAATGTGCTATTAGCGAAAGGACCATGCATGAGCAAACATCGATGGTAAACCGCAGTGTCTCCCATTGTTTCCCTGCAACACACATAAGGAAGATCTTGATCAGGTTAACTGACAGTTGCCGTAGCATCTGTAGAATATGTATTGAGTACAACCAAAATCAATTTATTTCTCACATGCATAACAATACAAAATTGTACCGCAGCAAATGAAAATCAAATTGCCGAATTGAACCAAACAGTTAAATGGACAGCAGACCAAATGAACAAAAACAGTTAATGAGCACGACATTGCAAAGTAGAAACATGTACTAGAAGATAAGACAGTTAACAAAACAAAAATGCTTGAGAATAGTAGTACGAAATGTAGCAATTGTTGGACCAAACTTTTAACTGAACATTACATTTCAGAGGACCAAACTGTTAACTGAACATCAGATTGCATATTAACATTACAGAGGACAAATCACTAGAAGGCATTGGTGGTGGCCTCGAGAAAACAACACGAACAGTATTTTAAAGTAGACAACCACATGGCGGTGTCGACGGTGGCCTCAAAGATGAGGTGCGCCTCCAAGATCTGGCGGACGACACGCATGGTAGCCATAACGACCTCGTGCGCGCGTGTGGCCGCGATTTGCTTCTCTGCTACCAGTTGCTACTAAGCTCAACATTATACTGCATGCAAAATAGCTGTGGGCGAATTGGAGGACGGGGACAGTGATTTTGGCAGAAGGTGTTGTGTCGTCGGTTGGGGCATGTGGGACGAGGAAGGAGGAGGATGGTGTGGGTGGGGTGTGGATTACCTGACGATATCGACGAGGTCACGCATCAAGAAGAAGGGTCGGCGGCAAGGAGGCTACGCAGCAAGAAGAAGGGTCACCGGCGAGGAGGCGGCGCTGCAAGAAGAAGGGTGGCCAGCAAGGAGGCGGCGCTGCAAGAAGAAGGGTCACCGGCGAGGAGGCGGCGCTGCAAGAAGAAGGGTCGCCGATGAGGAGGCTGAGCTGCCAGTAAGCAGCAGTGAAGGTTTGAACTTGGAAAGCAAGGAGAAACAGTGGAAATGTGGCTTTTGGTGGGAGCGAGGGGCGGGGAGATAGATATTGCCATGGTGGTTCAAGCGCGGGCGTTGGACAGTAGACGACGATGCTTCCTGCGTAAGCCAGACAAGACGGTACGCTAAGATATTTTATATCGCATCCCACATGATTCTTTCTAGTTAACTATTTGTGGTATACCTGATTTTTTCATTATGTTTTGAACGACAAAATCATGTTACGGAGGGAAAGTATGGTGTTTGAATTGCTAGAACATTTATGTACAGTGAACATGCAACTACATGAGTTTCGTGTTTAAATTTGGAACTATTCCGGGTTCATTTGGCATTTTTATGCATTAATTGAATTTCTAGGCATTTAATGTGCATAATTCAAATTTGAACTACAAGCACATGCTACAGTGCACCAAAGTTTGTTGAAGAATCACATGTGTGTCTTTGGGTGATTTATAGGTCCCATGCAAGAAATGTGAATGAAATTCAAACATCTGGGCGTCGTGGCTCGGTTGGGAAAATTGAGAAACTTGGCTTTTAAATTCGTAAAAATTCAAAACTCGCCTGAAAATCATGAAACTGGGCATGGTGCCCTTTCATGGCACCAACAAGTTGTGGTAAAAAAATTGGCCGCATTTGGACAAGTTTTGGTATAAGCTTCTTGCAAACCGGAGCTTCTCTCCAGAAGACTCATGGTTCCCGAGGGGGGACGTGTCACCTTTGTATGCGAAACGATATACGCTGCCTCCCCCCTTGATTTTTTTACAGAGGAAGCATAGAACTATATGAGTGTCGTGTTAAAATTTGGAATTATTCCTGGTTCGTTTGGACTTTTTTATACATTAATTGAATTTCTAGCCATTTAATGTGCATAATTCAAATTTGAACTACAAGCACATGCTCCAGTGCACCAAAGTTGGTTGAAAAATAGCATGTGTATACCTGGGTGAATTTCTAGGTCCCATGCAAGAAATGGGAATGAAATTCAAACATCTGGGCGTCGTGGCTCGACCGGAAAGTTTGAGAAACTTGTTATTTTAATTCATGTAAGTCCAAAACATGCCTGAAAATCATGAAACTTGGCATGGTGTCATGACATGGCACCAACATGCTGTGGTAATTTTCTTAGCCGAATTGGGACAAGATTTGGTATAAGCTTCTTGCAAACCGGAGCTTCTTTCAAGAAGGCTCGTGGTTCCAACAGGGAACATGTCACCTCTGTGTGCGAAACAACATACACTGCCTTCTCCCGCCTTAATTTTTTTTACACAGGCAACTTAGACCAAAGAGAAGTATCATGCTAAATTTTGGAATTATTTTGGGTTCGTTTGGCCTTTTTTGTACATTAACTGAATTTCTGGGCATTAAATGTGCATAATTCAAATTTGAACTACAAGCACATGCTCGAGTGCACCAAAGTTGTTTGACAAATCACATGTGTGTCCTTGGGTCCCATGCAAGAAATGGGAATGGAATTCAAACATCTAGGCGTCGTGCCTCGGCTGGAAATATTGATAAACTTGGTTTTTTAATTCCTGTAAATCCAAAACTTGCCTGAAAAGCATGAAACTTGGCATGGTGTCATGACATGGCACCAACATGTTGTGGTAATTTTTTTGGCCGAATTGGGACAAGCTTTGGTGTAAGTTTCTTGCAAACCAGAGCTTCTCTCAAGAAGGCTCGTGGTTCCGAGAGGGCATGTGTCACCTCCATGTGCGAAACGACATACACTGCCTTCTCCCGCCTTGATTTTTTTACACATGCACCTTAGACCAAATAGGAGTTTCATGCTAAATTTTGGAATTATTCCTTGTTCGTTTGGCCTTTTTATACATTAATTGATTTTCTAGGCATTTAATGCAAATAATTCAAATTTGAAGTACAAGTGCATGCTCTAGTGTGCAATAGTTAGTTGGAAAATCATTTATGTGTACTTGGGCGAACTTCTAGGTCCCATGGAAGTAGTGGGAATGGAATTCAAAGGCGTCTTGGCTCGGCCGGAAACATCGAGAAACTTGTTTTTAAAATTCCCGTAAATGCAAAACTTGCCTGAAAATCATGAAATGACATGGCACCAACATGTTGTGGTAATTTTTTTGTCCGATTTGCGAAGGGGCACACATTAACAATCAACAAAGTCATTTTGGAACAGGTGCTTTCACGTTACAAATCGGAAACACAAGTATTATTGAAACCATGGGCGTTCTACTTCCAATTACGTGCCACCACGCGTCCTCTTTTTTAATTGGCTAGGAGGTGTCGTGCGGGGTAGCTATTTGAGTACGGGAGGCGTGCGATCAGACCCCTGCGCTGCTCATCAGGAGGAGAGCCCTTTGACCTCTATCCGCCACCCACCTCCCTCCCAATGTCTCCATTAATGGCGCCCGAGCCCCTATTTCATGGCGTGGCTATGTCTCACTCGACTGAGATTGAAGAGAGAAAAAAGAAAATCTGAAAAGAAAGTTTTGCACGGATCTTGATGTAAGATCCGACGGACCTATATAGCATCGACTGTGACTTATAGGAAGACTTATGAATATAAGGACGATGACAGTGGATAATAATTGTCTGACACATTTAGGAAAATAATTAAAAAAGCCACATTCGGCAACGCCCGAAATACACAAGGGCAAAAGAAGAAGACAATGATCTGGCTCGCTGATCTCTACTTTCTTGATGTGTTGCTGCAGGCCGCATGAACTAGTCTCCGCGGCGAGCGGTGATGAGTTGTTTCGTGTCCTCAAGACGCTGCTTGAGAGCATCCACTGATTCCTCCACCAGCCTTTGGCGCTTGATGCAGAGCATGTCATTCTTGTCCATAAGTTTCTTGACTATGACGCCGGTTGTCGTGGAATTGTCACGGCAGATGTCCTAGTGTGAAGACTTAGTCGTGAGGCCAGCGCATCTATGCGGTAGCTTGAGAGGGGTTGATCGGGACGAGAGACGTGAGGCGGATCAACACACAAGACAGGGATTTAGACAACTTCAGGCCCCGGGAAACATCATCCGGTAACAACCCTACATGATGTTTGAGGCGAGGTCTCATTATCATCACGAGGGAGTCGCCGTAAACCGGCTCTCCTCTAGTTGTGTCTAGCCCTAAGATTATTTCTCGCTTGCTTGGCCCTCTTTGGGGAGCCCTGCCCCTCATTATATAAGTTGAAGGGGCAGGTTACATGTAGAGTCCAACTCGGACTTAAGACTTAACTATTCTGACTCCTCTTTATGGGCTTCTTAACATCTCGGGCTTCGTAACGTCTCGGGCTTCATAATGTCTCGGGCTTCATAACCCCTGGCAACCTAGTTATCACTGTTTGCCAGTTTAAGATGGTCTGCCGGTTTGTGATGATCTGCCGGTTTATGATGGTCTGCCGGTTTATGATGGTCTGCCGGTTTATGATGGTCTGCCGGTTTATGATGGTCTGCCGGTTTATGACTTCCTGCTGAGTTATCATCTGACTTAACTCCTGCCGGTTTACCACCTGCCGGTTTACCGTCCATCTTAGCCATCTGTCTTAATCATGCATGTTTTAACCGTACGCGGTTTACCATCCGCTTGATTTACCAAGTCCCAGAGTTACGACTCGGCCGGGTCATACCATGGGTATATCCCCGACATTAGCCCCCAGTTTAATTTGGATTTGTCCATGTTAAACTGATCCTGATCCTCTTTAAATCCTTGTCATTTCCTTCTAGAAAATCCGGGTCAATAGGACAGCTTCATAATCAATTTGCTGAAATTGGTTTGTCACAGAGAAATATTGTGAAGAATAACTTCTTTGACTCAACTCCCAATGCTTTAACAAAAATATTGGTCTTTGAAATACTCATCTGATCTTCAGCCGGTTTAAGAATGTAGAACTTTGCCGGTTTACAAATATTGATGGCACCAGATCATAACTGTTTGTTAACATCGACTTTTGAAAATATACCTCTTATATGCCTATCACTTGTAGCCCTCAAATCTTAAGAACGTAACGTAGTAACAACTTAAGATTTGCTTCAATATGAATGTCATAAGCTTGAAGAAATCTAGGTTGTTCATCTCAATCACTAGTCAGAACTGAGTATTTCACATATGTAGCCCCCAAGTGCCGGGTTGTCATGCTTGCAAAGAACCTAGGACTTGTAATTTCCTGATGCTCATAAAAACTTCAACCAGTGTAGCCCCCAAGGGCCGGGTCATTATGCAAATAATGAGCAGGGACTTTGAAAATATGATCATGTAGACTTTAACAACAACGTGTAGCCCCCAAGGGCCGGCTCAGTAAGATAATATTGAGCTGGGACTTTATATATACTTCATTGAGAATAACATTATATGATGTAACTCCCATCATAGGGCTTGAACCCACGTCCACAAGGTTGAGAGCTTTGTGCTTTACCAACTAAGCAGTGGATCCTTCAATAATAGATGGAAATTTGTGTACCTTGAATTGTTGGATGAGCAATTGGTAGCCCCAAGGGCCGGCTCATTATGATGTGATGAGTCGGGTCTTCAGTAAGACTAATAAAAATGACTTTGCATTAGCCCCCAAGTGTCATGGTGCATGCTTGCAGCGACATGAGACTTGTATATTTGATATAATCTTAAGTTGAATAATGTAGCCCCCAAGTGCCGGGTCGTAAGCCTACAAATGACTTGGGACTATTCCTTCAATTGTAAAATAAATCATATCCATTGATAATATAATAGCCATTGCGCTAAAGCGACTTTGAAAACCTTAATCATAATACTTGTTACTGATAACTATAATAAAATCCAGCCATGTTGGCTATTTGAAGATTTGGATAATATAATCCAATGATTTATGAGAGCATGATTCCAATGGCGCAATCCAAATATATATTGACGACTTATAATCGAAACCAGACCGGGTTAATAATCACCGGATTATAACTGATCATGTACTGACAACTTGTAGTTGACAGCCGAACCGGATTGAAGAACACTGGTTTGAAAACATCACAAATCTTATGAAAAACAAAGAAAATTTAGCAAAAGGCAAATGAAAACTGTTGTAGTCGAGGCTTTTCACGGGCTGCCAGGCCCCAAATTCGACGCTTTTCATGGGCTGCCAGGCCACTGAGTTAAAACATTTTTGCAAGGCTTTTTAAGATGGTCCGCAATCCTTAACCAATCATCGTTTTAACTTGACAACTTCAGGGTCTGCATTTTAGAGTAACTTGTCAAAGTTCGAAGGGTCATACCAGGTTTACCTGGGCGGTGTGACTTACTTAAAGAGGCAGGTTAACCCGGGGTTTTAGGTGTATACACCAGGCTTCCAAGACATGGCTTGATAGCCCATTACAAGTGTAGATTCTAAGTTCATTGCGATAGCAAAGAGTTCCCAAGTAACGTTTTGAGCTGTGCTCAGTAGGTGCCTATGTTTGAGTTGTTGTTTTACAACTTTCTTTGGCCCCGAATTGATTTGGCTTTGAGCCGATCAAGAGGTGTGACTATGGTTCGGATACGACCAAGCCCCCAAGTGATGTTGTGGCATTGCGCCGATCAAGAGGTGTAGCTATGGTTCGGATACGACCAAGCCCCCAAGTGATCAATAATATGATAAACCAATAAGGCGGAATACCCATGTTTGAACCGCGCATCATGGCAACATGTCCTCTTCAGCAACCTTTAACTTTTTGCAAGAGATAAATTCTTCTTGAACCGAGATTTTGAACCGGATATTGAGAGCGTCAGAGCTTTTCAAGAGATAGTTTCCTCTTTAAATCGTATTTGAACCAGATACTAAGGGCTTCAGCGTTGTGTGGGAGACGGGATTCCCCTTAAACCGGACTATAAACCGAAAGCATAATTGTGAGCCGGAATATTTCTGACGGCCTTTAAATCAATATAACAGTAGCCTCCGGGACTGAGTTTCCCTTCAACATCCTGGGGCACTTGAATTTGCCGAAACTGGCAAGACTTGCTGCGTCATATCATCGTAGCTCCCGAGTTTTAAGATGACTCAAGGAGTTGTCTTGAGATTCTCCGTACTTGACCATAGCAGAAGGTATATATCATCAGTGTTAATAACGCGATGAAAATCCACAGAAGATTGAGGTGACTGCGGCGGGTTATAAATGGTCCCGTATGAGCCGCGTCAGCAATTCGGCCAATGGTTCCTTCCAACTGGTTGTTTGAAGTTGACCAAACTGTAGTGGCAGTGATTTGTGCGCATGTCCATTGATCCATCCATTGCAGACGACGGCTGAATGATAATTTGCCTCCAATTTATTGGAAGAAATCCAGGCTACCCAAGCAGTGACTTGCTCGTACTCAATAAACAGCTCATGCAGACATGTGCGGCCCGGTGTGCTGATGTAGACCAGACCGCAAGGGTGGCAGCGTAAGCACTTTCGTTGAACAGGGAGCAAATGCGATCCCAGCAAGTTGATGTGGGCCGGACCACAAGGGCAGCAGCTTGTGTGCGTCCACTCATCTCGTAATATGTCCCGGACTATCACCAGGCGGAATATTATCAGCCCGTGCTCCATACCCGTGGCATAAACCACATTTGTAATGAATAATGGTCCTGTATATAAAAATACAAATCAAAGTAATTTGTCCTTTGATAGAAATAATATGTGTTAATAAAACAAATTTAAATGGATATCACCTGATTTTTGTTGCCGGATGATACTGACGGCGCATACCAAGTTTAAATAACTAGACTCATCAGGCATCAAGATTTATGCTTATTGCCGCTGTCCATTGGGCAACTTAATGTGGGTGAATATTTGGCGCCGTCTTCGATTTGTTGATTGAACCATATAACAATAATTTTACCCGGGTCCGCCGGATAACCTGATGTGTCCATGCAAACCGGACTCCTGGGTTAACAATGCAGTATGTGTCCATCAGGATCCAGCATAAGCGTTACCGGCACAACCTCTCGCGTACTGCTTTTACTGCTTTGTCTCTGCGATCTTTTCTCAGATGGATTATGTCGTTACACACATCGCACGGAGATTGCAACTGTTCATCGCACGACAGGCGGCTATTATGACATGTTGGTCAGCGACTAATCCCAACTCTTGTGGTGTACAGTAGTAACTGTGGCTGGCCTGTAACATCTTCCATTATTTTAGCTCGCAAACTCATCCTTTGTTTTGATTCGCACCATGTCATTAGATGCAGTTTGTGCGTCAACCCCTCAGTCAGACCGCACATATCCTGGTAGGGCCCGCTCGCTCGTAGCTTTATACCATGTTCTTATCTCCTGCGAGGGCCACTTGTTTGACTGATATTTCCATGGCAGCCGGTCCGGTGAGTTGGCAGAGTATTTGACGCTGAGGCAAGGTAAACCGTCCGGTGGCTTGGGAGACGGGCACGCAGGAACTGCGACCGGCGGCGGGTTAGAGCCCGCGGGCCATATACAGGCTCTCCTTCACGAGAAAAATAATCCCCAGGCTCCGGCGGCTTGATTTAAACATCCTGGTAGCAGAAGGCGGATCACAGCCATGGGCGATTCAGAGGTATCCCGGTAGGGGCGACTCAAGGCTGGTCGGGTTGATGTACAACGACAGGGGCAGTAGCTCGTCGTGTGGCGGTTTGAGACAACCACAGAAGCGGGACCGACGACTCCAAACGCCGGCTCAAAGGCGCGGTAATGAAGGCGGAGCTCCAGCGGCGTGGCGGTTTCACAGCAGACCTGGGCGGTTCAAGACCAGAGCGAGCGCGGCGACGGCGACTCACAACAGTCCTGGGCGGTTCATGACCGGAGCGAGCGCGACGGCCAGACACCAGCGACTCATACGGAAGGCGACTCCGCGGAGGCGGTTCAGGAGCGGCGAGACTCGACGGCTGCTCAGAACGGATGGTGGATCCGAGCCGGAGGCGGAGCGAGGCCAGGCCATGGCAGTTGAACAGCTCGGTCGAGCCAGACTCCAAACAGGGTGAAGATGGCCGTGCAGTGCGGCGGTTTGACGTTGGTCACGGCGGAGGCGAGTGCTTGTGACGGCGAGTTAATCATGGACGGCTTAGCGCGACTTTAGCAGAGGGGCGCTGGAGGCGGCGACTTGGAACCGATCCGGTGCGGTTCGGCCTGGCGCAGACGACGGAGGAAACAATGACATGGAGACGATTCAGCAATGGCTTGTGATGGAAGCGGATGGAAACCGAGGCGGCGACTTGGCAGTGTGGCAGAGGCACCTGGCGGCTCGAGGAATACGCGATAGTGACGGCGGATGCTCAAGGACTTGGAAGTAGGGGCGTCTTGAATCACACGGGCGGCAACAGAGGCATGGCCGGCCCGAAGCTGCATCAGTGGAAGTTTGTAACAGGGCCGGCTTGTACCAGCGCTGAACCGGCGCAGAAGAAGAGAGGCTCGGCGGGTTAGGCCTCTGCTGGCCAAGTGGCGGCTCAAACCGAGGCGGGTTGTCGCGCGGTTCCGGTTACTTATGGCAATAGCGGAAGCGGTTTGAAACGCGCTGTTGACCTGGGAGTGTTGGCAGCGATTTGCGACAAAGGAGCGAGGCCGCCGGCGGCTCGGCAAGCTCGCAAGGGCTGTGGCCTTCGGCTGCGGGGACCCCTGGCGAGGCAAGGCTCGGTAGCTACGGCGAACCCGTGATGGCCTAGAGACGGGCGACTTGCAAGCGACGGCGGCTCAAAGCCGTGATGATTCATGACTCGCTGCCGTAGTGTAGATGAAGTGGCAGCTTGAAGGAGCAACTTCGGCAAGTCGAGGAGATGGTCGAAGGCAACGCACGGCGGCTTGACGCGACGTTCCAAAGCCAGTTGGCGATTTAGATCGACTGCATGTCGAGGAAACAATTTTTGAAGCGGAAACGAATCCACCGCAGCTTAAACCAGCAAAAAGGGCCAGTCCATGACTGCGTCTGAACAAGCGGGGAAGTAAACCGCCGCGGTTTGGTAGCGGGGATGCCCGGTGTCTTGGACTGCACAAGGTCGCAGCAAAGGTAGACGGCAGAGATGACAGCTTAGGCGCAGGCCTGGTGAGAGAGAGGAGCTCGGGCGCGGGGAAGCCCGTGGCGATGTGGAGATGGCGCAGAAACCGGCCCGAGTGGAGTGGAACAGGCCGCAGTCATGCCGGCTCAGGCGTGGCCACGGCGGCTCAGGCGCGGCCTCGGCAGCCTGGAGGTGAGCGGCGAGGCGGGTCGGCCCTGGATCAGGTGCAGCGTGGTGGACTCATGGCGGCGAATTTGAGTCGTGGCTGCTGACTCCCAGTCGTAGTTGTCTTCCTCTCCGGGTTGTGGTTGGTCTGACCAACTCGTTCAATCGTTTATACACTGGGATATTTCACTGATGTTTCCGATAGTAGACAGTGTTTTGAAGACCCAAAAATCTGATCTACACTAATTTAATACTAGCATCATGTATAGTGTAACAGGAGACCAAAAATTTAATCTTATGGACCAGCCTGACCACCACGTGAGGAGTAAACTGCAGTAAGACTTTCTCGATTGATGATGATCTGATCAGAAGCAGCTGCAACGGCGATTTAACGCAGAATAGCAGTGGTCTGTAGGTGTAGTGGAGACAAACCGGAGGCGGAGCGAGGTGACTTGGTCTCGGCGGATTGGTACAAACTCAGAAACCGCGACAGCAGATACGAGCAACGGATAACATTGTGGTCCTCTTCTTTCTTTGCTTTGTTCGCTTCAACATGCAAGGAGCAAAAAATAGTGCTCAGTTGACGAATTGACTTTGGTCCTCACGTGAGCAGCAGGTCTCTATAGCAGTCATCAATCCATCGGATTAACCGATCAGTGTAGACGCATTCGGCGGTGCCTTCGACAAAACCCTAGCTTCCTTTGAACTAGATCTTCTAAATCTTGTTTCGAAGGTTCGTCGACGATGTTATCTTCAGCGCCGGCTCTTTTCCATCTGATGCGTCGCGAACTTTTCGATCCATAGAAAAGATCCCTCCAAGAGCTCAACACCACCGTGCGCAGGCCCCACGGTGGGCGCCAACTGTTGTGGAATTGTCACGACAGATGTCCTAGTGAGGACTTAGTCGTGAGGCCATCGCATCTATGCGGTAGCTTGAGACGGGTTGATCGGGACGAGAGACGCGAGGCGGATCAACACACAAGACAAGGATTTAGACAGCTTCAGGCCCCGGGAAACATCATCCGGTAACAACCCTACGTGTTGTTTGAGGCTAGGTCTCATTATCATCACGAGGGAGTCGCCGTAAACCGGCTCTCCTCTAGTTGTGTCTAGCCCTAAGATTATTTCTCTCTTGCTTGTCCCTCTTAGAGCCCTGCCCCTCCTTATATAAGTTGAAGGGGCGGGTTACATGTAGAGTCCAACTCGGACTTAAGACTTAACTATTCTGACTCCTCTTTATGGGCTTCTTTACATCTTGGGCCTCATAACGTCTCGGGCTTCATAATGTCTCGGGCTTCATAACCCCTGGCAACCCAGTTATCACTGTTTGCCGGTTTAAGATGGTCTGCCGATTTATGATGATCTGCCGGTTTATGATGGTCTGTCGGTTTATGATGGTCTGTCGGTTTATGACTTCCGGCTGAGTTATCATCTGACTTAACTCCTGCCAGTTTACCACATGCCGGTTTACCGTCCGTCTTAGCCATCTGTCTTAACTGTCTATCTTAACTGTTTGCCGGTTATCATCCGCCGGTTTACCAAGTCCCAGTCGGGTTACGACTCCGGCCGGGTCATACCGCGGGGTATATCCCCGACACTGGTCCTCTTCAACAAGGCAGTGGTCTCCTCCTGCTGCCCCGCACTTCCGATGATCTTCGCCCTCAGCAGGTCATGCTCGGCCCGGAGCTTCGCATTGCCTTCACTTAGTTGCCGGATGACGCTGGTAGCCTGTTCAAACGAGGCTTTCATGTGGTCCCGCAACCTCCCCCAATGGGAGATCTGATCCATCTGCCAATGGACGATTGCATTCATGCGCCTGTAAGAGTCCTCGCCTGCCCGTGGGACATTTCCCAAGGCCATCGCAGTGCGGGAGGACATCTCTGTTGCATTCGCGGCGCGGCGGGACATCTCTGCTGCTTCCGCGGCGCGGCTGGACCAGTCTGCTGCATCTACGACACGTCGGGACCTATTTGTTGCTTCAGTGGCGTGGCGGGACCTCTATGCTACTATGGCCGCACGGCGGGACATGTCGGCTGCTTTCGCAGTGAGGCGGGACACCTCTCGTGCTTCCGCTTCCATGCTCGCCTCTCCCTGGTGGTAATCTCTCGACCCAGAACTCATGCTGGCCATGGCGCATTTAAGGGAACGATGATGAATGACTTGTTTGTTTTTGTGGATGAGGAGTTGAGGAGGAATGTGCAGTCATCTTGGAGTAGTAGTATTTATAACCGAGCACTAATACGCTCCTAAGTGGGAAGTAGGTTTTGATCGGTATGAACAGGTTTGCAATTAAATATAGTGTGGTAGTAATTTGGAATGTGACGAGACGGAGGCTCAAAATTTATTGACAGTTCTATAATTTCTAAGTGCAGCACTATTCTCGGACGGCGTAACGTGGGCACGCTTTCTCGGCCACGTACGTGGCGTTTGTAACATAGGGTGCACCGCAATAGGCAATGTCAGCACACGTCTTGTTCCAACAACCATGCGTGCTCGTTATTACCATCGCACACGCTTCTTTTAATTAGAATGTGTGCCCGTCTAGCGCACACACGTTGATCTGTCTAACTGTTTCTATTTGTTGTGGCTAATCGCAAACAGTTCATCCATGTGAAGTGTATTCCGTCAATCGCAGAAACTTTGATCTAGCTGACTGTTTCTGTTCTATTGCCTAATTGCAAACAGTTAATCCTTCTGAAGCGTATGCCCTCAATCGCACACACCTTCATCTGGCTGCCTGTTTTTGTTGTTCCGCGTCATCACAAACAGTTAATCCGAGTGAACTGTATGCCGTAAATCGCACACGCCTTCATCTGGCTGCCTGTTTCTATTCTACTTCCTCATTGCAAACAGTTAATTGAACTGAACCGTATGACCTACATCGCACACGCAACTAAAATCAGAACCGTGTTTGATGGCTCCGCCATCGCAAAATTTTTGCATTTTTTGACGGTTTTTACATCACCATTTGCGATTAATGCATCAGACACAGTTTCGTCAAGGGTCTCTGATTGTAGTGTCGCGTTAGCAGCATCCTGCAGTAGTGCCCATACGCAGAAAGGGTCGATGTGCGGATCCTTGCTAAGGGCATATGTACCTACAGGCAACAAGTGAATATTAGAAGCTAATAAGTGTCCAGGCCGGGATCTATATGCACAACATTATGGAACAATGGGGGAAGTACAAGCCGAGGGATGAAACTAACCTCGGCGGAAAATGGTGGCCACTCCCATTGTTTTCCTGCATAAGTAGTGGAAAGGCATAATAAGTAAAGCAACCTTAGCATCAAACAAGTATAGCAAAGGTAAACAACATCATTGATACATCTCCATCGTATCTACTTTCCCAAACTCTGTTGCCCTTGTTTTGGACTCTAATTTGCATGATTTGAATGGAACTAACCCAGACTGACGCTGTTTTCAGCATAATTGCCTTGGTGTTATTTTGTGCAGAAATAAAAGTTCTCAGAATGACCTGAAACTTCACGGAGAATATTTTTGGAATAAATAAAAATATTGATGAAATAATCAACTAGAGGGGATCCACCAGCTATCCGTAAGGGTGGAGGGCGCGCCCACCTGCCTTGTGGGTCCCCTAGACCTCCACCGACCTCAACTCCAACTCCATATATTCATGTTCAGGGAGAAAAAACAGAGAGAAGGATTCATCGCATTTTACGATACAGAGCTGCCGCCACCTCCTGTTCTTCAGCAGGAGGGCAGATCTGGAGTTCGTTCGGGGCTCCAGAGAGGGAAATCATCGCCATCATCATCACTAACCTTCCTCCACCAATTTCATGATGCTCACCGCCGTGCGTGAGTAATTCCATCATAGGCTGGCTGGACGGTGATGGGTTGGATGAGATTTATCATGTAATTGAGGTAGTTTTGTTAGGGTTTGACCCTAGTATCCACTATGTTCTGAGATTGATGTTGTTGTAACTTTGCTATGCTTAATGCTTGTCACTAGAGCCCGAGTGCCATGATTTCAGATCTGAACCTATTATGTTTCCATGAATATATTTGTGTTCTTGATCCTATCTTGCAAGTTGTAGACACCTATTACGAGTTATGATTCGCATACTCCAAGGTGAAAATAATTGGGATTCTTTTTGGTGATTACCGTAGTTTGAGGTGTTCATGTATTCACTAAGTGCTAAAGCTTTGGTCCGGTTCTCTATTAAAAGGAGGCCTTCATATCCCTTAGTTTCCTTTAGGACTCCGCTGCCACAGGAGGGTAGGATGAAATATGTCATGCAAGTTCACTAGGTTATAACTGTTGCATGATAAATGCCATCTGGCATAACTATCCATCATTGATCCATTGCCTACGAGGTTTTCACATATTGATCTTTTCTACGTTACTTTGTCGTTGCCACTGTTACAATTGCTACAAAACTGCTACTGTTACTTTTATCATCGTTACAATTACTTCCATACTACTTTGCTACTAAATACTTTGTTGTAGATATTAAGTCTTTGAGGTGTGGTTGAATTGACAATTCAGCTGCTAATACTTGAGAATATTCTTTGGCGCCCCTTGTGTCGAATTAATAAATTTGGGTCGAATACTCTACCCTCGAAAACTATTGTGATCCCCTATACTTGTGGGTTATCAAGACCTTTTTCTAGTGCCGTTGCCGGGGAGCATAGCTCTATTCTTTGAGTCACTTGGGATTTATATCTGTTGATCACTATGAGGAATTTGAAAGATACTAGAACCAAGATTTTTCCCTCAACTACGAGGGGAGGTAAGGAACCGCCATCTAGCTCTGCACTTGATTCACCTTTTGTTTTGAGTAAGCTTGCGACACCTACACCTGCTATTGATTCTGATATGTCGCATGTTATTGATGATGCTACTTCTACTATGAATGATGCTTATGATGCTACTACTTTGCTTGATAAAACTGTGCCAATGGGTGAATTACTTGATGAACATCTTGCTAGAGTTAGAACTGTTGATTATGCTGAAGATGATGATATTTCTGAAAGTGATGAAATTACTGAAACTGAAAACTTTGAGACACCTGATAAGACTAGCTCTCCTAGATATGAACTTCCTGTTAAGCCTGAGGGTTATGTTATGGATGGAGAGGTAGCTAGGGACTTTCTTGCTTGTAAGGATATAGATGATCTTAAGAAATTATTATGCAAGTGGAAAGGAAAGTCTTTGAATGCTAGAATGCAATATGATCCTGAGTTTGCTACTTCACCTATCTTTGTTACTAATAAGGATTATGAATTCTCTGTCGATCATGAGTTAATTACTTTGGTTGAATATGATCCTTTCCATGGTTATGAATATGAAACTGTTGTGGCACATCTTACTAAATTGAATGATATAGCCACCCTATTTGCTCATGAGGAAAAAATTCGCTCTTACTATATTCTTAATTTGTTTCCTTTCTTGTTAAAGGGTGATGCTAAGTTATGGTTTAATTCTCTTGCTCCTGGTTGTGCGTAGTCCCTGTGATATGATTTACTACTTCTCTGAAAAATATTTCCCTGCTCATAAGAAACAAGCTACTTTAAAGGAAATATTTACTTAATGCTTTGCCTGATCATCCTCTGAAGAAAAATGAAATACTTGATATCTTTTATAGTGGACTAACCGATGCTTCTAGGGACCACCTAGATAGTTGTGATGGTTGTGTTTTCAGGGAATGAACTGTTGAGAAAGCTAAATTGCTATTGAATAATATATTGAGTAATGATAATGATTGGACACTTCCTGAACCAACTCCTAAGCCAACTCCGAAGAAAATAGGTATTCTATTTCTTAGTCCTGAAGATATGCAAGAGGCAAAGAAATCTATGAAATAAAAAGGTATTAAAGCTGAAGATGTTAAGAGTTTACCGCCCATTGAAGAAATACATGGTCTTGATAACCCAAAACATGTAGTAGAGGTAAATTCTCTCTATAGATTTGATGAAGGTGATATTCCTCATGATAAGTCTGCTAGTCAATGCTTGGATGAGTTTTATAATTTTCAATGCTTATGTTAGTAGACAATTGAAACGTAATGCTTACATGCTTGACTGCTTGGGTGATTATATGAGTAGAACTATTAATGATCTTAAGATTATTAGTAAGCATGCTTCCATGGTTAAAACTCAAGTAGAACAAGTACTTAAGGCACATGATGATTTGCTCAATGAGATGAATAGTAAGAACAATGATAATGTTGTTAGGGTTATGACTAGAGGTGGTAAGGTGACCAAGGAACCTTTATATCTTGAGGGCTATCCTAAGAGATTTGAGCAAGATTCTCAGAGAATTAATACTGATGCACCTAGTCCTCCTAGTAATAAAAAGAAAAAGAAAACTGATAGGACTTTGCATGCTTCTAGTGAACCTGTTATAGATACACCTGAGAATCCCGATGATATTTCTATTTTTGATGCTGAGACACAATCTGGTAATGAACATGAACCTAGTGATAATGTTAATGATGATGTTCATGTTGGTGCTGAACCTAGTAATGATAATGATGTGGAGGTAGAACCTGCGATTGATCTTGATAACCCACAATCAAAGAATCAACTTTATGATAAGAGAGACTTCTTTGCTAGGAAACATGGTAAAGAAAGAGAAACATGGGTTCAGAAGACATGCCCTTTCCTCTCAAACCATCCAAGAAAAAGGATGATGAGGATTTTGAGCGCTTTGCTGAAATGATTAGACCTATGTTCTTGCGTATGTGTTTGACTGATATGCTGAAAATGTCTCCTTATCCTAAGTATATGAAGGATATTGTTACTAATAAAAGAAAGATACCGGAAGCTGAAATTTCCACCATGCTCTCTCATTACAATTTTAAGGGTGGAATACCAAAGAAACTATGAGACCCAGGAGTACCAACTATACCGTGCTCCATTAAAAGAAACTATGTTAAAACTGCTTTATGTGATCTTGGAGCCAGTGTTAGTGTTATGCCTTTCTCTTTATATTGTAGACTTGAATTGAATAAGTTGACACCTACTGAAATCTCTTTGCAAATGGCTGATAAATCAACTGTTATACCCATCGGTATTTGTGAGGATGTGCCTCTTGTGGTTGCAAATGTTACTATCTTCACGGACTTTGTTATTCTTGATATTCCTGAGGATGACAGTATGTCGACAATCCTTGGTAGACCCTTTTTGAATACTGTTGTAACATCCCAAAATTCTAAATTTTGGAATGTCATATTAAATAAATAACTATGCTTGTTGTCTGATTGTTTGTTTGATTGATTGAGTGAAATTGAGTGGAATTTGAAACTTTTGAAAGTTGAATGAGAGGGAATGAAATGACTTTCCCAAACTTTCCCTTTGCCCTTTTTTGGATCTCAATGAATTCAATTCCATTCCAACACCAAAACCCTAGAGTGAAGATGAAATGACTTCTTCCATTTGAAATGAAAAGGGTTTTGAAAAGATTTGAATTTCATTTGAGAATATTTCAAATTCAAAGCTTTATGCAACTCAATGATTTTCATGAGGGAAGATAAAATGACTTCTTCAATTATATGAAATATGAGTTGGAAGTTAAAAAGAATCAAATCGAAAGTCATTTGAAGGTATTTTGAAACTCCCTTCAATTTAGAATTATTTCGATTTTATTCAAAATTATTTTTCTCCTAAAAATAAATAAATGGAAATATGGGTAAAATGATTCCCTTCAATGGAAAATTAGGAGAAAATAAATTTGAAGTCATTTTGGTATTTTTAAAATGATTTTATTGGATTTTATTAGAGCAGAAACACTCTTTGTTTTATTTGAATTTTTGTGTATTTTATTTGAACTTGAAAAATAGTTCATGTTGTAGGAAATCTTTTTCTCGATCATTTTGATATATATATGTCCTATATAAAATATTTATATTTTATATACTTCTCCCTCTTTTATTTCAAAAAAAAAAACCGCTGTGCAAATCCGCCTAAAGACCGACACCAGCGACCCGAGCCACTTGGCAGTGCCCACCAGCAGCCCAGCCCGGCCTTGAGCCGGCAATGCCACGACCGAGCCCCCCCCTCAAAACCCTCCGCACTTTGGCCCGCCCGACTCCTCTCTCCCTCTCTCACCGACGGTGGACCCCACCCGTCGTCTTCCTCAGCAGAAGCCATGCCGCGCCGGATCCCGCGATCTCCGGGATCTCATCCCGATCCCCGCCCGATCGCCCCCTCGCGCAAGTCGTGCCCCCCCTATTTATACCCCCCGACCCCGTTTTCCCCCTCGCCCCCTCGCCCAACCCTCTCTCCCTCGCCGCATCGCTCGCCGGAGCCCGAGTGCACCGCCGCGCCATTGACGCCGCACCCGACCGCCCCGGCCACCCTCGAGCTCCACCGAGTCGACCCCCGAGCTCCCCTCGTCGCGCCCGCACCGGAGCTCCCGCCGTCGCCCCGACCACCGAGACGCCAAGCACTTCGCCGCCCGAACCGCCGTCGCCGTCGTCGCCATGATGAAAGTCGCCGAGAACGCCCCCACCGTCCGATCTAGACGTAGGGTCTAGATTAGATCCTCTCAAGGGGTACGGTTTAGTTAGGTTTATTTTAATGAACCGGTTTTATTCAGTTTAGTTCTTCGTTAGGGTTTTTATTAGACCGGCCGAAGCGATTTAGACCGCTGTATGCTTTTAGTTATTTAACGCCCGGTGCGCTAGATAGGCCCATTAGCGTCGATTTTTCTTTTAACTTTATTTTTCGTTTTCTGTTTTAACAGAATAGTTTCAGATCTGAAAAATTCATATCTTTTAATTTACTTAATATTTTTAAGTGATTCTTTTTTTTGTTGGTTTGCAAATTTGTTATAGTTTCTGTAGAAAATATAATTAGCCATGTTAAAATTATTTAAAATTGCTTTATTTTAGATTTTGACAGAATAGTAAATCTGCTATAAAATGAGTTAGGAATATTATTTTTGGGTGATTCTTTTTGTCACAACTTTGTTTTGACATTGCCTAACCGTAGGAATTTATTTGGGCATTTTAGGATTAATAAAAAATAGTTTTAATCAGAATCATGTTATTCTTAATTAATTAACTAGCTACTGTTTTCCTATTGTTTTACTTAGCAAATAAATTTATTTTTCATGAGGGATAGATTATTCTAGGTTAGTTTCTGTAACTTTAGAGCATGAACTTTTATTTATAATAAATAAAACTTTTATTTTATTTTTCTTACTAGAAATTGCTTTAGGCCTAATAGGAGTTTTATAATAGATTTTAAGGTGATTCTTTTTGCTCCTAGTTGCTTGATGAATCATTTTCTGTTAGGTAGCATAAACCCATGCTTAGGTTCTGTTAAGAAAATTTTTTGTAGTGCAAAACTATTTTTAATTGTTGCTTGATGTAGGAAAACCTTGAATTGTTTTCTCCGAGTTTTTCTTTGGTAGTTTTGTTGTGTAGTTTTCCTTTGTTTTTATTTGGTGTCCCTTGATTTGCATTTTTATTTGTTGATTTTATTATGAGTGTTAGAATTGTTTGCTAGGATGTTTGCTTATATGAATGCTATGACTATATAGATTTTCAACGGAGTGACGAATAGTTCTACCAAGTCATTATTCGAGAGTGTTGTTATCTTCATCAACTTACTGTGCAAGTTCACTTTGACCATGCTTTCATACCTATGTTTATTGCATTTAGTGGCATCTTTGCAACCACCCCTCAAGAGTGTTATTGAATCCTTGTAGTTGAGTAGTATGCATGAGGTAGGAACCCATCACCTGTTACCAAGCCCTCGGACGTTATTTGTTTTAATGCTATGCTATAGAAGACGGGTTTGGTATGAGTGCTCGAGAGTGGTGTGAAGAAGGAGGACTCTATGTCAATGACGACAACTCCAAGATGGAATCTGCAAGTACTGCATTTTCAAGGCCTCAAGACTTCAAGACTCGAGACAAGAATTCAATACACACTCTGGGTGAAGGATGGTTGACGGGCACCTGGAGAATCCAAAGGTTGGCCGGATGCATGGAGAAGCGCCATGACATCTTGCGGAAAGCTTCACCCAGACTCAAAGAGACGGAAGAATACTTCATGCCCGGAAGCTTACAGTGCAACCGCAAGTCAATATTGTCTCACGCTAGGTTGACCTTAGTTGTGACTCTGGCTGGGACGGTGCTAGCGGATGTAGAACTACGGTAGGATTGGATGAGCACCGGACGGTGGTCGAGGAACTCTTCTAAGACCATGTTTGGTCGTCTTGTTCTCAAACACCTCAAGTGCGAGAACGTAAATAGAGGGATCGAATCTTGCGGGTAAAGTGTACAAACCTCTGCAGAGGGTTTAAACCTAATCGATTAGCCGTGTCCCCGGTTACGGACAATTTGAGCATCTGGACTTGGATCTATCTCAGAACTCTCAACACCGGACTGATAACTTAATTGTGGGCAACTTATGATGATTTGGGATATGAGACATCGGTTGGCGGAACCATGTCATGGTAGAAAACTCCATAGTACAGACTTCATTTATTCCTTTGATGTAGGGAAAATAAATCCGCTTACGCATAAACAAAACTCAGACACGTAGCCACAAAGCCATATTGCATATAGTATAGTTTTATCATCTGCTTTTCTCATGTTGTGATCTTGCCGGTACATTCAATGTAATCGACCTACACGGCTGCAACGTATCATGTTGCGTATATTTACTCCGACGGTAAGAGTATGCAGTGCAGAGTTACGGTCTACACTCAACCGGCCGATGGCTTTGATGGGACTCCACAGCCGATTTATAGTTTCCGCTGAGTAACATGATGTATATATCATTTTACGTTATTTATACATGTGATTGCACTTTGATATATACATTGATGTACTATGTGTGCCAAAGATATCGATCCAGGGATGGCACAGATACACAGAGGCTTGACCGTCTGAGGTCGGGTCGCTACAGATATGGTATCAGAGCACATGTTGGCTGTAGGACGTGACCCTAGAAAATGACTTAGTAATATGAAGACCCCAATAGGAATGACCTTTGTTTTGTACTACTCTCGTAACACATAATTGAACCTTCCTTATTTCAAACTATAGATGGAGAGCTACATTCTGAACAAAAGAGAACACTACGAGAAGGTTCTTGGAGGCCCCTTCCTTGAGGAGCAAGTCAGTATGATGAAGTTACCGATACACGAGATCAAGGCAACTAAGAGGACGTCTAGATCGTGGGGAGTCAAGACCCAAGTTTTTGGTTGTAAAGAAGACCCCAAGACGGCAGACATCAGCTTCGGAACTATAAATGGTGACTGTGATATGGACATCAACACTGCCGTCCATGATGCTATTGCACGTTTATGCTATCGTCATCGTCTTTGCACTAAACCCACACTTCTTTGGAAGGATTGGATGGCGAAGTTTGATGGAGCAACTATTTCCTTGATGTAAGCGCAAAAGATGAAGTTCTCCCCACTTTTAGTGTACAATCAGGATCTAGAACAATACGTCAAGAATCTTGAGATGGACCTCCTGGAAGCCCTGTTTGACAATGAAGCACTACGAGAAGAGGTCAAGACTCGTGAGGTCAAGGTAAACAAGTTGGAGGAGGAGAACCTCGAGATCTCGAGAATGCGTCGAGGAACTGAAAAGCAGCAGGACCGTGTCTCATGCCAAGGACGTTGAAATCCGAGCTCAAGGAACAACTTCAGGACATACAGGTCGTCACAAGAAACTCCGTCGACAGGAAAATCTAGCGAGAAAAAGCTGGAGGAGATCAAGTCCACACGTAAGAAGCCCAGTGGGGACAATGATCAAGTTCCTAATAAATTAGCTTAGTAGTATCCCACCATGAGAGAAATAAAGATGAACGCCTTCTCGATTTAAGTATCCGACCATACCAATTTATGTGGGTGGCGATCTTTGTAGAATTGATTGAATAAATGAATGCTTGGTTGCTATTATTTTTTTTTGAGTTTATTGAATGGTTGGATATATGCTATATTCGTAGGCTTGTATTTATTTCAACCATGAGAGACGTAAGTTACGGAAGAATTGTAGAAGGCCTTCATATGGGAAAAGCATCGAGAATTGGAAACTCCCGAGCATTGAAGACCTGAAGAAATGAGGACTTAGAAACGAAACCATAGTAGAACGGCCCATTACAAATGGTACTTTTGAGCTAGGATTCTTTTGTTGATGGGTGGGTATTTGCTTTCTCTTTCTATCTCAACCAGACCCCGAAATCTTGAACCCATGGACAACTGAACACCAAACTCTTCTGGAGACAATTGCAATTTCCCCATGGAGATACATTCCTTGTTCTGAGCACCCCTCTTATCCTACACATGCAGATGACAACCCTTTATGAGTTTTTCCTTAAGGGCCCTGAAATGATCATGACCCTGACAAGTGATCATGATTACCCGAAGATCCTGAAGGACATGATGAAGCATATTCACCTTGAAGGAGATGCAGTTTAAAAGGCTACCCCTTCATGCAAAAGGGAGTGGAACTTTGGTATGTGGAGTTACACCTCCACCGTTTGAAAGGAGTTTTCCCAAAGACGATGGGGCAGTACTTTTTCATCTCACGTGTACCACAAGCAACTTTCTTCGACGATGTTCGTGAAGAAGCCATGGAAGCCATACGCCAGACCGGAGAAATACTTGAAGCAAGACTCCGTTATACTCAAGAATACCTAAGAGAAGTGCATGCAGAGATGATGGAGATGAAGCTCAAGGCCACCACGATGAAACAGAAGATTGAAGATTTCAAGGCGCATGTCGCACTATTCCAAAGAAGACTAAAGAATCCTCGAGGAGGATAAATAAATAAAGTTGGAAGTAATGTCCACCATACCGAACCATGTGGGTGGCAGCATTTGTAATAAACTTTTGGAATTTGGATTCTGAAAAATGGTTAAGGATGTACTAAAAGATTTGATATGAAAAATAATATGATTTATGGATAAACTAGTGCATTTCATTTTAAGTGTGGTAGTACTCCGTGAGGCCACAAGATCAATGAAGAAAGAAAGCGTGTTATTCATGACGGTCCATAGAAGGGAGCTGGACCAAATAAGTTGGAGTTTTGGTATGATCGTCACCACAAGAGTATGAAGAAACAGAGTACTACTGGATTTAAAGGAGGTGTAATATGGAACAAGAGAGTTACTCCAAGGATGAGTTAAAGCTGCACTAGTGTTGAAGTGGGCCCACAACCCACATGCCCAGGAATTAATAAGGATGAAGTACTCCCTGCAAGAAGAAATTATGGAAGAAGATGTGATTTGATGAGCAGCCGTTCCTTAGGAGGCTACAAAACCCAGAGAGTTGTGAAGTAACGATATATGTTTCATTCAGCATGCAGAATCAATGGATTTTCCGAACTTGGTTCGTCGACAAGAGAAATTCTGCAATGCTTGTGAGTATGACCGAGTGTTAGAATGCGAGATTCGCAAAACTATGTACAAGGTAATGATTTGGGTGCGGGATGGATTGATCACCATACCGACTTACTCTTATTATTCGCTTTGCTATATGGGATGGTAAAATCTGAGTGACTTACCTATAGTAGAGAGACGACGATCAAAACCTTGTTTAAACCTTAGAAAGGTATAGGTATTTTTTTCCTTGTACACGGCAGTTGTTGCCAACCGTAGATTATACGGTGAGAATGAAGCCAAGACCCGTTTTCTGCAGGGGAAACCATAAATCGTTGACCACCATGAGATACCGATATTTGTTTAGAATTGGCGCCAGACCCGTCAGCTATGAAGACCCAGTCTCGGAATAACCTTACCAAGATGAAAGGACAAAAGAATTGAGGAAAAGGTTTTACCCTACCGGAAGAGCCCCAGTGTAGGAGTTACTTCGAAGTTGTGAGAAGACCGATAGTGTTCACCCTAGGGATGGAGTACACGAGTTCCGCTGGAACCATAACCACCTTTTAAGTGTGGTAGCACACTAGACCATTCCGACCGACGAATTTGCTAGCAGACCCCAACCCCTAACCTTTCTTGCTAGCCTCTTCGAATCTCGAGGACGAGATTCATTTTAAGTGTGGTAGATTTGTAACATCCCAAAATTCTAAATTTTGGAGTGTCATATTAAATAAATAACTATGCTTGTTGTCTGATTGTTTGTTTGATTGATTGAGTGAAATTGAGTGGAATTTGAAACTTTTGAAAGTTGAATGAGAGGGAATGAAATGACTTTCCCAAACTTTCCCCTTTGCCCTTTTTTGGATCTCAATGAATTCAATTCCATTCCAACACCAAAACCCTAGAGTGAAGATGAAATGACTTCTTCCATTTGAAATGAAAAGGGTTTTGAAAAGATTTGAATTTCATTTGAGAATATTTCAAATTCAAAGCTTTATGCAACTCAATGATTTTCATGAGGGAAGATAAAATGACTTCTTCAATTATATGAAATATGAGTTGGAAGTTAAAAGAATCAAATTGAAAGTCATTTGAAGGTATTTTGAAACTCCCTTCAATTTGGAATTATTTGGATTTTATTCAAAATTATTTTTCTCCTAAAAATAAATAAATGGAAATATGGGTAAAATGATTCCCTTCAATGGAAAATTAGGAGAAAATAAATTTGAAGTCATTTTGGTATTTTTAAAATGATTTTATTGGATTTTATTAGAGCAGAAACACTCTTTGTTTTATTTAAATTTTTGTGTATTTTATTTGAACTTGAAAAATAGTTCATGTTGTAGGAAATCTTTTTCTGATCATTTTGATATATATGTCCTATATAAAATATTTATATTTTATATACTTCTCCCTCTTTTTATTTCAAAAAAAAAAACCGGCTGTGCCAACCTGCCCAGCCAAGACCCGGGCGACCGAGCTAATCGGCAGCGCACCAGCGCACCAGCCGAGCCGCCAAACCGACCGACCGAGCCCCCCTCAAACCCTCCGCACGGTCGCCCGCCCGACTCCTCTCTCCCTCTCTCAACGACGGTGGACCCCACCCCGTCGTCTTCCTCAAGAAGCCACGCCCCGCTTCATTGCCGGATCTCGCGATCTCCGGATCTCATCCCGATCCCCGCCTGATCGCCCCTCGCAAGTCGTGCCCCCCTATTTATACCCCCGACCCGTTTCCCCCTCGCCTCGCCTAACCTCTCTCCCTCACAGATCGCTCACGGAGCCCGAGTGCGCCGCCGCGCCATTGACGCCGCACCCGACCGCCCCGGCCACCGTCGAGCTCCACCGAGTCGACCCCAGGCTCCTCGTCGCCCGCACCCGGAGCTCCCGCCGTCGCCCCGACCACCGGAGACGCCGGAGCACTGCCGCCGAACCGCCCGCCGTCGTCGCCATGATAAGTCGCCGGAGAACGCCCCCACCGTCCGATCTAGACGTAGGGTCTAGATTAGATCCCCCCGAAGGGGTACGGTTTAGTTAGGTTTATTTTTAATGAACCGGTTTTTATTCCGGTTTAGTTCTTAGTTAGGGTTTTTATTAGACCGGCCCGAAGCGATTTAGACCGCGTGTACGTTTTAGTTATTTAACGCCCGGTGCGCTAGATAGGCCCATTAGCGCCGATTTTTCTTTTAACTTTATTTTTCGTTTTCTGTTTTAACAGAATAGTTTCAGATTTGAAAAATTCATATCTTTTAATTTACTTAATATTTTTAAGTGATTCGTTTTTTGTTGGTTTGCAAATTTCTTATAGTTTCTGTAGAAAATATAATTAGCCATGTTAAAATTATTTAAAATTGCTTTATTTTAGATTTTGACAGAATAGTAAATCTGCTATAAAATGAGTTAGGAATATTATTTTTGGGTGATTCTTTTTGTCACAACTTTGTTTTGACATTGCCTAACCGTAGGAATTTATTTGGGCATTTTAGGATTAATAAAAAAATAGTTTTAATCAGAATCATGTTATTCTTAATTAATTAACTAGCTACTGTTTTCCTATTGTTTTACTTAGCAAATAAATTTATTTTTCATGAGGGATAGATTATTCTAGGTTAGTTTCTGTAACTTTAGAGCATGAACTTTTATTTATAATAAATAAAACTTTTATTTTATTTTTCTTACTAGAAATTGCTTTAGGCCTAATAGGAGTTTTATAATAGATTTTAAGGTGATTCTTTTTGCTCCTAGTTGCTTGATGAATCCTTTTCTGTTAGGTAGCATAAACCCATGCTTAGGTTCTGTTAAGAAAATTTTTTGTAGTGCAAAACTATTTTTAATTGTTGCTTGATGTAGGAAAACCTTGAATTGTTTTCTCCGAGTTTTTCTTTGGTAGTTTTGTTGTGTAGTTTTCCTTTGTTTTTATTTGGTGTCACTTGATTTGCATTTTTATTTGTTGATTTTATTATGAGTGTTAGAATTGTTTGCTAGGATGTTTGCTTATATGAATGCTATGACTATATAGATTTTCAATGGAGTGACGAATAGTTCTACCAAGTCATTATTCGAGAATGTTGTTATCTTCATCAACTTACCAGGCAAGTTCACTTTGACCATGCTTTCATACCTATGTTTATTGCATTTAGTGGCATCTTTGCAACCACCCCTCAAGAGTGTTATTGAATCCTTGTAGTTGAGTAGTATGCATGAGGTAGGAACCCATCACCCCGCTACCAAGCCGGGACGTTATTTGTTTTAATGCTACGCTATAGTAGACGGGTTTGGTATGAGTGCTCGAGAGTGGTGTGAAGAAGGAGGACTCTACGTCAATGACGACAACTCCATGATGGCATCTGCAAGGACTGCATTTTCAAGGCCTCAAGACTTCAAGACTCGAGACAAGAATTCAATACACACTATCGGGTGAAGGATGGTTGACGGGCACACTGGAGATACCAGTTGTTGGCCGGGATGCATGGAGATGAGCCTTGACATCTTGCGGAAAGCTTCACTCAGACTCAAAGAGACGGAAGAATACTTCATGCCCTAAGCTTACCTGCAACCGCAAGTCAATATGGGCTCTGGCTTGGTTGACCTTAGTTGTGACTGGCTGGGACGATGCTAGCGTATGTAGAACTACGGTAGGATTGGATGAGCACCGGACGGTGGTCGAGGAACTCTTCGAAGACCATGTTTCGTCGTCTTGTTCTCAAACACCTGAAGTGCGAGAACGTAAATAGAGGGATCGAATCTTATGGTAAAGTGTACAAACCTCTGCAGAGGGTTTAAACCTAATCGATTAGCCGTGTCCCCGGTTACGGACAATTTGAGCATCTGGACTTGGATCTATCTCGGAACTCTCAACACTGGACTGATAACTTAATTATGGGCAAATTATGATGATTTGGGATATGAGACATCGGTTGGCGGAACCATGTCATGGTAGAAAACTCCATAGTACAGACTTCATTTATTCCTTTGATGTAGGGAAAATAAATCCGCTTTTACGCAAACAAAACTCGCATACGTGAGCCACAAAGCCATATTGCATATAGTATAGTTTTATCATCTGTTTTCTCATGTTGTGATCTTGCCGGTACATTCAATGTACTGACCTACACGGCTGCAACGTATCATGTTGAGATATTTACTTCCGACGAGTAAGAGTACGGTACAGGGTTACGGTCTACACTCAACCTGCCAATGGCGTTGATGGGACTCCACACCCGTTTGATTGTTTCCGCTGAGTATTATGAGGTATATATCATTTTACGTTATTTATACATGTGATTGCACTTTGATATATACATTGATGTAATCGTGTGCCAACAGATCGATCCGAGGATGGCACAGATACACAGAGGCTTGACCGTCTGAGGTCGGGTCGCTACAACTGTTGTGGCTGTTATTAATTGCAACAAAAGGCAATGCCACTTTTCATGTTAATGGTAATGAGCATACGGTACACTTTTCGAACAAACAACCTCAAGTTCATAGTATCAATTCTATTGGAAAATTTTCAACTATTACTATTGGAGGTTTTGAATTCCCTCTTCCTCTTCAAAAAGGAATCTGATATTCTTATTGTTGGGGACATGCATATCCCCGTTAAGGTAACCTAGTGTTATTCGAAAGTTCTCCGGTTTCATGTCATTCGGAAGAAGTTTGTTAATAAGACTTGATCAATCTTGTTAATACATTCCTTTTGATGAGCATGAGATGGATGAATTTATAAAGCACAACTTTATGCACCTACCTTTTACTTTCTATTATTTAGAATAAATAAATTAAAAATAGTATTATCTATCTGTTTTCTGAATTATCGATGCAATAAAAATGTCCCGAAAATAAAAGTTCTCCAAATGCCCTCTGAATTTAGTATGATTTTTTATAGAATATTTTAGAATTTTTCTGCAACTGAACATGCACCAGGGGGCTGCACCAGTGGACCACAAGGGTGGAGGGCGTGCCCCCCTGCCCTGTGGGTCCCATGTAGGACCCCCTCACTTATTCCAGCACCCGTCCACTTTGTCTTCCTCCAGAAAAAATCATCCCATTGCTCAAACTCGTGTTCTTGCTCATCTTGCTGCCATTTTCGATCTCCTTGTGCAAAGCACCATTTGCAAAACTGTTTTTGGGGATTGTTCTTTGGTATGTGACTCCGCCAATGGTCCAATTATTTTTTGTTCTAGTGCTTTATTTATTGCAAATTTTTGCTGCTGTGGTGACCTTGTTCTTGAGCTTGCATGTCAAATTTATATGGTCCAAAGTTGTTTTGATGCATGATATAGCCTCTAGACACTTGTAGGAGTAGTTGCTATCAATCTTGTTGAGTTTGGTTCATTTTATTTTCATTCACTAAAAAATTCAAAAAAAAATTAGAGGAAGAAAATGACGAGGAGATTGTTAAGAGGCTCTTCAAGTCGGGATTCTGAAGAAAAGGAAAATGAAGAGAAGAACAAGCCCAAGTACAACCTTCCTCGCACCATGGAGGTTCGGCCGTGTGAATGTCCATGTGATGCATTCTTGGGGGTGGCCAGAATTTATGATGATTTCTATTATTTGGTGGAGAATGCAAGCATCACCGACTTCCTCAACAATAAGTGTGATCAGTACCTCGTACTCACTAATACTTTCGTGCTAAATTTCACTTTCATGCTAGGAGATCACCACCCACGTAGAATTTTATATGATGAGCATAAGGAGATGACGCTTTATGATTTTTGTGAGGTTTGCAAACTACCTTTTGAGGGCAGCATCGATGAACCACGTCCTATAGATGTGGAAGATTTTATTGATGAAGTTACCGTAGGGGAAAGGAGAAAGGTGTCGGAAGCGAGAGTGGCTAGTTTACATTTTCCTGTTTTGTGCTACTACTCATTATTTGCTGTGAGATGTTTAATTGGTCGCGGGGAGAGTGGAGGCCTTAGTGCTCCTGACCTTGCTATTCTGCGCCATGCTTTACTTCGTGATAGAACTTTCAATTTGGGCGCTATGGTTGCTCGACGGTTGAGTTTAAACCGTTCGAGGGGTCCTATTTTTGGATGTATCTATGTCTGCCACCTCGCTAAACGCTTTGAGATACCCATTAGACACAAGGAGGAAGAGGAGATGATACTACCCACTATTTACCTAGACTATAACAATATGGTCTTACATGATTTTATTAGCGATAATAAGGACAAGAGACTCATCTATAACCTAGTTTTCAACCAGAAAACTTGTTTGATTATTACTTTGCCTGCACCTTCTTTGTTTAATATTCATTCAGGCACGTACCTCATCCTGCCCGAGGACATTTATGCATATTGGGAGCAGACGCTGATGTCTACTACGCAACTTTATTCTTGTAGACTCGTGTTGGGCCTCCATGCACAGAGTTTTGTAGGAAAATTAGCAATTTTCCCTCAAGTGGATGACCTATGGTTTATCAATCCATGGGAGGTGTAGGATGAAGATGGTCTCTCTCAAACAACCTACAACCAAATACAAGAAATCTCTTGTGTCCCAAACACACCAAATACAGTGGAAAATTGTATAGGTGCACTAGTTCGGCGAAGAGATGGTGATAAACGTGTAATATTGATGGTAGTATTTTTATAATATGAATAAATAAAAATAGCAAGGTAGCAATTGATAAAAATGGAGCACAAACGGTATTGCAATGCTTGAAAATGAGGCCTAGGGTCTGTACTTTCGCTAGTGCAATCTCTCAACAGTGCTAATATAATTTGATCATATAGCCACCCCTCAAAGTGCGATGAAGAATCACTCCAACGTTCCTATCTAGCGGAGAACATAAGAAGAAATTATTTGTAGGGTACGAAACCACCTCGAAGCTATTCTTTCCGATCGATCTATCCAAGAGTTCGTACTAAAATAACACCAAATAATTTCAGATTCATAATATTCAATCCAACACAAAGAACCTCAAAGAGTGCCCCAAGATTTCTAATGGAGAAATAAAAGACGTGAACGTGCATCAACCCCAATGCATAGATTACCCCAATGTCACCGCGGGAATCCACGAGTTGAATGCCAAAACACATATCAAGTGAATCAATATGATACCCCATTGTCACCACAATTATTCATATGCAAGACATATATCAAGTTCTCTCAAATCCATAAAAGTATTCAATCCGATAACAATGAAATCTCAAAGGGAAAAGCTCAATTCATCACAACAAGATAGAGAAGGGAAAACACCATATGATCCGACTAAATTAACAAAGCCCGCGATACATCAAGACCGTGACATCTCAAGAACACGAGAGAGAGAGAGAGAGAGAGAGAGAGAGAGAGATTAAACACATAACTACTGGCACAAACCCTCACCCCCAAGGGTGGACTACTCCCTCCTCATCATGGTGGCCGCAGGGACGATGAAGATGACCACCGGTGATGATTCCCCCCTCTGACAGGGTGCCAGAACAGGGTGTGGATTGGTTTTCTGTGACGCCCCCGATTCAATTGTACACTAATCATACACGCAAACGTGTACGATCAAGATTAGTGACTTACGAGAAGATATCACAACACAACTCTAAAATAAAATAAGTCATACAAGCATCATAATACAAGCCAGGGGCCTCGAGGGCTCGAATACAAGTGCTCGATCATAGACGAGTCAGCGGAAGCAACAATATCTCGAAGTACAGATATAAGTTAAACAAGTTTGCCATAAGATGGCTAGCACAAATCGGGATACAGATCGAAGAGGCACATGCCTCCCCGCCTGGGATCCTCCTAATCTACTCCTCGGTCGCCGCCAACGGGCTGCACGTAGTAGTAGGAACCTCCGATTAATAGTAGGAGTCGCCGTCGATGGTGGCGTCGCTCTGGACTCCAAAGATCTGGTTGCGACAACCGGAAGAAAGGAAAGGGGGGAAAAGGGGAGAGAAAGCAACCGTGAGTACTCATCCAAAGTACTCGCAAGAAATGAGCTACACTACATATGCTTGGGTATATGTGTAAAGGGCCATATCGGTGGACTGAACTGCAGAATGCCAGAATAAGAGGGGGATAGCTAATCCTGTCGAAGACTATGCTTCTGGTAGCCTCCGTCTTGCAGCATGTAGAAGAGAGTAGACTGAAGTCCTCCAAGTAGCATCACATAGCATAATCCTACCCGGCGATCCCCTCCTCGTCGCCTGTTAGAGAGCGATCATCGGGTTGTATCTGGCACTTGGAAGGGTGTGTTTTATTAAGTATCCGGTTCTAGTTGTCATAAGGTCAAGGTACAACTCCAAGTCGTCCTGTTATCAAGATCACGACTATTCGAATAGATTAACTTCCCTGCAGGGGTGCACCACATAGCCCAACACGCTTGATCCCATTTGGCCGGACACACTTTTCTGGGTCATGCCCGCCGCGGAAGATCAACACGTCGCAGCCCCACCTAGGCCAACAGAGAGGTCAGCACGCCGGTCTAAAGCTAAGCGCACAGGGTCCGGGGCCCATCGCCTTAGCACACCAAGACGTTATGCGGCGGCCGAAGCAGAACTAGCCCCCTTAATACAAGAGCAGGCTTACGTTCCAAACCGGCGCGCGCCGCTCAGTCGTTGACGTCACGAATGCTTCGGCTGATACCACGACGCCGAGTGCCCATAACTGTTCTCGCGTAATTGGTTAGTGCGTATAGGCCAATAGCCAGACTCAGATCAAATACCAAGATCTCGTTAAGCGTGTTAAGTATCCGCGAACGCCAAACAGGGCCAGGCCCACCTCTCTCCTAGGTGGTCTCAACCTGCCCTGTCGCTCCGCCACAAAGTAACGATGGGGGCCGTCGGGAACCTGTGCCCACCTCTACCGGGATGGAGCCACCGCCCTTCAGCCCCCATCTCCTAACAGTATCACAAGTAATGTAACAGTTTAAAGTATATAGCATATGCCCGTGATCACCTTCCAAGTGATCACGACCTAGTAGTATAGCATGGCGATTTTGGACAAGAGTGTAGGGCCACCGATGGAACACTAGCATCCTATACTAAGCGAGGATAGCAGGTAAAGGCAACAACAAGAGTAGCAAGGACAAAGGCTATGCAAAGAAGATAGGATTAATCGAAAGCAATAACATGCTACACTACTCTAATGCAAGCAAGATAGAGAAGAATAGGCGATATCTGGTGATCAAGGGGGGCTTGCACGGAAGCTCTGTTATGCAGAAGAAGAATTAAATCGGTGACGTAGTCGTACTCGGTGGCATCAACGCCGGTCTTGGGGTCTACCGGAGAAGAAGAGGGGGGAAGAAACAGTAAATACGGAGCAAACAAAGCATCACAAAACATAACGAGGCAATACACGGTGCTAGGTATGCCCTAACGCGATACTAGGCGATGTCGGCGAAGGGGGAAAACATCTTGGAAAGTATTCCGGGTGTTTGACGTTTTCGTACAAACGAAATTGTTGCATGTTCGCCATGTTAGGGATGTGTGGCGGACGAACAGTCTGTGTATCCGGATTCGTCTCGTCGTTCTGAGCAACTTTCATCTACAAAGTATTTTCATCCGAGTTACGGATTATCTTATATTAATTTTTAAAGTTCTAATTTATTTTTTGAATTTTCTGGAATTGTTTAAATCGAAATGAAGACCGAATGTGCATTTGTTACCTAGTGTTACCCTAGCCTATGTGTATGAGAGTGGGACCCGAGGGGCTGGTCAACCATTTTACTTTGACTGGTCAAAAGGTGAGGTATGGCCCACATGTCATAGGCATCTAAATTAAATTAGTGTCTAGATTAGAATGGGGCCACATGTCATAGGCTATTAGGCTAATCTAGCACTAAACTGATACTAACTAAACAACAGACTTAATCCTAGGATTAATCTAGCTAATTAAATTAGACCTAACTAGTTTGGGCCGGCCGCACACACACTCACACACACGTGCACTCACACGGCGCACTCACACACACCACGCTGCATACACATACAAAGACACAACACACAATGCTAGAGGTTAAATCTATTTTCTCATTATCGTAAGATAGCATTTTGTGATTTTCATAGGACTTAAACCATGCATCAAATGTATTTGGTCCAGTGGGATAAAATGGAGTTTGTCAAGTATACTACATTCCCATATTTTTCTTAGTCCTGTTAACTATTGTTTTGCCAGAGTTTAGGGGCTGTCTAGAGGGTTACTCATTGTAGAATTAGAAAAGCTAGCTATCGCTACAAAGAATCGAATATTCTCAGAAAGCAGCAAAGACACACAGAGCAGCGGCCGTAGGCAGCGAAAGCAACGGCAATGGGGCAGCAGCTGCGGGCGGCGAGGCCGGACCGTCGCCGTGTCGTAGAGGCGGGCGATGGCGGCGGCAAAGAAGGGCAGCCGCACCCATGATGGCGGCGAAGTAGAAGCAGCAGCAGAGCAGCCGCGGTGAGCGCAGAGTACGCGATGTGAGAGCAGCTTGTAGGGGCGCGCGTGTGCGGCAGCGGGTGGATGGGCGTTGCGAGGTGAGTGCGGTGGCGCGCGGGTCGATCAAAAGTGACCGGAGTTGGCCAACACGACGGTGTTGGGCGGCGGCGGTTGCGGGCTCGCGACGGGGACGGTGCTATACTGCGCGCGTGAGTAAACGAGGAGGCTAGGCGAGGCCTAAGCGGTGCGGCGAAGCAGATGAGCAGCAGACGGGCCGCTTTGGTCGCCGGAACGAGGCTGCCGACGAGCTACGCCATGGCGAAGCTTCGGCAAGTTGGGGACGGCTGCGACAGCCTAGCTTAACGGCGACGAGAGAGAGAGAGAGGGGAGGAAGCGGGGCTCACCGAGCGGCACACACGGTGGCCCTTGCAGGATTAGTAGCAGCAGAATGTGTCACCGCAGTCGACGAAGTTCGCCGGCGAGGCTGAGGAAGAAGACGGCGTCGTGGACGACGCAGCGGTGGCTCCCGGCTCGGCCCGGTGGTGCAGACGACGTAGCCGAGCACGATGGGGGCGTCGACGGACAAGCTGTGTTCGGGGGCGACGGGGAGCGCGAGGGCGATGGCGGCCATGGCGGTGCTGCGTTGGGGAGGCTCCGACGCATCCAGGACAGAGAGAGAGGCGCGAGGGGATAGGAGAGGACGAGGGTTAGGGTTAGCGGGGACGAGGGGGGGTGACGCCAGCTTTATAGGCGAGCTGGGAACCGGCGGGCACCACCGGATGGTTGCCACGGTGATGTCCGTGACCGTGGCGGCCATCGAGCACGGCCACGGCTTCGCCCCTGTAGCTGGCGAGTGGGGAGGGATGGCTGGGCCGGCCTGGTCGGCTGAGCCGGTTGGCCCAAGAGGCCCAGTGAGGAAGGGGTGGCCATTTGGTTCTATACGTTTCTTTATCTATCTTTTCTGTTGATTTGTTTTCAAATTTATTTTCTATTTACTTTAGTTCTATTATTATGAATCCATCTCCTAAGATAGAATTTCAATTTAGTACACTGCCACAAAAAGTTTGGTGCAATAATAAAATACTTTGCATATTTTTATTATTTAAAAGATATTTAAATATTTGTTTTAGTTGCTGTTCTATTTATCTTTGAGCATTTAAACCTTTTATAAAAATGTGGTTTCATCACCATAATTACCTATGCATTATATGTCACCTCTCGAACATTTTAGTTTTAACTTTTGAAAACCTTTGTTGTTTGCCTTTAAATTTAAATTCGAATCAGAATTGTTTGACCTAACCCGAGATTAGCAACAGTAATCATGGTGACATGACGTCATTAGCAGGGGATTACTGTAGCTTGATTATCCGGGCGTTATAATTCTCCTCCACTACAAGAAATGTCGTCCCGAGATTTAAGCGGTGGAGTAAGGGGGAAGGTGTTGGTAGCGAAAAAAACCTAACGAATCTTCTCGGTCTTGGCTGCCCTTTCGAAGAGGTTGATCCCTTTCATTGATGTCTTCATTTCTCTCCTTCAAGTCACCATGATCAATTCGTCATCCTTTCTTCAGGATCTCCATCGTCCTACGAACGCGACTAAGGGGAAAAACTCCGGAAGAACGCATCTCCACAAAGCTGGGCATCTGACGGTGAACTCAATGGGAAATACACAAGGTACCCCACGAGTTGTATTTTAGTGAATTCGTTGAGTGCAATATACGATGGTAAAAAAGTTTCAAACGGGTAGGCAATCATTCGATGACTAGACAGAAGCCGGAATGGTGGTTTGAACAACGAGAATAACATGGTGTTTGATTCCAGGATGAATAATGGTATAGCATTCAGCTCGTGAATCACATACGAAGCCAGGTGCAAAGGATACATTAGAATCCTGGTTTAAAAAAAATCAGGTTTCGATCCAGTGGACCTGTGGGTTATGGGCCCACCATGTGGGTTAATAGTAGGAAGAGGGTTGACGTCTTGCACGATCATATAAGCAAGGCATGTCAGAGAATAACAGGTCAGTTATGTTGACAACATCGTTGGTACCAAGGGCGAGGGATGAAGAGAACCATTTTCCTGCTCGTTGAACGAGGCGAACAAATAGGCAAAGTTCTCGTCCATCGGTGGCTACCAGAATGTCATCAACAATAGTAACAGGGTCTTGCTGACAGAATTGTACAATGAGGGTGTTTTCATAAGCAACGAACATTACTGCTTAGATCATATAAACCACGAGAAAGGTTAAACAAGGCAATGGAAAGGAAAAGTGATTACCAGGTCTAATCAGAACAATGGGGAGGAAAATGTGTATACACACATATTTCAGAAGTATATCCTTCCCAAGGACAAGCGGGGCATGATATCCATGACAGGATAGAAAGTAGAGAACCGTTGAGGTAAAGGGAGAGGAATTTCATGACGTTACCCATACAATGGTGTTTGGATAATTGATAAAGTGAATTTAGCATTGTGCTTCAAATGTTCTTGTTGATGAACGGAGTACCACAGACATGCTTCAGGTAGCAATGATATGGTGTTTCAATCAAGGTCCAGACTTTGGATACACAAATGATCCATCAGGAGTAACTTATAAAATAAGTCCTACAATTTCCTCCAGGAAGAATGATTACCCTTGCAAAAGAAATTATAATTATAGGTCCTCCAGCCAGGGGGTGCTAGGCATGACATCATATTACAGGGTCATCAAAGGACCAACAACATAACTCCTAGAAAGTTGTCCCAACCATCATATCTGACCGAGATTCAGATCCGATTGGTGTCATGATACTTCAGACTCAGGATGTCCGAGAAGAAAAGGTGCAACACAAATCGATGAAATGACATTGCAAGATTCTCGGGAGAGGAACTGTGGGAGCGGTTTCCTGAAACAATAGTTCATCATTAAAACAAGGAGAGGTTGAGGAGGTGGCTGATGGGCTCAGCGACAATTCATCGAGAATTCCAAACGGATGGATTTCCACAATAATGTGAACAAGGAGATAACATTTGTCAGATCAAATGATATAATGATGTATGACCGAGGAAAACATACACAATTAAAGATTGGTTGAAAGGTGCACCCAAAATATGGGCTTAGGTAGCACGATCAAAGATAGAATGGTGATTCTATAACCAATAGTCTAAGAACAAACGGTTGACCACAACTTCAAAGCAATAGGGTCGCTAGAAGTACAGAATCCAAGCAGCACCATTCACTTGTTGGTGTCCCAGTTATAATCAACACGGGGACCAAGAAACAATGGTGATGGTGTGAAGTATCATAATACCAAGAATTATTAAGAGGTGGAGCAATTCTCACAACATCCTTGATATAAAATATGATAATACTCCAAGGTAGAACATAATATAAACTGGATAGCAAGTTGCATCCATAACATGAACAAGTTTGTGTTGAACGGTAGGCAATCGAGTGGTCGATGATAACACAAATCATCGAGGGCAAGGATGGTATTTATCATCATGAATTCAATTGATATCCTTGAGGAGCTCGGAATATTGATGATGATCATGACACATTTGTCGAGAGGTTTCATGAAGATATAATCGCTCATCGATGACATCAAGCAAAAGGAAGGATGGAGCAAAAAGTTATTGGAACCACGGATACGACACAAACTCGGAATCAAGCTTGTTGTTCAAGGCGAAATGATATGACGAGGAAAGTCGAGTAAGCTTAGCTCATCGTCGAAAATTGTGCTTTGGAAAGAAGGACCGGATAGTACAGTTAAAAAGTTGCACCGTAATGATATAGCCGATCAGGCTAGGAATGACATGAAGGGTTATTAAATCATAAGCAACAAAAATTACTTAGATTTATTGAATCGGAGTGTGGAATCGATTCACTTAACGGTGTTCTCGAGTGACTAATAACTCAAAACTCGAGGGTAATTGGGATCGGCGAGAATAATAGTTGATGAAGAACTCATAAGAAGTTATGTAGTTCTGTGATATTCTCGAGGTACCAGAGGGTATACTCGAAGGTAGAGCAGAATAGAGGTTGGACAGGTGTATTGTCCTGCAGAAGACAAGTACTTCAACTTGTCCGAGAATGGGATCAAAGAAGAACAATATGGTCGGAACCACGATCGCAAAGGACCAAACATAGATACATGACAAACCTATAACAAGGGGATCATTATCATTACAAGAAGCTTCGATGATAAGTTTCACATTGGGTCCATGGGCATGAACGCAAAGGCTCAAGGTCGACTCCCACGTCTTCAATGCATAACCTTTCATTTTACTTCTCGCTTTTGATGAAGCTGTAGTGTAGAAAAATTTTATCTGGCTAAACAACAGAACAGTATGACTCGCGAAAACTTTCGGGTTCATACGGTTTGGGGAAGGCATAGGTTCAACCCATTTATGGGTAAATAACTCAAGCTCATAAGCAGAGCATGTTTGACCAAAGGAGAGGATACAATTTACCAAAGGCATTATGTATCAGGGCAAGGACTCACAAGGCGATTGAATATGAAGGACATTGTCGGATAACAATCCAACAATGGATCGGGCGATCCACAACCGAGCTGATGTGAGTATCGGTACTCACTCAGAGGAAGAAGAATGCAGAGGCATCAGATTCAAGAATCACCGGATTAGTCTGATGCTTAAATAGAAAGAAATTATGGTTTCCAAAATGAAGGATGAGAAGCGCGCCCGATCAAGAATAGATAAGTTGAAAACACTTAGCTGGCAATCAATAAAGATTTGAATTGCCGAGAACCAACTCATGTCCGGAATGACGCCTGAGCCGAAAAGATAATTTTTAAAAAGGATAACCTGATGACTACGTGCGTACTCACACATTGAATCAATAGGCTCAAAATGACTAAGACAAGGGATGTTAACAAGGACTACTAGTCATATGGAATTAACCATAATGCAAGCAGGCAAGAGTTTCAAGAGTAACATGTTGCAGAGGATTTTTGAAAGATCAAAAAGTATTCTGAAGAATTTTGTGAGACACATGAACAATTAAGAATAACGGATCCTCGATAAATGTGAGGAAAAACCGTAGGGGTTTTCATGTGAAATAAAACTGCTAGACAGTAAACTCAAAGGATTCTTGAGACAACGGAGAATATTTCGAGGCATCTTGTAACAACAAGAGCGATGAGGAATGATCATGAGAATGACAAGTGCATTCAAACATCCATAGGGATATATCGGTGGCAGTGAATTGCAAAGGCGATGAGCACAAGGGTCTCGGGAAAATATCGAGAGATATCCTCAGAATCTTCTGTCGAAGCAGGTGATCTTCTGGAATGAGGGCTCTCCGGGAGAAATAGTTACGAGAACCTAGAGTTCGAGTTAGCAAAATCATTTACCCCGAATAGAAGAGAGATCAGAGTCCCAGAGTACAGACGAGGAGTAAAAGATCCTAATACCAGCCAATGGCGACGTGGGCCCGTAAGCCACACAACCATGTTAGTAAAAGTTTTTCATTGACTAGACTCAACTTCGGCCAAGGAGTTGGAAAGGGGGATTCCTACAGGCAGTCGGCTCTGATACCAACTTGTGACGCCCCCGATTCAATCGTACACTAATCATACACGCAAACATGTACGATCAAGATCAAGGACTCACGGGAAGATATCACAACACAACTCTAAAATAAAATAAGTCATACAAGCATCATAATACAAGCCAGGGGCCTCGAGGGCTCGAATACAAGTGCTCGATCATAGATGAGTCAGCGGAAGCAACAATATCTGAGTACAGATATAAGTTAAACAAGTTTACCATAAGATGGCTAGCACAAACTGGGATACAGATCGAAAGAGGCACATGCCTCCTGCCTGGGATCCTCCTAATCTACTCCTGGTCGTCGTCAACGGGCTGCACGTAGTAGTAGGAACCTCCAGTGTAGTAGGAGTCATCGTCGATGGTGGCGGCTGGCTCCTGGTCTCCAACATTTGGTTGCGACAACCAGAAGAAAGGAAAGCGGGGAAAAGGGGAGAGAAAGCAACCGTGATGTAACATCCCAAATTTTCAATTTGGCATGTTATACATAGGTCATCCCTGCATATCATATTTTATTGCATATTCGTTTGCCATCCTCGAAAATCCTAAGCAACTCAAGCACCCTCGAAGAGAGTTGGGGATTTTTCAATTTTCATATTTGAATTTTGTCAAATAATGAAAGACGAGGATATTGATTTTAATTATTTCTCTCCGAAAAACTATTTCAATTTAAATAAATAAATGAGGGGAGATAATATGACTTCTCCAAAATAATTGAAATAACGGAGGAAAATGTTAAAATCATTTTTGGGATTTTATTTGATTTTATTTGGGATTTTAATTGCCCTAGAAAAATTTGCCCGCTTTAAAAAGTTGCATTTTAGGGGCCAAGAAAAGTTCCTCTAGTTCTAAATATTTTATTTAGACGGAGAAAACTTGTTTTGGAATTTTTAGATTTTTATTTATTTTTCTAGGAATTTTTCTTTCATGGAATGTTTAAAAATAAATAAAAAATAAAATGGACCCGCTACTCGACCGGGTCAAGGCTCACCGAGCCAGCCGGCCCGCGAAGGCCGCCTTCCCTCACACAAGCCGTGCGAGGCACGGACGCCGAGGGCGAGTCCGAGCCGGACTCCACCCCGGGCGCCTCTTCCCAAGCCGAGTCGCCTCGCCCTCCTATAAATACCGCCGCCCCGCCTCGTATAAATACCGCCTCACGCCACACCACCACCTCACCACCACCCGAGCCCCGCCACGCCGAACCCGCTTGAGCCCGAGCCCCGAGCCGTCCAGAGCCCCGATCCGCCGCTGCCGCCTCGCCTCGCCGAGCCACGCCGCCCCTCGCCGACCCCCGCTCCACCCCGGAACCCGCCAGAGCCGCCCGCCCCGCCGGACGCGCCCCGCCGGAGGTACCCGACCCCGCCGCCGTTTTTTTAGAAAACCCTTCGGTTTTTTTATAAAACCCTAGATCGTTTTTTTATAGATCGGTTTATTTCGTCGGTTTATTTATTTAGCGAACGTTCGTTCGTCCGTTCGTTCTAACGCACGCGTTCACTGTTTAGGTTCTGTTAACGAACGTTCGCTCGCTTAGCGATTCGTCGCTTTTCTTTTATCAGATTTATTCCGCGGTTATTACGATCGCGATTTCCGAACCGCTTTTCAAACCTGTTTATCTTTTCGCTCGTTTATCGGAATCAGGCGATTCAAGCGCTGGAGTTTCATCTCGAAACCCTCTTTCCGAATAATCAACTTAAACCAGTTTTTATCTCTGTAAAATTTGACTCTAGTTCAGATTAGTAAACAGACCTTGTTTTTCTCGCCGTTTGAGTTTCGTTGTTCCGTTTGGTTTGATTCTTTTTGCAAACCGGAGTTCTTAAATTGAACTCTCCGGTTAACCTCTTTTAGTTGAAGTTTCGTTTGTGCATCTTTGCTTTTTTACTTATGTATGTATTGCTTGCTTGCGATAGAATTCCCGGAGTGCGAAGCGTGTTACTACGAGTCTCTAGGATTCACGGATCGTCAGCAAGGCAAGTAATACTTGATCATACCTTTTCATACCCAGTTTTTATGCATTAGCTCAACCCTCAAACATTGCATGATTAGGATGTCATTAAATTGTGGGTTGGGAAGTAGATGATGAGGTAGGAACCTATTGCCCTGTTACTTTCAAACCCTTGGGAGTTACTTCTACGTTATGCTTATATTGCCATGCTATGCTCAGAGACGTGGTTTGGGTTTGAGAGATATTCACGACAGATGTGAGGTTGTTAAATAATGGTTTACTTTAAGGTGGCAACTTAAATACACATCTGGGTGGATTGAGGCACCGGGGAACCCAAAGTGTTGTCTGCTTTTTTTGGAAATCCGGGGTACCCGTGTGATCTTCCTATGGACCGCCACCCAGGCTCAAAGGGAACTGAGATTATTCATGCTAGAAACTTCCGTGTGCAGCCACAAGCTATTATGGGCTCTAGCATAGTTGAGTAAGTTATGTGAAGCTCTCGAAGAGGTAGGTCAGCAGGTAGTGGGTTTTATAGGTTTGGTATGATCTATCCGAGTAGAGAGTTAATGTTTACGAAAGATCGTGTCTCGGTCATCCGCCTCTCAAACATCATGCAAGGCGAGAAACCAACGGAGGCGATCGAGTCTTGTGGGGAAAAGTGCGCAAACCTCTGCAGAGTGTACAAACTAATCATGGTTAGCCGTGTCCCCGGTTATGGACAATTCGAGTATCTAGTACTTGAGTATTCACATGTATCTCATCACTCTTAACTAATTTTGCTGGGTTGTTAATCACTTTAATTGGGATCATTGAGTTGGGGTTACACCTTCTCAATGATGTTTCAACCACCATGATAGTTAAATTAAATTTATTCCTTTGATGTAGGGAAAAATTGGCTTTTCGCAAAACTGTAACCATAGAGCTTTCCACCAGCCATATATGCATGTAGTATAGCTTATTCTTTCATTACTCTATGTGTTACATTGCCATCATATTCCATGTGCTGACCCGTTCTCGGGCTGCAACGTATTATGTTGCAGACTTTCCAGACGAGGAGTAAGGATTGTAGGTCGTTGTCGTGCAGCTCAGTTATGCCGTTGGAGTTGATGGACTCACTTTATCTTCCAAGCCTTCCGCTGTTATCGCATTAGATGGCCTTCAGCCATATTATTGTAATAAGTTCTCTTTTGAGACATTCAATGTAATAAGTGTGTGATTGCTACTCTGTTATAAAGCCTTCGAGTATTGCGTGTGTCAGCATTACCGATCCAGGATGACATGTATACGTAGACTTGACCATCTGAGGTCGGGTCGCTACAAGATGGTATCAGAGCACACGCTGAGTGTAGGACACGACCACTAAGATAAAAACCATAGGTCACTCCTCTCTTCTCATTTCTGACCTCTCTCCATTTTTTCCACTCTTTAGGATGACGGAGATGAAGTACAAGTTTGCCCAACCGGATGAAGACACACCTTTTCAGACGCCACTTGAAAGAAGTCACTAGGTACCGAATATTGGAATACCAAGCTTCACCGGACGCATAACGCCACCTTACCGTAAGAAGAATGCTGGAAGATTCAACCTCTAGTTCCCGGAAGGACGCTTATGCCAAGCACGGAGCCCATAGTATGTGTTTTCAATGCACCAACATGGAGTTTGGGAAAGAGTATGGCAGCTCACCTTACCATGGGACGCATTGGAGAAGTCTACAACAAGGAGCTTAAAGACACCATATACCAAATATGTGGGCGCCGAGGACGAGCAATGGGAAGTAATTAGCACCAAGAAGGATAGATCCATTGCAGCTTACATCCGTGAGCTAAACCAAAGCACATTCGACGTCATGAGAACCGGATGTCTTGTGAGACATGCTGGATTTGAAGAAGGCAAAAACTAAGATCATCGAATTGGAGGAAGAACTCAAGTCTACCCGCGATGGATATGAGGAAGAAATCAAGATACTACTGGAGAAGAACGACGACCTAGTCAAGAAGATTGGAGTTTTCATGGGAGGACCAGCACCCAAGGAAGAGGAGCAAGAAGAGGAAGAAGACCCCGCTTGTCCAGACAACTACATCATCATCGACAACACCGACTCAGATCCGAGTGATGATGACTATGAAGACGAAGCTGGAGCAGACATCATGGAGTCTTCCACCGATCAAAATTTCTAGATGACCACCAAATATTAGTAGTATTTTCCCCCATGTAACTAATAGTGGTTGAGCACGTATGCGATAGTCCTAGATCGTTTTGTATGCCCTTGCTTGCTTGATTGAATGAATGTGTGTTTTGCCTCATGTGCATATGGGTAGAGTTTTCTCACTAGACCTCTTTCTATTTCTAATCTCTCCCCTCTAAACCCTCAGATGCCTCCCAGACGTGACCCCGGTTTTGCTTTCCCACTGGAGCTCACTCAGTTGATCCAACAGCAGAATGCCTTGATGCAATTGCTAGTTCGTAACTGTGGCAATGCCAACAACCACAACAACAACCCGCCACCAAAGTGGACAATTTAGCCCGTTTTCGAGGTTACAACCACGGTGTTTTCCAAAGAGCACCGAGCCAATAGTTGCAGATGACCGTTACGCCCGTATTGGAAGGGAGTTAACCACCGCAGGATGCACGGATGCTGAAAGAGTGCGCTTTGTCGCACATCAATTGGATGGACCAGCAGCCGCATGGTGGGAGAATTACACGGCTACTTTTCCTATAGCCAATGTCACTTGGGACCAGTTCCAACAAGCTTTTCGCACGGCCCATGTTTCAACTGGAGCCATGCAGATAAAGAAGCGTGAGTTCCGCAACTTACGCCAGGGGAATCGTACTGTGGCCCAGTACGTGGATGAGTTTAGCAAGTTATCACGCTATGCCCCTGATGATGTGGTCACGGATGCCGCGAAGCAAGAGAAGTTTATGGAAGGACTGAATGATGAGATGAGTATGCAGCTGATGGTGGCAACTTTCAACAACTACCGTGAGTTGGTAGATAAGGCCCTAATGATTGAAGGAAAGCAGGAGCAAATTGAGAGTCGTAAGAGGAAGTATGGACAAGGGAAGTATAACTCAGAGCTCACCAGAAACCTCGCCTAACCCCGAACTTGGAGGACTAGTTCATAACCATGGAGGACATAACCATATCGAGGAGGAACGATAATGGTGCGAAGAATGGGAATGGAAATGCAGCCAACAATAATCGAATCGCTCTAACCCAGCTACACCCGCTAAGAGAGACCTAAGCCAAGTTATTTTCTTTAAGTGCGGGAAGACAGGCACTATGCCAACGATCGCCTCAAGGAAAGAATGGAAACGGAAATGGGAGCTGGGAAGAAGCCCAATCCATTCAACAAAGGACAAGTGAACCACGTTAACGTGGAGGAAGTTGAAGAGCAGCCGGATGCGGTAATAGGTAAGTTTTTGGTTCACCATTTACCGCTATTGTCCTTTTCGACATCGGTGCATCGCATTCATACATATCAAGGGATTTGTGGATAAGTTTAAGTTACCAACCTGCACCCTTAGAACCCCTCTTTAGTAATCTCGCCTGGAGCAGAGTATATGGCTAGCAGATGGTGCACCCAGATACCCCTAATCATTGGCACACATGTTTTTCCGTCTGACCTAATTATCTTGGAGTCGCAAGGATTGGATGTGATATTAGGTATGGATTGGATGTCGAAGTTTGGACGAAGTATCGACTGTGCTAGCAAGTCAATCTTACCACCCCAGAGGGAAAAAGGATTAAGTATGTATCTAGGCATGTGCCTAGGAGGAGCCAAGTGAATGCCCTCACGGGAGTTGTATAGGAGGAAGTACCTGTAGTGAAGGATTATCCAGATGTTTTTTCCAGAAGAGTTACCAGGCATGCCACCGGATCGAGACATCGAAGTTTACGATAGAACTAATACCAGTACAGGCCAATCTCAAAGAGACCCTATCGGATGCCCGCAAATGATCCGGAGGAAATTAAGAAGCAAATCAAGGAGCTATTGGAGAAAGGTTACATTCAGAGAAGTTCATCACCTTGGGGAGCACCAAAGATTTTTGGTGGAGAAGAAAGATAAATCCCTAAGGATGGTTGTTGATTACCGAGCTCAATGAAGTAACAATAAAGAACAAGTATCCCTTACCGATGATAAATGATCTGTTTGATCAGTTGCAAGGAGCTAAGGTGTTTTCTAAGATTGATCTACGATCAGGATACCATCAGTTGAAGATCCGAGAGAAGGATATACCAAAGACAACATTCACCACACGATATGGATTATATGAGTATACGGTCATGTCGTTTGGACTGACTAACGCCCCTGCCTATTTCATGAGTATGATGAACAGAGTGTTCATGGAGTATTTGAGCAAGTTTGTTGTAGTGTTTATCGATGATATTATGGTTTACTCGAAGAACGAAGAGGAGCATGCAGAGCACCTACGTTTGGTTCTTGAGAAACTCAGGGAACACCAGTTATACGTCAAATTCAGCAAGTGTGAGTTTTGGTTAAAGGAAGTTGGATTTCTTGGGCATGTTATATCAGGAGAAGGTATAGCAAGAGATCCCAAAGAAAATTCAGTCCAACATCGAATGGTTGGCACCCACTTCAACAAATGAGATTCGCAGCTTCCTTGGACTGGCAAGGTGATATTATCGGAGATTCATTGAGAATTTTTCCAAGATTGCTAAACCAATGACAGAATTGCTAAAGAAGGATACCAAGTTCAAATGGACAGAGGATTGTGAGATAAGCTTCCAAGAGTTGAAGAACGGGTTGACTACAGCCCAGTCTTGACATTGCGAGATATACATAAGGAGTTTCAAGTGTATTGTGATGCCTCTCGCTTGGGAATTGGATGTGTTCTTATGCAGGAAGGAAAAGTTGTTTCAGTATGCCTCACGACAACTGAAGCCTCATGAGTTGAACTATGCCACGCATGATTTGGAGTTAGCAGCTGTAGTACATGCGTTGAAGACACGGAGACATTATCTCATGGGAAACCGTTGTGATGTGTACACGGATCATAAGAGTTTAAAGTACATTTTCACACGAAGGAGTTAAACCTCGGCAGAGGAGATGGCTGGAACTTATAAAAGATTACGACATAAAGCTACACTATCATCCGTGAAAAGCCAACGTTGTAGCAGACGCTTTGATTCGGAAGAGTTATGCCAATATCCTTGAAGGTAGAGGACTGCCAAAGGAGTTAGCAGAGGATGTTATGGAACTTCAGTTGGAGATTGTTCCAAGAGGTTTTCTTGCAACAATGGAGGTTCAGTCGACCTTGTTGGACAAGATTCGAGACGCTCAAAAGGAGGATAAAGAGATTGCTGAGATAAAGGAAAAGATGGGCAAAGGAAAAGCCAAAGGTTTTCGCGAGGATGAGCACGATACCTTGTGGTTTGAGGATCGGATTTATGTGCCCAACAATTCGGAGATCGTGAAGTTAATACTTGAAGAGGCTCATGACTCACCATACTCGATTCACCCGGAAACACCAAGATGTATTTGGACTTGAAGGAACGCTTCGGTGGACTGGTATGAAGAAGGATATTGCCGAGTATGTAGCCGCTTATGCGATGTATGTCGAGAGTGAAGGCAGAGCATCAAAAGCCAGCAGGACCGTTGCAGCCTATGCCAATACCGAATGGAAGTGGGACAAACTTGGCATGGATTTTATCACCGGATTACCCGTAACCAAAGCAGGATATGATTCAATATGGGTAGTAGTGGATCGGTTGACCAAAGTAGCTCACTTTATCCCAGTGAAAACAACTTATACAAGTGCAAAGTTGGCCAAGATATATATGACCAGGATCGTATGTTTGCATGGAGTTCCGAGTAGTATCGTATCAGATAGAGGAACACAGTTTACTTCAAAGTTTTGGCATCAACTACACCAGACTTTGGGTACCAGATTGGAGTTTAGTACCGCGTTCCACCCACAGACGGACGGACAGACAGAGAGAGTCAATCAGATTTTGGAGGACATGTTGAGAGCCTGTGCGCTAGATTATGGATCTAGTTGGGATGACAATTTGTCAGACGCAGAATTCTCATACAACAACGGCTACTGTGCCGATTTGAAGATGGCACCGTTCAAGCTCTGTATGGACGCAGATGCGTAACACTCTTGATGTGGGATGAGGTTGGAGACCGTCAGCTTGTTTGGACCAGATTTGATCAAAGACTCGTGAGGAGAAGGTTAAACTGATCGAGACAAAGCTAAAAATTGCTCAGTCTAGATAGAAGAGTTACGCAGATTCAAAACGCAAGGAAGTAACCTATGAAATTGGAGACAGAGCCTATCTGCGAGTATCACCCCAAGATTTGGAGTAAAGGGAAAGTTAGCCCCAAGATTTGTAGGACCGTACCGTATTTTGGAACGGATGGGAGAAGTTCCCTACAAGCTGGACTTACCCGAAGGATTGTCAGGAGTTCACGATGTGTTTCACGTGTCACAACTGAAGAAGTGCCACGCTGAGATGGCCGACATACCGCTAAAGGATACAAAGACTTTGGAGGCGATACAATTGGATAATAATTTGACCTATGAGGAGAAGCCAGTAAAGATTTTGGATTTCGATAGCCGAGTCACTCGCAACAAGGTGATCAAGTTTTGCAAAGTTCAGTGGAGCCACCACACCGAGGAGGAAGCCACCTGGGAGCGAGAAGAGGTTATTCGCAAGGACCATCCGCACCTATTTTCTAGCCAACCCGAATCTCGAGGGCTTAGATTCATCTTAAGGGGGGTAGGTTTGTAACATCCCAAATTTTCAATTTGGCATGTTATACATAGGTCATCCCTGCATATCATATTTTATTGCATATTCGTTTGCCATCCTCGAAAATCCTAAGCAACTCAAGGACCCTCGGAGAGAGTTGGGGATTTTTCAATTTTCATATTTGAATTTGGTCAAATAATGAAAGACGAGGATATTGGATTTTAATTATTTTCTCTCCGAAAACTATTTCAATTTAAATAAATAAATGAGGGAGATAATATGACTTCTCCAAAATAATTGAAATAACGGAGGAAACATGTTAAAATCATTTTGGGATTTTATTTGATTTTATTTGGGATTTTAATTGCCCTAGAAAAATTTGCCCGCTTAAAAAATTGCATTTTAGGGGCCAAGAAAAGTTCCTCTAGTTCTAAATATTTTATTTAGACGGAGAAAACTTGTTTTGGAATTTTTAGATTTTTATTTATTTTTCTAGGAATTTTTCTTTCGGCGGAATGTTTTAAAAAAATGGACCCGCGCCCGACTGGGCCGAAGGCCCAGCCGAGCCAGGCCGGCCCGCGAGCGCCGGGCCGCTTTCTCACGCAGGCGAGGCACGGACGTCGAGGGCGAGTCCGAGCCGGACTCCACCCCGGGCGCCCCCTTCCCCAAGCCGGAGCCGCCCCCGCCTCCTATAAATACCGCCGCCGCCCCGCCGCCACACCACCACCCCGCCACCACCCGAGCCCCGCCGCCCGGAACCGCCGGAGCTCGAGCCCCGAGCCGCCCTGAGCACCGATCCGCTGGCCGCCGCCTCTCGCCGAGCCGCCGCTGCCCTCGCCGACCCCGCCCACCCGGAACCGCCGAGCCCGCCCGCCCAGACGCGCCCGCGAGGTACCCGACCCCGCCGCCGTTTGTTTTTTTTAGAAAACCCTTTGGTTTTTTTATAAAACCCTAGATCGTTTTTTATAGATCGGTTTATTTCGTCGGTTTATTTATTTAGCGAACGTCCGTTCGTCCGTTCGTTCTAACGAACGCGTTCACTGTTTAGGTTCTGTTAACGAACGTTCGTTCGTTTAGCAGTTCGTCGCTTTTCTTTTATCAGATTTATTCCGCGGTTATTCTGATCGCGATTTCTGAACCGTTTTTCAAACCTGTTTATCTTTTCGCTCGTTTATCGGAATTAGGCGATTCAAGCGCCTGGAGTTTCATCTCGAAACCCTCTTTCCGAATAATCAACTTAAACCAGTTTTTATTTCTGTAAAATTTGACTCTAGTTCAGATTAGTAAACATACCTTGTTTTTCTCGCCGTTTGAGTTTCGTTGTTCCGTTTGGTTTGATTCTTTTTGCAAACCGGAGTTCTTAAGTTGAACTCTCCGGTTAACCTCTTTCAGTTGAAGTTTCGTTTGTGCATCTTTGCTTGTTTACTTATGTATGTATTGCTTGCTTGCGATAGAATTCCCGGAGTGTGAAGCGTGTTACTACGAGTCTCTAGGATTCACGGATCGTCAGCAAGGCAAGTAACACTTGATCATACCTTTTCATACCCAGTTTTTATGCATTAGCTCAACCCTCCAACATTGCATGATTAGGATGTCATTAAATTGTGGGTTGGGAAGTAGATGATGAGGTAGGAACCTATTGCCCTGTTACTTTCAAACCCTTGGGAGTTACTTCTACATATTGCCATGCTATGCTCGTAGACGTGGTTTGGGTTTGAGAGATATTCACGACAGACGTGAGGTTGTTAAATAATGGTTTTCTTTAAGGTGGCAACTTAAATACACATCTGGGTGGATTGAGGCACAGGGAACCCAAAGGTTGTCTGCTTTTTGAAATCCCGGGTACCCGTGTGATCTTCCTATGGACCGCCACCCAGGCTCAAAGGGAACTGAGATTATTCATGCTAGAAACTTCCGTGTGCACCCACAAGCTATTATGGGCTCTAGCATAGTTGAGTAAGTTACGTGAAGCTCTCGAAGAGGTAGATCAGCAGGTAGTGGGTTTTATAGGTTTGGTATGATCTATCTGGAGTAGAGAGTTAATGTTTACGAAGATCGTGTCTCGGTCATCCGTCTCTCAAACACCATGCAAAGGCGAGAAACCAACGGAGGTGATCGAGTCTTGTGGGGAAAAGTGCGCAAACCTCTGCAGAGTGTACAAACTAATCATGGTTAGCCGTCCCCGGTTATGGACAATTCTGAGTATCTAGTACTTGAGTATTCACATGTATCTCATCACTCTTAACTAATTTTGCAGGGTTGTTAATCACTTTAATTGGGATCATTGAGTTGGGGTTACACCTTCTCAATGATGTTTCAACCACCATGATAGTTAAATTAAATTTATTCCTTTGATGTAGGGAAAAATTGGCTTTTTTCAAAAGCTGTAACCATAGAGCTTTCCACCAGCCATATATGCATGTAGTATAGCTTATTCTTTCATTACTCTATGTGTTACATTGCCAAGATATTCCATGTGCTGACCCGTTCTCGGGCTGCAACGTATTATGTTGCAGACTTTTCGAACGAGGAGTAAGGATTGTAGGTCGTTGCCGTGCAGCTCGATTATGCCGTTGGAGTTGATGGACTCACTTTATCTTCCAAGCCTTCATTGTTATCGCATTAGATGGCCTTCAGCCATATTATTGTAATAAGTTCTCTTTTGAGACATTCGATGTAATAAGTGTGTGATTGCTACTCTGTTATAAAGCCTTCGAGTACTGTGTGTGTCAGCATTACCGATCCAGGGATGACACAGAAGCACAGAGACTTGACCATCTGAGGTCGGGTCGCTACACGTGAGTACGCATCCAAATTAATAGCAAGCAAGGAGCTACACTATATATGCTTGGGTATATGTGTAAAGGGCCATATTAGTGGACTGAACTGCAGAATGCCAGAATAAGAGGGGGATAGCTAATCCTGTCGAAGACTATGCTTCTGGCAGCCTCCGTCTTGCAGCATGTCGAAGAGAGTAGACTGAAGTCCTCCAAGTAGCATCGCATAGCATAATCCTACCCTGTGATCCCCTCCGCGTCGCCCTGTTAGAGAGCGATCACCGGGTTGTATCTGGCACTTGGAAGGGTGTGTTTTATTAAGTATCTGGTTCTAGTTGTCATAAGGTCAAGGTACAACTCCAAGTCGCCCTCACATCAAGATCACGGCTATTCAATAGATTAACTTCCACTGCAGGGTGCACCACATAGCCCAACACGCTTGATCCCATTTGGCCGGACACACTTTTCTGGGTCATGCCCGGCCGCGGAAGATCAACACGTCACAGCCCCACCTAGGTCAACAGAGAGGTCAGCACGTCGGTCTAAACCTAAGCGCACAGGGGTCTGGGCCCATCGCTCTTAGCACACCTGCACGTTGCGTGGGCGGCCGGAAGCAGAACTAGCCCCATTAATACAAGAGCAGGCTTACGTTCCAAACCGGCGCGCCGGGCCGGCCGACGTCATGAAGGCTTCAATGATACCACGACGCCGAGTGCCCATAATCGTTCCCGCGTAGTTGGTTAGTGCGTATAGGCCAAGAGCTGCACTCGGATCAAATACCAAGATCTCGTTAAGTGTGTTAAGTATCCATGAACGCCGAACAGGCTGTGCCCACCTCTCTCCTAGGTGGTCTCAACCTGCCCTATCGCTCCGCCACAAAGTAACAGTCGGGGGCCTTCGGGAACCCAGGCCCACCTCTACCGGGATGGAGCCACCTGCCCCTTCAGCCCCCATCTCCGAACAGTATCACAAGTAATGTAACAGTTTAAAGTATATAGCATATGCCCGTGATCACCTCCCGAAGTGATCACGGCCTAGTAGTATAGCATGGCAGACGGACAAGAGTGTAGGGCCACTGATGGAACACTAGCATCCTATACTAAGCAGTAGGATAGCAGGTAAAGGCAACAACAGTAGTAGCAAGGACAGGCTATGCAGCAGTATAGGATTAACTGAAAGCAGTAACATGCTACACTACTCTAATGCAAGCAGTATAGAGAAGAATAGGCGATATCTGGTGATCAAGGGGGGCTTGCCTAGAAGCTCACATTGTACATGAAGAAGGGTCGCCGGTGACGTAGTCGCACTCGGTGGCATCGGCCACGGTCTCGGGTCTACCGGAGAAGAAGAGGGGTGGGGAGAAAGCAAGAATACGGAGCAAACAAAGCATCACAAAACATAACGAGGCAATACACGGTGCTAGGTATGCCCTAACGCGATACTAGGCGATGTCGACGAATGGGGAAAACATCTTGGAAAGTATTCCGGGTGTTTGATGTTTTCGGACAAACGAACAGGAGGGGGATTGTTGCATGTTCGCCATGTTAGGGATGTGTGGCGGACGAACAGACTGCGTGTCCGGATTCGTCTCGTTGTTATGAGCAACTTTCATGTACAAAGTATTTTCATCTGAGTTACGGATTATCTTATATTAATTTTTACAGTTTTAATTTATTTTCTGAATTTTCTGGAATTGTTTAAATCGAATTGAAGACAGAATGTGCATTTGTTACCTAGTGTTATCCTAGCCTATGTGTATGAGAGTGGGACCCGAGGGGCTGGTCAACCATTTTACTTTGACTGGTCAAAAGGTGAGGTATGGCCCACATGTCATAGGCATCTAAATTAAATTAGTGTCTAGATTAGAATGGGGCCACATGTCATAGGCTATTAGGCTAATCTAGCACTAAACTGATACTAACTAAACAGCAGAATTAATCCTAGGATTAATCTAGCTAATTAAATTAGACCTAACTAGTTTGGGCCGGCCGCACACACTCACACACACGTGCACTCACACGGCGCACTCACACACACCACGCTGCATACACACACATCACACAACACACAATGCTAGAAGTTAAATCTGTTTTCTGTTTTTAGAAGATAGCATTTTGTGATTTTCATAGGACTTAAACCATGCATCAAATGTATTTGGTCCAGTGGGATAAAATGAAGTTTCTCAAGTATACTACCTTCCCATATTTTTCTTAGTCCTGTTAACAATTGTTTTGCCGGAGTTTAGGGGCTGTCTAGAGGGTTACTCATTGTAGAATTAGAAAAGCTAGCTATCGCTACAAGAATCGAATAACATCAGAGCAGCAAAGAAGACACACAGAAAGCAGCTGTAGGCAGCGAAAGCAACGGCAATGGGGCAGCAGCGGCTGCGGGCGGCGAGGCCGGCCGGCCGTCACAAGGCGTGCAGAGGCGGGCGATGGCGGTGGCAGCGATGGCAGCCGACACCGCCATGAGCAGTGGCGGCAGAAGCGGCAGCAGAAGCACCCGCGGTGAGCGCAGAGTACAGCGCGGGAGCAGCTCAGTAGGGCGCGCAGCGTGTGCAGCGGTGGACGGGCGCCAGGAGGTGAGTGCGGTGGTGCGCGCGGTTCGATCAAAAGTGACCGAAGTTGGCCACAACGACGGTGTTGGGCGGCGACGGTTGCGGGCTCGCGACGAGGACGGTGCTGCAGTGTGCGCGTGAGTAAACAAGGAGGCTAGGCGAGGCCTAAGCGGTGCGGCGAAGAAGATGAGCAGCAGCACGGGGCCGTTTGGTCACCGGAACAAGGCCGGCGACGAGCTACGCCGCGGCGAGCTCGGGCAAGTTGGGTACAGCGCGTACAGCTAGCGAACAACGACAAGAGAGAGAGGGGAGGAAGCGGGGCTCACCGAGCGGCACACACGGTGGCCCTTGGAGGATTAGTAGCAGCAGAAGGTGTCGACGAAGTTCGTCGGCGAGGCAGAGGAAGAAGACGGCGTCGTGGACGATGCAGTGGTGGCTCCCGGCTCGGCCCGGTGGCGCAGACGACGTAGCCGAGCACGGCGGGGGCGTGGATGGACTAGCTAGGCTCGGGGGCGACGGGGAGCGCGAGGGCGATGGCGGCCATGGCGGTGCTGCGTTGGGGAGGCTTTGACGCGTCCAGGACAGAGAGAGAGGCGCGAGGGGATAGGAGAGGACGAGGGTTAGGGTTAGCGGGGACGAGGGGGGGCGACGCCAGCTTTATAGGCGAGCTGGGAACCGGCGGGCACCGCCGGATGGTTGCCACGGTGATGTCCGTGACCGTGGCGGCCATCGGGCGCGGCCATGACTTCGCCCCTATAGCTGGCGAGTGGGGAGGGACGGCTGGGCCGGCCTGGTCGATCGAGCCGATGGCCCAAGAGGCCCAAAGGAGGAAGGGGTGGCCTTTTTGGTTCTATACGTTTTATCTATCTTTTCTATTGATTTGTTTTCAAATTTATTTTCTATTTACTTTAGTTCTATTATTATGAATCCATCTCCTAAGATAGAATTTCAATTTAGTACATTGCCACAAAAAGTTTGGTGCAATAATAAAATACTTTGCATATTTTTATTATTTAAAAGATATTTAAATATTTGTTTTAGCTGCTGTTTTATTTATCTTTGAGCATTTAAACCTTTTATAAAAATGTGGTTTCATCACCATAATTACCTATGCATTATATGTCACCTCTCGAACAGTTTAGTTTTAACTTTTGAAAACCTTTGTTGTTTGCCTTTAAATTTAAATTCGAATCAGAATCGTTTGACCTAACCCGAGATTAGCAACAGTAATCATGGTGACATGACATCATTAGCAGGGGATTACTATAGCTTGATTATCCAGGCGTTGCATTTTCGGTGGCTACAGAGCCTTGCGGGGGTGGAACATCTGCTCTAGATTAACCCTTGATGGTTTCTCTATTTATAGAATTTTTTGGCATTGGTTTCACGCTAAGATGGGTCTCGAGGTGAGCACAACCCACCAGGGCAAGCCAGGCCCACCAGGCGTGCCCTGGTGGGTTGTGCCCTCCTTGTGGCTCTTTTGGCCCTCCCACGAAGCTTCGGGGGTCTATTTTGTTCCCAAAAAAATTGTCAAAAAGTTTCAGCTCATTTGGAGAACTTTCATTTCTGCACAAAAAACAACACCACGGTAGTTCTGCTGAAAACAACGTCAGTCCGGGTTAGTTCCATGAAAATCATACCAAAACCATATAAATTTGTTGTAAATATGGCATGAATACTTCATAAATTATAGATACGTTGGAGATGTATCAGCATCCCCAAGCTTAATTCCTACTCGTCGCCGAGTAGGTAAATGATAAAAGAAATAATTTATGAAGTGTGAATGCTAGCAAAGTGCATAAGTTTGATCAATGATAATTTCAATCACTTTTTCTAGCATCATAACAACAACTCTTTCTCATAAAACTTATCATGATAAAGTAGCAATTTAAAATGGAATTTTTGTTGTGGAATTCTACCTATCATATTCATCATAGACTCTTTCTTTTGTAGCATGGACATTTGGACTTGAATGATTCAAAGTAATAGTCTATAATTTGACATGAGGACATGAATACTCAAGCATATCACTAAGAAACCATGTCTTTCCAAATATCAACGCTAAAGTAAGTTATCCCTAGACCACCATGCTCAACCATTGATCCATTCATGAAACACACTCGCATATTAACTACACCCAATGCTCAAGTATGATCATAGTGCCCCCTAGTTGGTGCTTTATAAGAGAAGATGGAGACTCAAATTAAAAAATAAAAATTGAATAAAGTAAAATAAAGGCCCTTCATGGAGGGAAGTAGGGATTTGTAGAGGTGCCAGAGCTCAAAGCGAAAATTGAGAGATATTTTTTTAAGAGGCATACTTTTCCCACCAACGAAAATGACTGAGAGCTCGCATCACTTTCCATGCTACATATATCATAGGCGGTTCCCAAAAAGAAAATAAAGTTTATTCCTTTTTCCACCATACTTTCACTTTCCATGGCTAACCGTATCCACGGGTGCCCTCCATACCAACACTTTCCAAGGAATTTATTATTTGACAACATAAAGTAAATTCATTTTTCATTTTGGGACTGGGCGTCCCTAATACCTTTGCCTTACTCCTGTGTAATGACAAGTGAATAAAAACTCAACATGAGAATAACACATCTAGTATGGAAAATATTGGCCACCCCTCACCACCTCGCGAGGGGTACGAGCACACAAACGAGAAATTTATTTTGAAAATTAGAGATGAAACATACAAATTTGTTTAGAACGGCAAAATAATACCACATATAGGTAGGTATAGTGGACTCATGTGGTAAAACTGGTTTAAAGGATTTTAGATGAACAAGTAGTGATCATACTTAGTGCAAAATGAAGGCTAGCAAAAGGTTGATAAGTGACCAACCAAGAAATGAATAATCTCATAAGCGAGCATTGAGCATAATTAACACCGAATAATGCACCACAAGTAGGATGTAATTTCATTGCACAACTATTGACTTTCATGCTTGCATAGGGAATCACAAACCTTAACACCAATATTCTTACTAAAGCATAATTACTAACCAACATGACTCACATATCACTATCATCATATCTCAAAACTATTACAAAGAATCAAGTTTATTTTTTCCAATGATCTTCATGAAAGTTTTTATTATATCCTTCTTCGATGTCTATCACTTTGGAACTAATTTTCATGTGTTGCTTTTGATAAGCTCAAACAAATATAAGTGAAGATCATGAGCATAATATTTCTTTCTCTCAAATTAATTTAAGTGAAGCAAGAGAGAATTTCTTCAAAAAATACTAAAGCACACCATGCTCAAAAAAGATATAAGTGAAGCACTAGAGCAATTCCATAGAAAAGAGCTTTGTTGACGGGATGTGCGTGCTGTTTACATAGCCTCCCTGGCAACTATTTGAGGACTCTATTTTATTTAAAAACTTTCAGATCTAAGTATTTTATTAAAACAGCAAGAAAAACAATATAAAATGACATTCCAAGGATAGCACACATCATGTGCAGAAGCAAAAACTTAGGATCAACCGATACTAACCGATAATTGTTGGTGAAGAAAGGTGGGATGCCTACCGGGGCATCCCCAAGCTTAGATGCTTGAGACTTCTTGAAATATTATCTTGGGGTGCCTTGGGCATCCCCAAGCTTGAGCTTTTGTGTCTCCTTAATTCCTCTCATATCACGGTTTTCCTAAATCTCAAAAGTTCATTCACACAAAACTCAACAAGGACTCGTGAGATAAGTTAGTATAAACCAATGCAAAAACCTTATCATTCTCTACTGTAGCAAATCACTACAATTATTATTCAACATTGCATACTAAATGCCTATGCATGTTTAATACTCCTATCCTCAAATAGAATCATTAAACAAGAAAACATATGCAAACAATGCAAACATAAAAACAATTTGCCAAAACAGTATAGTCTGTAAGGAATGCAAGAGTATCAATAATTATCTAACACCAAAAGTTATGAAAATTTTCCAGACTGTAGAAAATTTATCAGAGTTCATTTTGGAAAAAAATTCAACATTTTATCACATTCTGAATTTTCTAGGGAATTTTTGCAACAGCGGTAAACTTTCTGCTTTCAAACAGCAACACGTAGACTTGCAAAATAAGCATAGTAAAGGCTATCAATGCCACTTTTATTGAAATAAAAGATGAAAAAAATTATTCTAAATAACATCAAGCAAATACTAACAAAAAAATTGATGCTCCAAGCAAAACACATATCATGTGACGAATGAAAACATAGCTCCAAGTGAGGTTACCGATAATGTTGAAGACGAAAGAGAGGATGCCTTCCAGGGCATCCCCAAGCATAGTTTCTTGGATATTCGTTGAATATTACCTTTGGGGTGCCTTGGGCATCCCCAAGCTTAGGGTCTTGTCACTCCTTATTCTCCTCATATCGACATCTCACCCAAAACTTGAAAACTTCAATCACACAAAACTTAACGGAACTTTGTGATATAGGTTAGTATGATAAAGAGCAAACCATTTCACTTTTGGTACTGTCAAAGACAATACTCATAATTGTTCTCACACAATTCCTACTGTAGCATATAATTTCCACAATTTATATTGAGCAATATAAGCCATGGAAACTAGAAAACAAGCAAACTATGCATTGAAAACAGAATCTGTCAAAAACAGAACAGTCTGTAGTAATATGGATAACTACCATACTTCTGCCACTCCAAAAATTATGAAAAAATTAGTACCACACCACGTGAGAAATTTGTATATTAAACTTCTGCAAAATGAATCAACTCAAAAGCACTCTTCTGTTAAAAATGAGAATTATTTTCGTGAAGGCAAAAGTTTCTGTTTTTCAGCAAGATCAAATCAACTATCACCCAACATGATCCCAAAGGCTTTACTTGGCACTTTATTGAAACAAAAGCAATAAAACATTATCAATACAGTAGCATAATCATGTGAACACACAAAAACAGTAAGTAAAAGTGTTGGGTTGTCTCCCAACAAGCGCTTTTCTTTAATGCCTTTTACCTAGGCATGATGAGTTCAATGATGCTCGCGCAAAGGATAAGAATTGAAACATAAAGAGAGCATCATGAATCACATGACAAGCACATTTAAGCCTAACCCACTTCCTATGCATAGGGATTTTGTGAGCAAATAATTCATGGGAACAAGAATCATCTAGCATAGGAAGGCAAAAGAAGCAAAACTTCAAGATTTTCAACACATAGAGAGGAAACTTGATATTATTGCAATTCCTACAAGCATAAGTTCCTTAATTTTCAGTAGCATCATGAATGAATTCAACAATATAACTATCACATAAAGCATTCTTTTCATGACCCACAAGCATAGAAATTTTACTACTCTCCACATAAGCAAATTTATTCTCATGAATAGTAATGGGAACAAACTCAACAAAGTAACTATCATAGGATTGAAAATTAAAATCATGATGAAAAGTTTCATGGTTATCATTATTCTTTATAGCATACATGTCATCACCATAATCATCATAGATAGCAACTTTGTTCTCACAATAATCAATTGAAACCTCTTCCGAAATAGTGGATTCATCACTAAATAAAGTCATGACCTCTCCAAATCCACTTTCATAATTATTACAATAAAATTCAACACCCTCCAGAATAGTGGGATCATTAGTACCTAGAGTTGACACTCTTCCAAACCCACTTTCATCAATATAATCATCATAAATAGGAGGCATGCTTTCATCATAATAAATTTTCTCATCGAAACTTGGGGTACTAAAAATATCATCTTCATCAAAAATAGCATCCCCAAGCTTGTAGCTTTGCATATCATTAGCATCATGAATATTCAAAGAGTTCATACTGATAAAATTGAAATCATGCTCATCAAAAAAATAGTTTGTGCCAAACATTTTATTGACTTCTTATTCTAATAACTGAGCACAAGTTTCCGATCCATCATTTTCAAGAAAAATATTATGAAGATGATCAAGAATATGATGAACCTCAATTCCATTTTTTTGTAGTTTTCTTTTTATAAACCAAACTAGTGATAAAACAAGAAAATAAAAGATTAAATTGCAAGATCTAAAGATATACCTTCATGCACTCACCTGCCTGGCAACGGCGCCAGAAAAGGGTTTCATGTCTACTACGCAACTTTATTCTTGTAGACTCGTGTTGGGCCTCCAAGCGCAGAGTTTTGTAGGACGGTAGCAATTTTCCCTCAAGTGGATGACCTAAGGTTTATCAATCCGTGGGAGGTGTAGGATGACGATGGTCTCTCTCAAACAACCCTGCAACCAAATACAAGAAATATCTTATGTCCCCAACACACCCAATACAATGGAAAATTGTATAGGTGCACTAGTTCAGCGAAGAGATGGTGATAAAATTGTATATTGATGGTAGAAATATATTATTTATAATCTGAATAAATAAAAAAGCAAGGTAGCAATTGATAAACACAGAGCACAAACGGTATAATTGGATCCGTACTTTCGCTAGTACAATTGATAAACACAGAGCAAATCCCCGCTTCCCTCTGCGAAGGGCCTATCTATTTGTTTTTATTGCTGAGTCATCATCTTGTTATAAAAACACCAGTTAGAGAGCACCACTTTCATTTGTATGTGTTGTTATTAATTGATATTGAGTATGACTGTGACCGGTTCTCTTTTGCCATGAATTACAATGTCTAGTCAGTCCTTAATCTTCAGGGGTGCTCTGCATTTATGTTTTACGGTCTCAGAAAGGGCTAGCGAGATACCATCTTGTTGTATCATATCATGATTGTTTTGAAAAAGTGTTGTCATCCGAGATTTATTGTTATTGCTCGCTAGTTAATTATGCCATTGATATGAGTAAATGTGAGACATAAATGTTATTGTGAATATGGTTAGTTCATAATCTTTGTTGAAAACCTAAATGCTTACTTTACATATTTGCAACAACAAGATCAAACCGAGTTTGTAAAAGTTTTTCTTTATCACTTTCAGTTTGTCAACTGAATTGCTTAAGAACAAACAATGGGTTAAGCTTGGGGGCGTTGATACATCTCCATCGTATATACTTCTCCAAGCTCTTTTGCCCTTGTTTTGGACTCTAATTTGCATGATTTGAATGGAACTAACCCGGACTGACGCTGTGTTCAGCAGAATTGCCTTGGTGTTATTTTTGTGCAGAAATAAAAGTTCTCGGAATAACCTGAAACTTCACGGAGAATATTTTTGGAATAAATAAAAAATATTGGCGAAAGAATCAACCAGAGGGGACCCACCGGCTATCCACAAGGGTGGAGGGCGTGCCCCTGCCTTGTGGGTCCCCTAGATCTCCACTGACCTCAATTCCAACTCCATATATTCTCGTTCGGGGAGAAAAACAATTAGAGAGAAGGATTCATCGCGTTTTACGATACGGAGCCACCGCCACCTGATGTTCTTCATCGGCAGGGCAGATCTGGAGTCCGTTCGGGGCTCCAGAGAGGGGAAATCGTCGCCATCATCATCACCAACCTTCCTCCATCACTAATTTCATGATGCTCACCGCCGTGCGTGAGTAATTCCATCGTAGGCTTCCTGGATGGTGATGGGTTGGATGAGATTTATCATGTAATCAAGTTAGTTTTGTTAGGTTTGATCCCTAGTATCCACTATGTTATGAGATTAATGTTGCTATGACTTTGCTATGCTTAATGCTTGTCACTAGGGCCGAGTGCCATGATTTCAGATGTGAACCTATTATGTTTTCATGAATATATTTGTGTTCTTGATCCTATCTTGCAAGTTGTAGACAACTATTACGAGTTATGATCCGCATACCCCAAGGTGAAAATAATTGGGATTCTTTCCTGTGATTACCGTAGTTTGAGGAGTTCATGTATTCACTAAGTGCTAATGCTTTGGTCTGGTTCTCTATTAAAAGGAGGCCTTAATATACCTTAGTTTCCCCCGCTGCCACGGGACGGTAGGACAAAAGATGTCATGCAAGTTCTTTTCCATAAGCATGTATGACTATATTCGGAATACATGCGTACATTATATTGATGAATTGGAGCTAGTTCTATGTCACCCTAGGTTATAACTGTTGCATGATTAATGACATCTGACATAATTATCCATCATTGTTCCATTTCCTACGTGCTTTTCACATATTGATCTTTGCTATGTTACTTTGTCGTAACCATTGTTACAATTGCTACGAAACTACTACTGTTACTTTTATCATCGTTACCGTTACTTCCATACTACTTTGCTACTAAATACTTTGTTGCAGATATTAAGTCTTCCAGGTGTGGTTGAATTGACAACTCAGCTGCTAATACTTGAGAATATTCTTTGGCTCCCCTTGTGTCGAATCAATAAATGTGGGTTGAATACTCTACCCTCGAAAACTGTTGCGATCCCCTATATTTGTGGGTTGTCAATCATCTCCAAATGATAGCTTGAATGTGTTGGTTTCAGCATGCTGTTAAAGAAGATATAAAATGGAAGGGAATGTTACCTACAACAGGCTTAACAACCATCAAATATTGCAATTCAAACTGGTATTGTTGAAAATGAATAGAACGTAGGTCATGCTTAAACATCACACTAGATAAATGTGTAAAACTGAAATAAAGGTCATGTGTTAACTACACCAGGCATAACTGGAACCAAATATAGCCGTTCAAACTGGTATTGATGCAATCGAGAAGCATAATTCCGACTTGCACATAATGAACATCACATTGTGAATAACTGAATTAAACAAGCATAAATGATCAGTATAACAACCAAATATAGCATTGAAAACTGGACAGAGTCTCACTTCAACCAACCTAACAAGCGAAGACATATAAACAGATCATATGCTTGAAAACTGGACAAACGCTCACTGCAACCAACCTAACAAGCAAATGCAGTTAAACAAGCCATCTGCTTGAAAACTGGACAAATGCTCACTTCAACCAACCTAATAACCAAATATAGATAAATGAGGCCTCTGGTTGATAACTGGACAAATTCTCACTGCAACCAACCTAACAACCAAATATAGATAAACAAGGCATCTGCTCGATAACTAGACAAATGCTCACTGCAACCAACCTAACAACTAAATATAGATAAACAAGGCATCTACTCAGTATAAATAACCAAATATAGCCATTCGTGAAACTGAAGTGGACAATTCATACTTAAACATCACATAGCCCTATTGAACATTACATTTTTGCATAACTGAAATAATTAAACACGGCACAGTTAAAACATCACATGGCAAAAGCTACTACAAAAAAGGGCACGAGTTGGCAAGCTAGCAAAGGTAAGATTTGCTGATAGGATGTTGCCTCACATGTCATGGATGGGATGCTTCCAGTTGGAAGAGCACAGACCCATGGAGTGCTCTCTGATGTCCCAGATGGGTTGTTTCACCTTGGAAGAACCTTTGTGGGTGCCCTCCTCGTGGTCGTGGTCGATGAGATCTGACTGGGCAATTGAGGATCCCAAGCCGCCGCCTTAGAACGTGTCCTTCAGAAATGAAAAAATGGGCTCAATGGCATACAAGGATCTCAAATCCTTGACCGCGTGGCAGCGGAGATCAGCGGCAAGGCCGTCAAAGAGGTCAGCGGTGGTTGAACCAAAGAGGTTGGGGATGGTCCACTTAACCTGTCACATGGCCCACGTGAAGCCGTCATTGTCGACGAGCTTGATGTCATAGCCAACTTTCCAGAGATACAGTAATACGCTAGCCCGCTGATGTCAAACCTTCGTCATGGCAACGTAGTCAACGTCTTTGCCGTCTTCCACGGCGAGGTGTTGCTCTGGGATCAACATGCCGGGGCGAACGGCGGCTACCTCGCCAATGTCTGCCGGAGAGGCCATGATAAACCTCTTCTTGGCCGAACGCTCGTTGAGCTCCCCGGGATATGTGGTCGAGCTTAGGCTGCGACATTCTAGAGCAGGGGATGTGGAATTGGCGAGGAGGGACATCGCAGGCCTCACCTAAAAACTCAGGGGAGTGAGGCGACGGTATGGGAATCGCTGGGTAACCTGAACTTTGTTATCTAAGCTAGGAGAAATAGGCAAACCGAGAGGGGTTGGCGGCGGCAGCGAGCTAGGTTTGAGGGGGGGAGGGGGTGGGTGGGAAGGCTATGGAGGGGGGTGGTGTTTGAGGATACGCCGCGACTACTGAAAATTTTAGTAATGGTGGGTTGAGATGGTGGTGGATGAGGGAGGGCGACGGATCAAATGCCTCGCTACAGCAATTTTACTATAAGGTCAGTGCTGGAGGAGTGGGGGCGACGGTTGAAGTACGGCGGCTACTAAAATTTGGGTAAAGGAATTGATGCAGGGCGGGAGTACCCAAGATTGCACACGGTCCAATAAGAATATGCGTGTATGATAATAAGGAAAAGCGGCGGAACCACTGATTTTTGCAATGCTCAAGGCGGGTAGTTTGTTTTTAGATTTCTAACTAGTTGGTCTATCGTACACGGTTTGTCCTAATTTTCAGACGCGGACGTGGAATTCAATCTGAATAAACTACCCACCTTTAGCTTGCGTAGGTGGTGATTTTACAGTGCACTAGCATCGCACAAGGTTAAGCTAGTACCTCCACCTTTCCTCGCGCTTGCGCAATCATGGTGATTCAGAGCGCACTTGCATCACACACGGTTAAGCCAGTACACGCGTGTCCATTGAGCGTCATTCGAGTCTTTGCAGCAAAAAAAGTTAGAGAGGATTAGAAGACAACCACACTAGCATGTGGCCCAAATATATATGAGTGAAAAGGGTGGTCTGTGATGTTAAAAATTCCAATGCAGAAGTTTGACCGCGTGGGCCCACTGTTGGGCACGTCGTCGAAGATCGATGAGAGGGGCCAGAAGTCAAGAACCACCTGGAAGTGGCCAAATATATGTTGGAATATAGGGTGTGATGTTTAAAACTTTAAATACAAAATGCACAACTTTGGTGGCATCTGCCTCACAAACCTGAAAGCACCCTTGGATATATCTATAATGACATAATGTCGTAGCTACCTAGCTTGGGTGCTTGACCCACCTCCCACTTCGTGTCAGCGGGGCGGATGCATGTAATGATACTTTTTGTCATACATGCATTTCGCCATGACCTACCATAAGAAGGACCAGTGAATCTACCGCTTGGTCAAATGAAAACTAATGTTGTCGATAAAAAAATGGATAGAATGTATATATAAACCGCTTGGGCCAATAGATTGAACCATCATAAAAAATCGCACGAGAGGGACCGCAAAACCAGCATTGCCTGCATGCGACCCAAAATGATGTACGTTGGAAGGGGTGATGTGTGTTTTCAACATCGAATAATGTACAATTTAGATGTGGCGCCTGCCTCTCGATACAGACAACAACCATGAAAGCCAGGTAGTTAAGGACGAGATACGCAGGGTACGGTGTCGGTCGAACCCAGCAATCCGAGCGTATGGGAGGGAATCCTGACAATGCATGAGCTTGAGCTTTGGTTGAACGACATGTGAGTGATGAGGACATCAATATCATTGTTACACCAACAGCCCCTTCTACTATACATACTGGACCAATTACTAGAGCTCATGCATGCCAATTGAATTACCAGGTACTTTCTTTTCTTGGTAATGATTCTAGTGTTCATGAGAATATGATGTTGCCTAAATTCGATACAATTGTTTTGCTTACAAATGAAGGGCCTAGCACGAACATGAGGGATGAACACTGGACCAAATTCAAGCATGGAGATGATGGCATGTGCAAGGGGAACAAGAATGGAGTTTCAAGTGATGAATTCAGGACTTTCAAGCCACCATAATGAGTGCATGAAGGCTTGGACGAAATATACAAGATGCCACTTCCTAAATTTCGTCCAGAGGATATTATAGGTGCTGCATCGCCTTATTATTGGGCCAGGCCCATGTAATTTCGAAATACTTGAGTATAGGCTATTTTTAGAGTGCGTATGTATGGGGAAACAAGAGTTAGGGTTGGTTTCGGACCCCTCCTTCAAGGGCCACGAAATCCCTTCCCCCTCTTCCGCCATATATGGAGCCCTTAGGGCGCGGTTTAGACTTTGGGTTTTGCTTAGATAAAAAGTTCGCCATAGCTGCAACTTCGCGTACTTCATTTGTGTTAACCGACCAGACCAAGGCGTCACAGAACCCCACCTTCATTAATAAAGCTTTCCTCTTATATTCGCAATATCCAGATTGCAATTTCAGTTTCTTGCTTGTTCTTCGTTTGCGTGTAGGAAACAGACCCTCGTGGTCAAGTTGATTGTACTCCGGCATGGTCAATAACCTCTCGGAGTCGGTTTAGCAATTACTAAGGCACGACGTCTTTGCACGATCGTAGTCGGATCATCAAAGTCTACTCCACCAAAAATGATAGCCACCATCTCATCGAAAGATGGGACACCTTTGCCTCTATCAAGTGGTATCAGATTTCCAGGTTGCTCAGTGAGATTTTCCAGTTTTTCGTAGTTTAGATCGAGTCTGTTCTTCATACCTATAGTATACGAAAAGCCAAAAAAATTTAGGGTTAGTTCATCATATCTGAACCAATCTGAGCCTTTGCATAATATTTTTAGAGTTTTACTTCGTTGAATTTGCGGTTGCATCGTCGTGTCGAGCTGCTAGTCATAGAGTCTAGTCTTTTAGAGTTTCAAGTTATGTTCACAAGTTGTCACGCCGCCGCCGCACCATCGTCATCGCTCCTGCCATATACCACCACCACCAACATATTCCTTACCGCTGCCATATACATCAACCTGTCCACCACCAATCCAACTCCACATATACATCCGCCTGTCCACCACCAATCCGAGTCCACATATACATCCGCCTGTCCACCACCTATCCGAATCAACATATACATCTTCCTGTCCACCACCAATTCGAGTGTTTTCATTTGTTTTCGAGATCCATCTATTTTCAGATTCATGTTTCCTTGCTTGAGTAGGTTTCGGAAAAAAGAACTCTGGAGACCCCCGGGCAGTTTTTAGGCCAAAATTTCGGCAGGTGAAAATATTTTTCCTATCCTGTTTTTTTGTCTTTTCTGAGTCTTTTGAGACAGGTGCCATCATAGTGATTTTTATCGCACTTTTTGGTCGTCGCTGCCCCGTTTTCCAAAAAAATAGTCAAAAAAAATTCGTGCCTATCTTGTTATTTTGACCTGCGAAGAGTTTTGAGACACTCGGCATTATAGTCATTTTTTGCAAAAAAAAAAGAGGGCAAAAAATGAAAAAAAATCAGAGTGTGCTTTTTCTTTGTTTACATGCCGCGCCAGGTTTTGTTAGTGTTCTAGGCTCGCGTCTCTAGTATGGTCTAGCCTAGGACCAGCACAGTACCGTCGTTGAGCGTTTATTCAACTTTGCATTTCTGAATTGATTATTGCTGACCTTTTTGCTACCATATATCAAGCCTTCCCAGCTCCACATACATCTACACCGTGCGTTTGACACCACCTGGCAATCGCTCTGTCCAAGCTTTGAGAGTTTTGACTACAATGGTTGCCGATCACCACCTGCTACTGGGTAAGAACTGGTAAGAATTTGAGATTTGGTTGACGGATTTGTGACACCCAGCCACTTTCTAGTAGTCTGTAGGATCAAAATCTTGTGTGTTTCTATTACTGCTAACCATGGCAGGACCACAAGCTGACGAGATTGACTGAGAGAACATGCCGAAGAAGGAGCTTCATGATAAATTTCAGCAAATGTCGAGTCAACAGGTGGAAGACATGATGGCTAGCTTTGGAAAGGCACTGGAGAGGATTGATGACATTGAGAAGACAATTGGCACCAAGTTGGACGCCAAGTTTGATGAAGTACTACTTACGCCTTCCGTAACCGCCACCGTCATCAGCTGCCCCATTGCAACAACATCAACGACCACCTCCACGTCGCGATCTACCAGGGCGTGCGCAACATATTCCTCTTGAGCCAGGACAAACTTATGGTGCCGCTGCTACTGCTATTGATGCTTCTGTAGCTCCTGCTGCTACTGCAGAGGTGGAGTACTATTACGAGGATGAGGTTGATCAAAATCAGAACTACGTGCAACCACCAGCACCAAGTCGACCTCATGCATATCATCGCAACAGTAGGGCTGGACCACCACCTCAGGTACGAGATTATGACCATATTCCTAAAGTAAAATTGAATATTCCAAAGTTTGAGGGTAGATACATTCCTGATGTATATCTTACTTGGGAGTTAGAAGCTGAACAATGTTTCACATGCTTACAATATCCTGAGGATAGACGTGTTGCTGCTACTGTTTGTGAATTCACTAGTTTTGCTTTTGTTTGGTGGTCTGAACATTATAGATTATATCATGATAATATCCCTACTACTTGGGCTGCTTTGAGAACTGCTATGTGTACACGTTGGGTTCCACCATATTATCAATGTGAATTACTTCAAAAACTGCAGCATTCGAGACAAGGAAAAAATTCTTTAGAGGAGTATTATTAGGAATTACAAACTGTCATGATTAGATGTGGTATTGTTGAAGATAATGAAGCTATGCTTGCACATTTTATTGGTGGTTTAAATAGAGAGATTCATACCATTTTAGTGTATAAGGAGTATAATAATATCACTCGTTTATTCCATCTTGCTTGCAAAGCTGAACGTGAAGTGCAGGATCGACATGCATTGGCGTGAACTAACTTTTCTGCAGGTCGACCATCATCATTGACACCGCGTTCATCCTCTACTTCCACATGTTCTACTGCATCGGCACATCCGTCAGTTGCCAACTCCAACCGTGATACAAGACAACAGGCACAACCACCACTATCTGCCGAGAGCACACCTACCAGGGCTGCATAGAGCTCTTCTTCATCCATGGCATCAACAGGGCACACGCATGATATTATTTGTCGTCGTTGTAAGGATAGAGGTCACTATGTGAGAGAATGCCAATCTCCGCGCGTTATGATTACTACTGAGGATGGTGGGTATGAGTCCTCTAGTGACTATGATGAGGAGACTTTGGCTCTTATTACAAGTGAAGAACACGGTGGAGATGATTCTGATCATGAGACGCAATACATGGCTGCTGAAGATGCTGACAGGTATGAAAGTTTAGTTGCTCAACATGTTTTGAGTGTGTAGGTCACATAAGCTGAGCAAAATAAGAGGCATAATTTGTTCCATACAAAGGGAGTTGTGAAGGAACATTCTGTTCGCGTCATCATAGATGGAGGGAGCTGCAACCACTTGGCTAGCATGGATATGGTGGAGAAGCTATCTCTCACCACAAGACCACATCCACATCCTTACTACATCTAATGGTTCAACAACAGCAGCAAGGTTAAGGTAACACGTACTATTCGTGTGCATTTTAGTATCTCTACATATGCTGATTATGTTGATTGTGATGTGGTACCCATGCAAGCATGTCCCTTATTACTTGGTAGACCATGGCAATTTGATAAAAATTCTGTACACCATGGTAGAAACAATCATTATACTCTTTTTCATAAGGATAAACATATTAGTTTGCTTCCTATGACTCCTGATTCCATTTTGAAAGATGATATTAATAGAGCTAATAATGCAAAACAGGATAAAAATAAGAGTGAAAATCAGATTGTGGCAAAAGAATTTGAGCAACAAATGAAGCCTAATAATAAACCACCTAGTGTTGCTTCTGAAATTAAATTGAAAAGTGCATTTTACTTACTACCCAATCTGATGTTGATGAGCTAGATTTCAGCAAATCTGTTTGCTATGCTTTTGTGTGCAAAGAGGCATTATTTTCATTCAAAGACGTGCCTTCCTCTTTGCCTCCTGCTGTCACTAACATTTTGCAGGAGTTCGCTAACGTCTTTCCACAAGGCGTGCCACCGGGATTACCACCTATCGCGGGATTGACCATCAGATTTACTTAATTCCCGGTGCTTCGCTACCAAACCGTGCGCCATACCATACCAATCCAGAGGAGACGAAGGATATTATGCATCAAGTATAGCAGCTGCTTGACAAAGGTTATATAAGTGAATCTCTTAGTCCTTGTGCTTTTCCTATTATACTAGTGCCAAAAAAAGGATGGTACGTCGCGCATGTGTGTTGATTGTAGAGGCATTAATAATATTACTATTCATTATCGTCATTATGTTCCTAGGCTAGATGATATGCTTGGTGAATTGAGTGGCTCTACAATATTCTCCAAAGTTGATTTGCGTAGTGGACACCATCAAATTCGTATGAAATTGGGAGATGAATGGAAAACAACATTTAAAACTAAGTTTGGTTTATATGAGTGGTTAGTCATGCCTTTTGGGTTAACTAATGCACCTAGTACTTTCATGAGATTAATGAACGAAGTTTTACGTGCTTTCGTTGGACGATTTGTGCTAGTCTATTTTGATAATATACTGATTTATAAAAAATCTTTGGAAGAACATTTGGAACATTTACGTGATGTTTTTATAGCTCTACATGATGCATGTTTGTGCGATAACCTTGGGAAGTGCACCTTTTGCACCGACTGAGTATTGTTACTCCACAGGGAATTGAAGTTGATAAAGCCAAGATTGAAGCTATTGAGAGTTGGCCCTAGCCCAAAATGGTCACACAAGTGAGGAGTTTTCTTGGACTCACTAGTTTCTATAGGCGTTTTGTAAGAGATTTTAGTACCATTGCTACACCTCTCAATGAGCGTACAAAGAAGGATGTGCCTTTTGTTTGGGGTACCGCACAAAATAAGACTTCACGGTATTGAAAGATAAGTTGACACATGATCCTTTACTCCAACTTCCTGGTTTTAATAAGACTTTTGAGCTTGAATGTGATGCTAGTGGAATTGGATTAGGAGGTGTGTTATTACAAGATGGCAACCCTGTTGCATACTTTTCTGAAAAATTGAGTGGGCCTAGTCTGACCTATTCTACGTATGATAAAGAATTATATGCTCTTGTTCGGACCTTAGAAACATGGCAACATTATTTATGGCCCAAAGAATTTGTTATACATTCTGATCATGAATCTTTGAAACACATTAAAAGTCAAGCAAAACTGAACCGTAGACATGCTAAATGGGTTGAATTCATTGCGACTTTCCCTTATGTCACTAAACACACGAAGGGTAAACAAAATGTTATTTCTGATGCATTGTCTCGTCGTTATAGTATGCTTTCACAACTTGACTTTAAAATATTTGCTTTGGAGACCATCAAAGATCAATATGTGCATGATGCTGAATTTAAAGATGAATTGCAGAATTGTAAAGTAGGGAGAACATGGAACAAGTTAGTCGTTAATGATGGATTTGTGTTTCAAGCTAACAAGCTATGCATAACAGCTAGCTCTGTTTGTTTTTGTTGTTGCAGGAGGCGCATGGAGGAGGATTAATGGTATGCTTTGGCGTGAAGAAGACAATGGATATACTTGATACACATTTATTTTGGCCAAAGATGAGATGGGATGTTGAGCGTTTTGTTGCTCCCTGCACTACATGTCAAAAAGGTAAGTCATGACTCTATCCTCATAGTTTATATATGCCTTTGCATGCACCAAGTGTTCCTTGGTAGGATATATCTATGGACTTTGTTTTAGGTTTACCTCGAACAAAGAAGGAGAGGGATAGCATATTTGTTGTCGTGGATAGATTTTCAAAAATGGCACACTTCATACCATGTCATAAAAGCGATGCTACTGCTAATGTTGCTAATTTGTTCTTTCGTGAAATTATTCGCTTCCATGGTGTGCCAAATACTTTTGTTTCAGATCATGATACTAAATTTCTTAGCCAATTTTGGAGATGTTTTGGGCTAAGTTGGGGTCTAAACTGCTTTTTGGTACTACTTGTCACCCCCAAACTGATGGACAAACTGAAGTAGTTAATAGAACATTGTCTACTATGCTTAGGGCTGTTTTGAAGAATAACAAGAAAATGTAGGAAGAATGCTTTCCTCATATTGAATTTTCTCATAATCGTTCGCTGCATTCTACTACTAAGATGTGCCCTTTTGAAATTGTGTATGGTTTCCTACCACGTGCACCTATTGATTTCTTGCCTCTTCCTTCTTCGGAGAAGGTTAATTTTGATGCTAAGCAACATGTTGAATTGATCTTAAAAATGCATGAGTTTACTAAGGAAAACATTGAGCGTATGAATGCTAAATATAAACTTGCTGGAGATAAAGGCAGAAAACATGTTGTCTTTGGACCTGGAGATCTTGTTTGGTTACATTTGCGTAAGGATAGGTTTCCTGATTTGTGCAAATCGAAGCTAATGCCATGTGTTGTGGTCCTTTTAAGGTGTTAGAGAAAATAAATGATAATACATATAAACTTGAGCTGCCTGCAGATTTTGGGGTTAGTCCCACTTTTAACATTGCAGATTTGAAGCCTTATTTGGGTGAGGAAGACGAGCTTCCGTCGAGAACGAATTCATTTCAAGAAGGGGAGGATGATGAGGACATCAATACCATTGTTACACCCACAGCCCCTGCTACTATACATACTGGACAAAGAAGGGGAGGACCAATTACCAGGTACTTTCATTTCTTGGTAATGATTCTAATGTTTATGAGAATATGTTGTTGCCTAAATTGGATAATTTGTTTTGCTTACAAATGAAGGGACTAGCATGGACAAGAGGGGTGAACACTGGAGCAATTTCAAGCATGGAGATGATGGCATGCGCAAGGGGAACAAGAATGGAGTTTCTAGTGATGATTTCAGGAATTTGAAGCCACCATAATGAGTGCATGAAGACTTGGACGAAATATACAAGATACCACTTCCTAAATTTCGTCCAGAGGCTATTATAGGTGCTGCGTCGATTATTATTGGGACATGCCCATGTAATTTCAAAATACTCGAGTATAGGCTATTTTTAGAGTCGGTATGTGTGGGGAAACAAGAGTGAGGGTTGGTTTCGGACCCCTCCTTTAAGGGCCACGGAATTCCCCCCTCTTCCTCCATATATACAACCCTTATGGTGCCGTTTAGACTTTGGGTTTTGTTTAGATTAAAAGTTCACCATAGCTGCAAGTTCGTGTACTTCGTTTGTGTTCAATATTAGCAAAATATTTATTCTAATAACACTTCCAAACTGCACGCTCAACATAAGCGCATTGTCTTTACGTTGGCATTGCAATGCCTCATGGGAGAACTGCTTCATTTTCTGGCGGTCCACCCGCGTTTTCTGTGTGGAATCGGGTGTTGCGGGATGATTTAATTTGTTTCTTGATCTCATTTGACCTTTATTCTTTGTAATTTACAGGAAAAGCGACTAGAATGTTTGCAAATCAAGCGATTTGGTGGACGTGCTTTTCTCTGTTTGTCCGTGTTCGCGTCGGATGTGATTTTTTTGTGCTCGGATGTTGTTTGTTAGTAGGAATTCTTTGATTGCGTTCATTTTAATCGGTCTGTTTACTCTACAATTTGTAATTTTTTAGGAGTTAGTTTCCAATTCCTATGAATTTGATTGTGTGGCGGGTGAGCTTCGTCCGCTCCTCTGTTCTTATTGATTTTTTTGGATTTTGTGCGTCGATGCATTTTTGAATCTTGTAATTACTGTCACTGTTGGTTTGAATTCATTGTATTGCGGGTATAATCCACATTTTTTGAATTGCATTTTTTAAATAGAAGTTGATGTTGTTCGTCCGGTTGCCATGTGTTCCATGTAATTTTTTGTGGGGTATTTTTTGATAGTTTAGTGGTTGGACAATTTTTAGGCGAGTTATGGAAGTGGGAGTGTATTGGCACCTCTGTTAGTCTATGATACGTCTCCAACATATCTGTAATTTTTGATTGCTCCATCCTATATTATCTATTGTTTTGGACTATATTGGGCTTTATTTTCCACTTTTATATTACTTTTGGGACTAACCTATTAACCGGAAGCCCAACCTGTAATTGTTTTTTTGCCTATTTCAGTGTTTCGAAGAAACGGAATATCAACCGGAGTCCAAACGGAATAAAATCTTCAGGAACGTGATTTTCTCATCGGATAAGACCCATGAGACTTAGATCCTCCATCAAGAAAGCTCCAAGGCGGCCACGAGGGTGGAGGGCGTGCCCCCCCTAGGGCGCGCCCCCTACCTCGTGGGCCCCTCGAGGCTCCACCGATGTACTTCTTCCTCCTATATATACCTCACGCATTCGTCCGATCGATACGGAGCCAAAAACTAATTCCACCACCGCAACTTTCAGATCCACGAGATCCCATCTTGGGGCCTGTTCTGGAGCTCCGTCGAAAGGGGAATCCACCACGGAGGGCTTCTACATCATCATCATAGCCTCTCCGATGAAGTGTGAGTAGTTTACTTCAGACCTTTGGGTCCATAGTTAGTAGCTAGATGGCTTCTTCTATCTTTTTGGATCTCAATACAATGTTCTCCCCCTCTCTCGTGGAGATCTATTCGATGTAATCTTCTTTTTGCGGTGTGTTTGTTGAGACTGATAAATTGTTGGTTTATGATCAAGATTATCTATGAGCAATATTTGAATCTTTTCTGAATTCTTTTATGTATGATTGAGTTATCTTTACCAGTCCCTTTGAATTATCCGTTTGGTTTGGCCAACTAGATTGGTAGTTCTTGCAATGGGAGAAGTGTTTAGCTTTGGGTTCAATCTTGCGGTGTCCTTTCCCAGTGACAGTAGGGGCAGCAAGGCACGTATTGTGTTGTTGCCAACGAGGATAACAAGGTGGGGTATTTATCATATTGCATGAATTTATTCCTCTACATCATGTCATCTTGCTTAAGGCGTTACTTTGTTTTCATTAACTTAATACTCTAGATGCATCTTTGGATAGCGGTCGATGAGTGGAGTAATAGTAGTAGATGCGGCAGGAGTCGGTCTACTTGTCTCGGACGTGATGCCTATATACATGATCATACCGAGATACTCTCATAACTATGCTCAATTCTATCAATTGCTCAACAGTAATTGCTCACCCGCCGTAAAATACCTATGCTCTTGAGAGAAGCCACTAGTGAAATCTATGGCCCCCGGGTCTATTTTCATCATATTAATCTTCCTATGCTTTATTATTGCTTTACTCTTTACTTTGCCTTTTATTTTACTTTGCATCTTTATAGCAAAAAAATACCAAAAATATTATCTATCATCTCTATCAGATCTCACTCTCGTAAGTGACCGTGAAGGGATTGACAACCCCTATTCGTGTTGGTTGCGAGGAGCTATTTGTTTTGTGTAGGTACAAGGGACTTGCGCGTGGCCTCCTACTGGATTGATACCTTGGTTCTCAAAAACTGAGGGAAATACTTACACTACTCTTCTGCATCATCCTCTCCTCTTCGGGGAAAACCTATGCAAGCTCAAGACGTAGCAAGAAGGATTTCTGGCGCCGTTGCCGGGGAGTCTATGCACAAGTCAACATACCAAGTACCCATCACAATCCCTTATCTCTCACATTACATTATTTGCCATTTGCCTTTCGTTTTCCTCTCCCCCACTTCACCCTTGCCGTTTTATTCGCCCTCTCTTTCCTAATCTCCTCCTCTGTTTCTGTTTTCCTTTCTCTCGTTCGCTTGTTTGCTAGTGTGTTGGATTGCTTGCTTGTCACTATGGCTCAAGATAATACCAAATTGTGTGACTTTACCAATAGCAACAATAATGATTTCCTTAGCACTCCGATTGCTCCTCTTGCTAATACTGAATCGTGTGAAATCAATACTGCTTTGTTGAATCTCGTTATGAAATATCAATTCGTCGGCCTTTCTGGTGAAGATGCCGCTACTCATTTAAATAGCTTCGTGGATTTGTGTGATATACAAAATAAGAAAGATGTTGACAATGTTGTTGTTAAATTGAAGCTATTCCCTTTTTCGCTTAGAGATCGTGCTAAAGCTTGGTTTTCGTCTTTGCCTAAAAATAGTATTGATTCTTGGAACAAGTGCAAAGATGATTTTATCTCTAAGTGTTTTCCTCCCGCTAAGATCATCTCTCTTAGAAACGATATTATGAATTTTAAGCAACTTGATCATGAACATGTTGCACAAGCTTGGGAGAGAATGAAATTAATGATACGTAATTGCCCTACTCATGGTTTGAATTTGTGGATGATTATACAAAAATTTATGCGGATTGAATTTTGCTTCTAGAAATCATTTAGATTCGCCGCTGGAGGAACTTTTATGGAAATCACTTTAGGAGATGCTACTAAACTCCTAGATAATATTATGGTTAATTATTCTCAATGGCACACTGAAAGATGTACTAATAAAAAAGTGCATGCGATAGAAGAAATCAATGTTTTGAGTGGAAAGATGGATGAACTTATGAAATTATTTCCTACTAAGAGTGTTTCTTCTGATCCTAATGATATGCCTTTGTCTACTTTGATTGAGAATAATAATGAATCTATGGATGTGAATTTTGTTGGTAGGAATAATTTTGGTAACAACGCTTATAGAGGGAATTTTAATCCTAGGCCTTATCCTAGTAATCCTTCTAATAATTATGGAAATTCCTACAACAACTGTTATGGAAATTTTAATAAGATGCCCTCTGAATTTGAGAATAGTGTTAAAGAGTTTATGAATTCACAAAAGAATTTTAATGCTTTTGCTTGAAGAGAAATTACTTAAAGTTGATGAATTGGCTAGGAATGTTGATAGAATTTCTCTTGATGTTGATTCTTTAAAGCTTAGATCTATTCCTCCTAAGCGCGATATCAATGAGTCTCTCAAAGCCATGAGAATTTCCATTGATGAGTGCAAAGAAAGAACCGCTAAGATGCGTGCTATGAAAGATGCCTTTATTAAAGCGTGTTCTTCCAATTCCCATGAAAATCAAGATGAAGATCTAAAAGTTATTGATGTGTCCCCTATCAAATCCTTGTTTTGCAATATGAATGTTGATAATGATGAGATTGAATATGAGTCACCTTTACCTAGAATGCGTTCTAAAAATTCGGAGCTTTTAGTATGATGCTAAAATTGATAAAAGTGGGATTGAAAAAAGTAAAACCTTAGATGTTGCTAAACCCACTATTTTGGATTTCAAGGAATTTAATTATGAAAGTTGCTCTTTAATTGATTGTTTTTCCTTGTTACAATCCGTGCTAAATTCTCCGCATGCTTATAGTCAAAATAAAGCGTTCACTAAACATATCGTTGATGCCTTAATGCAATCTTATGAGGAAAAACTTGAGTTGGAAGTTTCTATCCCTAGAAAACTTTATGATGAGTGGGAACCAACTATTAAAATTAAGATTAAGGATCATGAATTCTATGCTTTATGTGATTTGGGTGCTAGTGTTTCCACTATTCCCAAAACTTTGTGCGATTTGCTAGATTTCCGTGATTTTAATGAATGCTCTTTAAACTTGCACCTTGCGGATTCCACTATTAAGAAACCTATGGGAAGAATTAATGATGTTCTTATTGTTGCAAATAGGAATTATGTGCCCGTAGACTTTATCGTTCTTGATATAGATTCAATCCTTCATGTCCTATTATTCTTGGTAGACCTTTCCTTAGAACGATTGGTGCAATTATTGATGTGAAGGAAGGGAATATTAGATTCCAATTTCCATTAAAGAAAGGCATGGAACACTTCCCTAGAAAGAAAATAAAATTACCATATTAATCTATTATGAGAGCCACTTATGGATTGCCTACCAAAGATGGCAATACCTAGATCTATCCTTACTTTTATGCCTAGCTAGGGGCGTTAAACGATAGCGCTTGTTGGGAGGCAACCCAATTTTATTTTTAGTTTTTTTAGTTTTTGTTTCTGTTTAGGAATAAATAATCCATCTACCTTATTTTTATATGTGGTTTTATGTTTTAATTAGTGTTTGTGCCAAGTTAAACCTATAGGATCTTCTTGGATAATAGTTATTTGATCTTGCTGTAATTTCCAGAAACTTTTGGTTCACGAAAACAATTGTTAAAAATCACCAGAACGTGCTAAAATAGTGATTCCAATTGATTCTAATCAATAAACTAATTTCCTAGGTCTTCCTATTTTGGCTGAATTTTTGGAGTTACAGAAGTTTGCGTTAGTTACAGATTATTACAGACAGTTCTGTTTTTGACAGATTCTGTTTTTCGTGTTTTGTTTGCTTATTTTGATGAATCTATGGCTAGTAAAATAGTTTATGATCCATAGAGAAGTTGTAATACAGTAGGTTTAACACCAATACAAATAAATAATGAGTTCATTACAGTACCTTGAAGTGATCTTTTGTTTTCTTTCGCTAACGGAGCTCACGAGATTTCTGTTGAGTTTTGTGTTGTGAAGTTTTCAAGTTTTGGGTGATTTTTTTTGATGGATTATGGAACAAGGAGTGGCAAGAGCCTAAGCTTGGGGATGACCAAGGCACCCCCAAGAAATCCAAGGACACCAAAAGTCAAAGCTTGGGGATGCCCGAAGGCATCCCCTCTTTCGTCCACTTCCATCGGTAACTTTACTTGGAGCTATATTTTTATTCACCACATTATATGTGTTTTGCTTGGAGCGTCTTGTATTATTTGCGTCTTTGTTTGTTAGTTTACCAAAATCATCCTTGTTGTACACACCTTTTGAGAGAGCCATACATGAATTGGAATTTGTTAGAATACTCTATGTGCTTCACTTATATCTTTTGAGCTTGATAGTTTTGCTCTATGTGCTTCACTTATATCTTTTGAGCTTTATAGTTTTGCTCTAGTACTTCACTCATATCTTTTAGAGGACGGTGGTGGTTTTTTTAAAGAAACTATTGATCTCTCATGCTTCACTTATATTATTTTGAGAGTCTTAAATAGCATGGTAATTTGCTTAATAATAATATGCTTGGTATTCAAGATTTGTAAAACTTTCTTTTGAGTGTGTTGAATACTAAGAAAAGTTTGATGCTTGATAATTGTTTTGAGATATGGAGGTGATAACAGTAGAGTCATGCTAGTTGAGTAGTTGTGAGTTTGAGGAATACTTGTGTTAAAGTTTGTGATTCCCGTAGCATGCACGTATGGTGAACCGTTATGTGATGAAGTCGGAGCATGATTTATTTATTGATTGTCTTCCTTATGAGTGGCGATCGGGGACGGCGATGGTCTTTTCCTACCAATCTATACCCCTAGGAGCATGCGCGTAATACTTTGCTTTGATAACTTGTAGATTTTTGCAATAAGTATATGAGTTATTTATGACTAATGTTGAGTCCATGTATTATACGCACTTTTCTCACCCTTCCACCATTGCTAGCCTTTCTAATACCGCGCACTTTTCGCCGGTATCATACACCCACCATATACCTTCCTCAAAACAGCCACCATACCTACCTATCATGGCATTTCCATAGCCATTCCGAGATATATTGCCATGCAACTTTCCACCGTTCCGTTTATTATGACACGCTCCATCATTATCATATTGCTTAGCATGATCATTTAGTTGACATCGTATTTTTTGGCAAAGCCACCGTTCATAATTCTTTCATACATGTCACTTATGAATCATTGCATATCCCGGTACACCGCCGGAGGCACACATATAGAGTCATATTTTGTTCTAAAGTATCGAGTTGTAATTGTTGAGTTGTAAGAAAAATAAAAGTGTGATGATCATCATTTTTATAGCATTGTCCCAAGTGAGGAAAGGATGATGGAGACTATGATTCCCCCATAAGTCGGGATGAGACTCCGGATGAAAAAAAAGGAAAAGAGGCCATAAAAAAAGGAGAAAAGGCCCAATAAAAAAATGAGAGAAAAAGAGAGAAGGGACAATGTTACTATCCTTTTACCACACTTGTGCTTCAAAGTAGCACCATGATCTTCATGATAGAGAGTCTCTCGTTTTGTCACTTTCATATACTAGTGGAAAATTTTCATTATAGAACTTGGCTTGTATATTCCAATGATGGGCTTCCTCAAATTGCCCTAGGTCTTCATGAGCAAGCGAGTTGGATGCACACCCACTTAGTTTCTTTTGTTGAGCTTTCATACACTTATAGCTCTAGTGCATCCGTTGCATGGCAATCCCTACTCACTCACATTGATATCTATTGATGGGCATCTCCATAGCCCGTTGATATGCCTAGTTGATGTGAGACTATCTTCCCTCTTTCTTGTCTTCTCCACAACCACCATTCTATTCCACATATAGTGTTATATCCATGGCTCACGCTCATGTATTGCGTGAAGATTGAAAAAGTTTTGAAAATGTCAAAAGTATGAAACAATTTCTTGGCTTGTCATCGGGGTTGTGCATGATATAAATATTTTGTGTGGTGAAGATAGAGCATAGCCAGACTATATGATTTTGTAGGGATAACTTTCTTTGGCCATGTTATTTTGAGAAGACATGATTGCTTTGTTAGTATGCTTGAAGTATTATTATTTTTATGTCAATATGAACTTTTGTCTTGAATCTTTCGGATCTGAATATTCATACCACAATTAAGAAGAATTACATTGAAATTATGCCAAGTAGCAGTCCGCATCAAAAATTCTCTTTTTATCATTTACCTACTCGAGGACGAGCAGGAATTAAGCTTGGGGATGCCTGATACGTCTCCAACGTATCTATAATTTTTGATTGCTCCATGCTATATTATCTATTGTTCTGGACTATATTGGGCTTTATTTTCCACTTTTGTATTACTTTTGGGACTAACCTATTAACCGGAGGCCCAGCCAGAATTGCTGTTTTTTTGACTATTTCAGTGTTTCGAAGAAACGAAATATCAAACGGAGTCCAAACGGAAAAAAAATCTTCAGGAACGTGATTTTCTCATCGGATAAGACCCAGGAGACTTGGACCCCCCGTCAAGAAAGCTCCGAGGCGGCCACGAGGGTGGAGGGTGCGCCCACCCCCCTAGGGCGCGCCCCCTACCTCGTGGCCCCCTCGAGGCTCCACCGACGTACATTTTCCTCCTATATATACCTACGCACTTCGCCGATCAGATACGGAGCCAAAACCTAATTCCACCGCCGCAACTTTACAGATCCACGAGATCCCATCTTGGGGCCTGCTCGAGCTCCACCGAAGGGGAATCCACCACAGAGGGCTTCTACATCATCATCATAACCTCTCCGATGAAGTGTGAGTAGTTTACTTCAGACCTTCGGGTCCATAGTTAGTAGCTAGATGGCTTCTTCTATCTTTTTGGATCTCAATACAATGTTCTCCCCCTCTCGTGGAGATCTATTCGATGTAATCTTCTTTTTGCGGTGTGTTTGTTGAGACCGATGAATTGTGGGTTTATGATCAAGATTATCTATGAGCAATATTTGAATCTTTTCTGAATTCTTTTATGTATGATTGAGTTATCTTTACAAGTCTCTTCGAATTATCCGTTTGGTTTGGCCAACTAGATTGGTAGTTCTTGGAATGGGAGAAGTGTTTAGCTTTGGGTTCAATCTTGCGGTGTCCTTTCCAAAGGATGAGGGGCAGCAAGGCACGTATTGTATTGTTGCCATCGAGGATAACAAGATGGGGTATTTATCATATTGCATGAATTTATTCCTCTACATCATGTCATCTTGCTTAAGAAGTTACTCTGATTTCATTAACTTAATACTCTAGATGCATGCTGGATAGCGGTCGATGAGTGGAGTAATAGTAGTAGATGCAGGCAGGAGTCGGTCTACTTGTCTCGGACGTGATGCCTATATACATGATCATACCTAGATACTCTCATAACTATGCTCAATTCTGTCAATTGCTCAATAGTAATTCGTTCACCCGCCGTAAAATATGTATGCTCTTGAGAGAAGCCACTAGTGAAATCTATGGCCCCCGGGTCTATTTTCATCATATTAATCTTCCTACGCTTTATTATTGCTTTACTCTTTACTTTGCCTTTTATTTTACTTTGCATCTTTATACCAAAAAAATACCAAAAATATTATCTATCATCTCTATCAGATCTCACTCTCGTAAACCGTGAAGGGATTGACAACCCCTATTCACGTTGGTTGCGAGGAGCTATTTGTTTTGTGTAGGTACAAGGGACTTGCGCGTGGCCTCCTACTGGATTGATACCTTGGTTCTCAAAAACTGAGGGAAATACTTACGCTACTATGCTGCATCATCCTCTCCTCTTCGGGGAAACCCAACGCAAGCTCAAGACGTAGAAGTCTACCACATGTGTGGATTTCTATTGCTTTAATTTTATTGTTGTAGTTCTGGCATAAGTTGTAGTGCACTGCATTTTTGTTAGTAGTGTACTTCGTTGTAGCTGCATTATAGTGGTCATGGCAGCTTATGAGATTTCTCTTTTCTTAAACTACATTCTGAGTTTTAGAGGACTGCATAATATGAAATTTCGTGCTACATTAGCAGTATGGTTAATCATCTATTCTGCTATTAGAATAGATGGTCCATTATATGCTTGTGTTAGCTGAATAGTTATTATGACAATTTTTTTGAACTGCATACAATGAGAATTCTTTTGAACATCATATGTTAACTGCAAAGTTTCGACCATTCGCATTGCATTGTTACTGTTGAGAGGACTGATTTTTTATATATTTAGGACCACACTATGTGTTTGAGAGAACTACGTTACTGCCAGCAGCAACTTGTCTAAAAAGGGTGATAAAAAGATGCAGATGAGGTTGCATACTATAAATAGGCATCGTTCAAAGTGTCTGATGGACATAATTTTAAAAGCATACAACATAAGAAAAGCATTAGAAATATGCCACTGATGGCTTGCTTCATATTAGACAACCTACAGTGCAAATATTGTAAACTTCAGGGAGTCTTCTTCTTTGTAGAAAAACACCATGGCCACTTCTCCGACCTCAAAGCCATTCTAGGAGACAAAATCTTTCCAACCAGTAGTTATGTTGATGCAGTCTTCAGAGTCGATGTGGTAGTCAGCTTGCATGTCTGCATACCCATTCTTGTGTTGCGTCTCCAAAGTAACCTTCCCTGGACTCGGAGCAGGAAATTTTATTGTGGATGGCAGTTTCTGCATTTTGGAATGGATGGAAAAAGAATGTTTATAAGTAAACAGCAAATGTTTTTCTTTATACTTAGGATGATCTGTTTATGTTGACTTAAATATGTACATATATATGACTAATATTTTATGAAGTATTTGCAATGTATGAACAAACTTATATACGGAATTGACCTCTAGTTTTACTTGGATATATATTATACTGTAACATGTTTGTACTGCAAGGTCATTTACAGTGTACTTCGCTAGCATGTTAAGAGAACTGCAACACTGATCTACTGACCCTCTTTTTTGTTCGTGTGTTGGGGTTTTGATCTATCTAGTGTCGATACTTGGTGTGGTATTGAAGAAAATTAGGTGGAACTATCTAGTCTTAATAGCTAACAAACCTAAACAACAATGCAAATTCTGTTTGTATTTGTTGACACTACTGAACAAATTGATGGAAATATACATTCAGATGTGGATTTGCAGCCTAGATTATGCCGAAAATTGTGAGGGGAAAAACATACCCAACTTTCCTGCAGGTTTGTGGGTGTGAGGCGATTAAGAATGGTGCCCCAAACCCCCTGTTGGGTATCATCAGGCACCCGAGCATGCCGCACCACTCGGCGTTGGTGAGCTCTAGACCCTCTGCGTACACGCATGTGTCCACTACCGGCGCCATCCTTGCCAAACACCCGCACTTACAGTCCATGGCGGGTTCAGTGGAATTTCAGAGAACAGCTGGGGATGGGAGGAACTCTAGATCTATGATTTGAAGAAAAAGAGGAACGGGGGGAGGAATTGTGTCAGTCTGGAGCAGGAATGGATATGTTTTTATGCAACCAATTGAGCAACAGAAGTAATAAATGTTTTGGTTGGTGTTAGGTGATGGATTGATTCTAATTCAGTGTACGCGAATGCATTTGAGAAGCAACACGACTGCTTACTTGAATATAGTGAACTGCATTGTCGTATCACAACGAACTTCGGAATGCGTGGTTGGGCCTGTGTTTGTGGAGTGGTATGTGGGAATTTTTTTTAAATTTTCAGTAGCCTCTCTTTTGCCTGTTGGGCCTGTGTTTGGGGAGTGAAGGCGTTTTCGGCCCAAGTCCGCCTGTCAGCACGGCTGGTTCCCAGTGCGCTGTGTGTGCGCCCTAATGTTTCGTCCCACCTTGCCCGCGGATGGCGTGCTCGACCTGTTTATAAGCGCCGGCAAGGCAGCCCTATTGAACTCCCCTGGTTACTTATTTGGGCGCGTATACACGGTGCTCGCTGCTCTATGCTCTCTGACCTATGGGCCCATGTGTGTCCGGCCCCATGCATCGTGGCTCAGAACGAATCGCCTGCTCTGGGCGCACATCTACTACGAGACTGGCTGGGGCCTGCTTACACCTAGGTGGTCAAATTTTTTTCTTTGTATTTTTTTGTCTTGCATATTTTTTCAAATGTAGGGGCGTGCACTACTTAGTAAATCATTTGTGCACTACATTGATCATGTTTATGTACTGCATGTTCATATATTCCGCACTACATATACAGGTCACATTTTCTTTTCGTGATTTTGCTCTTAAGTATTCTTTTTTCTACTGCACGGCGTGCACTGCTTTGTTGGGTATGTGTGCACTGCATTCGATAGAGTCCTGTACTACATGCGTACACATTTTGCACTGCGTGCGTCCTATTTGCGCACTGCATCTTCATCCGTTTTGTGCACTGCTCGAATCTAGTGATACATAAGCAAACAACAGAAAGCAAATGATCACAAGCATTTTGTATGACAAGTTCATCACCAGCAAACTAAGTTCAACAGAAAGCTATCTAACATAATCAAAGTTTATCATTACAAGCGATTCTGCATGACAAGAAAACTAAGTTCAGCAAAAGCAAATGATCACAAGCAAACTAACGATACATAAGCAAACAAAAGAAAGCAAATTTGATGATAAATCTAAAACGACGCTAGCATTGTTGGCTCTTGGTCGGCACCGTCTACTTCTTCACCAGGTAGCGTCTCCCAATCCCGAGCTGCTCCTCACGCGCTTCTTGGGGGGCTCCTCCTTCTCCAGCTTTACACGGCAAAGCCCGTCCTGGGTGAGTGTGATGCGGTTCCATATCTCGTACGCTGCATAGGCTTTCTTTGTCGCGTACTCGATGTGCCTCATGGACAGAGGCAGGGTGGCCCAATGCCTGTGTTCATCACCGGTGATCTTCTTCTTCTTCATGTTGTTGTAGTAGTCGTCAATGAGCATGCCGGAGACGTCTCCAAGGGATTCCAACTCCTTGGTTGCCTCGGGCACCCTCAACTCCTTCCGGATGTCGACGAAGTTGGCGACCTCCAGATTGACTAGCTAGCCCGGTTTTGTCACCATCGGTGGAGAAGCCAGCAAAGGTGTACCTGGCGTCGGCGAGGAAGTGGTTGAAGATGGTGCACCTTTCAGCAGCACTTAGTTGGCAGAGCAGCACCGGCTTAGTCTTGCCGATGGAGAGTTGGATGAGGGCGGGTTTCTACGTAGCTTCAGGCTCGTTGTTGTACTCGAGGTCAATCCCGACGATCTTGTGGCGCTGTAGCCTGAGGTGGCGCTCGTACTGCGCGAGGGAGATCGCCGTCTGCTTCTTGTCATTGGTGCGTATGACGTGCAACTTGGTGTTCCCATGGGCCTCCACGTCCCTGTACTCGTCGGAGAACACCATTGCCGGTAGTAGGGCTTGGTGTTTCCTGTGCAGATCGATGTGATGGAGCGATTTGGTGGCAGCGCAATGGATACTTATGTTGTTGTGGATGAGATGGCCTTTGGCAGGGGTCTGAATTTAAGGGGGGGATGGCCGCATCGGATGAACTGCACGATCTCTCTGACGATGCGGTTGTGAAGATCGTGGGTTGGTTTTGCGTCTGTGATCATGGGTTTGTGGCGATGGAACCGCTCGGATTGGGTGGTTGTATGCAAACGTGGTTTTTTTAACGTGGTTTTATTTTATTTTTGATCAGTAACTTTTTTAACAACCACTTTCTGTGCGAACGGGCATTTGTCATGTTTATATGTATTGTACATGTTCACGGAACTGCATTGCTTATCATACCACACTGCAAAGTCTAACAAAAAGCACTGCATTTTGTCTATAGGTGCGTACTGCACCGTTTTTGTGTGTCCTTGTTGCAGCCCCTGGAAAAAGTACAATGCATTACGCAATTTTACAAGTATTTCGCTGTGGACTAGACCGTGTATTTATTCATGCATGTAATCCGAAACTGAATTGCTTATTATACCGTACTACTTCGTCTTACCAAATGCTCTACATTTTTCTAGAGCTGCGTACTGCATCTGCTTTTGCGCGTACTTGCTGCAGTCGCTGGAACGGAAGGGGGGTGGGGGTTGGGGGAGGTCCCCCCATTTTTGTTGTGGCCCTTATTTCAAGGTAGACTTTTTCGGACGCGTTATATTAACACGCGCGTTGTTTTCAAATTGAACTTTTTTACGAACTGCATGTATTTTATTTTGTTTTACACTCTGAATTTCATTGTTCTTCATATAGAACTGCATCATGTGTGTTTCGATGTAGTCCGTCTTATTTAGCCAGACCATTTTGGACTGGCCCGTTTTATGTAACCCTTTCCCACGCGAGCCTCGTACGTGGCCCTCCCAGGTGATCCCATCGCTCCGCTCACAGGGAGAGAGACTGAGAAGAAACCTCTCTCCTCTCTTGCAGTGTCTCCCGAAGCATCTCTCCCTCCAGCAAAACCGTTGTCGCCCGCAGCAACCGCTGTCGCCCGTGGAACCGTCGCCCCTAAGAGGTCCTTATTCCTGCATTCCGGCCACACCGCCCGCCTCCGCCAAATTTCTTCCCGCCTCCGCCTCCCGCAGCCCTTTCCCATCCGTTCCCGCCGCCGCCCCCACCACCGTCGTTCATCCCCTTTTTGTGGTATGTTCCCCTTGGGCTCAGTCTTGATCATCCCCTCGTCTAGTTTTGTGATTCTCGTAGTTGCTGTTGCGTTTCTTGCTTATGTATTTTTTCCGTAAGCAGGCAATTTTATCTCGATTTGAAGTCGATACTCGTGTGTGCTCTATAGGCAGAGCATGGTGCATCTAGGGTTTCGTTAGATTTCACCAATTTTGTTGCTTATATCTGTCACATTATCCTTGTGCTGCGGGCAAACGCCATGTCTTCGCCGAGCCGAGCGGGAGGAGGAGTTCAGGGTATGTGGACTACTATTTTTTGGCTTTGTTTATTTTGTTTGATGTTTATCTAGTTTCCTAATTCATCCTGCATGTTTGTTTATGATGTGTTAGTTGTCATCGTTCCTTTGCATTATTTGTCATGTGATGTTTTGTGATTTCTGTTTCTGGTTTTTCTAAATCCAGTAGGTGATTGAAGTGGTCATAATGATACACCAATTGGCTCTCGTTGTCCTGGTGGTAAGGATCATGGTGGTGAGGAAGGACATCAAGCGAATTCTCCAATTGAATCTTCTCCCATAAGTGTGGCCCCTCCTTCTGGTATGTCAATGCTTTGTATATTTTGTGTATGCTGCTTACTTGATGTTGTACAAATTGGCGTTGCCTTGCTGTATCTAGTTCGGCGTTTTGTTGGGAACAAATGTGAAGTTAGTGTATGCAGCACTGCATTTATATGTATATGTGAACTCCACTATATGTATTTGTGAACAACATTGTTGTTTTATTCATGTTTTTTGTACAATGCATTAATTTTTATTTAGCTTATGATTGAAGCACTGCATTTATATGTCTAAGTGTACTGCATTTGTTCTTTTTGTGCACTTTTTAACGACCATAGTTAAACTTCATTTTGACACAGTGTCTGTTTTCCATGCTGGGGCACCTAGGTTTGAGGAGGTTACTCAATTGATTGACCATTATTTTGCAGAGGGTGATGTTGGTGTGAGCTTTGACCAGAGACGTCCCGTCTTGTCTGAAACACAATCACGGTTTGTTGATGGTACGCACGAAGTTACACATGAGTGGATGGTCTCGGAACAGCTTCGTGCATATGAATTGAAGCAAAGCAAGAAGAAGTTGAGGTTTGGAAGTGACTCAAAAGAGTGTGCGGAGAAGGAGAAGCAGAGGAGAGCTGCAGATGGTGCCAAGGGTGCCACATTTGTCAAAGTGAAGCAGCATGCTTTGTAGAAGAAGAGGCTGAGTTCTGTTGCTGAGGAAGGTGGTACTCCTCGGCGGAGTCCACGTGTTGCTGGCATGAAGAAGAATCTTGGTTAGAGAACTGCTAAAGCTGGTGGAAAGGATCCTCAGCGCAAGCGACTACATGTCAGTGAAGGTCCCAACTCTGACGATGACGACTTTGTGCTTGCTGATTTTGTGAGGGATGTTCATATAGGTAGACGCAAAGACTGTGGATCATCTAAGAGTCTACCCAAGCGTGCCCGTGATGATGGCGATGAAGGTGTTGGTGCTGACTCTGGTGAGGAGTCGGATGTTTTTCCAAAGGTTTGTTGTAGTGGACTACATTTGTTTCCTTCATTGTTATTCTATCTCTGTTTTCTCTCTCTCTTTTTTATTGCTAATCTTCTAATGTGGACTGCATTTCCCTTTGCACAGAGGAAGAAGTCTTGTAATAGCAATGCAACTGAATATGATGCCGAGGGAGATGATTCTCGATTTAACAAGACCGTACATTTGTCGCTTCCCACTGTTTGCAAGGTTGCTGCTTTATTGAAAGACACACACTGTAGTCGTGTTCGGGATGCTAGATTCGGTGTTGTCTTTGAACTGACAGTAAGGAAAAATGTGCCACACATTCTTATGTGCTACCTGATGGGAGTGACTGACCCTGCCACCATGATAATGAACTTTGGGAATGGCAAGGTTCTTTGAATCAATCGTGATGCAGTTCATCACATTTTTGATTTACCCATGGGTCGTCACATTGCACCCATACCTGCTGCCAGCGGCCATGATGACTCGTTGACTACCCAAAAGGATGACATTGGCTTTGACATTCAAAAAGTATAGGTGTCATGGACTTGCTTGAGAAGCTGAAGGCGTTGGTGGTGGAAGATGATCATGTGACTGTTGATCTTGTTGTGAAGGTGTTCTTCTTGATACTTTACCAGAATTTGATGTGCCCCGGGCCTGTAGTTTGTTTGGGTAGGGTTGCTGCAATGGTAGAGAACATGGATTATGCGGCTATAGTGCAGATGGACTTTGGTCAGCTTGTTGTTGATGAGTTGCATGCAGCTGTGGTGAGGTGGCTAACAGAGGGCAGCAAGCAGAATTGTGCAGAGGGTTATGCCATTGTCCCCCTGATTATGTATCTTGATTGCTTGAAGCTTCACAAATTTTCTGTTATGCACACGTTGACGCCATGTCCGTCATACCTGACGACCAAGGACCTGATGAAGTTATACAACGAGGATGTGCTTGTCAAGGGAAAGATTTACTTGGAAACTTACAAATTTGGGAAGCTGCTGGTTAGTGCATCTAAGTTTTTAATATCAGAGTTTTTTTAAAAGAAGGTGCAGTCATTATAAATCTGAACTTTCTAGTACTCACATGTGTACTTCTCATCGCTTCTTGTCTTTTTTTGCAGTGGAAGGCGTCAGGTGATATTGTGTACAACCGTCCTGCTGCAGTTCTATGTGGCAGCTCTGATGCGGGGCTTAGCATTCATGCTACGTTTTATTAGCCTATCTGTAGCCAACTTCCTTCCTGTGATGATGAGGTGCCGCGTACTCGTGGTTTCACGGCTCGTCGGATGTTTGATAATAGAAGCTCTTCTAAATAGACATTTGTTGGCGGCAAAAAACATGAGGAGATTGATGAGCTTCTTCTGAAGGTTTTGAAGTTGACTGAAGATTTTCCAACCTCTGGTGACAGGTTGAGGACAGTTGCTGGTTTTCTCCCTGTTGGCCATGTTCCACGAGATGAAGATATTGTTGTTGCTCACAATTTTTATTGTGGCGTGGTTGAAAGCCTGAAGATTGCAGCGACGAATATTCGGTCTTCGTATGCTCAGTTGAAACATTCATAGGAAGAAAAATGTGGTCGGTATGAGAAGGATGCTGAGCATATTTTGGATGAAATGAACCATCGGAGACGTTTGGCGTCGTATTTGATAATGTACGTTCTAGGTTTTTTGTGCCTTTGAACCTCTTTTGTGTATTTTGTGGACTGCTCCTCACTATTTGTTTTTTTGTGATAGGCTGGAGTGGAATCTTCCGGTGTCCATGGATCTAGGGACGATGGAATTGGTCAGGTACAAGTACTTCTGCCATACGCCTCTCTTCTTGAACTTGCATTTTTCGCTTTTTCCAATTTATTGTATTTTTTGTGTACTTCACGATTGTAAAGTGTGTACTGCTTGTGCATAGTTGGAGTTTTGTTTTGGTCCTTACCATCTTATTCTCGTTTTTGGTTGGTTCTATACCTGTATACTGGAGTTGCTTCTTGTGATGTGCACAAAGATTCCTACGATGGCTCTGGGAAGGATGAGGACTTCGCTGATGCATCGTCTCCTCTGGATATTGTAGCTGATAAGGTATAGTTGAATTACTTTTTCTGTTAGTGGGGTGTAATCTAATTTTTTGTTGTTGTTATAAACTTGATGTACGCTGTTCTATTCACTCATATGCATTTCTTTTACATATGTGAGCTGCAATAGTTTTACATTTGTGAGCTTCAGTCTTTGACAGAAGTGAACTGCACTTCTTTTCACATGCGTGGTCCATAGTCTTCTACATAAGTGAGCTTCAGTATTTAACAGAACTGAACTGCAGTGTTTGACAAAACAAACTGCGGTTCCTTTTACATATATCTGGGTTGCAGTTGTAGTTGTTTCTACACATGTGAGTTGCAGTTCTTTTGCATATGTGGACTGCAGTTGTTTTGCGTATGTTGTCTACAGTCTTTGACATAAGTGACATGTGTGTTGTTGTGTTAATTATCCCCACACTCATTTGTGTCATTCTGTCTTTTTTAAACTTTTCATAGCCTGGAGATGAAAACGTAGAAGTTCATGTTGATCTGAACCAGGAGGATTGTGCTGTTGTGGCTGGTGGCAGTGTTGATGCTTCTGTATCGGTTGTCGTCGACAGTGCAGATCCTTCTGTAGCTCAGGAATCCCACGATGTTGTTTCCCCTAGTCGGCTTGAATATTTTGATTTTCGCATTGAAAAGCCGCTGGAGAATGTCGTTCCTGCTGGTAGAGTTGTTGCTTCTCCTATTTGTCTGGTAGCAAACAATGTTCCTGATGTATTTGGAGTGGAGCCTCATGTAGCTGAAGTATTAAGGACGTTGCGGTAGACCAGACTGTTGCAAATCCAGAGAATGCTGATGTTGCTACAGAAGGGCAGTCCAGTGAGGTTGTGGTGGATTCGTCGCAACCTAGCCAAGTAAATGTTTTGGTGAGCTCTGAAGAACAAAAGCATGAAGACTCTGACAGTGAAGGCGAGAGTTTTGTTTCGGATAGTAAAGTTGAAGTTTTTCTCATTCATTTTGTTTAATTACTATGGTAGCTGTATTAGATGTTTAATGATAGGTGAAACTTGATATTTTGTTGGTGATTTTCAAAATAGCTAGTAGAATTTCCTTATCTTAATATTTGAACTTCATTCTTTGGATAAGTGAACTTCATCTTTTTATTACAGATGACGAACTTCCTGTTGTGACACCATCGAGCATTGAGCCAGCTCTTCTGAAAAGATACAATGAGTTGTACACTTCTGTTACGAGGGCTCGGAAGGACAAGAAGAAGAAGTATGGCTTCTTCAAATTGTTTTGTTCATATGTATTTTCTAATTTCCGTATTTACCCTTTTTCATTGTTGTTATTTTTTTAGTATCTTATGTTTCAGTTTTTCATAAAAAAATCAGGGACATAATAGCTTTTAAAACTTAGGTGGCTGATATTACCATTGGTGAAGTTGGTCAATCTTTTTGGAATAAAGGGATGCTCACTACATGCCTTGTAGATCTTGGGGTTTCTTTGCTGGTAGATAAGTTGAAGGGATCTCCGACGATGGTTGTCCCGTACCATATTTGTGTAAGAATGCAGAATTTTTTGTTTTATTTTTTTAATTTCTTTTCTGATTTCATGTGACGACCTGTTTGCTTGAGCACTATTTCTTTTTTGGTTTTGTTTTGGCAGACAAGTATTTGGCATGGTGGTACTGTAGGCAGGAGTGTTACAATGATGTTCTCTTCAAAAGCCGAGGAGCGTGTTGATAAAAAACGATATGGTGAGTAACATTTTTATGTGTCGAAAACCATATTTTGTGTGTTGGTTTTTATAGTGTTTTGTTTCTTCTTCTTGTAATAATTTTATTTATTTTTGTACTTCCAACAGGTCCTATTTGCAACATTTGGTTCGCCAGAGACGAGGGATGGCGTTGGTCATTATTGTGTAGTTGCCTTAAATTTGAAAGAAAGGCGGTTTGAATTTCTTGAATCGCTCAATAAACCTGGCAGCCCTGGTGCGATCAGGATTTTTAGGAGGATGGTTAAAAATATCAAGCATGCATGGAAAGAAGGTAGCTCAAGTTCTGAGGAGCCGCTAAATCCTCCTACACTTGATGGATTTGTGTTGAGACATGTCATTGTCCCAATTCAGCCAAATGGGTGTGTTCCGTACAGCCCCTCTCCACCATACTGCTCAAGTTTTTTTATTTCATTTTGTGAAACTGATGTTTTTTATTCTTTTATTGCAGGCTTGATTGTGGATTCTATATGTTTCAATTCTTGCAGACTTGGGATGGTGTTCGAGTTGCTCAGTTTGGGGTGGAGCACATTGGCTACATCAGAAAGGCCATGCTCTATAGTTGGCTCGGATCGAGAAAGTGTTGCCTTGATTTAACATCACTTTTAATTTTTGCAGATAAAGGTTGTTTTAGTGAAGTTCTTTATTTCCCTTATTTATTTTTTGTCTACTGCTTGCTTCCGCTTCTTAAGGTCTTTTTTACTAGTGTTTTTAGTTAAATGCGTGATTTAGAATGTATGGCTATATTTTTGTTGTGTTAGTGAGCTGCATTTGTTGTAGACAAGTTAGCTGCATTTATTTTGGGGCAAGTCAGTTGCATTGTTCTTTATAAGTGGGCTGCATTATTGTAGACAGGTGGGCTGCATTGTTGTAGAGAAGTGGGCTGCATTGTTATAAACAAGTGGGTTGCATTATCGTAGAGAAGTGGGCTGCATTGTTATAGACACGTGGGCTGCATTGTTGTAGACTGGTGGGCTGCATTGTTGTAGACAAGTGGGCTGCATTGTTGTAGAGAAGTGGGCCGCATTCTCTTCTTTAGTGAACTGCATTTTTTTATATTATTGAGATGTATTTAATTTTTTTGGTTTTGTATTTTGTGCTGAGTGTTTCCATGTTTTTGTACACGTTTTTAGGTTTTGATGGGGGCCTTCATGAAGGCTGTACATCACTGTTTGAGTCCCAGGGTTCTAAGGTGGTTATGGAGGATTGTGCCATTGAAATCTCTCTAGATAATTCTGTTTCTTTGGCTGGAGATGGTTTGAAGACAGATGTGGCGTCTGGACCTGATGGTGGAAGTGTTGCTCGACCTAGCTCTCCACACGAGGTATTTGATGTTGATGATGATGATTTTGTTACGCCGTGCCCACATGTCACTAGGACTAGGAGTGCAACAATGAATCGTCCTCCTATAGATGAGGCCGAAGTATTTTCGAACAAGAGGGCAGGTGAGAGGGCTTTTAAGTTGAGATGGTCTATAGAGAAATTGAAGCCTCCAAGGTTCAAATATATTGATGAGGCGAGGAAAATAAAGGATCTCGTTCTCAGCCAAGATTTTGCAACCAAATACCACGAGTAAGTTTTATGTGTGTGCCCTTCATCCTTTTTGTGTGTTTTTTTTAATTTTAATTTTATTGATCCCATATGTGTATGTTTACTGCAAGAACACGTTCTTTATGGTGAATAATCCTGTTGGTGATGTCAAAAATTACAATGTTGACTATATCTATAATACATTTGGCAAAGGAGCTTTAATGGACTCGTATCTCATGGATTTTGTCATCAAGTACTGGAAGCAAGAGCCTGAAATAGTTTTAGTTTATCATTCTGGTGAACATGTGCTACTTTCACCTTTATTTGTCACGGTAAACGTGTGCTGTCATTTTTTCTCTTGTACTGATCTTTTCATGTCCATGTGTGTTTTATTCCATTTTTCATGTCTTGTTTTTGTTCTTTTTGTATGCAGTATTTTCTTCAGATGGAAACCTTTGTGAAGAAAGATGATGAAGGACACCCTGTGTTGCCCGTTGTGCATAGCCCATTTGTTTTAGAAGATGCAGTTAAGCAGTTCAAGGTTTTTGTGAGCGGTGATGAAAACCTGTTGGCCGCAAAACTGGTAAGGCCATTGTTTTCCGTCATTTATTTTCTTCTTTGTTGCATTTGTTTTTATAGTTATTTTGGAGTAGTGGTCCTAGTGCTACGTGTCGAATGAACTTTCATTTTTCATTTTTGTTTTTTGATGTGATAGATTATCATGCCGCGCTCCAAGGATGGTCATTATTCCTTATACACGATGAACCAACAACGGCAGATGATTGATATCCATGACACTAGGAAGTACACTGGCTATCCCGATTTCACGACAAAGTGGCGCAGGACTGGCTACCACTCAGATTGCACTGAAGTGGTACACCATTTTTTTAGCCAAGTGCAAAGCTTTTTTGTGTTCCTCCTACTGCATTTTTTAAACTGCACATGCAATGTTAGCACACATAGCACCACACTTGTTAGCACTGCAACATAATGCGTCACACAACTGCATTTTCTCACACACACCCCAATATGTGTAAAAGAGTGATAAAAGGGAATGATGTCACGTGCATTTAAAAGAGAGACTGTCTAGACGTTGAGAAGAACTTTGTATTTTTTGGTTTGTCTGAATAGTTATTAATCTGTGATGTATGTTATTTTACTTTGTGCTGCTTTTTTGCCAGATGAGGAGGATGACTCAGCTGCTGAAGGCGATTTATGGTTAAAAGTTATATAAATCTAAGAACCACCCTGACTGGGTTAAATTGGCAGAGAAGCCCTCTTACCCGGTCGTGCCAGCACAGGGAACAAACGAGTGTCAAATCTACGTTCTGAGGTTGACGCAGTTGTATGATGGCCAACGTATAGTCGAGAAAATTGTCAAATCCGATGTAATACCTTATATGTTTCTTCTTTTTCTTGTTATTGTTTTTTATTTTTTTATCTTTTCACTTTTTGTTCTTCTCACAACTTGTTTTTAATCACTGGCCTACATTTTTTTAAAAATTTCTCAGCCTGCTATTGAAGATTGGAAGGCGGAGTACATTTTCCAGCTACTGTTCAATCGTTCAAACATGTTGTATTATGAAAACATGCCTCCTACCTACGAAATCTGATTTGAAGCCTCGGGCTTACTTCCCTGTCGCAGTCACAGACGCAGTAACAATCATTTGGCATTTTTTCTGGTTAAAAGCCTGTGTATTGACAAGAACTAGGGTTCATGTTGTGTACTCTGTACTTTCTAAGGTAGATAATGTATGAAAGACTATTTTTTCTATTTTCTTGTGTTTCTTCTACTTTTTGCAGCAGCGTATAAGGATGAATGTGTGTGTGTTTCATTTTATATAAATAACCCATACAGTATGTATGTATATATAATTTTTTTGTACTGCACCTGTATTTTCCTGTATATTTTTTTACTGCACCTATTTTGACCGTACTTGCTGCAGCCCCTGTATTCATGTATGTATTTCCGAACTTCATTGCTTTATGATACCGCACTACTTCGTCTAACCAAATGCACCACATTTGTCTAGAGTTGCTTCATGCATCTCTTTTTTGCGTGTACCTGATGCAACCCCTGTCACGGGAGGTGTTAGGGAGGGCCATTTTTTTCATTTCGCTTATTTGGAGGTAGAGTTATTTTTGCATGCGTTAGCACCCCCCTCCCCAACCCCCCTGCGAGGCCGAGCCTGGAACGAGCCGGAGCAAGCGGAGACGCGATGCGACGCCGCATGCGAAGGAGAGTTCGTTACACCCCATCGCCCCCTTGTCTACCTTATGGGTGTGGCTCTAGGGTTGCGTGCGTGGTTTGGATTGAAAATAGAATATCCGCACTGTGCCTGTCAACCAAGCGCACTGCGTGTGTTAGCGAGAGGCCGAAAAGGGGGGTGGTACGGGGGTCGTGACCCCCTCCCCACCCACTGCGAGGCCGAGGCTGGAACGAGCCGGAGTAGGCAGCGACGCGGCGTGCCGCGGCGACGCATGCGGAGGCGAGTCCATCACACCCCGTCGCACACCTGTCTATCTTAGGGGTGTGGCTCTAGGGTTGCGTGCGTGGTTTGGATGGAAAACAGAATATCCGCACTGCGCCTGTCAACCAAGCGCACTGCGTGCGTTAGCGTGATGCCAAGCAGGGGGTGGAGAGGGGGGCCCTCCCCACCCTCCTGCGAGGCCGAGCCTGAAGGAGCCGGAGCAGGCGGCGATGCGGCGTGCCGTGGCGCCGCATGCAGAGGCAAGTCCGTCACACCCAGTCGCCCCCTGTCTATCTTAGGGGTGTGGCTGTGGGTTGCTTGTGTGGTTTGGATGGAAAACAGAATATCTGCACCGCGCCTATCAACCAAGTGCACTGCGTTAGCGCGAGGCCGAGCAGGGGGTGGGAGGGGGTGTCATGACCCCCTCCCCAGCGAGGCCGAGCCTCCAACGAGCCGGAGCAGACGGCGATGCGGCGTGCCGCGGCGCCGCATGCGGAGGCGTGTCTGTCACACCCCGTCGCCCCTGTCTATCTTAGGGGTGTAGCTCTGGGGTTGCGTATGCGGTTTGGATGGAAAATAAAATATCCGCATTGCGCCTGTCAAGCAAGCGCACTTCATGCATTAGCGCGATGCCGAGCAGGGGGTGGGGAGGGGGGCTTGTGACCCCCCCCCTCCGCACCCCCTGCGACACGGAGCCTGGATCGATCCGGAGCAGGCGGTGAGGCGGAGTGCTGCGGCACCGCATGCGGAGGCGAGTCCGTCACACCCCGTCACCCCCTGACTTTCATAGGGGTGTGGCTCTGGGGTTGCGTGCGTCGTTTGAATGGAAAACAGAATATCCGCACTGCGCCTGTCAACCAAGCGCATTGCTTCCGTTAGCGCGAGGCCGAGCGGGGGGTGGGGGTCATGACCCCTCCTCCCCACCATCTGCGAGGCCGAGCCTAGAACAAGCCGGAGCAGGCGACGCAGCATGCCGCGACGCCGCCTGCGGAGGTGAGTCCGTCACACCCCGTCACGCCCTGTCTATCTTAGGGATGTGGCTCTCGGGTTGCGTGCGTGGTTTCGATGGAAACAGAATATCCGCACTGCGCCTGTCAACCAAGTGCACTTCATGCGTTAGCGCGAGGCCGAGCAGCGGGTGGGGAGGGGGTCACGACCCCCCTGCGAGGCCGAGCCTGGAATGAGCCGGAGCAGGCGGCGACGCGGCGTGCCGTGGCACGGCATGCGGAGGCGAGTCCGTAACACCTCGTCGCCCCCTGTCTTTCTTAGGGGTATGGCTCTGGTGTTGCATGCTGGTTTCGATGGAAAACAGAATATCCGCACTGCATCTGTCAACGAAGCCCAATTGCGTGCGTTAGCGCGAGGCCGAGCAGGGGGTGGGGAGGTGTTGTCGCTACCCCCCGCCCACCCCCCGGCGAGGCCGAGCCTGGAATGAGCCGGAGCAAGTGGCGACTTGGCGTGCCGCGTCGCCGCATGCGGAGGCAAGTCCATCACACGTCGTCGCCCCCTTTAAATCTTAGGGGTGTGGCTCAGGGGTTGCAGGCGTGGTTTGGATGGAAAACAGAATATCCGCACTGCGCCTGTCTACCAAGCGCACTGCGTGCGTTAGCGCGAGGGCGAGCAGGGGGTGGGAGGGGGGGGGGGTCGACCCCCTCCTTACCCCCCTGCAAGACCGAGCCTGGAACGAACCGGAGCAAGCGGCGACGCGGCGTGCTGTGGCACCGCATGTGGAGGCGAGTTCGTCACACCCCGTTGCCCCTGTCTACCTTAGGGGTGTGGCTCTTAGGTTGCATGCGTGGTTTGATGGAAAACAGAATATCTGCACTGCGCCTGTCAACCAAGCGCATTGCGTGTGTTAGCGCGAGGCCTCGCAGGGGGGGGTGGGGAGGGGGGACGTGACCCCCCTCCCCACCCCCCTTCGAGGCCGAGCCTGGAATGAGCCGGAGCAGACGGCGACACGGCGTGCCACGGCACCGCATGCGGAGGCGAGTCTGTCACACCCCGTCGCCCCTCTCTATCTTAGGGGTGTGGGTCCGGCGTTGCGAGCGTGGTTTGGATTGAAAACAGAATATCCGCATTGCGCGTGTCAACCAAGCGCATTGTGTGTGTTAGCGCCGGGACGAGAAGGGGGTGGGGAGGGGCGGTCATGACCCCCCTCCCCATCCCCCTGTGAGGCTGAGCCTGTAACGAGCCGGAGCAGGCAGTGACGCGGTGTGCCACGGCGCCGCATGCGGAGGCGAGTCCGTCACACCCCGCCGCCCATGTCTATCTTAGAAGTGTGGCTCTAGGGTTGCGTGCGTGGTTTGGATGGAAAATAGAATATCCGCACTGCGCCTGTCAACCAAGCGCACTGCGTGCGTTAGCGCGAGGCCGAGGAGGGGGGTAGGGACGGGGGGTCGTGACCCCCCTTCCCACCCCCCAGCGAAGCCGAGCCTGGAACGAGCTGGACCAGGCGGCGATGTGGCGTACCGCGGCATCGCATGCGGAGGCGAGTCCTTCACACCCCGTCGCCCCCTGTATTTCTTAGGGGTGTGGCTCTGGGGTTGCGTGCATGGTTAGGATGCAAAATAGAATATCCGCACTTCGCCTGTCAACCAAGCGCACTGCATGCGTTAGCGCGAGGCCGAGCAGGGGGTGGGGAGGGGGGTCCCCCCTCCTCACCACCCCGCGAGGCCGAACCTAGAACGAGCCAGATCAGGCGGCGACGCGGCGTGACGTGGCACCGCATGCGGACGCGTGTCTGTCACACCCAGTCATCCCCTACCTTTCTTAGGGGTGTGCTCTAGGGTTGCGTGCGTGGTTTGGATGGAAAATAGAATATCCGCACTGCGTCTGTCAACCAGGCGCACTGCATGCGTTAGCGCGAGGCCGAGCAGGGGGTGGGGAGGGGGGGTCGTGACCTCCCTCCCCACCCCCTGCAAGGCCGAGCCTAGAATGAGCCGGAGCAGGTGGCGACGCGGCGTGCCACCGCACGGCATGCAGAGGCGTGTCCATAACACCACGTCGCCCCTTGTCTATCTTAGGGGTGTGGATCTTCGTTTGCGTGCGTGGTTTGGATAGAAAATAGAATATCCGCACTGCGCCTGTCAACCAAGCGAACTGCATGCGTTAGCGCGAGGCCGAGCAGAGGAGTAGGCGACGCGGCATGCTGCGGCGCCGCATGAGGAGGCGAGTCCATCACACCCCGTCGCCCCTGTCTATCTTAGCGGTGTGGCTCTAGGGATGCATGCGTGGTTTGGATGGAAAACAAAATATCTGTACTGCGCATGTCAACCAGGCGCACTGCGTGCGTTAGCGCGAGGCCAAGTAGGGGGGGTGGGGAGGGGGTCGTGACCCCCTCCCCACCCCCTGCGAGGCTGAGCCTAGAATGATCCGGAGCAGGTGGCGACGCGGCGTGCCGCCGCGCGGCATGCAGAGGCGTGTCCATCACACCACGTCGCCCCCTATCTATCTTAGGGGTGTGGATTTGGGTTTCGTGCGTGGTTTGGATAGAAAATGGAATATCCGCACTGCGCCTGTCAACCAAGCGCACTGCATGCGTTAGCGCGAGGCCGAGCAGAGGAGGCGGAGATGCGGCATGCCGTGGCGTTGCCTGCGGAGGCGAGTCCATCACACCCCGTCGCCCCTGTCTATCTTAGCGGTGGGGCTATAGGGTTGCATGCGTGGTTTGGATGGAAAACAGAATATCCGCACTGCGCCTTTCAACAAAGCGCACTCCATGCATTAGCGCGAGGCCGAGCAGGGGTGGGGTAGGGGGTCGTGACCACACCTCTCCACTCCCCCCCCCCCCGCGAGGTCGAGCCTGGAGCGAACCGAAGCACACGGTGACTGATACATCTCCAACGTATCTATAATATTTGATTGCTCCATGCTATATTATCTATTGTTTTGGACTATATTGGGCTTTATTTTCCACTTTTATATTACTTTTGGGACTAACCTATTAACTGGAGGCCCATTTCGTAATTCTTTGTTTTTGCCTATTTCAAGTGTTTCAAGAAGCAGAATATCAAACGGAGACCAAACGGAATAAAATCTTGAGAACGTGATTTTCTCATCGGATAAGACCAGGAGACTTGGACCCTCCGTCAAGAAAGCTCGAGGCGGTCATGAGGTGGAGGCGCCCCTCTAGGGTGCGCCCCCTACCTCGTGGGCCCCTCGAGGCTACACCGACGTACTTCTTCCTCCTATATGTACCTACGTACCCCCATCAGATCAGATACGGAGCCAAAAACCTAATTCCACCGCCGCAACTTTCTCTATCCACGAGATCCCATCTTGGGGCCTGTTCCGGAGTTCACTTAAGGGGAATCCACCACGGAGGGCTTCTACATCATCATCATAGCCTCTCCGATGAAGTGTGAGTAGTTTACTTCAGACCTTCGGGTCCATAGTTAGTAGCTAGAATGCTTCTTCTCTCTTTTTGGATCTCAATACAATGTTCTCCCCCTCTCTCATGGAGATCTATTCGATGTAATCTTCTTTTTGCAGTGTGTTTGTTGAGACCGATGAATTGTGGGTTTATGATCAAGATTATCTATGAGCAATATTTGAATCTTTTTTGAATTCTTTTATGTATGATTGAGTTATCTTTACAAGTCTCTTCGAATTATCCGTTTGGTTTGGCCAACTAGATTGGTAGTTCTTGCAATGGGAGAAGTGTTTAGCTTTGGTTTCAATCTTGCGGTGTCCTTTCCCTATGACAGTAGGGGCAGAAAGGCACATATTGTATTGTTGCCATCGAGGATAACAAGATGGGGTATTTATCATATTGCATGAATTTATTCCTCTACATCATGTCATCTTGCTTAAGGTGTTACTCTGTTTTCATTAACTTAATACCCTAGATGCATGCTGGATAGCGGTCGATGAGTGGAGTAATAGTAGTAGATGCAGGCAGGAGTCGGTCTACTTGTCTCGGACGTGATGCCTATATACATGATCATACCTAGATACTCTCATAACTATGCTCAATTCTATCAATTGCTCAACAGTAATTCGTTCACCCGCCATAAAATACATATGCTCTTGAGAGAAGCCACTAGTGAAATCTATGGCCCCCGGGTCTATTTTCATCATATTAATCTTCCTACGCTTTATTATTGCTTTGCTCTTTACTATGCCTTTTATTTTACTTTGCATATTTGTACCAAAAAAATACCAAAAATATTATCTATCATCTCTATCAGATCTCACTCTCGTAAGTGACCGTGAAGGGATTGACAGCCCCTATTTGCGTTGGTTGTGAGGAGCTATTTGTTTTGTGTAGGTACGAGGGACTTGCGCGTGGCCTCCTACTGGATTGATACCTTGGTTCTCAAAAACTGAGGGAAATACTTACGCTACTCTGCTGCATCATCCTCTCCTCTTCGGGGAAAACCAACACAAGCTCAAGACGTAGCAAGAAGGATTTCTGGCGCTGTGCGCACAAGTCAACATACCAAGTACCCATCACAATCCCTTACCTCTCGCATTACATTATTTGCCATTTGCCTCTCGTTTTCCTCTCCCCCACTTCACCCTTGTCGTTTTATTCGCCCTCTCTTTCCCAATCTCCTCCTCTCTTTTCCGTTTGCCCTTTTCTCGCTTGCTTGTCACCATGGCTCTACCTAGATTTGGTGATCTCCACTTTAAAAGGTTGGAAGAGATCGAAAGCAATGTCAGGAGTTTAATGGTTTTGCAATTTGAGCACAATAATTTCTTCAGAAACGAGCTTAAGGAACAAAAAAGTGTTATGAATTATTTGAATAAAGAGATCGATGATATGTCTAAAGAATTTGAAGTTTTAAGATCCAAAATTTCTCGTCTTGAGAAATTGACTACTGAAATATCTGATAAGCAAGCTACCTTGGTCAATAAGATGGCTGCTAAACCTGATTTGCATGAAAATCAAGATGAAGATCTAAAATCTATTGATGTGTCCCCTATCAAATCCTTGTTTTGCAATATGAATCTTGATAATGATGAGATTGAACATGAGTCACCTTTACCTAGAAGGCGTTCTAAAAATTCAGAGCTTTTAGAGTATGATGCTAAAATTGATAAAGTGGGATTGAAGAAAGTAAAACCTTAGATGTTGCTAAACCCACTATTTTGGATTTCAAGGAATTTAATTATGAAAGTTGCTCTTTAATTGATTGTATTTCCTTGTTACAATCCATGTTAAATTCTCCACATGCTTATAGTCAAAATAAAGCGTTCACTAGACATATCGTTGATGCCTTAATGCAATCTTATGAGGAAAAACTTGAGTTGGAAGTTTCTATCCCTAGAAAACTTTATGATGAGTGGGAACCAACTATTAAAATTAAGATTAAGTATCATGAATTCTATGCTTTATGTGATTTGGGTGCTAGTGTTTCCACTATTCCCAAAACTTTGTGCGATTTGCTAGATTTCCGTGATTTTGATGAGTGCTCTCTAAACTTGCACCTTGCGGATTCCAATATTAAGAAACCTATGGGAAGAATTAATGATGTTCTTATTGTTGCAAATAGGAATTATGTGCCCGTAGACTTTATCGTTCTTGATATAGATTGCAATCCTTCATGTCCTATTATTCTTGGTAGACCTTTCCTTAGAACGATTGGTGCAATTATTGATGTGAAGGAAGGGAATATTAGATTCCAATTTCCATTAAAGAAAGGCATGAGACACTTCCCTGGAAAGAAAATAAAATTACAATATGAATCTATTATGAGAGCTACCTATGGATTGCCCACCAAAGATGGCAATACCTAGATCTATCCTTGCTTTTATGCCTAGCTAGGGGCGTTAAACGATAGCGCTTGTTGGGAGGCAACCCAATTTTATTTCTAGTTTTTTTGTTTTTGTTTCTGTTTAGGAATAAATAATCCATCTAGCTTCTGTTTAGATGTATTTGTATGTTTTAATAAGTGTTTGTGCCAAGTTAAACCTATAGGATCTTCTTGGATAATAGTTATTTGATCTTGCTGTAATTTCCAGAAACTTTTGGTTCACGAAAACAATTGTTAAAAATCCCCAGAACGTGATAAATAGTGATTCAAATTGCTTCTGATCAATAAACAAATTGCCTAGGACGTCCTATTTTGGCTGAATTTTTGGAGTTCCACACGTTTGCGTTAGTTACAGATTACTACAGACTATTCTGTTTTTCACAGATTCTGTTTTTCGTGTGTTGTTTGCTTATTTTGATGAATCTATGGCTAGTAAAATAGTTTATGATCCATAGAGAAGTTGGAATACAGTAGGTTTAATAACAATACAAATAAATAATGAGTTCATTACAGTACCTTGAAGTGATCTTTTGTTTTCTTTCGCTAACGGAGCTCACGAGATTTCTGTTGAGTTTTGTGTTGTGAAGTTTTCAAGTTTTGGGTGAATTGTTTTTGATGGATTATGGAACAAGGAGTGGCAATAGCCTAAGTTTGGGGATGCCCAAGGCACCCCCAAGATAATCCAAGGACACCAAAAAGTCAAAGCTTGGGGATGCCCCGGAAGGCATCCCCTCTTTCGTCCACTTCCATCGGTAACTTTACTTGGAGCTATATTTTTATTCACCACATGATATGTGTTTTGCTTGGAGTGTCTTGTATTATTTGTGTCTTTGCTTGTTAGTTTACCACAATCATCCTTGCTGTACACACCTTTTTATATAGCCATACATGAATTCGAATTTCTTAGAATACTCTATGTGCTTCACTTATATCTTTTGAGCTTGATAGTTTTGCTCTATGTGCTTCACTTATATCTTTTGAGCTTTATAGTTTTGCTCTAGTACTTCACTTATATCTTTTAGAGCACGGTGGGGGATTTGTTTTAAAGAAAGTATTGATCTCTCATGCTTCACTTAGATTATTTTGAGAGTCTTAAATAGCATGGTAATTTGCTTAATAATAATATGCTTGGTATTCAAGATTTGTAAAACTTTCTTTTGAGTGTGTTGAATACTAAGAAAAGTTTGATGCTTGATAATTGTTTTGAGATATGGAGGTGATAATATTAGAGTCATGCTAGTTGAGTAGTTGTGAATTTGATGAATACTTGTGTTAAAGTTTGTGATTCCCGTAGCATGCACATATGGTGAACCGTTATGTGATGAAGTCGGAGCATGATTTATTTATTTATTGTTTTCCTTATGAGTGGCGGTCGGGGAAGAGCGATGGTCTTTTCCTACCAATCTATCCCCCTAGGAGAATGCGCGTAATACTTTGCTTTGATAACTTGTAGATTTTTGCAATAAGTATATGAGTTCTTTATGACTAATGTTGAGTCCATGGATTATACGCACTTTTCTCACCCTTCCACCATTGCTAGCCTTTCTAATACATCGCACTTTTCACCGGTATCATACACCCACCATATACCTTCCTCAAAACAGCCACCATACCTACCTATCATGGCATTTCCATAGCCATTCTGAGATATATTGCCATGCAACTTTCCACCGTTCCGTTTAGTATGACACGCTCCATCATTGTCATATTGCTTAGCATGATCATTTAGTTGACATCGTATTTGTGGCAAAGCCACAATTCATAATTCTTTCACACATGTCACTTATGAATCATTGCATATCCCAGTACATCGCCGGAGGCACACATATAGTCATATTTTGTTCTAAAGTATCGAGTTGTAATTGTTGAGTTGTAAGAAAAATAAAAGTGTGATGATCATCATTTTTAGAGCTTTGTCCCAAGTGAGGAAAGGATGATGGAGACTATGATTCCCCCATAACTCGGGATGAGACTCGGACAAAAAAAAGAAAAGAAAAGAGGCCATAAAAAAGGAGAAAAGGCCCAATAAAAAAATGAGAGAAAAAGAGAGAAGGGACAATGTTACTATCCTTTTACCACACTTGTGCTTCAAAGTAGCACCATGATTTTCATGATAGAGAGTCTCTCGTTTTGTCACTTTCATATACTAGTGGGAATTTTTCATTATAGAACTTGGCTTGTATATTCCAATGATGGGCTTCCTCAAATTACCCTAGGTCTTCATGAGCAAGCGAGTTGGATGCACACCCACTTAGTTTCTTTTGTTGAGCTTTCATATACTTATAGCTCTAGTGCATCCGTCGCATGGCTATCCCTACTCACTCACATTGATATCTATTGATGGGCATCTCCATAGCCCGTTGATACGCCTAATTGATGTGAGAGTATCTTCCCTCTTTTTGTCTTCTCCACAACCACCATTCTATTCCACATATAGTGTTATATCCATGGCTCATGCTCATGTATTGCGTGAAGATTGAAAAAGTTTTGAAAATGTCAAAAGTATGAAACAATTGCTTGGCTTGTCATCGGGGTTGTGCATGATATAAATATTTTGTGTGGTGAAGATAGAGCATAGCCAGACTATATGATTTTGTAGGGATAACTTTCTTTGGCCATGTTATTTTGAGAAGACATGATTGCTTTGTTAGTATGCTTGAAGTATTATTATTTTTATGTCAATATGAAATTTTGTCTTGAATCCTTTGGATCTGAATATTCATACCACAATTAAGAAGGGTTACATTGAAATTATTCCAAGTAGCACTCCGCATAAAAAATTCCCTTTTTATCATTTACCTACTCAAGGACGAGCAGGAATTAAGCCTGGGGATGCCTAATACATCTCCAACGTATCTATAATTTTTGATTGCTCCATGCTATATTATCTATTGTTTTGGACTATATTGGGCTTTATTTTCCACTTTTATATTACTTTTGGGACTAACCTATTAACCGGAGGCCCAGCCCAGAATTGCTGTTTTTTTGCCTATTTCAGTGTTTCGAAGAAACGTTATATCAAAAGGAGTCCAAACGGAATAAAATCTTCGGGAACGTGATTTTCTCATCGGATAAGACCCAGGAGACTTGGACCCTCCGTCAAGAAAGCTCTGAGGCGGCCACGAGGGTGGAGGGTGCCCCCCCCAGGGCGTGGCCCCCTATGTTGTGGGCCCCTCGAGGCTCCACCGACGTACTTCTTCCTCCTATATATACCTACGTACCCCCGTCAGATCATATATGGAGCCAAAAACCTAATTCCACCACCGCAACTTTCTGTATCCACGAGATCCCATCTTGGGGCCTGTTCCGGAGCTCACTAAGGGGAATCCACCATGGAGGGCTTCTACATCATCATCATAGCCTCTCCGATGAAGTGTGAGTAGTTTACTTCAGACCTTCGGGTCCATAGTTAGTATCTAGATGGCTTCTTCTCTCGTTTTGGATCTCAATACAATGTTCTCCCTCTCTCGTGGAGATCTATTCGATGTAATCTTCTTTTTGCGATGTGTTTGTTGAGACCGATGAATTGTGGGTTTATGATCAAGATTATCTATGAGCAATATTTGAATCTTTTCTGAATTCTTTTATGTATGATCGAGTTATCTTTACAAGTCTCTTCGAATTATCCGTTTGGTTTGGCCAACTAGATTGGTAGTTCTTGCAATGGGAGAAGTGTTTAGCTTTGGGTTCAGTCTTGCGGTGTCCTTTCCCAATGACAGTAGGGGCAGCAAGGCACATATTGTATTGTTGCCATTGCGGATAACAAGAAGTGGTATTTATCATATTGCATGAATTTATTCCTCTACATCATGTCATCTTGCTTAAGGTCTTACTCTGTTTTCATTAACTTAATACTCTAGATGCATGCTGGATAGCGGTCGATGAGTGGAATAATAGTAGTAGATGCAGGCATGAGTCGGTCTACTTGTCTCGGACGGGATGCCTATATACATGATCATACCTAGATACTCTCATAACTATGCTCAATTCTGTCAATTGCTCAACAGTAATTCGTTCACCCACCGTAAAATACCTATGCTCTTGAGAGAAGCCACTAGTGAAATCTATGGCCCCCGGGTCTATTTTCATCGTATTAATCTTCCTACGCTTTATTATTGCTTTGCTCTTTACTTTGCCTTTTATTTTACTTTGCATCTTTATACCAAAAAAAAACCAAAAATATTATCTATCATCTCTACCAGATCTCACTCTCGTAAGTGACCGTGAAGGGATTGACAACCCCTATTCGTGTTGGTTGTGAGGAGCTATTTGTTTTGTGTAGGTACGAGGGACTTGCGCGTGGCCTCCTACTGGATTGATACCTTGGTTCTCAAAAACTGAGGGAAATACTTACGCTAATCTGCTGCATCATCCTCTCCTCTTCGGGGAAAACCAACGCAAGCTCAAGACGTAGCAGTGACATAGCGTGCCGCGGCACCGCATGTGAAGGCGAGTCCGTCACACCCTGCCGCCCCTATCTTTCTTAGGGGTGTGGCTCTGGGGTTGCGTGCATGGTTTGGATGGAAAACAGAATATCCGCACTGCGCCTGTCAACCAACCGCATTGCATTTGATAGCGCGAGGCCAAGTACCCCCCTCCCCACCTGTCGGTGTCAAAACCGGCGGATCTTGGGTAGGGGGTCCCGAACTGTGTGTCTAGGCGGATGGTAACAGGAGACAAGGGACACGATGTTTTTACCCAGGTTCGGGCCCTCTCGATGGAGGTAAAACCCTACTCCTGCTTGATTAATATTGATGATATGGGTAGTACAAGAGTAGATCTACCACGAGATCAGAGAGGCTAAACCCTAGAAGCTAGCCTATGGTATGATTGTTGTTTGTCCTACGGACTAAAACCCTCCGGTTTATATAGGCACCGAATAGGGTTAGGGTTACACAGAGTCGGTTACAATGGTAGGAGATCTACATATCAGTATCGCCAAGCTTGCCTTCCATGCCAAGGAAAGTCCCATCTGGACACGGGACGAAGTCTTCAATATTGTATCTTCACAGTCCAGGAGTCCGGCCAAAGGCTATAGTCCGGTATCCGGACACCCCCTAATCCAGGACTCCCTCAGTAGCCCCTGAACCAGGCTTCTATGACGACGAGTCCGGCGCGCATATTGTCTTCGGCATTGCAAGGCGGGTTCCTCCTCCGAATACTTCATAGAAGATTTTTAACACAAGGATAGTGTCCGCTCGCAAAATAAGTTCCACATACCACCGTAGAGAGAATAACATTTACACAAGTTTCAATCACGACGTATTCCGCAGCGTGACATCACACCACGACCAAGCCTTTATTCGAATCGTTTTCTTGTCCCACCTCGGTAGCGTTTAGTGAGGCGGTTTCCTTGGCACGCCTTGTCAAAGCAGAGATCGTGTCCCTTATTCCGGATTCTCATCAATACGGGCGTAGAACCCAACCGCGCCATTGATTACGGCGCTTGGGAGATAAGCGAGTTTTATCAGGCCGGTGGGGACGCATAGCTTTGTCCGTCCATATAAGGGGATAAGGATCCGCTTTTTCACACACGCCTTCTTCCTCCTTTGCTTATCCATTTCCGCGCACTCGAGCTCCAGCGCCCAAGTCCGCACATCCCACCTCAACATTCTCCAACTATGTCCGGAGCGGGAGGCAAGTGGATGGCCTCCTCCGTCACGGAGGGGCACATCAAAAAGCTGCGGAACGCCGGATACTTGTCCGGCGACATCGCGCATAGGCTCCCCAACAAGGGGCAGCTCATCCCCACCCCTAGGCCCCATGAGAGGGTGGTGTTTCTCCCCCACTTCCTCCATGGACTAGGGTTTCCACTTCACCCATTCGTCCGGGGGCTCATGTTCTACTACGGCCTAGATTTCCACGATCTGGCCCCGAATTTCATCCTCAACATCTCGGCGTTTATCGTCGTGTGAGGCCTTCCTTCAGATCCAGCCCCACTTCGCTTATGGTGAAGACCTTCAATGTCAAGCCAAGGTAGTGGGCGGCCGCCAAGCGGAGGCGGAGGTGCCATGCTCAGGTGATGGCCAATGTCCTATGGCTCGAGGGCTCCTTTGTGGAGACCATAAAGGTGGCAATCGGGTGGTTCTACATCACCGAGTCAGCGCGACTCTCAATGGGCTGCGGCCCCCGAATTCCGATCTGGCTTCCCCACACGGCTCACCTCATGGAAAGAGACGGGCCTGACGTGGGGTAATTCGGAAGAGCTGGCCGGACTCCAAACCTGTGTCCGACGGATAAGAATCTCAAGCTTGTCAACGTGATCCAGGTGATGCTCATCCGCCGGATTCTCCCATGCCAGCAACGGGCCTTCAACTTGTGGGAGTTTGATCCGGCACAACACGGAACCTTGAGCCGGCTCTTCGACACAAAGTACGAAGATGCCTAGAAGGTGCTGTTCAAGGGTGCCAAAGCTCCCGCATCCGCTACCGAAGATCGCGGATTCAGCTCGCAGCATCAAGCCAGCGAGGTAAGTTATTTTACCCTTTACGGGACTCTTTTTTCATAGTTTTGACTCTATGCGGGATCTAAAACTCCCTCACCTTTGACAGGACTGGCTGAAGACATCCGAGCAGATCGACTGACCAGCTCCCTTGCCAGAAGACCCAGCGGACACCCGATTGACGGGGCTGTTGGTTCCGGCACCTCACGTGGTGCCGGAAAAGAAGGCCACGGGAACTCGAAGGAGTTCCCGGCGCCAGGTGCTGTCGGACTCATCGTCCAATGAAGCCGAGGCGGACTCCTCCCGCAAAGACGAGGAGGAGGAAAAAGAGGCCTCTCCCTCGGCGGGGGGAGAGAAGAAAAGGAAGGCCGCCCCAACTGGGGAGGCCGGAGGGTCCAAGAAGGGAAGGACCCTTCCTCCGGACTACACCGCCAACGCCGACGACGGCGAAGAGGGGTGGGCTCCAAGGACCAAGCCCCTGACGAAATCGTAAGTGTCCGGACACCAGAATAACTCATGGCGTTCCATTTTTCGCACAACATCTTATAATGCCGGATATAACCATGCAGCCCGCCCAAGGATGGGCTCGACGATTCGTCGAGCGGCTCCCTGGATTCGTCGGAGGTGAATAGCACCTCACTTCCGACCGCCTCGTCTCCTCCGCCGCGGATGACGCCGGGGTGGAGTCCCAAAAGGGGCCCAGCCAGGAGGAGGTGGCTATGGAGGCGCCGCAAGGCGACCTCCCGGAATCCGGGCTCGAAGGGGATAAAACCCCGAAGGGCTTCAAGTCCGGCCCTGTGCCGGACTCCGTACCGGAACCTTCAGTGGTTCCGGAGTCCGACAGGCGACCCCTTCGTAAGAAGGGCAAGACTGCGACGCCGGTGACCTCCGTCCAACCGGAGGCACCGGATGATTTGATGGAGGCGCTTAACGGCGCTTCCATCGACGAGGAGCACCGCACTGTTATGAGTGCGGTGATCCAGAAGTTCAGTCCGCCAAGAGCGGACTGATCAAGCTCGTGCCAGCCTTCTAACAAGCTTTGAGGTATGTATTTAAGATATGTAAAATATTACCGCATAGATCATAGCCCCTGATGCTCGGTTTGGTGTTCGGAAAGAAATAGCCGAACCGAGGATCTAAAAGATATACGCAGGAGTCTAACATAAGTATGTCAATATGGGAATGCAGGTTGCGCTCTTGACCTCTGCCAGACCGATCATGGAGGTTGATGCATTAAAGCAGGGCCTCGAGCGGTCCGAGAACGAGCTCGGACTTGCCAAAAAGCAGCTCGAGGACAAGGAAGGTAAGTAATACCTTATGTGAGTATTTAAAAGATGTGTTTGCAAAAAATGACAGGAATAACGTGAATATTGCAGGGGCCAGAAAACGAGGTGGCGACCCTGAAGGAAGCGGTGTCCAAGGCCGAAAGCAATGCGGCCGCGGAGCGCACCGAGCGAGAGAAGCAGGAGGCACGGGTGGCGGAGGTGCGGCAAGAGCTCCAGGCTCTCGTGGAAAAACACAAGAGTTTGGAGCGTGACTCAAAGACTCGAGAGTCCGAGCTTGCCTCGGCCCTTAAGAGCGCCAAGGCCGCTAAGGCCGAAGCCCAAAAAGCCCTCCAGGAGATTGAGGCGAGGAAGAAGATAGCGGCGGGTAAGGCATTCTATATGCTAAGCAAGCACGTGAAAGTGAATTATCTCTTACTTACCCGAATCCGGAGCTCTCCAGGAGCATTCGCAGATCTGCCCCTTGAAGGTGGCTGATCTTTGCCGCATTCTACCGAGCCGAGGAGGGAAGCTCGACGGAGAAGGTGTTCTGGTCTCAGTATGCTGAGGCCGTACACCTGGTGCCCTTAAGCGACCAGTTGAAGCAGTTGGTCGAGCTCCATAAGGTGGCCGAACAGGCCATGAAAGGCCTCATAGTTCAGCTGTGGCCTAAGGAAGCCATGCCTGGGAGCTACTTCGGGCTTGTGAGGTGGCTGGTGGACGACTGTCCATGGGTTGAAGTCATCAAGCGCTCCGTCTGCATCGAAGGTGCCCGTAGGGCCCTTGCCCTTGCTAAGGTGCACTGGGGCAAGATGGACGCCGAGAAGCTTGTGACGGACGGACCACCACCGAAGAAGGAGCATCGCAAGCCTGAAATGTATTATGAGGTCGTCACGGAGGGTGCACGCCTTATAGCGTATGAATGCTCCAAAGATATAATTTTTAGTAGACTCGCATTTGTTATCCTGTCGCTGAAAACTTGTTCATATGCGCTAAGCAACACTTTTGAATTTAAAATATTACCTTCTGCGGCCGTGTATTAAATTTGAGAGATGGCGAGTCGTCGGCTTCAGCCCCCATGCCACGAAAGTCTTTGGGGTGTTCGATGAACTTGAGCGCTCTTGTTCCCATTCTTGGGTCCTTCGAGGGAGGCGCTCAACGAAATGAACAAGGCAACCGGACTATAATGCTTGAACACTGTCACTTAGCCATAGAATTCTATAATTTTAAATTACGGCGAAGCCCCTAGTATTCGGAAGACCGAGTTCGGGGCGCTATCCACGCCTAGCCCGGGAAATGCCGACTCCTCGCTCTAAGCGGCATAAGTCTTTAGGGACTCGAAAACCTCTCGAACAGCGACCGGCTATCGCCCTATCATGACGGTCAGTTTTAGCTTTCTCCACTGAGGTGCTTAACCCAGCTCAACCGGGCACAACAAGCAGTTGGTTCTCCTAGCGCTACCTTAGCCGATATAACGGAATGTAAGGTACCAAAACATGGGAGCCGCAAACCCAACTATTGACCCAAGACATGATTCGAGCCGATGCATATAATGCTATAAGTTCAGAGTGCCGCACTTGTGAAAGTGTTCGGACTTATCACACCATGTTATGGGGTACTTAAGCCCCTGGTGTATTGCCCGTACCAAAGTGTACGGTTGCACAATGTCATAAATGAACATATATATAAAAAAGGGAATTCAATAATAGGCGTAAGCTATATATTGTTTATTGAAAAGGGCTGCAGAAGAGCGAGCGATACAAATAGTGCGATAAGCAAGGGACGGACTTCTTAACATGTCTCCTCCAAGGGTAAGCCGCGGGATGGTGTGTAAAACAGATATATTGCTCGTAATAGAGACCACCTGGACACTCGACGTAGCTTTCTGCTTCCCTGGCTGTTGCATCGTGTGTTCGGCGATTCTAATGCTGGACAGGGCTTCGTGAGAACGGAGTCCTGAAAGTAAAAGAGGGAAAAAAAGAATAACACAATCGGGAGCCCCTGGTGTGGTTAAGCCGCATTCTGGGCAGGCCGTGGTCGTGCCCCTTCCCCTATGCCCTTGGTATTTCCAGAGTGTAATTATGTACACGTAGTACTGGTTTCGCAATTTCGCGAGGGCTGGGGCTTGGGCCGCATTGCTATGCGTTCTCGGAACGTGCCAGGCGGTCTTGTTGTAGGTTACTCCGGGCGCGCTTGACGGTGTCCGGACGTTTATTGGCCGGACTCGTGAATTGCCTTAAGAGGCTGCTTTGTACTTCCGCCGCGAGGGCCGCCGTATGCTCCTTCGTCCGGAGAGAGCGTTCGGTGTTTCCATTGACCGTAATGACTCCTCGAGGACCTGGCATCTTGAGCTTGAGATATGTGTAGTGCGGCACCGCATTGAACTTTACCGTAAATGCGGTTCGTCCGAAAGCGATGCATGATAGCCGCTGAACGGGACTATGTCAAAGATTAACTCCTTGCTCCGGAAGTTATCCGGGATCCAAGACCACTTCAAGTGTGGCGAGCATACGGTTGGCCTCTACACCTGGTATGACGCCTTTAAAGGTCGTCTTCGTGGGTTTAATCCTTGATGGGTGTATGCCCATTTTGCGCACTGTGTTCTGATAAAGCAGGTTCAGGCTGCTGCCGCCGTCCACTAGGACTCTAGTGAGATGAAATCCGTCAATGATCGGGTCTAGAACCAATGCCGCGAATCCGCCATGGCGGATGCTAGTGGGGTGGTCCCTTCGATCAAGTGATCGGGCAGGAAGACCATGGGTTGAACTTTGGGGCGACTGGATCCATCGCATATACGTCCCTTAGTGCACGCTTCCGCTCCCTTTTGGGTATGTGGGTTGCGTATATCATGTTCACCGTCCGCACTTGCGGGGGGAAGCCTTTCTGTCCTCTATTGTTCGGCAGTCGGGGCTCCTCCTCGTCATCGCTATTCAGCCCCTTGTCATTGCTTTCGGCATTTAACTTGCCTGCCTGCTTGAACACCCAACAATCCCTGTTGGTGTGACTGACTGGCTTTTCGGGGGTGCCATGTATCTAGCACGAGTGATCGAGTATTCGGTCCAAATTGGACGGGCCCGGAGTATTTCTTTTAAATGGCTTTTTCCACGACCGGTTTAGAGCCTCTGAATCCGGCATTGACTGCCGTATCCTCAGCATTATCATCGTTAATGCAGCGCTTGTGTTTGTTGCGACGCGACCTACCATTGCTGTCCTTGGTATCCGAATTACCAGGGCTCTTGGTCATGTTGTTACTACGAGCTAGCCAGCTGTCCTCTCCCGCGCAAAAGCGGGTCATTAGTGTTGTGAGGGCTGCCATGGATTTTGGCTTTTCCTGTCCTAGGTGCCGGGTAAGCCACTCGTCGCAGATGTTGTGTTTGAAGGGTGCAAGGGCCTCGGCATCCGGACAATCGACGATTTGATTTTTCTTGGTTAGGAACCGTGTCCAGGATTGTCTGGCCGATTCCTCTGGCTGCTGAATTATGTGGCTTAGGTCATCGGCGTTTGGTGGTCGCACATATGTGCCCCGGAAATTGTCGAGGAATGCGGCTTCCAGGTCTTCCCAACAACCAATTGACTCTACTGGCAAGCTGTTAAGCCAATGCCGGGCTGGTCCTTTAAGCTTGAGTGGGAGGTATTTGATGGCTTGTAGATCATCACCGCACGCCATGTGGATGTGAAGGAGATAGTCCTCAATCCAAACCGCAGGATCTGTTGTGCCATCGTATGATTCAATGTTTACGGGTTTGAAACCCTCCAGGATTTGATGATCCATCACCTCATCTGTGAAGCATAGTGGGTGTGCGGCGCCTCTATATTGGGCTATATCACGACGCAGCTCAAATGAGCTTTGTCTAGTGTGTTCGGCCCGGCCGGAGTTGCCATATCTAGCGTGACGGTTATTGTCACGTGTCGTGGGGCGCCCCGCGATCCATAGATCGATCTTGTTTGCCTTGCCTTGTCCTCCAATATATCTCGCAGGTCTGGCGCATTTCCCCGTGCCTTTGTATTTTTTGAGCGGGGACGGGGTGCGGCTTGAGTTGAGGGCCGAGAGGCCTCTTCGTCATGACCACGAGGTGGCCGGTCAATATATCATGCACTGGTGATGTAGGTTTGGGTGCTTCCTCCTCTAATCGGGGTAGTAGCCTGCGTCTTGGGTAGCTCTTGGAGGGGCGCTCGAGTTCATGCTCTTCGGCCACAAGGACTTCAGTCCATCTATCAGCTAGCAAGTCTTGGTCAACTCTAAGCTGTTGCTGCATTTTCTTGAGGCTGCTTGCCGTGGCCATGAGCCTGCGTTTGAAATGCTCTTGTTCGACGGGATCCTCGGGCACGACAAATTCGTCGTTGTCGAGGCTTGCCTCATCTTCGGAGGGAGGCATGTAATTATCGTCCTCTACCTCTCTGTCTGCCACTCTCTCATGAGGGCTGGCTTCTCCATCCCCTATCTGAATCTTCTTTGGAGGGGTTGTCTTCGGCACTGTCCGGGTGTTATTATCTCACATGCCGGAATCACCGTTTTTGCTGTGGCGTGATTTAGAGCGGCGCCGCTGATGCCGGCGCTTAGGTTGTTTCTTGGAGGGGTCATCCTCCGCTGTTCCATCGCCATTCCCATCTTTTGGGATGTCCACCATGTATACGTCGTATGACGAGGTGGCCTTCCGGAGCCCTGTGGGCGCTGGTTCTTGGTCTTGTCCTACATTATCATCCATACCGTCGATGTCTTCGGAGTCGAAGTCGAGCATGTCGGTTAAATCATTGATAGTGGCTACAAAGTGGGTGGTGGGTGGGCTTTGATTTTCTTCGTCGTCCGTATCCCAACCTTCCTGACCATAATCCGGCCAGGGCTCTCCTGATAAAGATAGAGACTTTAGTGAATTCAGAATGTCGCCAAAGGGCGAGTGCTGAAAGATGTCCGCGGCAGTGAATTCCATGATCGGTGCCCAATCGGATTCGATCGGCAGGGGCGCGGAAGGCTCGGAGTCTGGAGAGGAATCCGGCACCTTGGAGTTACGAGCTTCGCCAAGGACGGGGTACGTGTACGGCTCAATCGCCGTATAGATCGCAGCCCCCGAGGCGGTGTCCAGCCACCCGTCCTCGACCGGCGCGGTCGGCTCCGAGCTAAGGGTCGGAGCGGACTCTGGTGTGGCCTCCAGGACACTGTCCGGCGGCAGAGCCAGATCATGCCCCTCATGACAGTGCGGCGCGCTTGGCTGTGGCTCGAACCCGTCGAAGATCAAGTCTCCGCGGATGTCAGCCGTGTAGTTCACACTTCCAAATCTGACCTGATGGCCACGGGCGTAGCTTTCAATCTGCTCCAGATGGCCAAGCAAATTGGCTCGCAGTGCAAAGCCGCCGAATACGAAGATTTGTCCGGGGAGAAAGGTCTCACCCTGGAGCGCATCGTTGTTGATGATCGGAGGAGCCATCGGGCCTAAAGATGACGACATAGAGGAACTCTCAATGAAAGCACCAATGTCGGTGTCAAAACCGGCGGATCTCGGGTAGGGGGTCCCGAACTGTGCGTCTAGGCGGATGGTAATAGGAGAAAAGGGACACGATGTTTTTACCCAGGTTCGGGCCCTCTCGATGGAGGTAAAACCCTACTCCTTCTTGATTAATATTGATGATATGGGTAGTACAAGAGTAGATCTACCACGAGATCAGAGAGACTAAACTCTAGAAGCTAGCCTATGGTATGATTGTTGTTTGTCCTACGGACTAAAACCCTCCGGTTTATATAGGCACCGAATAGGGTTAGGGTTACACAGAGTCGGTTACAATGGTAGGAGATCTACATATCCGTATCGCCAAGCTTGCCTTCCACGCCAAGGAAAGTCCCATCCGGAACAATCCAGAAGTTTCTTGACGTCATCTTGGGACTCTTCTCTGGCAAACTTCTGTTTCCTACATTTCAAACGCAATGCAAACTCATCTCATCAAACAGGAAATAATTACCGACATAATGCTCAAGTGATATGCTCTGTTATCTGCTTACTTGCTTACCCAGTCGCGGCCAGTATGTCCCATGTACTGCAGAACACCGGACATATGCAACAGCGTTGACATCATCTGAGCGTGTGTGTGGTTTTGCAGCTGCATGTCTTTCACTAACTGGTCAATCAAAGGATCATCTCTTTTGTGCGATCGCATGTGCAAAAGCATCCCGGGGCTTTCCAGCATCTTGTGATTATGGTTGAGTTCAACCATTTGTATCACAAATTTGCCATCCTTCCTTTATTTGACTCTAATTTTTGCCTTGCAGTCAATCCTTTTTGATGTCTTCTCATGTTTCCGGTCATAATCTGACACAATCTGCTTGTGCGTCCCATCTCTTGAGCAGACAATGTAGGCATTTGTCTTGTGTTTTGCCCTCTTGCGTATGCCAAACCCTGCATATCTTGCATAATTGTTGTAAAAGTCCCATGCCTTCTTGTACGTGGTGAACTTCATTCCAGCGGCAGGTATGAGGTTCAGCGGCATGTTTTTATCCTGCATTAAGAAATACTCGATGAGATAAAATTTTCTACTCTGCTTTAAATACGAGGAGTGCATACGATTTTAATAAAGCATTGCAATGTTCCTAAGTTTTCAGAAGAATCAACAGTATTAGGTGTCAGGTCAAACCTCACAAGAAATATCATTGTGCACTGCAATGTTATCTGAATGGACTGCATATATTATTATTTTTCAGGACATAAAACTTACATGTGTGTAGAGTCACTCACCCGATGGTGTTTGCAGCTCGCCGGGTTGTATTGGACATAGCGAAGTTATAGCAGATCTGTGTAGTTGAGGATCTCGCAGCGGGAATAGTGAGGATTCGTACATGCCGTTGACTTCTGACCGAGGCACCCTTGGTGATCGCAGTGTTGAAGTTGATGAAGCACGTCTACTTGGAGCTCTGTTTTTCGATGCAGCAGGTGGATGCTGAGCTCTGTGTTGTGGTGCAGTAGGTGCACGCGGTGGTAATCCAGTGTTTTGGCGATGTCTCACTGGATTGGTTTGAAATTTTTGGAGCAGCGGCACATCATCATAATCATCATCTGCTGCAACATGATGTTCAACTACATCATCATTGTCTGTTCGTACATGCTGTCCAAATGTACTGAACTCATGCTTGTACTTTGGGTTGAGTGCCCTCCCAGATGAAGGTGACATCGTCATCATCCTCGACTACCTATTCTCCCTGGAAAAAATCTTCTTCCGGAGAGTTTTGCACCCTATTTGTTGTCGTGAAGTATCCTCGAGGAATCTCAGGGGTAACCCGGCCAGTGTCTCTTTCAGAAGAAGCTTTACTCTTCTGAAAGTTGTTGTACCCTAGGTTATCAATTATGTGTGGCATTTTGTATCTGCTGAACGGCATTTCCTGCACAAAATGGTCGAGCTGCATTGTGAGGCAAAATGAACTGAATTATATGAACTGCAATGTGTTTCAAATGGTACTGCAAACTAATGCACGCTGACTGCATCACCCCGCAAGGTGAACTGAAGTAACCGCACTGCATCGTTGTCCGTATTGAATATATACAACCGTACTGCATAGCCGAGCAAGCGTACTTCATAACCAAGCAAGTGCACTGCATTTTTTCCCATCGCGAACGAAAGTAACTGCACTGCTTAGTTTTTGGAGGCGTACTATACTGCTGTACTCCTTTGTTTGGAACAAGTTAACTGAGATGGTTGAGGAAGTGTACTACTTACCTCGTGTTGTAGTAATTTCTTGCGTTTGCATGAGGAAGTTCCGTTCTCTTTCGTACAAACCACTCTCACAATAATTTTTTTAACTTTCTCCGACGGAGGACTCGAACTTACATAAATGATATTCCTGTCGTATTCAATTATTTAGAAAATGGAGCAATCATGATTTTTGCCTTCATCGCGAAAGGAAATGCACTGCGTGAAGTAGTTAAACTTCTCAGGCATGTCTATTTGAACTTCACTCCATTTTTGACGTGCCGTTTTTTTCCCGTAACTCTCCAACCACTTACCGGAATTGAGAAAATGGTATACTGATGGAAAGATGTTGAAAACAACAACTTTTCGTGTTGATCATTTTTTTCATACTCGCGACGGTTCAAAATATTTTTTTGAATGCGTAAAAATGTGTTTTAATGGTATACATAGAACTTTTAAATCATTCATCAGAATATAGCATATAATATATCATTGGAAAGCTTATAAATAGGAGCATCATTTTCATGTAGACAAGCGTTATAGATTCGTTCTCATTTGAGAGCAGTTTTAAAAATGGCAAAAACAACGCCGTTTTTGCCTGTTTTTTACATGCAATTGAAGGTCGGACGTCTCGCACTAGAGATCTTGAACTTCACCGAGAGGAGCACGTGAACTTCTTGCAATAACCGTTTCAGGCTTTTAGTTTTGTATTCTTTTATTCTTACCTGAAACGCATCCCGTGTAGCAGTTGAACTGCTCACTGTTTTCACTTTGAACTTGTGTACATATTTTTATTTGTAATTCCGCACCCGTTTTGCGAGAGTTGCACAAATGATAAACCATTAAAAACCTGTTGAAAAGACACAACTTTCTCTAATACGGTTAAACTCTTGTTTCGAACAACATACACGAATTTGTGTTAACCATTCATTTTGGAATAGAGCATACAATATACCCTTTGGAGAGATGTTGAATAGGAGGAACGATTTTTATGCAGAGTATTTTGTTTCAACTTTTATAACGAATTGAGATAATTGTTTTAAAGGACCAAACACAACATATTTTTTGTTTTTCGAACATGTAAATACAAGTTGAACCTCTCTCACAATTTTTTAACTTCCTGGGCCGAGCACTTGAACTTCTAGCAACAATTTTTTTGGCTTTGCTTTTTTATTCTTTTTTCTCATGTGAAACACACACCATGTAGTATGTGAGCTTCTTGTTATTGTCACTTTGAACTTCTCTCTGTGTCGCTTTAGTAAGATTAAAAATCTGAGTTTTTTATAGGCATTGAACGACTCTTAACTTTTTTATTCTCATCTGAAACACATTTCCGTGAAGTAGTTGAACTTCCTGTTGTTTTCACTTTGAACTTCTGTCACATTTTTTTCGCAATTCCTTACCCGTTTTGTTGGAGATGCACAAATGATATACCATTAGAAACATGAGTTTTTTATTACTTTCGATCTTCTCTATTATTTTAATTTGAAATTCTTAGTTTTATTCTTAGAAAAATATGGTTTTTATATAGCATCGAACAATTTTTTAAAATTGAACTTCATACTTTTCCTTTTTATTTTTTTAAATTGAACTTCATACTATTCTTTGTCGTATACATCGAACTACTTCGTTACTTTAATATGAACTTCATGAATTTAGGTGATGGTAGGGGTGATGTGGTTTTTTATTATTAATTTCACTTCTAGGTTTTATTCTTTAGTAACGAGGAAACTTCGAGTTCTTTTATACACATTGAACTACTTCTTTTTTATTTGAACTTCTAGGTGTTATTCATTTGTAACCGGAAAAGTCTTAGTTTTGTAATATACATCGAACCTTTCCATTATTTAAATTTGAACTTCTATACTTTTTTAGAACATGGAAAATTCATTTTTTTACAAACCTTTTGAACTGCTCTATTTTATTAATTTGACCTTCTTGGGTTTGTAACAAACATGAACTTTTTTATTTAAATTTGAACCTTAAGGTTTTTTCTAGGAACAGGGAAAATCCAATTTTTTCTATAATTTTTGTACTGCTAAGGAATATTTCTGCCATAAAAAACATTTTTTAATTTGTAGAGAGCATGTCATGTTCAACTTCGAGGGATAGGGGATGTCCCTCTATCCCTGAAAGTTCCGTGAGCTCCCTGAGCTTTCTGAACTTTCTGAAAGCTCTGAATCTCAAAACATGATAGACCATGAGCAAGTTCCATCACCAACTATGCAGGATTTCATGGCCAGCAACCACAATTCTCCTGTGCATGGACCACCTCTTGTGCTGGCTGATCCTATGCCTGCTGCTGCAAACTCTCCTGCTGTCAATAAGAGGAAGAAAAGCAATGCTCCATTGGATGTTAATGATCTCGGTAGCGATGCGTCGTCTTCTTTGGATTGAGTGTTGGATTTAAGAATTAAGCTGCTGCTATAAAGGCCAAGAACATTAACAAATGCCAGAAGAACTTAAATGCAGAATTTGAATATGAGATTTGTTGACCCCACTGCCAAGCCACCACCTGAGTTACCACTGAACACCATCCAAGCTATCGCCACCAAGCAGTGTCAGATACCCCTTGAGGAGGTCTCTGGAGAGAAGCTGAAGGCCACGGTGGACTATGAATAAGTCTAGTTATTTACCCAGTTGGTCTTTCTATAAAAAGACCCTATCTTGCCTTAGGCCTTTATTTTGTTTTCCTTGGTCCTGGAATGCTACTTATGCTTTAATTATGAACTTGGTTTGTAAGGAGTTAAACTCCATTATTTGCTTATGTTGGTGGAATATCAAGACTCATCTATTTTATATAATTAGTTATCTGAATGGTCAGTTCTGTTATGGACAAAATTATTGTCAGTTTTCTGGTTGGAACATCATGTTGTTAGTATTTCACATTTTGAGTTGGCTGAATGGTCAGTTATATTATGAGCAGTCAATATGGGGCAGATGCACTTATCATAAACACTGGTTACATTTCCTATTGCCTGCAAGTGCATTTTACTGTAGATTTGTGGATATGATTACCTCATGTCCCTGTGGCCTTCTTCCACCTGCACGTTTTTATGAATAGAAGTTGGAATATTTTAAACTGGAATGTCAGAGGTATAAACTCTCAAACCAGATGGGATGATTTAAGAGCTAGAATTGAGGAAAGTAATTGTGGTGTTATTTGCATTCAAGAAACAAAAAGAGAAGCTTTTGACCAGGCTTACCTCAGAAAATTTTCTCCTAGAAGATTCAACCAGTTTGCATATAATCCTTCAGTTGGTTTGTCAGGTGGACTTATTACTATATGGAATGGCAGTTTATTCAGTGGATTTGTCATCAGTCAATCATCCTACCAAATCACTGTCAAGTTAACTTGTAATCTATCTGGTCATATCTTTTATATCAGTAATATTTATGGGCCCTGTCAGAATGAAGATAGAGTGGATTTTTTTGATTGGTTAAACAATATTGATGCATCACAGATGGACCACTAGATTTTGGTTGGTGATTTTAATTTAATAAGATGCCCACATGACAGAAATAGACCTGGAGGGGACACAAATAATATGCTCATGTTTAACAGCCTTCTCCAATAATTGGATCTTGTGGAGATCCCTCTCAAAGGTAGAAATTTCACATGGAGCAATATGCAAGATTACCCTTTATTGGAAAAACTGGATTGGATATTTACTTCTGCAAATTGGACACTATCTTTCCCAAACACTCTGGCTCATCCACTCACCAGACTTACATCAGATCATGTCCCTATACACATTCAGATTGGCAGTGATATTCCTAAATCCTCCATCTTCAGGTTTGAAAACTACTGGTTTGAATTTGATGGTTTTTATGAAACTGTCATACAATGCTGGAATAAGAACCAACAATTGATAAACTCTGCTCAAGATGTTGCTGCCAGATTTAAATGCCTTAGAATGGGACTCAAGAAATGGAGTAAGAATTTATCCAAACTCAATACTAACATTTCGGCTTGTAATTATGTTTTATCTATGCTGGATGGCATTAAAGATCAAAAATACTAGCATCCTATACTAAGCATATAGGATTGCAGGTAAAGGTAACAACAGTAGTAACAAGGACAGGCTATGCATCAGGATAGGTATAATGGAAAGCAGTAACATGCTACACTACTCTAATGCAAGCGGTATAGAGTAGAATAGGCGATATCTGGTGATCAAGGGGGGCTTGCACTGGTTGCTCTGGCAAGAGAGAGGGTCGTCAACTCCGTAGTCGAATCGGGCAAAGAAGCAGCTGGTCGGTCTCGTAGTCTCTACCGGAGAGAAGAGGGAAGAAACAATAAATATAATGCAAACATAAGCATGACGGTGCATGACAAGAAAATGTGCGGTGCTAGGTGTGCCCTAACGCGGTAGGAGGTGATACCGACGAAGGGGAAAACATCCGGAAAGTATTCCGGTGTTTCGCTTTCGAGGCGGAAGAGCGGAGGAAAGTTGCGAGTTTGATAGGTTAGGGGGTGTGGCGGACGAGCGGGTTGCGTGATCCGGAATCGCCTCATCGTTACGAGCAACTTTCATGTTGAAAATATTTTAATCCGAGTTACGGATTAAAAGATATGATTTTCTAAAGATTTTATTAATTTACGGAATTTAATTAATTATTTAATTAATTCAAAAGCAGATTAATGACATCAACATGATGTCATCTTGACATCAACAGTCATCGAGTTGACTTGGTCAACCTGATCGATGGGTCAAGTGGGACCTACATCATACCTTTATTTAGGATAATTACAGATTAGTTAATTTAATTACTATTTAATTAACCTAACTAGTTAATTAAATTAATTAAACCGGATTAATTAACTTAATTAATTCATTAGATAATCAATTAATTAATAATTAATTTTATTAAATCATTTTTATTTTTATTTGTTATTTTTATTTTTAATTCTTTTTTTCTAATTCTGTTCTTTCTTTCTTTTTTTTAAAAACCGTTGCAGGCGGGGCCCCTAAGTCGATGGTTGGGGGCCTAGCGGAGTCTTGGAGTGCAGAGTGCAGACGCCGCCAGTCCACCCGGGATGGGGGGCGACGGGCGGTCTGGCGCCGCCGCAGGAGCGGCGGAACGAGGCCGAGGCCTGGTGGTCATGCAGATGCCGGCGGCAATGCCACGCTGCGAGGCGTGATTTTGAGCAGAAGAGGGGCGCCGGCGCGACGGCGGTGTGTAGCCAGCGGCGGGGAGAGTTGGGCGCGCCGGCGCGGCCACACGAGCGCCGGCCGAAACAGGACGGCGGGGTGGAGGGGACCGGAGCCGTGGGCGCTCGAGCGGGATTTGGTCGGAGCTGCGATGTCAGGGGGTGTGAAGGCGAGGCAGGGAGGGGCGGGCGCCGGTGCGCGGCGAGCACGCATCGGGCGTGGCCGGGGCGTTGACCGCGGGCGGGACGGAGAGGGACAGAGAGGAGGTGAGGGGCGTCCAGGGGTGCGATCGAGGGGAGCGCGGTGAGCGCCAAGAACGGGTGGCGCCGAGCCGTCGTCCAGCGGGAGGGCGACGCATGGCGACCTAGGGAGAGGGGGGCGAAGGGGAGCTCACGGGGAGTAGGGTTCGTGGCAGCGGGGTCGGGGGTGACGGGACGACAGGCGGGCGGATGCAGCCGACGAGGGTCCAGGCGATGGCGTTCGGCGGCGACGAGGCCTGGCGGCGACGGTCTCCTCCCGATCCAATCAGGAGAGAGGGAGGGGGGAGATTTTTTGCGTGGGGGGAATGGGGGGTGTCGGTGGAGTGGGTGATGGAGTGGGGGGGTTAGTAGTGGGCGGCTGGGCCGGCCTGGTTGGCCCGGTGACCAGCTGGGCCGAGGCCCAGCGAGGGGGGGTTTACTCTCTTTTTTCTGTTTTCTGTTTCTCTTTTGTATTTTCTTTCTTTTATTTATTTTCTTTTCTGTTTTAACTCATTTTAAAATACTTAGACATTTTATAAAAATGTGTTTACTTCACCATAATTACCGATGCAATATTTGGCAACCCCCGAACATTTTGTGTTGACTTTTGAAAACTTTGGGTGTTTGTCGCTAATTCATTTTTGAATTTGCTATGTTTTTGAACTACCACTTAATTAGCAACAGTAACATAGATGACAAGGCATCATCAAGAGAGTTTTACTGTAGCCTAATTATCCGGGCGTCACAATTCTCCTCCACTACAAGAAATCTCGTCCCGAGATTTAAGAGGGGAGTAGGGGGGGGGGAGTTCTGGTTATTCTAATGGATCTTCTTGAAGAAGTTAGTCCCTTTCGTTGATGCCTTCAATTCTTTATTCCAAAGCATCATGATGAAGTTGTCGTCCTTTCTTCGGGGAGCTCCATCGTACTTACGAATAGGTAAGGGGTAGCTCTACAATGATAGGATGTTATAAGGGAAATTCATCCGGGGTATACCAGAATAAACATATGAGTATCTCTCGAGTTGAACAAATGACACACATCGAGAGCAAAGTAAGACGGTGTAATAAGAAGTTTCAAGCGGATAGGCAATCGTTCATTGCACAAGCAGAAAAGCAAGGGGTTCAGAGCAACGGGAATAAGTATTGTGTCCGATACCAGAATAGATCAACAGGCAAGTGGCCCGTGAATTACATACAAAGTCAAGCACGAGGAATAACTCTGACAACAGGGTGTACAGGAGAGTCAGGTTTCGATCCTGTGGAACTGTGGGTTATGGGCCCACCATGTGGGTTAAAAGGAGGAAGGCGCTAATATTTGCACGGTCAAGATGACAAGGTATGTCAGAGGATAGCACAGCCAGTTTTGTTGGCAACAATGTTGGTACCTAGGGCGAGGGACGAAGAGAACCATTTTCCCTTTCGTTAAAACGAGGCGGACCAATAGGCAAAGTTCTCGCCCATCGCTGGTTACCGAATGTCATCAACAAAAGTAATGTGGTCTTACTTTTAGGGTTGTACACCGAGGTGTCTACATAAGCAGTGGATTAATACCGCTTAGATCATATAGATCACAACAAGATTAATCAAAACAATAGAAATGAAAAGATGATCATCGATTAAACAAAGACAATGGAAAGGAAAATGTGTTTAAACACATATTTAAGGGGTATATCCTTCCCAAGGAAAAGCAGAGATTAAATCATGATATTCGTGCGGGATATAACGTAAGAACCCCTTTCGATAAGGGGAGAGAATTCTCATGACACTACCCATACAACGGTGCTCGGATAATAGAGCAAGTAACATTTAGCCTTGGGCTTCAAATGTTCTTGTTGAAAACCGAGTACCACAAACATGCTTCGTAGCAATGATATGGTGTTTCAATCAAGGGCGGACATTGGATACACCAATGATCCATCAGAGTAACTTATAAAATAAGTCCTAAAATTTCCTCCGGGAGGAATGGTTATCCTTGCAAAAGAAATTATAATGATAGGTCCTCCACCGGGGGGTGCTAGGCATGACATCATATGACCGGGTCATCAATGGACCAACAACATAACTCCTGGAAAGTTGTCCCAACCATCATATCTGACCGAGATTCAGATCCAATTGGTGTCATGATACCTCAGACTCAGGATGTCTAAGCAGAAAAGGTGCAACACAAATCAACGAAATGACATTGCAAGATTCTCGGGAAATGAACTATGGGAGCGGGTTCCTGAAGCAATAGTTCATCATTAAACCAAGGTGAGGATGAGGAGGTGGCTGATGGGCTCAGCGACAATTCATCGAGAATTCCAAGCGGATGGATTTCCACGATAATGTGAACAAGAAGATGACATTTGTTAGATCAAATGATATAATGGGATATGCTCGAGGAAAACATACATAATTAAACATTGGTTGAACGGTGCACCCGAAATATGGGTTGGGTTGCACGGTCAATGTTAGAATGGTGATTCAATTATCGAAAGACTTAGAATGAACTATCGCCCATTCACTTCAAAGCAATAGGGTTGCTGGAAGTTTTGAATCCACACGTCATAGCTCAATTGTCGGTATTCCGGTTGAAAACAATACGGGAACCAAGGAATGAACGAAGATGGCAAGAAGTATTATGATATCAAGAATTCTTAAGTGGTGGTGAAATTCTCACCACATTCTTGACAAAAAGAGATGGTAATACTTCCGAGGTAAGGAAGATCAACTGCTGGGTAGCAGGGATCTCAAGGTTTACACAAAACACGAACAAGTTTGTGTTGGAGGGAAGGCAATAAGTGGCCGATGATAACACAACTCATCGAGAGCAAGGATGGTATTTCTCTTCATGAATCCGGTTGATATCTTGGAAGAGCTCATGAGGTTGATGATGATCACGACACATTTGTCGAGAGATTTCATGAAGATGTAATCAATCAGCGACGACATCAAGTCAAAGGAATGATGCAGCAAGAGGTTATTGGAATCACAGTTACGACACAAACTCGAACTCAAGCTTGTTGTTTAAGGTGAAAGGGTATGACGAGGAAAATCGACGTAAGCGTAGCTATCGTCACAAATTGGTGCTCCGAGAATAAGGACCAGGTAGCATAGTTAGAATCATCACGACAATGATATAGGTCAAACAGGCTAGGAATGGCGTGATCGGGTACAAACTCGTACTTATAGAAGCTTTCTTCAAGAGTTGTTGAACCGTAGTGCGGACTCGGTTCGATTATCGGTGTCTTTGAGTGATTAACGACTCGAGTCCATGAAAATTGTAATCAGTGTGAAGGTAGTACTTGATGAAGAACTCATAGGAAGTTACGCAGTTCAAGATAACCTCGAGATACCGTGGGGTATTACTCGACGACGTATCAAAGTAGAGGTTGTACCGGGTATTGATCCACGTAAGACAAGTGCTTAAACTTGCACAGAAATGGTATTTAAAGGAGAACATGGTCGGAACCATGATTGCAAAGGATCAATTCACCGATACCAAAGGATATTATATCCAGGAAATAGTTACAAGAAGCTTCCATGATAGGATCTACATCGTGTCCATGGGCATGAACACAAAGTTCAAGGTCGACTCCCACTTTTCCAATGCATAACCTTTCATTCACTTCTCGCGTTCGATGAAGTTGCAGTGCTGAAATTTTATCTGGCGAAGCACCAGAAGAGTATGAATCGTGAAAACTTTCGGGTTCACACGGTTTAGAGAAGGCATATGTTCAACTCATAGGGGCTTCTTAGAAACATATACCACAAGTTTCAAGAGTAAATAACACAAGCCCGAAAGTAGAGCAAGGTTGAGAAAGTAGATGATACAATTTACCAAAGGCATTATGTATCCGAGGGAAGGCCCACAAGGTTATTGAATATGAAGGACAATGTCGGATAAAATCCATTAAAGGATCTGTCGGTCCATAACAGAGCTGATGTGAGCATCGACACACAATCAGAGGAAGTAACAATGCAAGGGCATTGGATTATAGAAACAACTGACTAATCCAGAGCTCAAATGCAACGGAATTATGATTTTCAAATCAAGGGACCGTAAGCAATGCTCTGATTAGGGATGGATAAGTGGAATAGCCTTAGGGTACAATCAATGATAATTGGATTGGTCGGGAACCAATTCCAGTTAAAAGAATGGCGGCTCAGCCGGAAAGGTAATACATAAGGATCAATGATGATTGCGTCTATTCGCAATCATATTGAGTCAACAGACTGAAAATGATAATGACAAGGAATGTCAATAAGACTACGAGACTTATGGGATCAACCATAATGCAAGCAAGCAAGAATTTCAAGAGCAATAGGCTGCTCAGGATTTTCGAAAGATCAGGTAGTATTTGAATGTATTTTTGTGGAACACATGAACAACTGGGGATGAGCGGATACTCGACAAGTGCGAGGATTTATTTGAAGGGGTATTCATGTGGCAAAGAACTGCTAGGTAATAGGCACAAAGTATTCTTGGAACAATAGAGAAAACTTGAGGTATCTTGTAATAACAAGATCAATGGGAATGATCGTATGAATGGCAAGTGTAAGTAGTTTTCATAGGGGTTGACAGTGGAAGGAAAATCGCATATGCGATGGCACAAAGACTCGAGAAAACATCGTAGAGTAACTTCGGATTCTTCTAGTGCAGCAGGCGATCATCTGAAGTGAGGGGCTCTCCGGGAGAAAGTACTTGCGAGAACTTAAAGTTAGTTTTGTTTTTAGCAAAATCGTTTAACCCGAATAGAAGAGAGCTCAGAGTCCCAGAGTAAAGATCGAGGAGTAAAAGATCCTATACCACCCAATGGCGACGTGGGCCCGTAAGGCACACAGCCATGTTAGTAAAAGTTTTTGCAATGTCTAGACTCGACTTCGGCCAAGGAGTTGGAAGGGGATTCTCTACAGGCTTGGCTCGATACCAACTTGTGACGCCCCGATTCAATCAGACACTAATCATACACGCATAACGTGTACGATAAAAGATCGAGGACTCACGGGAAGATATCACAACACAACTCTAAAAATAAAATAAGTCATACAAGCATCATAATACAAGCCGAGGGCCTCGAGGGCTCGAACACAAGTGCTCGATCATAGACAAGTCAGCGGAAGCAACAATATCTGAGTACATACATAAGTTTAACAAGTTTGCCTTAAGAAGGCTAGCACAAACTGGGATACAGATCGAAAGAGGCGCATGCCTCCTGCTTGGGATCCTCCTAACTACTCCCAGTCGTCGTGCCGGGCTGCACGTAGTAGTAGGCACCTCCGGTGTAGTAGTCGCCATCGACGGTGGCGTCAGCTCACAGGCTCCATCGATGCAGTTGCAGCAATCGGGTAGAGAAAGGGGAAAAAGGGGAACAAGGCAACCGTGAGTACTCATCCAAAGTACTGCAAGCAAGGAGCTACACTACATATGCATGGATATATGTGTAAAAGGCCATATCGGTGGGTGAATCGCAGAATGCCGTAATAAGAGGGGATAGCTAGTCTTATCGAAGACTACGCTTCTGTCACCTTCGCCTTGCAACAAGTAGAAGAGGGTAGGTTGAAGTCCTCCAAGTAACATCACATAGCAATAATCCTACCCGCGATCCCTCCTCGTATCCACGAGAGAGAGCGACCACCGGTTATGTCGGCACTTGGAAGGGTGTGTTTTATTAAGTATCTGGTTCTAGTTGTCATAAGGTCAAGGTACAACTCCAAGTCGTCCTGTTACCGAAGATCACGGCTATTCAATAGATTAACTTCCTGCAGGGTGCACCACATAACCCAACATGCTTGACCCCATTTGGCGGACACACTTTTACGGGTCATGCCCAAATGGAAGATCAACACGCCGCAGCCCCACCTAGGCACAACAGAGAGGCCGGCATGCCGGTCTAAACCTAAGCGCCACAGGGTCTGGGCCCATCGCCCAATGCACACACTCGCACGCTAAGTAGGGCGGCCGAAGCGTAACTAGCCCCTTAATACAAGAGCGGGCTTACGTTCCAATCCGGCGTCGCCACTCGATCGGCTGGGTCACGAAGTGCTTCGGTGATACCACGACGCCGAGTGCCCATATCTCTCCCACGTGCTTGGTTAGTGCGTATAGGCCCGTGAGCTGCACTCGGATCAAATACCAAGATCTCGTTAAGCGTGTTAAGTATCCATGAGCGCGCCGAACAGGCTGTGCCCACCTCTCTCCTAGGCGGTCTCAACCTGCCTGCCGCCTCCGCCACAAAGATCCACTCATGGGTGCTCCACCACCGACCCGACTTTAGTCTCCACATGTATCATGTATAAAGTATATAGTATATACCCGTGATCACCTCCCGAGTGATCACGGCCCGATAGTATAGCACAATGAGACGGACAAGAATGTAGGGCCACAGATGAAAATACTAGCATCCTATACTAAGCATATAGGATTGCAGTAAAGGTAACAATGATGAGTAACAAGGACAAAGCTATGCATCGTGATAGGTATAACGGAAAGCGGTAACATGCTACACTACTCTAATGCAAGCAGTATAGAGTAGAATAGGCGATATCCGTGATCAAGGGGGGGCTTGCCTGGTTGCTCTGGCAAGAGAGAGGGTCGTCAACTCCGTAGTCGAACCGGGCAAAGCAGCAGCTGGCCGGTCTCGTAGTCTATCGGAGAGAAGAGGGGGAAGAAACAATAAATATAATGCAAACATAAGCATGACGGTGCATGACAAGAAAATGTGCGGTGCTAGGTGTGCCCTAACGCGGTAGGAGGTGATACCGACGAGGGGGGAAAACATCCAGGAAAGTATTCCCGGTGTTTCGCGTTTTCGGGCAGAGGAGTCGGAGGGGGAAAGTTGCGAGTTCGATAGGTTAGGGGGGTGTGGCGGACGAACGGGTTCCGTATCCGGAATCGTCTCGTCGTTCTGAGCAACTTTCATGTTGAAAATATTTCAATCCGAGTTACGGATTAAAAGATATGATTTTCTAAAGATTTTATTAATTTCTGGAATTTAATTAATTATTTAATTAATTCGAAAAAAAGATTAATGACATCAGCATGATGTCATGCTGACATCAGCAGTCAACAGAGTTGACTTGGTCAACCTGACCAGTGGGTCCAGTGGGACCTACCTGTCATACACTGTTTAGGTTAATTACAGATTAGTTAATTTAATTACTATTTAATTAACCTAACTAGTTAATTAAATTAATTAAACCGAATTAATTAACTTAATCAATTCATTAGATAATCAATTAATTAATAATTAATTTCATTAAATCATTTTTATTTTTATTTATTATTTTTATTTTTAATTCTTTTTTTTCTAATTCTTTTCTTTCTTTCTTTCTTTTAAAAACCGTTACGGGCGGGCCCCCTAGTCGATGGTTCGGGCCTAGCGGTGTCTTGGAGTGCAAGTGCGGGCACGCCGAGTCCACCCGGGATAGGGCGGCAGGCGGTTGTCAGGCGCCGCCCACAGTGAGCGGAACGAGGCCGAGGCTGTAGGTGGTCGCGGTGGCCTCACCGGCGAGCACGGCCGCTGTGGAGGCGCGCGACGAGCAAAGAGAGGGCGCCGGCGCGACGGCGGTGCGAGTATAGCCCGCCCAGCGGCGGGGAGAGTTAAGCGCGGCGCCCGGCGAGGCCACACGAGCCGGCCAAACAGACGGCGTGGTGGAGGGGACCAGAGCCGTGGGCGCTCGAGCGGGATTTGGTTGGAGCTGCGATGTCAGGGGGTGTGAAGGCGAGGCAGGGAGGGGCGGGCGCCGGTGCGCGGCGAGCACGCATCGGGCGTGGGTTGGGCGTTGACGTGGCGGACGGAGAGGGACCGAGAGGAGGGAGGGGCGCCCAGGTGCGGTCGAGGGAGCGCGTGAGCGCCACGGGTGGCGCCGTGAGCGCTGTCTGCAGCGGGAGGGCGACGATCAAGCGCGACCTAGGGGGATAGGGGGCGAAGGGGAGCTCACGTGGAGGCGCGACGGAGCAGCAGTAGGGACGACCGGGCGGAGCGGATGCAGGCCGACGAGGGGGGGGGGGTCCAGGCGACGACGTTCGGCGGTGACGAGGCCTGGCGGCGACGGTCTCCTCCCGATCCAATCGGGAGAGAGGGAGGGGGGAGATATTTTGCGTGGGGGGAATGGGGGGTGTCGGTGGAGTGGGTGGTGGAGTGGGGGGTTAGTAGTGGGCGGCTGGGCCGGCCTGGTTGGCCCGGTGGCCAGCTGGGCCGAGGCCCAGCGAGGGGGGGTTTACTCTTTTTTTTTCTGTTTTCTGTTTCTCTTTTGTATTTTCTTTCTTTTATTTATTTTATTTTCAGTATTAACTCATTTTAAAATACTTAGACATTTATTAAAATGTGTTTACTTCACCATAATTACCGATGCAATATTTGGCAACCCCCGAACATTTTTGTGTTGACTTTTGAAAACTTTGGGTGTTTGTCGCTAATTCATTTTTGAATTTGCTATGTTTTTGAACTACCACTTAATTAGCAACAGTAACATAGATGACAAGCCATCATCACGAGAGTTTTACTGTAGCCTAATTATCCGGGCGTCACACCACGAGGCTCCATTTGACCTAGCTACGCCTCTATAAAGTCTGTAAAATCGTAAAACCAACAAACGAGTCCATGAAATACTTTTTTCGCCGCTGCAAGTTCCAGAACCATGAGATCCCATCTGGAGGCCTTTTCCGGCACTACCGGAGGGGGATTCGGTCACGGAGGGGGCTCTTCGTCATCCTTGCTGCGCTCCAATGACGCGTGAGTAATGTACCATGGACCGTTGGGTCCATAGTTAGTAGATAGATGGCTTTTTCTCTCTTTCTGATCTTCAATACAATGTTCTCCTTAGTGTTTTTGGAGATCTATTTGATGTAATGACTTTTTGTGGTGTGTTTGTTTTGATTCGATGAATTGTGAGTTTATGATGAGATCTATCCATGAATATTATTTGAGTTTTCTCTGAACTCTTTTATGCATGATTGTTATAGCCTCATATTTCTTCTCCAATTTATTGGTTTGGTTTGGCCAACTAGGTTGATTTATCTTTCCATGGGAAGAGGTGCTTTGTGATGGGTTCGATCTTGCGGTTCTCAATCCTAGTTACAGAAGGGGACATTTCACGCATGTATCATTGTTATTAAGGGTAACAAGATGGGATTTATTTAATACTTGAGTTTATCTTATGTACATCATGTCATCTTTCTTAAGGCATTACTCTGTTCTTCCATGAACTTAATACACTAGATGCATGCTGGATAGCGGTCGCTGTGTGAAGTAATAACAGTAGATGCAGAATTGTTTCGGTCTAGTTCTCTCAGACGTGATGCCTATATACATGATCATTGCCTTGGATATCATCATAATTATTTGCTTTTCAGTCAATTGCCCAACAGTAATTTGTCTACCCATTGTATGCTATTTTTATGAGAGAAGCCTCTAGTGAAAAATATGGCCCCAGAGTCTATTTTCTATCATATATTAGAACCAGAAATATCTCGCTGCAATTTAATTTTATTTATTTTATTTTCTATTTTTGTTTGATCTATCTATCAAAAACTATATCATTTAATCTTTCTCATAACCGTTGAGGGATTGACAACCCCTCTACGCTTGGGTTGCAAGTATTTGTTGCTTGTGTGCAGGTGTTGGTTTACATAATGTTGCTTGGTTCTCCTTCTGGATTAATAACCTTGGTTTCATAACTGAGGGAAATACTTATCCCTAATATACTACATCATCCTCTCCTCTTTGAGGAAATCCCAACGCAGCTCACAAGTAGCAGTCATCCAGCCGTTGTAGCGTTCGTCGACTGGGCCTTTTGGTTGGCTGACCCTCAGGGCGCCGGACGTCCAGTAAGGACCAATCGTCTGGTAGCTGTAACTCGCTGGCAGCTATTCCTTTTACTTCTTGTGCTTGGTGTCCTCACCATCTAGTCCATTGGTCGTAGCAGCTCCATGGCCTTCCTCCAAGTACCTGATCGCACACAAAGTCTCTGCTTCAGGTAGTAGCCATGTCTCGCATGTAGAATGTGTAAGTTCAGACGGAAGCGAGTTCACCTTGGTTTTGGATAGCCCTTGCACGGACTCTAGTCATTGTTCCATGTGGTGTCTTGGATGACGAAGTTGGGTCCATGGGGATGACCATAGGATGCTCCGTGCTATCATCCCTTAGTTCTCCATGGATGCATATTTTATTTTCTTCTTTTTCTTTTCTTTTATTTTGTTTGAATCCTCTTGTTGTGTCTTTCTTGTATCAAGCTCAAAGACTTGTTCACCGCTAGCAAGTTGGATTTGTGAGAATGGATATTGATGAGGAGCATCCTACGGACATAACCATATCAAGAGTCCATTTGGCAAGTGACTTATATGTATTTAATTGTAGCAAAAAAATTAAATTAAAATTTGACTATTAGGTAGTTATGAGGACAAAATTAGCTTTTATGCTAAATAACCATCAAGCCTTCCTTTTGTTACTATATGCACATACATGTAGGTCTGCTTTATTTTTACTCCTGTTAACTTGCCAATACATTCAATGTATTGACCTATACGGCTGCAACTTCTCGTGTTGCAAGTTATTCAGACGAAGAGTAAGGTATTGTTAGGGTCGCGAGTCTGCACTCAGCATCGCAAGTGGGCTATGATGGGACTCATCATGTTCTGTTAATTTTCCGCTGTTTGATTGAGTAAAGCTAGCTATGTGCTATGCAGATTGTTTTATTTCATAAATTCTGGATCATACGTTGTAATAAATGATGCACTTGTTATTTTGGGATTCATCTATACTGTGTGTGCTAGCGAGTCGATCCAGGGACTAGCACAGTAAGCACAGAGACTCAAATCCTTCGAGGTTTGTTCGTTAAATGAAGGCCAAGGGTTCTCCACCCCAAGCACACTTCACGATGACTAAGCTCCACGACAATGAGCATGAGGATAGTACCGCCGAGATTTCCAAGCCCAATGAGCTCCAAGACGATGCTCCCAAGTTTGACTTCACCGCCATCCCTATTTTTTGCATTGACGATGTTGAGTCTACCATGACTCTTTTTGAAGATGGTGTGGTGACAACTACGACTACAGAGCCAATCAGGGACCAAGATTTGGAGGCGAGCGACATGGCAGCGAGCAAGGATGATGCTTCCATCTTTGGAGGCGAGAGTGAGATGGTCGAGTACGGGATTTTCCGTTCATTCATGGAGGCAAGTGATGATGTGCCATCTTCAGCCTTCATCCACGACAACGGTGACGAGATGGTTGAGCACGGGATTTTCCCATCGACCACGGCAGTCGATTGCATACCTTACCTTAGGGATACGCTTACTCCACATAGCTATATTTAGTGTGCTATCATCTTGCTATCATCACTGTGCCATTAAGTCTCTCCCATGCATGTATTACATACTTGTCTCATGTCATACTTGGCGCAAGCATCAAGCATAGTGGCAAAGCACACACACACACACACAAAGAGGAAAACGCTTTTAAGCAAAAGCGGAAATACAAAAGACCTTGTAAGCAATAGAAATGGCAATAAGACTTCAACAAAAATAAAACTTAAACTAGAAATAAAAAGTAAAGAAAATATTGAAAATTAACTTTTAAAAAACTCTAAACAAAATGACTAGGAATACTAAACTTCTCCCCGGCAACAACGCCAGAGAAAGGGCTTGATACCTCCTTTTATTGATCTAGTATTGGAACAAAAAATAGTATCCCACAACTATTTCTCCAGAGGTGACCCTGGGTTATCGAACTCACGAGAGGAAGATTCCCTTGAAGCGATGGTCTCTAGAAAGCTTTTGTCGAAGTGTCAAATCCAGCTTTTGACCAGATCAACAAGCAGATAGTGATTCAAACACTTATAATAAAAAGAGGTATGGGTACGAGCTCTTATGCTTACAACCTTGGATTTGCGCTGGGAACAAATAGGATACCAATTTGTGCGCTGGAAGTCGCCCATCGAGATGTGCTTGTTACGGATTGAAGTGGGGGATGTGTCCAAATAACATCTTGAATGGCACGAGTCTTGCATCAAGAATCAGTTGTCCTACTACAGGCCCTATCCGTCGCGTGGGTTCTCCTCGACAATTAAGATAATTAAATCAGACAAGAGTTTTGGGCATTCAATGACTACACCTCATTTATCCCCAAGGATATGATCCATGTTACCCCACTAAACCTTACTATCACCAGTGTTCGATATAACACTTCACGGTCTCCTTGCTCCTAGCCTCACGATGCTCGATCTCCATGATCCTGGGTACCTGTAGGGATGAAGATCACAGACAAGACAAGAGACATCTTCCCAGAATAATTTTATTCACACTTACGGGACATTATGTCAAAGACTTCCATTGATCCCCTCAACAAATACCTTGGGTTGCAACACTCATGCCTCAACCCATACCTTACCAAACTAATCACAACGGAGATTAGACCATGGGAAAAAACATTGAAGAAGACATCTTGATGTTTGTTGATTGCAATATGTCTTACAATGGATGCCATGTGTGATGCACGACTACAAGTATGAACTAGATGAAAGAGCATTATGGTGGTGGTGGAAATGTCTATGGAGATGGAAATGGCGGTGACTAGGGTTTTTGGATGAGATGATGATGAAGAGGTTCTGGCTTATGTGCTCGTTGTTATGTTGACATTTTGATGGGGTCCCTTTTATAAAAGTTGTTCAGGTGGACGACCTGCCTCAGAATCCACACCAATCGGGCACTCGTGCCCATATGGAATGTCGTATTTTGTGATGTCTTCACGCAGACGCTTCATGTTGACTTCCCCTTCCTCCATTTTTCTTCCATTCCATTTCCACATGTGATTTCTTCCCTTTTTAGCCCTTTCCTGTGGAAACACATCAAAGAGAGGATTTTTGGAATCATTTGCATTCATTAGTCATTAGTAGCCATACCAGAGCGAATATCTCTTTTAAAATGAAATATCTTGGTTTAAACAAAGGTAATGAGTATAAAATATCACTCATCGACTCCCCCAAGCTTAAACATGATCGTCCTTGAGCAACATAAAGATAAATCTGAATCATAAGGAATGCAGTTGTTTAAACTGAAATAACGAGAAGGTTTTGGTTCACTTACGATCGGTACGCCTAGATAGCCCTCTACTTCTTGACCTGAAAACTTAGCATAGTTGTAGCGGTGGCATGGTTATAGTGCAAGTGTTAATGAAGGAAAGATAATCAACACAAAGTTCTTGATCCACTAGATAAAATAACTTTGCAACAATCTATTATGTTTATTCTAGACAACACTTGCTTGTCGGGAATGCACAAGAGTTTTCTTTCGATAGAGCCATAAAAACATAAGTTAGGGAGTGAAAAGCATGTAGTAAAACTTGATGCTCTAGTGTTCATAGCACACCTACAATTATTTCCTCCTCTAAGATCTCAAACACTTTATTTCAATTATTGTTTGTTGGAACTTTGATTGTCACGTGAAGGGATTATGCCAACTAACTGATATGCATAGGTTTTCGCTTTGGATTAATGTTTAGCAACTATGGACCTTTGATATAAGTCTCTTTCAAGCTCTTTTAATAAGTCCCCATTATTTACCACATACACACCCTATTGTAGGGTGGAGCCCTAAATGAAGATCTTTTCACACTTGGAGGGGAAAAGAGGATGAACACAAGAACACAAAGAGGGAATTCACTCAAACACAACCCAATCACACATCCACTAGAATAGCATAGTTGAGATGCATAAGAATACAAGATCAATCCAAGGAAACAAGCACAAAGGTAAGGTTCTTCCCACTCGTAAGGAGGTGAGGTCTTTATTATAGTCTTCTCCAAAAGGAGGTCTTGAAATCCACTTGGGATCCTCTCCTAATAGGTCTTGATCTCCAAGAGGAGTGGTAGAAGGAGAAAAGCTCTATCAATGTCTCACATATACTTTGTAGCCCTAAAAAATGTCTTAGCCCCGAAATACATAGCTAGAGAGAGGAAGGGGACGACTTGGGAGGCAACACAGGACATCCACGGCTGAAACCTGGGAGGCCCGTGCGCATAGGGTAATTGAGGCCCGTGCGCACGATGGTCCCGTATGCATGGTACCCGCCCGTGCGCACCGGGTGCTACAGCGGTGAGGTCCCATGCGCATGGGGTCTTGAGGCCGTGTGCATAGGGGTGCGAGTCTCGGCTAAAGAAGCCCTCTAGGTAGCTTGTAGGCACGAGGTCTGGAGGGCTCGTGCGCATGGGGACGCATGGGAGGTGCTGTCTTCAACTGGTTGGGCTCCTTCTCGTTCCTCATGGCCTTGGGGCACTTCTCCTACTCCTTTGGGGTGTCCCTTAGCTGCTTGGTGGCGTTGGTCTTTGTACCTAATGACACATAGCATGTTTTGGTGAGGTAGCATCCAAGTTCCATTTATATCCATATCGATCTCGAGTAGGAGTGAGTTCACCTCAGTTTCGATGGAGCGTGCTCGAGCTTTTCTCATAGGTCCACGTGGTGCTTGATTTGTCGGTGTAGAGTCCACGGGGATGATGGAAGGATGCTCTGCATCATCCCCCCCCCCTTGGGAGATCTCCGTCCTTGGATCGTGATCTTCATCACCATGGTATGGAGTCAAGTCCTTGACGTTGAAGATGTCGCTTACGTTGTACTTGCCGCATGGGATGTTGATCATGTAGGCGTTGTCATTGTAACGGACTAGCACTTTGAAAGGTCCATTGGCTCGCGGTAGTAGTTTGACTTGCGCTCGTGGGGGAAGCGTTCCTTGTGAAGATGAAGCCATACAAGATCGCACGGTTTTAACACCATGGGAGTCTTATTCAAGTTGATCTTGGTGGCGAGGCGGTGTACTCGACGCTCGATCATGGACCTTGTATCTTCATGCACCTTCTTGAGATAAGTTGCCCTTGCACTTGCATCCATGTTTGCACGTTCTTGGAGGGGTAGAGGAAGAATGTCCAATGGAGACAAAGGGTTGAAGCCGTAGACGAGGGGACTTGCCGATAGTAGATTTTATTGTGTTATTGTAGCCTTACTCGGCGATGGGTAAGCACTCCTCCCACTCCTTGGTGTTCTTCTTGATCAACACACGTAGGATAGTAGATAGCGTCCGGTTGGTGAGTTCTGTTTGGCCATCGGTTTGGGGATGACAGGTCGTCGAGAATAGTAACTTGATGCCGAGCTTGGCACATAGTGTCTTCCAAAAGTAGCTTGGGAACTTGACGTCGCGGTCTGACACAATGGTCCTTGGCACTCCGTGCAACCTCAAGATTTCCCTACAAAAAAGATGTGCAACATGTGAAGCATCATCTATCTTATTGCATGGGATGAAATGTGCCATTTTAGAGAATCGGTCTAGAACAACAAATACGGAATCCTTTCCATTTTGAGTCCTAGGTAATCCAAGCACAAAATCCATGCTAATATCTTCCTATGGTTGATAAGGAATAGGAAGTGGCATATGTAAACCATGAGATTGAGCTTGTGACTTAGCTTTGCGGCATGTAGAGCATCCATTGGTGAAGCGTGCAACATCATGGAACATATTTGGCCAAAAGTACTTGAAGGAGAGTGTGGCAAAGGTCTTGTCACGTCCGAAATGTCCCATAAGTCCTCCACCGTGAGCCTCTTGCAAAAGTAACAGACGAAGAGAAGACTTGGGTACACAAAGTTCGTTAGCGTGCATAAGATATTTGTCCTTAAGGTAATAGTGCTCCCAACAAGTGTTGGCAAGACATTTTGCATAAGGTATCGCAAAAGAAGGATTGAGTGCATAGAGATCTTTAACATGCTCAAATCCAATAACATTCAATTCAAGTTGAGTAACTAACATGCACTTGTGAGAAAGAGCATCGGCCACAACATTATCTTTACCCGTAATGTACTTGATCACATAAGGAAAAGATTCATTAAATTTAGCATGTCATTTATTCAACTTTGTTTGACCTTTAAGGTACTTAAGTGTGTCATGATCGATATGTATGACAAATTCATGGTGAAGGTAACGCTCCCAAACATGCAATACTCGCACTAAAGCATATAATTCTTTGTCATAGATGGGATAGTTAAGTTGGGCACCGAATTTTTTCTGCTAAAATATGCAATGGTTCGCTTTTCTTGCATCAAAACTCCACATATACCATTTCCACTAGCATCACAATGGACCTCAAAAGTTTTGTCAAAATTAGGCAATGCAAGAATTGGAGCATGTGTCAACAAAGATTTAAGCTCATCAAATGCGATAGATTGTAAGGTCCCCAAACAAAAGGTGCATTCTTCTTACTCAAGGCATGCAATGGTGATGCAATGGTGCTAAAGTCCTTAACAAAACGAAAGTAGAAGTCGGTGAGACCAAGGAAACTACGCACTTGTTGCAAATTTGTGGGCTGTGGCCAAGTTTTAATTGCTTCAATTTTAGACTCATCAACATGAACACCCTTAGAAGACACAACAAAGCCTAAGAAAACATGCTTGTTAACACCAAAAATGCATTTCTCCATGTTAGCATAAAGACGCTCGTTTCTAAGAACTTGCAAAACGTCCCTAAGATGAGTGACATGATCTTCTAATGATTTGCTAAACACAAGTATATCGTCAAAGTAGACCACAACACATATGCCAATATATTTTTGAAGAACATAGTGCATCACTCGCATGAAAGTGTTGGGTGCTTCCGATAAGCCCATGGGCATAACTAACCACCCGTACAAGCCAAATTTAGTTCTAAAAGTTGTTTTCCACTCATCACCTTATTAATTGCGAATTTGGGAATAGCCACTTTTAAGATCAATTTTTCAGAAAATGGTGGCACCACTATGCTCATTTAGCATATCGTCAAGGCGTGGAATGGGTTGCTCATAGCGAACAGTGATAGAATTTATGCGACGGCAATCGGAACACATGCGGAAACTACCGGCTTTCTTAGGCACAAGAATAACTGGAACCGCACAAGGGCTCAAGCTTTCACATACATGTCCATTGTCAATGAGGTGTTGTACTTTCTTTTGTATCTCCTTAGTTTCTTCGGGTTTGACGCGGTATGGAGCCTTGTTCGGTACGGGTGCACCGGGGATGAGGTCCATCTGGTGCTTGATGCCAGAACTAGAGGAAGGCTGAGAGGTAGCTCATCCGGGAATACGTCTGCGAACTCCTGCGAGAGATTAGACAACACTGGAGGTAGATGATTAGAGGTGTTAGTCCTTGTTGCTGCATCTTTGCATAGTAGGACATAGTGTAGAACACTACACGACTTCTCACACACTTATCTCATCTCACATTTGGTGGCTAAAAGCACTAAGTTTTTCTTGTCGCTCATTGTGGAGGCACTCATTTTTGGCTTATGGCGCTCACTCTCGATTTGGTGGTTCACTCTCTCACTATTCTCTCCATGATGGGTGGATGCTTGTTTGTCGGTGATCACTTGACTTGGCGACATAGGTTGTAGCACATACTCCTTACCCTTCATCTTGAAACTATAGTGGTTGGTACGCCCGTTGTGGATGATGCCGCGGTCGAATTGCCAAGGTCTTCCTAAGAGGAGATGGCACACAGACATAGGAACGACATCACACTCCAAGGTGTCTTCGTATGCGCCAATCTTGAAGGAAACTTGAACGGTGTGCTCCACTTGAATGGTGTCGGAGTCGCTAAGCCATTGGACCTTGTAGGGGCGAGGATGTTATATCTTGACCAATTGTAGCTCGGAACATAGCTCTTCACTTGCCAAATTGTGGCAACTTCCTCCGTTGATGATGACCTTCACGGAACGTCCATTAATGTCCACTTTGGTGTGGAAGATGTGGCAATGTTGGTCTTTGTCTTGTTGGTGTTGAAGTGTCGAGACCTTGGAGACAACGAGAGCGTGGCTCAAATCATTGTCACAAAATACTTGGTCATCTTCATCTTCATTCACGCGCTGGTGCATGGCCATGTCCTCAAGGGCTTCCATTTCCCCCTCACTCAATGAGTCGTAGGTGTCGTCATCATTAGCGATCATGGTGCGCCAAGTGGGGCACTCGAATGTCTTGTGGCCTCGGCCTTGACATGTGAAACATTTGATGGGACTTGTCTTGACAGTCTCATCCATTGGAGTAGATGATGATGAAGCTCTCGGCTTGAAGTTGCTTGTAGTAGGAGGACGACTTGAAGATGTTGAAGGTTTCTTATAGCTTTACTTGTCGTTGTTGCTTGGTGATGTTCTAGTCGAGGTAGGAGGTGTGTTGTGGAAGCTTGTGTGTAAGAGCCGTAGGTCTTCGAAGAGTACAAGGCGTATTTGAAATCATCTTGCAGTTGTCGCTCAGCCTTGGTTGCATGGTGAACTAGCTCCAAGAGGTTGGAGTAAGGTTGGAAGTCAGAAATCTTCTTTATTGGGTGATCGAAGCTGTTTAAGAAGTGTGCCATAGTTTGCTCGTCATCTTCCTTGACATTGGCCCATATCTTGGAAATCTCCATTTCTTGGTAGTATTCTTCCACCGTCTTTGTGCCTTGCTTGAGGAGTTACAACTTCTTGAAAAGATCGCAGGTGTAGTGTGTAGGCACGAAGTGATCTCTCATGACATCCCTCATTTGTGTCCAAGTCATGATTGGTGGTTCGCCTCTCTTTCGGCGTAGCTCGATCACTTATACCCACCAAATGAGGATGTAGTCTTGAAACTCGAGGGAGGCCATGGCGATTTTATTCTCCTCTTCATAATTGTGAAGGAAGAATATCTTGTCGACCTTTAATGCCCATTAGAGGTACTTCTCGAGGTCGTTGCTTCCGGAGAACTTGGGCATGGTGAACTTGAGCTTGCCATAGTGTTGTTCTTCATCATGTGGACGATGTTGATGTGGGACTTGTCGTGGAAGAAGATCTTCAATTTCACGCTCTTCTTGATGGACTTGTCGATTAGGATGAGGCATGTGTGCTCGGTTCCGTCTTTCTTGTTGCTCCTCATGGCGAGCGGCTTCATCCTGTCATTCTTGGAGAATTGCTTCTTCTTGTTCACGCACTTTACGGTTATGTTCGGTAACGGCTCTAGTGGCCTCAAGGAGTGTGCTTTGTGCTTTGAGGGCTTGTTCATCACGGCGTCTTTGTTCTTATCAAATCGCATCACCGTCTTGAGGTGGTTGACGTTGTGGTTGTTGAGGTTGCTCTTGGTCCATGTCGTCTTGTTCTTCGTGTCTTGCTCTTTCACGTGCCCGGAATCGTCCTTGCAAACCAATGCCATTGAATGGATTTTCTTGAGCTTCGCAATCTTGATGTGTTGTCACGTTGATGAGAACAAGCTCGAGGAGGACTTGCATCAGAATAATAGTAGGCCAAAGAGTTTCGACTTGAGTGGCATCGTCTTGAGGAAGAGATGGTGGAAGATGTGTGGCTCACGATCATGTTGTGGAATTCTTCCATTTGTGTGGTGAGCTTGGCGTCGAGGTAGTCCTGGTTTCTAGCTTCCGATTGGTGAAGGTCGGTGACGAATTGCTCAATGCGGTCACCCAAAGTTTCACTTTCTTGATGAAGAACTCGTTGGGCGATGAAGAAGTGGTTTTTGGTGATGTAGTCGCGTTCCTCATCTTGATCCTCGAAGAGTGGGTTCACCGGAGAACTTGGCCTATCCATCATAACCAAGTGGTGGTGAGTAGGAAAATGAGAGAACAATACCAAAGTTACCTTTTCCGAAGATTGAGGATGTATCGAGTATCACTCAATGGAATGCTATAATAGGAGATTGGTACCAGGTTTCGTTTCTCACACCTATAAGTAAAGGCTTATGGAGTGGCTCGGTTAGGATTAGTGGCACAAAATTCAAGCAAGTGTTAGCCAACATATTGATAATGTTAAAGAGATGCACAAATTACAAGTAAGACAAATAGATCAAACCCAAGGATATCACTAGGAACACACACACTAGGAGCTCAACTCCCCGGGACACTGCCACAACCTAGGGCACGGGAGGCTACGATTTGGCCAAAAATCAGTCGAGCCGGACGTGGGGAGTACTTATATGGAGGTGAGAGTGCAAAGGATCGATCTAATCGATCAATTGATCTCGGTTTGGGTTCGGTACCTACAGTGTTCGTGATGAACACAAGTGCATTGGAGTAGATGACAAGCGGGACCCCATCTCAGTGGCAGAGAGCAGGTGGAAAAGAAAAAAAAACAAGATAGAGGGGGAAACTACGGGATGGGATGAAATGGGCCGGCTAACGCTGGTTCTTTGCTGCTCTAAGCGCCTTTGGGCGACAAACAATGAGCTTGAGCCAACTCCCGGATGAATAGTAATATCTGCGAAGATATACTGTATAGGAAAAGATATCGTGGCTAAGACTAAAATAACGTATAGATAACTAAAAATACTAGAACGCACAATAAAATATTACAACTAATATAGAATACGGTGAACATTTTTAAAACACATATGCACTTTTGAAAAATTTACATTTTATGCAATGCAAGCACATAAAGAGCATTATAACAACTCTAAAATAACTTTGAGCTTCAACAATGCCAAAATAATTTATGTAAACTCTAGAATATATTCTTAGCATTTCCCAAATATAATTAACAGGGGAGAAGTCATACTTGTCGGCGTTCTAGGAATGGGGGTCCCCAGGCTTGCCTGCCTGCAGCCCACAGCGTGGCTATGCGAGCAGGCCTGTATGGCCCATCTTCATCGACAAGGCGTCCAAGACCCTCGCAAGGGGCCAAGCCTCCCGGGGTGGACGGCGCAAGACCTCCTCAAGAACGGCCTCGCCAGGCAGGCTCACGAGGAGCGGAGACATCAAGGCGGGGGAAACCTTGCGAGGCTCTCGTGACGTGAGCCATGACGATCGAACCCAGGCGGGCGCTAGCGCGCGCAGCGTCCTTGTTTCCTCTTTGGTGCTAAGGAGGCAGGTGCAGGCGCGGAGTACCGAGGCGTCAAGCAAAGGTTTCCATATCGGTGCAACAAGACCGAAGACTAGCAGGACGGCAAGACGGAGGTCACCATGGAGCCCAAGACGGCGTCACCACCAGAGCCTTTTGCAGGCGAAGACCACTTTTGTCAGGATAGCTTGTACTAGTTGTCCCCCTCCAAAATTGCCCGCCATTGTTGGCTCCCTTCCCGCACAATATTTGGGGAGATTACCAGGGCCTATATAAGTGTAGCTAGCCACCATAGTAGGGGCAGGCAAACCTGAGCTCGTCAGACCTAGAGCCAATCCCTGGCCACACACCAAACACAAGAACACCTCAACCTCAGGAGGCTGTTCTTCCCCTTGTAATGTTCATCATCAGCCCAAGAGGCAATCCACCACCACCACACTGGAGTAGGGTATTACACCACAACGGTGGCCCGAACCAGTATAAATCTCGTGTCTTTCTATGTTGTGAGTTCGCCGAGTTCGTCCGCGAGATCTTAGCGAGCTAGGGCGCAGATCGGTAGGAGGGAAAGAACTTCGCACGCACCCTAGAGTTCGAACCTTAAGGGTTTTGCGTGAACCCGAGATCCGACAGTAGTATCTCCACTCCAAATTTTTTCCTTGAGTTGGAAAACACTTCGAATAAACAGAAAACTCAAATATGCATAGAAATCATGATGACGAAGAATAATCCTATTGACATTCCAAATCTGAATTTTTTTGGGATGTTACAAATATACCCCCCCTTAAAATGAATCTCGTCCTCGAGATTCGAGTTGGCTAGCAATGGTTAAAGATGGGAACTTGACATAATCCATATTGCAAGGTTTTCAGGCTTACTCATTATATATTTCCAAATTCCCTTGACATGAATAAATATGATGCACCAATACTGAAAGAACGGTCACAATACTGAAACTTGATTAAGAATCTTACCAAAGACTAATGCATTATCTGGTCTTCCGACCCTCGTGTGATTCACATGTCCACTTTCGAAGTGATCAATATCCTTCTCTCCAGAATTCCCGTTGTCATAATTCATCTTCTTTAGCTTAGGACAGTTTGTTGAATAGTGTCCTGGGTTCCTGCATCTGTAACAAAGTAGCTGGCTTGGATCCTTCTTTATGGGCGTAGAAAGGTCGTGGCCCTTGTTGCCATTCCTCTGACCATTGTGGTTGTTTCCATTTTTGTTGTGATGATTATGCCAATCGTGGTTATGACGGTTATGACCATTATACACGTCCACTTCAGAACCATAGTACTCAGAAGATGCTAACGAATTACGGTGCTTCCATTGTCCTCCAGAGTTGAAATCTGTGTCACTTGCCTTCCTCTTGCGGTTCTCCACCTCTTAAAACTTGCCTTCAATTATAATAGCCTTATCAATAAGCTCCTGACAGTTGTTGAATGTTTCCACTGTCAATTGAACAGACAACTCATCATCCAGACCATCCAGAAACTTCTCATGTCTAGCTGCATCCGTCTTAACATCATTCGGGGAATAACGTGCAAGATTATTGAATTCTTCCACGTGCCCCTCTCGCGCCCCTCTGTCCCGTCGCCTGGATCCCACCGCGTCGCGTGGAACTGCGACCCTCCAGCCGCCCGCCACGGCCTTCTTCGTGCCCGCAAGCTTCGCCTGCACCTCGCCCTACCACATCTCCAGCGGGATCCCGACCGGCTGGAACTCGCCTGCTTCGCCAAGTCCACCCCGTCGCTGGCGTCCCCTGCATCGCGCGAGTCGCCGAGCCCCTGCCTCCTCGCTCGCTCTGCGTTGACCACCTCGTCAGGTCCCGTGCACCCCTGCCTCGTCAGATCGCCTGGGCCGCATCCCGCGCCCAAGTCTCGCCGCGCCAAGCCCCCTCCAGCTGGTCTCCTTTCTTTGCATCGAGCGGCGATTCGGGCAGAGGAGGATAGCGCCTCTGCCTCGACACCTCACCCGTCACCGTTGACCGCGTCCGCGTGGGCTGCATCCCCACGACCCAGATCCGCCGGCCCGCCGCTCTGCTTCCCCTTCGGCCTGTTGGCCCAAGGTGAGCAGCCGCCTCCTGTACACTGTTGGCCCAAGTGCAGATTCGGCCCGTTCATGTTTTTTTTCAGTTATGCGATTTTGCCAATTATCCAGAGATTGCTGTTTTACAGAAAAACCCCCCTTAGTTCATGCATTTAATAACTCACAAACCGTGCATCGGATTAAGACACTTCATATATGAAAATGTTTAGAATTCTGTCTAGTTTCATAATATGCTGCTTTCACCCATGTTTGAAATGTTAAACTTGTTGTTTGCTATTATTTTGCATAAATAGCATGTTAATATGATTTATTTCATAACTAAATAACCGCAGCTCCAAATTAAATAAACTTTATATGTAAATGGGGTGGAAAAATGCCTAGTTTAACAGGTGCCCATTGTTTTACTGTTTAACAACATTTAAATATGTTTTAGGGCAGAACAGTAGCTAATTCAAAATATGCACATGGGGATTTTCCGGAATTGTTTTTGTTGTTCCGGCCTCATTTAAACTTGCCTAGATAGGTAGTTTTCATATGCTTCACCCCTTGCCATGTATAATATTTAATATAGTTGGGTACATAATCGGGAGAGAACTAAATAAATGCATGTGGTGTTTCGTCAATATGCAACTCGTTGCATATTGAGCTCCACTTAATTTGTAGTGTTGTTTGTTGCACTTTGCCATGCCATGCCTCTTTAAACCGGACATGAATCATACTTGATTGTGCATCATGCCATGTTTATGTGATGGTTGTTTACCATGTTGTTTGCTTCTTTCCGGTGTTGCTTCTTCGGGTTAGTTCCGATAACGTCGCGTTTGTGAGGATATGTTCGACTTCGTCCATTTGTCTTCTTCATGGACTCGTTCTTCTTCCTTGCGGGATCCTAGACAAGATGACCATACCCTCGAAATCACTTCTATTTTTGTTTGCTAGTTGTTCGTTCTATTGCTATGCCCGCTACCTACCACTTGCTATATCATGACTCCCATATTGCCATGACAAGCCTCTAAACCACCTTTCCTAGCAAACCGTTGTTTGGCTATGTTACCGCTTTGCTCAACCCCTCTTATAGCGTTGCTAGTTGCAGGTGAAGATGAAGTTTGTTCCATGTTGGAACATGGATATGTTGGGATATCACAATATCTCTTATTAAATTAATGCATCTATATACTTGGTAAGGGTGGAAGGCTTGGCCTTATGCCTGGTGTTTTGTTCCACTCTTGCCGCCTTAGTTTCCGTCATACCGGTGTTATGTTCCTTGATTTTGCGTTCCTTACGCGGTTGGGTGTTATAGGAACCCCTTGACAGTTCGCTTTGAATAAAACTCCTCTAGCAAGGCCCAACCTTGGTTTTACCATTTGCCTCACCACCACCTACTTTTCCCTTGGGAGTCGCGCTCCCGAGGGTTATCTTTATTTTAACCCCCCCCCCCCCCCCGGGCCAATGCTTCTCTAAGCGTTGGTCCGAACTAAAGTCCTTTGCAGCGCCACCTCGGGGAAACTTGAGGGCTGGTTTTAGTTGTACGAAGTGCTCATCCAGTGTTGCCCTGAGAACGAGATATGTGCAGCTCCTATTGGGATGTAGGCGCATCGGGCTGTCTTGCTGGTCTTGTTTTACCATTGTCGAAATGTCTTGTAACCTGGATTCCGAGTCTGATCGGGTCTTCCTGGGAGAAGCAATATCCTTCATTGACCGTGAGAGCTTGTGGTGGGCTAAGTTGGGACAACCCTGCAGGGTTTAAACTTTCGAAAGTCGTGCCCGCGGTTATGTGGAAGATGGGAATTTGTTAATGTCCGGTTCTGGAGAACTTGACACTTAACTTAATTAAAATACATCAACCGTGTGTGTAGCCGTGATGGTCTCTTTTTGTCGGAGTGCGGGAAGTGAACACGGTCTTGTGTTATGCTTGTGCGTAAGTAGTTTTAGGATCACTTCTTGATCACTTCTAGCTTACGATCGTTTGCGTTGCTTCTCTTCTCGCTCTCATTTGCGTATGTTAGCCACCATATATGCTTAGTGCTTGCTGCAGCTCCACCTCATTACCTTATCCTATCAATAAGCTTAAATAGTTTTGATCTTGCGGGTTGTGAGATTGCTGAGTCCTTGTGACTCACAGATTCTACCAAAACAGTTGCAGGTGCTGAGGATACCAGTGCAAGTGATGCTACCGAACTCAAGTGGGAGTTCGACGAGGAACTTGGTCGTTACTATGTTTCGTTTCCTGATGATCAGTAGTCGTGCCTAGTTGGGACGATCGGGGATCTAGCATTTGGGGTTATCTCATTTGGATTTGACCGTAGTCGGTCTATGTGTGTATTTTGAATGATGTATGATTTATTTAAGTATTGTGTGGAGTGGTGATTGTAAGCCAACCCTCTTTATCCCATTCTTGTTCATTACATGGGATTGTGTGAAGATGACCCTTCTTGCGACAAAACCTACAATGCGGTTATGCCTCTAAGTCGTGCCGCGACACGTGAGAGATATAGCCGCATCGTGGGTGTTACAAGTTGGTAATCAGAGCCATCCCCGACTTAGGAGCCCCCTGCTTGATCGAATCACTGACGTTGTTGAGTCTAGAAAAAAAATGTTTTGAGTCTTAGGATTATATATATCGGAGAGTAGGATTCTTTTTACTCCTCAGTCCCTTCGCTGCTCTGGTGAGGCCTCCTGATGTAGATGTTTTGACTTTCCTCTCCTCAAATTTCACTAAAAAAAATAAGGATCACACGGGTATCTTGGAATCGTTTCGATGGTTTTGTGACGAGAACATTGTTCTTGGTGCCTCCTGACATTTAGAGGTTGTGGCAGTGTCCCGGGGAGTTGAGCTCCGGGGACTTATAGAAAGGATTTGGTTGCAAAAATGACAGGACTAACGTGGGTGTTGTAGGGGCCACGAACGAGGTGGCGACCCTGAAGGAAGCGCTGTCCACGGCCGAAAGCAAAGCGGTCGTGGAGCGCACCGAGCGAGAGAAGCAGGAGGCGCGGGTGGCGGATGTAACGCCCTCGATGCGGCTATATCTCCCACGTGTCGAAGCATGACTTAGAGGCATAACCGCATTGAAAGCAATGTCGCAAGTGAGGTAATCTTCACACAACCCATGTAATACATAAGGGAAAGAGATACATAGTTGGCTTACAGTCACCACTTCACACAAGACATAAATAAACATCCATCATACAGATTACACTCAAGGTCCGACTACGGAACCAAAATAAAAGAAGATACCCCAAATGCTACAGATCCCCGATCGTCCCAATCTGGGCACCACTACGATCATCGTGAAAGACACATAGTAACGACCACGTTCCTCGTCGAACTCCCATTTGAGCTTCCCCATGCCACCGTGACCGCATCGCTTCGGCACCTGCAACTGTTTTGGTAGAGTCTGTGAGTCACAGGGACTCAGCAATCTCACACCGATCAAGACTATTTAAGCTTATAGGAAGGACAGAGTTGTAAGGTGGAGCTGCAGCAAGCGACTAGCATATATGGTGGCTACATTCGCAAAAGAGAGCGAGAAGAGGAGCAAAGCACGGTCGTGAAGCTAGTAGCGATCAAGAAGTGATCCTGAACTACTTACGCCAAACATAACTCCAACACCGTGTTCACTTCCCGGACTCACGAGAAGAGACCATCACGGTAACACACGCCGTTGATGTGTATTTTAATTGAGTTCAGCTTCGTGTTTTCTACAACCGGACATTAACAAATTCCCATCTGCCTCATAACCGCGGGCACGGCTTTCGAAAGATAATACCCTGAAGGGGTGTCCCAACTTAGCCCATAATAAGCTCTCACGGTCAACGAAGGATATTCCTTCTCTTCGAAGACCCGATCAGTCTCGGAATCCCGGACTACAAGACATTCCGACAAAGAATAAAACAAGACCAGCAAAGCCGCCCGAATGTGCCGACAAATCCCGATAGGAGCTGCACATATCTCGTTCTCGTGGCACACCGGATTGTCCAAGCTTCCGATAGGCCATCTCGTGAGTTGCCCGATGGCCACCGGCGGTGACAGGTTGGACCAAAGACTCAGAGGAGAACTGCCCGGGTTAAAATAAAGATGACCCTCGGGCTCGCGAAAACCCGGGGAAAAAGGCTTAGGTGGCAAATGGTAAAACCAAAGTTGGGCCTTGCTAGAGGAGTCTTATTCAAAGCGAATCGTCAAGGGGTCCCATAAATCACCCAACCGTGTAAGGAACGCGAAATCAAGGAACATAACACCGTATGACGGAAACTAGGGCGCAAGAGTGGAACAAAACACCATGCATAAGGCCGAGTCTTCCACCCTTTACCAAGTATATAGATGCATTAATTATAGCAGATATTTTGTGATATCCCCAACAAGTAAACATGTTCCAATTAGGAACAACATCTCCATGTTCCAACAAGGAACAAACTTCATCTTCACCTGCAACTAGCAACGCTATAAGAGGGGCTGAGCAAAGCGGTAACATAGCCAATCAACGATTTGCTAGGAAAGGATGGTTAGAGGCTGACATGGCAATATGGGTGGCATGAGAAGCAAGTGATAGGCATCGTAGCATAGGCATAGCAAAAGAGCGAGCAACTAGCATAGCAAAGATAGAAGTGATTTCGAGGGTACGGTCATCTTGCCTGCAAAGTTCTCAGAGTTGTCGAAAGCTTGATCCTCATAAGCGTTCTCAACAGGTTCCTCGTTCACTTACTCGTCTCCCGGCTCTACCCAAAGCAAGAACACAAACAAAGGAACCACAATAAATCACGATGCAATGCACAAGCAACATGATGCAATATATGGCATGATATGCGGGATGTGATATGCAATGCGTATGCGTGCTCCGGAAGGAAAATGATGAACCAGGCATCAACTTGGCAAACCAAGTATGCCGCTGGAAAGATGAGATTATTTCGGTTGAAATCGATATAAAGATCACCGGAATCGGATGCACGGTTTGCAAAAGACAAGCAAAACAAGATTGGCACAAATCTGCCATTAACAGCATGATACCACTTAGCAAGCAACAAGAAATTAAGCTACTGCACCCAAATGTACCAACAAAGTATATGGCAGTGATCTACTCAAGATGCTTGACAAAAGATGAACACTTATCTACGGCTAAATCACGCCATAACAGGTTCAAACAAGCATGGCAAAAGTGCAAAACATATCAGCTTCACAGACTTGGTGAAATTACTGAACATGGCAAAAACAGCATCACGTAGCAATGTTCAGAGCAAGAAAACTACATGCTACAGGAACTTATAATAGCAAAACAAGGTATAGCACGAATCTACACAAAGCATAGAACAAAAGTCCCTTACTGACCATAATCCAAAAAGGATCAACAAATATAGTAACATCCATGTCAATATCGAAAGTTTCGTTAACAGATTCAGCAACATGGCATGTCAAAAACAGATAACAAGTAGGCATGTTTAAGAGCTCGATGCACTCACTACAGAGCATCTCATGATAAACTAAGCATACATCCATCAGGAAGACATGGCATAGAAGCTACACATGGCAAGAACAACATCATAGCCTACACGGATCAACCACAACAACCTTGGCAAAATTGAATAACATGTAAACAATCTGCCAGGAAACATTTTATAGCAAAAGTAGAGCTCGATTGACTCAAGTTAGTTCACTCCATAATTGCAAACAAATGCATGGTTGGATAGAGCATAAACATATATTCAAAACATCCTTACTGAAGTATCTCAAAATATGCATGGATCTCTCGGTAGCATCAAGTTAACATGGCATCAAAATATCAGCTAAACAGGGCTGAAATCAGCAACATCAGGAAGCCTACTTTGCATGCTTGTGCTAGTCACCACATAGATCACAAAACTACATGGCATACACCCCTGGAAAGATGGCATGGCATATTACAAAACACATGTAGGACTCAAGTTCATAGAATGCACACATCAATCATGGCAAAAATGACAAAAGTGCATGTTCTGTTACGAAACAGAAACTAACATCACATAGCCCTCTTCCAACAGTATTTCGGGCATCAAGATGAGCTCAAATGAAAATGCCGCAATGATCTACTCTTCGGGGCGAACATTTTGACATATTACACGCACGAAACGGAGCTACAGATGGGAAGTTATGATGCGTTGAAAATACCACAAAATAATCAATGAGATAAAAACTGATGAATTTTTAGGGGGGAAGAGGTCAACCCTCGAGATCCGGATCGGGATCCGATCGGGCGACGGCGGTTCTCGCCGGATCCGCGCGGGACGGGCGGTGGAAGAGGGGCCGGATCCGGACGAGGCCGGGCGGCGGAGAGGTGGGCGGCGACGGGGCAGTGGCGACGGCCGGGGGGAGGGCTTGGTCGGAAGCGGGCGGCGAGGCCGGGCGTGGGGCGCCGCGCTGAGCCGGGCGGCGGCGGCGGAGGCGCCACGCCGGGAGCGCGCGGGAGGCCTCGGTGCCCATGGAGGCGGGCGCAATGACCCGGTCGGGCGGGGCCGTTTTCGCAGGCCGCGGCGGCGGAGGGAGGCGGCAGGCCACGTGGCGCGCGCTGATAGGGCGCGGGGGCGGCGGCGCTGACGGGCGGACGTGTCCGTACGTCGGAAAATTGTCCGGTGGTGCGGGGATGAGGATGGCTAGGGTTTGGACCCGGATTTGGACGGGGGAGGTGTTTAAATAGGCATAGAGGGAGCTAGGAGAGTCCAAATGAGGTGTAGTTTTCACCCACACGATCGTGATCGAACGATGGAGAGCATGGAAGTGACTTAGATGGGTTATTGGGCTGTTTTGAAAGGGTGTTGGGCTGCAACTTAAAAGAGGCCTTTGCGAGAGTGCGGTTAACCGTTGGAGCACCAAACGAGCTCCAAATGACCCGAAACTTGACCGGTGGTCTACCGGTGGTATACTAAGGCCACTTGACAAACATCGGTCCATTCCGAGAACGTTTAATACCCGCTCACGGAAAAACGTAAAAGGGGACGCCGGGGGACATAGGAGTGCCGGATTGCAAAACGGACAACGGGAAAAATGCTCGGAATCATGAGACGAACACGTATGCAAATGAGATGCACATGATGACATGATATAAAATGCATGACATGGACAAAATGCAAAAATGAAGAAAAGCCCAACCACGGAGGGAATATCATATCACAATGCCGAAAATGGCAAGAGTTGGAGTTACAAATATGGAAAGTTACATCCGGGGTGTTACAGCGGAGGTGCGGCAAGAGCTCCAGGCTCTCGTGGAAAAACACGAGAGTTTGGAGCGTGACTCGAAGACTCGAGAGTCCGAGCTCGCCTTGGCTCTTGAGATTGCCAAAGCCGCTAAGGCCGAAGCCCAAAAAGCCCTCCAGGAAATTGAATCATTAAAGAAGATAGCGGCGGGTAAGGCATTCTTTATGCAAAGCAAGCATGTGAAAGTGAATTATCTATTACTTACCCGAATCCGAGCTCTCCAGAGCATTCGCAGATCTGTCCCGTAGTGTACTGATGCCGCGTTCTACCGCGTCAAGGAGGGGAGCTCGACGAAAAAGGTGTTCTGGTCTCAGTATGCTGAGGCCGGACATCCGGTGCCCCTGAGCAACCAGCTGAAGCAGCTGGTCGAGCTCCACAAGGTCGCCGAACAGGCCATGAAGGGCCTCATAATTCGGCTTTGGCCATTGGAAGCCATGCCCGAGAGCTACTTGGGCTAGCGCGCCGGTGGTGGGCCTTTGTCCATGGATTGAAGTCATCAAGCGCTCCATCTGCATTGAAGGTGCCCGTCGGGCCCTTTCCCGTGCTAAAGTGCACTGGGGCAAGCTGGATGCTGGGAAGCTTGTGACGGACGGGCCACCGAAGGGCAAGGAGCATCCTGAAGGGTGCCCGCCTTATAGCGGGTGAATGCTCCAAAGATGTAATTTTTGAATAGACTCGCATTTGTTATCCTGTACGCTGAAAACTTGTTCATATGTGCTAAGCAACGCTTGTGAATTTAAAATATTACCTTCAGGCGGCCGTTTATCAAATTTGAGAGATGGCAAGTCGTTGGCTTCAGCCCCCATGCCACGAAAGTGCCGGGTGTTCAGATAAACTTGGGTGCTCTTGTTCCCATTCTTGGGTCCTTCGAGGAGGCGCTCAACGCACGAAAGCAAGGCAACCGGACTATAGTGCTTGAACACTCTCACTTAGCCATAGAATTCTATAATTTTAAATTTCGCGAAGCCCCTAGTATTCGTAAGACCGAGTTCGGGCGCTATCCACGCCTTGGCGGACAATGCCGACTCCTCGCTCTAAGCGGCATAAGTCTTTAGGGACCGAAAAACCTCTCGAACAGCGATCGCTCTCGCCCTATCATGACGGTCAGTTTTAGCTTTCTCCAGAGGTGCTCAACCCAGCTCAACCAGGCACAATCGCGGTGGTTCTCCCAGCGCTACCTTAGCCGATATAACGGAATGTAAGGTACCAAAACATGGGAGCCGCAAACCCAACTATTGACCCAAGACATGATTCGGAGCCGATGCATATAATGCTATAAGTTCGGGGTGCCGCACTTGTGAAAATGTTCGGACTTGTCACACCATATTTTTGGGGTACTTAAGCCCCTGGTGTATTGGCCGTACCAAAGTGTACGGGTGCAACGTGTCATGAGTGAACATATATATAGATAAAAAAAGGAGTGCAATAATAGGCAAAAGCTATGTATTATGTATTCAAAAGGGTACTGCAATGAAAGCAGAACGATACAAATAGTGCGATAAGCAAGGGATGGGACTATTTGACATGTCCCCCTCAAGGGGTAAGCTGCGGGATGGTATGTAAAACAGGTATAATGCTCGTAGTAGAGACCACCTGGACACTCGACGTAGCTTTCTGCTTCCCTGGCTGTTGCATCGTGAGTTCGGCAATTATAGAGCCGGACAGGGCTTCTGAAAAACGGAGTCCTGAAAGTAAGAGAAAAGAAGAAAGAAAAAGAATGACACAATCGGGAGCCCCTGGTGCGGTTGAGCCGCATTCTGGGCGTGTCGTGGTCGTGCCCCTCCCCTTATGCCCATGGTATCTCCAGAGCGTAGTTATGTACGCAGTAGTAATCGCTTCGCAATTTCGCGAGGGCTGGGGTTGGGGCCGGATTGCTACGCGTGCTTGGATCGTGCCAGGCGGTCTTGTTGTAGGTTACTCCGGGCGCGCTTGACAGTATCCGGACGTTTAGTGGCCGGACTTGAGAATTGCTGTGAGAGGCTGCTCTGCACCTCCGCCGCGAGGGCCGCCATATGCTCCTCCGTTCGGAGAGAGCGTTCGGTGTTTCCATTGACCGTGATTACTCCTCGAGGGCCTGGCATCTTGAGCTTGAGGTATGCGTAGTGTGGCACCGCATTCAACTTTGCAAAGGCGGTTCGTCCAAGCAGTGTGTGATAGCCGCTGCGGAACGGGACTATATCAAAGATTAACTCTTCGCTTCGGAAGTTATCCGGGGATCCGAAGACCACTTCGAGTGTAACTGAGCCTGTACAATTGGCCTCTACACCCGGTATGACGCCTTTAAAGGTCGTCTTTGTGGGTTTAATCCTTGAGGGGTCTATGCCCATTTTGCGACCTTGTATCCGATAGAGCAGGTTCAGTTGCTACCGCCATCCATCGTGACTCTAGTGAGGTGAAATCTGTCAATAATTGGGTCAAGAACCAATGCGGCGAATCCGCCCAGCGGATGCTAGTGGGTGGTCCTTCGATCAAAGGTGATCGGGCAGGAGGACCATGGGTTGAACTTTAGCGATCGCTCCATCGCATATATCGCCCTCGCACGCTTCCGCTCCCTTTTGGGTATGTGGGTTGCGTATATCATGTTCACTGTCCGCACTTGTGGGGGGAAGCCCTTTTGTCCTCTATTGTTCGGCGGCTGGGGCTCCTCCTCTTCATCGCTATGCAGCCCCTTGTCATTGAGTTCGGCATTTAACTTGCCTGCCTATTTGAAGACCCAACAATCCCTGTTGGTGTGGTTAGCTGGTTTTTCGGGGGTGCCATGTATTTGGCACGAGCGATCGAGTATTCGGTCCAGATTGACGGACCACGAGTATTTCTTTGAACGGCTTTTTCCATGACCGGGTTTAGAGCCTCTGAATCCGGCATTGACTGTCGTATCTTCAGCATTATCGACGCGTTAATGCGGCGCTTTGTGCTTGTTATGACGCGACCTGCCATTGCTGTCCTTGGTATCCGAATTACCGTGGTTTTTGGTCAAGTTGTTACCGCGAGCTAGCTGCTTGTCCTCTCCCGCCGCAAAAGCGGGTCATGAGTGTTGTGAGGGCTACCATGGATTTCGGCTTTTCCTGTCCTAGGTGCCGGGCAAGCCACTCGTCATGGATGTTATGTTTGAAGGCTGCAAGGGCCTCTGCATCCCGGACAATCAACGATTTGATTTTTCTTGGTTAGGAACCGTGTCCGTAATTGTCCGGCCGATTCTTTCCGGCTGCTGAATTATGTGGCTGAGGTCATCGGCGTCGGTGGTCGCACATATGTGCCCCGGAAGTTATCAAGGAATGCCGCTTCCGTGTCCTCCCAACAACCAATTGATTCTCGGCCGCAAGTCGTTAAGCCAATGCCGAGCTGGTCCTTTAAGCTTGAGTGGGAGGTATTTGATGGCGTGTAGACCATCACCGCGGGCCATGTGGATATGGAGGAGGTAGTCCTCGATCCAAACTGCAGGATCTGTTGTGCCATCGTATGATTTGATGTTTATGGGTTTGAAACCCTCGGGGATTTGATGATCCATCACTTCGTCTATGAAGCATAGTGGGTGTGTGGCGCCTCTGTATTGATCTATATCACGACGCAGCTCAAATAAGCTTTGTCTACTGTGTTCGGCCCGGCCGGAGTTGCTGTATCCGGCGTGACGGTTATCATCACGTGTCGTGGGGCGCCCACGCGATCCGTAGATCGATCTTGTTTGCCTTGCTTTGTCCTCCAATATGTCATGCAGGTCTGGCGTGTTTCCCCGTGCCTTGGTTGAGTGGCGCCGGGGTGCGGCTTGAATGGAGGGTCTAGAGGCCTCTCTGTCGCGGCCACGGGGTGGCCGGTTGGCCGCATCATGCGCTGGTGATGTAGGTTTGGGTGCTGCTTCCTCTAATTGGGGTAGCAGCCTGCGTTTTGGGTATCTCTTGGGGGGGCATTCGAGTTCATACTCTTCGGCTGCAAGGACTTGATCCATCCGTCACCCAGCGTGTCTTGGTCAGCTCTAAGCTGCTGCTGCTTTTCTTGAGGCTGCTTGCCGTGGCCATAAGCCCGCGCTTGAAACGCCCCTGTTGGCGGGATCCTCGTGCACGACAAATTAAATTCGTCGTCGAGGCTTGCCTCATCTTCGGAGGGAGGCATATAATTATCGTCCTCCACCTACCTGTCTGTCGATCTATCATGAGGTCTGGCTTCTCCCTCCTCCTATGATGAATCCTGCTGGAGGGAGTTGTCTTCGGCACTGTCCGGGGTGTTATTATCTCCCGTTCCGGAATCACCGTTTTTGCTGTGGCGGGATTTAGAGCGGCGCCGCTGACGCCGACGCTTGGGTTGTTTCTTAGAGGGGTCATCCTCCATTGCTCCATCGCTGTTCCCATCTTTTGGGAAGTCCACCATGTATATGTCGATGACGAGGTGGCCTTCCAGCGCCTGTAGGCGCTGGTTCTTGGTCGCCTCCAAAGATCGCCGCCCATACCGCCGATGTCTTTGGAGTCTAAGTCGAGCATGTCGGTTAAATCATCGGCAGTGGCTACAAAGTGGGTGGTGGGTGGGCATTGAATTTCTTCGTCGTCTGCATCTCAACCTTCTGACCGTAGTCCGCCAGGCTCTCGAGATAAAGAGAGAGACTTTAGTGAATTCAGGATGTCGCCAAAGGGCGAGTGCTGAAAAATGTCCGCGGCAGTGAACTCCATAACCGGGCGCCCAATTGGATTCGATTATGTGGGCGCGGAGGGTTCGGAGTCCGAAGAGGAGTCCGGCACCTTGGATTCAAGATCTTCGCAAAGGACAGGGATGGAGTTCGGCTCAAACGCCGTAGAGATCGTAGCCCCCGAGGCGGTGTCCAACCACTCGTCCTCGATCGGCGGAGTCGGCTCCGAGCTAAGGGTCGGAGCGGACGCTGGTGCAGCCTCCGTGGTACCGCTCGCGGCAGAAAGTTAGATCGTGCCCATCGAGACAGTGCGGCGCGCTTGGCGGTGGCTCGAATCCGTCGAAGATCAAGTCTCCGCGGATGTCGGCCGTGTAGTTCAAACTCCCAAATCTGACCTGATGGCTAGGGGCGTAGCTTTGGATCTGCTCCAGATGGCCAAGTGAATTGGCCCGCAGTGCAAAGCCGCCGAATACGAAGATCTGTCTGGGGAGAAAAGTCTCACCCTGGACCGTGTCGTTGTTGATGATTGAAGGAGCCATCAGGCCTAAGGATGACGACATAAAGGAACTCTCAATGAAAGCACCAATGTCGGTGTCAAAACCGGCGGATCTTGGGTAGGGGGTCCCGAACTGTGTGTCTAGGCGGATGGTAACAGGAGACAAGGGACACGATGTTTTTACCCAGGTTCGGGCCCTCTCGATGGAGGTAAAACCCTACTCCTGCTTGATTAATATTGATGATATGGGTAGTACAAGAGTGGATCTACCACGAGATCAGAGAGGCTAAACCCAAGAAGCTAGCCTATGGTATGATTGTTGTTCGTCCTATGGACTAAAATCCTCCGGTTTATATAGACACCGGATAGGGTTAGGGTTACACAGAGTCAGTTAAAATGGTAGGAGATCTACATATCCGTATCGCCAAGCTTGCCTTCCACGCCAAGGAAAGTCCCATCCGGACACGGGACAAAGTCTTCAATCTTGTATCTTCATAGTCCAGGAGTCCGGCCAACGATGATAGTTTGGCTATCCGAACACCCCCTAATCCAGGACCCCCTCATTGGGCGACAGGGAGCTTCCTCAGGCACGGCCTCGTCAGGCTGGCTCGCGAGGAGGCGGAGAGATCAAGGCGGGGTACCTCACGAGGTGCCCATGACGCAAGCCATGATTTACTAAGGGCGCCAAAGGCGCGCCATTTCACGCAGTTGTCCTCCTTTCCTCTTTGGTGCAAAGGGAGCAAGCACGGGCGAGAGCATCAAGCAAAGGCATCCGTTTCGGTGCAACAAGACCAAGACCGTCGCAACGGCAGGAAGGAAGTCATCGTGGAGCCCAAGCCGGCGTCACCACCAGAGCCTTTGACAGGCAAGGACCAACTTTAGTCAGGATAAGTGTACTAGATGTTCCCCTTCAAAATGGCCAATTGTTGGCGCCCTTCCCGCTCAATATTTGGGAAGAGGCCCAGGGCCTTTGCCCATAAATAGGACTAGCCACCCACAGGGTAGAGTGTCAGGACCCCGATTCCAAGTCACATCGATCTAGCCGGTAACACCTCATATCACTTTGCGGCCTCACGCACGGTATTCCCACGGGTGTCGCCTTACCATGGCACAGAACCGTTTGCGCCTTTTGGCTCACGTATATGATAGTGTCGCTAGCATCCATATGACAGAGAACCCGGGCCGACATGACTAGTTGTGAACCCAAGGTGGCACTAACTTATAGGGACAGGCATACATGAAGCAACATCGAGCATGTCGGTCAGCAGCGTGCGAATCCGGGCTGTAGCACTGGGCTAACAGGACTCGAACCCGGCTGTAGCAGGCTAGGCAGGACTCGGATGTCACCAGCGTGACATTTCCCGAAGGGATGTGAACCACGAGAAAGTGAATCACATGCCGCCACCAAGTGTTCGGAGCAGTAGTCTTTGGGCTAGCAGGACTCCGGTGAACCGGGCTGTAGCGGACTACTATGGCTCATGGAAGCACAAGACTACATTTCCCCATAAGAGAGGCTACCAAGGATAAACAACTAGGTTGTCGGATCCCACACATACCAAGCATTTCAATCATACACACAATATGCTTGATATGTGTAAATACAACATGGCATCACAACATAACTCTAGGACTCAAGTATTTATTCATTAGGCTCCGAGGAGCGAGATATTACAAACATGGGTCTCATGACCTAACATTCAGAGCATACAAATCAAAGCACATGCGGAAGCTTAACATGTCTGAGTACAGACATCTACAAATGAAAAAGGCTTAGAAGCCTGACTATCTACTAGATCCTGCCGAGGGCACAAGATCGTAGCTGAGGTAACAAGCTAAACGTCGAAGTCCACGCGGAACTACTAGCGAGACTGACGTCTCTATGCAATACATATATTAAGCAAACTTGAGTACTAATGTACCCAAAGAAGACTTACATCGTAAACTAACTACATATGCATCGGTATCAACAAGGGGTGGTGGAGTTTAACTGCAGCAAGCCAGCTTTGACTCGGTGGCTATCCTAAACTATGACTGCAAGTAACTCTTTTGAGGTGGCGCACACGAGTCCACATATTCACCATATCAATACACCACTATGGATCCGCTCCCGTCTCCCTACGAGAAGGCCATCCATAGCACTCACGCTGATCTTGCGCATTTTAGAGTATCCACTTTCAGTTGTCTATGAACTGTTATAGGCAACCCAGAAGTCCTTTACCGTGGACACGGCTATTCGAATAGATCATTTATAACCCTGCAGGGGTGTACTTCTTCACACACGCTCTCGCCACTTACCGCCATGTACACGTCATGTATCTCGGCAACATTCAAGCGGAAGCCTAGCGAGGGTGTCGGCCACAGCCTACCTAAACACTCAAGTCTCTAGTCCAGGTTTATCGCCTATTCAGGTTCCATCCGCAGGGAGTTCGGCCAAGGTTTCCACATCGTCCCCGAACGATGTGAGCAGGGTTCTCGAGACACCAAACGGGCGCCCGGTACACCGTGCCATGGTGTATCTACCGCATCATAGCCCATCCCTAGGGTCAGTGCTACGCACGGCCTCCAACACATATCCTACAAACACCAGAAACTAGTTGCAACTCCTGGACAGAGAACAAGGGTGGTTAAGAAGCCGAGAGAGTCAATTAAGGATCCTAATGTGTGGTAGTAACTTTTCATGGATCACAAACACAGAACTCAGTTCCTGAGGACGGCTTCAATGAGACAACCCACCATGTACTCCTACATGGCCTCTCACCGCTACCTTTACCAAATCGTATTCACACACTTAGCTCTCAACAGTAGGACATGTTCACACACCTCCGATTCATCCCGGATGAATCGCACTGACACAACTCTAAGCAATAGCAGGCATGACAAACAAGCATGAATGAGTAGGCACATCAGGGCTCAAACAACTCCTACTCATGCTAGTGGGTTTCATCTATTTACTGTGGCAATGACAGGTCATGCAGAGGATAAAGGGGTTCAGCTACCGCAGCAAGTAACAGATGAATCGTTGTTGTCCCAATGCAATAAAAGAGAGCAGGAGCGAGAGAGTGGGATTGTGTCAGAATAAACAAGGGGGTTTTGCTTGCCTGGCACTTCTGAAGATAACATTGAGTCTTCATCAGTGTCAACGATCACAATGTCGGTACAACGTCTACCGAGGGAGAACAACACCGGCAAACAGAGAGGAAACACGATCAATGCAATGCACAATATATGCATGCTATGACATGGAAATATGAATGGGTTTTGGGCCAATGCAAGCTAGAACAGGTTGACATGAGTCCATTTGAACCAAAGATTCAAATGCAAACCCATTTTAAGAGGTCATATTAGTGCATTAACTTGTTTCACCTAAACAGCAAGGTTAAAGTGTTCTAACATGCATGAAAATGGTACGTATGGATAGATTGCATTTTCCTGATTATTTTTCATATATAATTTATTTCATTTGGAGTTACGGTTGATTTTCTATGATTTTTAGAAGTTTTGGCTATTTTCTGGAATTTCCTGAATAAACTTAAATCCAAAAAATGCTTTACTGCGTCAGCATTGCATCACTGTGACGTCAGCAGGTCAACAGGGGCTGGCCTGGGTCAAATCCGACGTGTCGGGTCCACACGTCAGTGTAATATGGCAGAATGTGAGGTCGACCAAAGGTCCAGGTCAACGGTGACGTGTTAGGGTCAAACTGACAGGCGGGCCCATTGTGGTTAGTGCTAATCTAACAGAGAAATAGACCTGATTAGTTAGGCACTGGTGCCCACATGGCAGTGGCTCTGTGGTTTAGCTGGGCCGGCGACGACCATTTCGCGTGGCGGAGATCGTCGGGATCTCGCTACAGCCCACGGTTTGAGGCGGGGTTTGCTCCTACGGCTTCCTGGCGTTCTCGCGCATCTAGTGGTGGTGGCGGCAGCAGCTGGGATGGCCGGGGTTGACGGCGGTGAGCACTTCCGCGGCGGCCGGAGATGGGCACGCTCGGACACGGCGTTTTGGTGCACGGGAGGACGAGCTGCGGGTTAACACGGAGTCCTGCGGACTCGCTGAGCACGGTGACGCTCTCAGGCGCGGCGGAGGTGGCCTCTAGCCACAGCGGCGACGAAGCGCAACGGCGGCGAGCTTTGGTCGGGGTGGAGCACGGGGAGAGTGAGAGATGGCTAGAGGGGTTGCGTGGCGCCCTTAGCCAGCTCCAGGCGGTCGGCAGCAAGCAGGAGGTGGCGAGCTACGGCGCCAAGATGCGCTAAGCACACGCTCAAGCGTCCGACCGGGCGCGAAGTGGAAGACGCCTCTGCCGCTGGTGGGCTGGGTCGGCCTACTGGGCTGCCAGGTGGGCTGCGGGTAAGTTTTTTGTGCTTTCCTGTTTTTTTCCTAATACTGTTCTGTTTTCTATTTTGCAGGTTTGTTTTGAATTTGGTTTTGAAACCAATTCAAATTTTTCGCTTTTGAAAATATTTTTAGGAGCTAAAAGAATTAAACCAATGCTCCACAAAATATTTCAGAATTATTGGACCTATATTTATTTAATAGTAGATATAAATCCAATTCAAATAGCTATTGATTTAATTCAAATGCCCAAAACTAATGTTTCTGAGATACCACAAATATTGGTTTGGATTTTACCTCTTGCCAATATTTCCAGAGGATAACAGGAACATTTTCTTGGACTTATTTGAAGCAATTTTATCTTGATCATTTTTAAAAGAATTCGGAGGCTTTGAAAATTCCTCACTTCAAATTTCATTTGAATTTAAACATGATGCAGCAATCAAGCTAGTACAAGGCCAGGGTAAAGCTAGGGATGTGACAACTCACCCCCACTAAACAAGAATCTCATCCCGAGATTCAAGACGTGAGGTAAGAAGACAGAGGGGCACAAGACCAACACAATCTTCACGATCTAGGTTGCACCTGATAAGGTTGTTGATTCGTTGCATACGTTGATCTTGACATCCTTTCTTTTGAGATCTTCATCCACATGATTGTCGGGGAGGCTGATCGTACCCACGGACACCTATGGGGCCGGCGGACCAGGCCCCTTGTGGTTCGGAGGGGGGCGGAGATCGCACGAAGAGCGGATCGAGACGATGCACACGAGCAGTTTACCCAGCTTCGGAGCTCTCCGGAGAGAAAACTCCTACTGCTGCTTGTTTGATCTATTGTGTTCTTACTAGGGAGCAATGCGAGCTACAAAACCTAGCGTGAGTGTGTCTAGTCTACGGCCAAATGAATGAATCGAACAAGCCCAACTCATGCGGAACCCAGCGAACCGAACCTCCGCTTACGCTGCACTCGGGCCTCCTTTTATATGCTCAAGGGGTCTCCGGCGGTGGCAACATAGGCGGGGTACAAATGTAAAACAGGAGTTGGTACACCTACTTGAACAGTGTACAGTGCAAAATACCTAACTCGACGGCAAGGGATAGAAGCAATAAATGCCCGTCGTTGTCGCCCAAACAAAGGTAACAGAGACCGTCAGTGCGCCTCCGCCGCCACGATGGCGAGCCTGTCACGCCGCTTATCGCTGCTCTCCGCTGGCTGCATGTACCGCTCAACACGCGCCCATGGAACGGTCCCATGGCGACACGTCGCTGGGTGAGCTGGAGCGGAGACGGAGAGAAGTTGCATGTCGCGGCAAGCGCCTTGCCGCGGCCGAATCCTTGTCGCGCCCGCATACTTGTCGCGCTCCGAGCCTTCCCGGCAAGCTCCTCTTGCCGGGGCCTTGTCTTCTGCGTGCCTGGAGCGGCTTTCCCGACAAGCTCTTCTTGTCGGGACCTTGTCTTCTCAATCTAATACTTTGTTCTTGAATGGCTCCAAAGGAGCCACGGAGGATATTGGCGGTGACGAGGCAAACCTTGCCGCTGGTGCTGCAATCGTCTGCAAGACGAGTACGGGATACTAGGGTACCCCTACTCTAGTACACCGGCCAGAGCCCGGCCTGGGCTGCACAGTGCCGAAGCGCTTGTCGGGCCATGCCCGTAATCGCAGACGGACACGCTGCTGCCTCGACCACGCCGCAACTTCGCCCGGACCCACCACGATCCCCACTAACGGCACGCACCGGACGTGGCGTCGTGCGAAGATCGTGGGCGCGCGATCGTGGGGGTTCTTTATTAATATAAGCGGAACGTCCGCCCCCTCCTCCCCTTTATAAGCGGAGGAAACAGAGGCAGGGCGACCGCCCCTACCATTGCTGTCTTGTCAAGAAACCACCGCCGCTCCCCTCTTCTTCTCTGGTGCGAAGAGAGTAGCGCCCCGCCCCCCTTTCGCCGCAAGCACACTCACCGCCGGCGACCTCCTCCGCCCCCTCGCCATGGCTCCGAAGGCCGATAAGGAGAAGGCGCTAAGTCGGCAGAGGCGCACGGCCAGCGGCTGCGCCGCGCAAGGAGCGGGTCTTCTTCCCCCGCAGCTCGGTGCGCGGGAGCTGCGGACGCCTTCTACCTTTTACGGTCGACGAAGACTCGTGCGCATCCACAAGACGAGGGTGCTCCCGCCTCCGCCGCTGATCGCCCCAACAGGTACCCTTTCTTCGCCTGTTCTTCTATTGCGGTCTTTGCCCGCCGTTTTCCGAGTTCTTTTGCGACATAATGAACACCTTTGGCCTCCACCTCCTTGATCTCACCCCCAACGCCATCTTGACCAGGGCCGTTTTCGCCCATTTGTGCGAAAACTGTGTCGGGGTCCACCCGAACGTGGCACTCTTCTGCCATTTCTTTGTTCCCCGTCGAGAGGAGAGCCACTTGCCGGAGGAATAGCACGGGTCTCTAGGATCGGCAAGAAGGAGGCCTACCTAGAGGGGAATTCCGGAACAAGTGGGAGGAGTGGAGAGCCAACTGGTGCTGGGTCGTGGAGGAGAACCCACAGCCTTCACCGCCAGGCGCCAAACCCCAATTGCGCTGCAAGGATTGGAGTAACTTGGCGCCGAGGATGCGAAGTCAAGATAGCCGTGACCCAATTTTGTGCCTCGTGCTTGCCGGGTTGTGATGGGAAGCAGTTGGCGCAGACTACATTCGCCGCCAGCATCGCTCCCTTGCAGGAAAGGAGGAGGCCTGCTTGGGAGTTCCATAATGCGGCGGACATCATGAGGCTGCGCCCGGGCCTGAATTGGAACTTCACCGTCATGGAGCTGGATTCAGTGCTGCTCGAGCTGTTCAAGAACGACCCCGAACATCCCGAGTGGTTCAGGTTGCCGCGGGGGGTCGTCCCATTGTGCAACAACTTCGGCCGACCGCATCCTCGCCATGATGCCACCGGCGACTCCCACGGATCGCCCCGACCTGGCAGGAGCCCCTCGACGAGGTCGTGCAGCAATTCTTCGACGACTTGCAAGAGGTGCCGATCCGCTCCGACGAGCAGAAGAGGCTCACCCGAGACACCACCGAGCAGGAGATGGCGCGGATTGCCACCAGGGTGGAAGAGGCGGCAGCAGCCGCTGCCGCTGGAGCCTTCGGGTTCACCGTGGAGGAGGAGGAGGCGGCGAAGGCGGCAAGCCTTGCCGAGCGAGCGGAGGTCGCCGGCAAGGACAAGCTTGTCGGGACCGAGGCCAGGTCGAGTGGACCCGCCGAGGGCGCTTCTTCTCCGCCAAGCGACTTGCCGCCAGCTGAGCCCCTGCTCCGCCGAGGAGGCGCTCTCCGAGGTTGGAGACGAAGTCGGGCGGCAGACTGCCCACAGCAGCAGCTGCCGACGCTCCACCGCTGCAAGCGAGGTTGCTGTGGAGCGCCCAAACTGCAGCCGACAACTGAGGCGGAATCTTCTCAGCCGCCGCCGACGCCTCCGCCAAGCAGCCAAGAGAGCCCACTCCCCGCCTCATCGCACTGTGAGGCGGGCGGAGTTTGATTTCTCCGCGCCAGCTCCGAGGAGGAAGGCGAAGAGTAAGCTTCTCGCGATTGTGCTTGTATTTCTTCAATTTTTATTGCTTCATCTTGAATCTGATTTGCTTTGTTCGACTCTTTCCTTTTCGTGACGCCGCCCGTAGAGCGCGAAGAGGGCTAAGATCCCGACGGTCGTCGTCGAGGACGATTCTCCCATGGCGACGGGGACGTCTCGAGACTGCTTTGCCGGACCCAACCCTTCCTCCTGGCAGCCCCAGACAGCCCCAGTTAAGTGTGTAGTTTTCTTCTTACTATTAGGTGTGCAGGGGTGCTCCTTCTGCTGATATCTCGATCAGTGCTTGTGTAGGAGCGGAGCAGCCTCATCAGAGGGCTCGGAAGCCGCCCCCGAGATCCTGCCCGCTGCCACTATGCCGCCAAGGGAGAACTCCCCGGCAAGGGAGCTCCCTCCGACAAGGGAGGCCACCCTGGCAAGGGAGGCCACTCCGGCAAGGGAGGCTACCCCGGCAAGGGACGGCACCAGTGACCCTCCAGCGGTCGAGGTCATAGCTGCGGATCCCGTTGCAGGTAACTCTCTTACACGAAATTTTCCCTTGGGCTTGCTTTCTTTTGTTTCTCTTTTTGAACATCTGCTTGACTGCCCCTTCTTCGTCTGATGCAGACCCGATGGAGGTCGTGGCCGCCGGCGAGGAGGAAACGCGCGGCAACACCGACGAGGCCGCCGCCGAGGAAGAAGAGGTCATCGTCGTGGAAGAAGAGGCCGTCGCCGACGAGCTTGTTGGCGAGGAGGCCACCGAGGCTGCCGACGCAGAGGCCGGCGAGGGGTCGGGCGGTCGTACTGACGGCCCTGAGGCCGCAGGAGCGGCAAGCGCTACACCGACAGCCGATTCCCCCGCCACGCCACAAGGCCAGTTCGAGGAGCTCAGAGCCCCAGCCGGCGCCACTCAAGGCCGGCGATAGGCGCTTTCATCAAGCTCCCCGGGAACCGAAGTTCCAGGCGTCGGTCGGCGAGACCTTCGACGGCGAAGCTACTCGCGTCCGCTGGGCTGACGCTGGTGGATGCGCCAAGCAGCAGCGGCGAAGTCCGAGGAGGAGCAGCTGGCAAGAAGCTCTTGCTCTCTACCGCACTCCTTGAGCCAAGTTAGAGACCGGGAAGCCCTTGTCGCGAGGGCGGGAGCGGACATGGAGAAGTGCGCCGAGGAGCTCCGGAGCGCCAACAAAGAAGCGCTCCGCGACGTGGCGGACGCGCAGGCGCAGCTCGCAGAAGAGCGCACATCCTTCATCCTTGAGAAGGTCGCAGCTGATGAGGAGCAGCGGCTGGCTGCCGAGAAGCTTCGCCAGCAGAAAGCGAAGCTGGCGCAGCGTGAAGGTCAATCTGGACAGCCACGAAGAGGACCTTGTCGCCATGAGGAGTCGCTGGCGGGCGCCAGAAGCGGGCGACGCCGCCGCAGCCGCCGAGGCCGCCAAGGAAGAGTCAAGGCGAAGGTGGCACAGCGAGGCCACCCTCAAGAAGAGCGGCGAAGAGCTTGCCATGCTCAAGCGTGAGCGCAAGAAGGACGCCTACGTTGGGCGAGCTGCAGAGCCGCCTCACCGACAGGCTAAGGAGCTCGACGCCGCCAAGGACTCCAAGGCGGATCTGAGCTGAAATCACCACTGACGCAGACGTTGGATGGTGCCGAGAGCGGGAGGTGGGCTTGTTGGAGGCGATCAAGGCCAAGGAGGAGCTGCTGGCGAATCGCCTCCGCCCGAGAACACCTTGAGGGAGAGCGTGGAGCACCGGACCGAAGGTCTTGTGGACACCGCCGCCCGACATCCACAACGAGCCGATGGAGCTGGGGATGGCGGACCTTGCATTCCTCCGACGAGCATCTCCAACCCAGCGTCAAGCTTAGCCTATTCTTCAAAGGCGTGGTGACGGGCCTCCGGCGACTCCGGGAGGAGGTCCCGAAGCAGCTTGCCGAGGAATCTCGCCAGGTTTGTGCAGGGGCCCTCGAGAAGGTGTTGATGAAGGTGTCCTTCCGCAACCCGGGCCTCAACCTTAACGGTGTCCTTAGATCCTTGCCGTCCGACGCCAACGTGGAGGAGCTCAAAGCCTTTGTCGCACCCATTGTGGACAAGGTGAACAAGATCAAGCGGATCGAAGGCGACCGCGTAGACTAGGCCGCCAACCTTATCTTTCCCTTGGCGCTGCTGATCATGTTTAGAAAACTTTGTTAGATCAGCGACAAGTTATTCTGTAATATACTCTATCTTAGGTGAATCGATCAATGCAACGTTATTTCCTCTACTTGATTCCTTCCTTTGTACGTTTCTGCCTTACGCGTTTAGGAAACTTGCCGGTGCAGGCACCCTTGCCGCGAGCGCCGAGTGCGGAACTTCAGCAGCCTGCTGGCGGGGTCGCTACCGACAAGCAACCTTGTCGCGGACTAGCCGCAGCTCACTTAAGTTGTTGAGCGGACTCGAAACAAAGTAAGGGCGCCACGATCCACGATTTGGTTCCTCTGCGCACAGGTTTTCCATACAAAGTACTATCGTTCGAGGAAGATAACGAAAATTTAAAAATTGATTGCTCAAACTTTGGCAACTAACTTTTCTGTTTCTTGCTTCCCGATGAGGTGAAACTTCCTCGAGCGGTGCCTGGTCCATAGTATTATCTCCTCCTCCCCCCTGGTTAACTTGTGCGCGAGGGAGCCTTCTTTCCTTTGAGAAAAGAAAAAGAAGAGTAAATAACATTATGGAGCCTAGCGGCTCGATTCTCGCTTACGGGTGTGGTTGCTGCACAAAGTGTTAGCCAAAGCATGCAATAAAATGATGAAAGCATGAACTTGACAAGTCGTGCGCAACACATGAGCTTTATCGATGCACGGGTATGCGCGCCGCTTTGTACGAAGGATTACATGCAACAGCGGCAAGACTTGTACAAAATGTGGTTGCCGGAACGGATTCCGACAACCGCGCCCTATGGGTAAAACTTACGAAGATGCTCAATGTTCCAGGAGTTGCTCACCGAAATGCCATCTTCGGTCTCAAGGCGGACAACGCCAGCCTAGTGACTCGCTTTCACCCGATAAGGGCCTTCCCACTTCAAGGCGTCAACTTGTTTGAATTCTTGGCGGACTGAACGAGCCAAGAACAAGGTCGCCTTCCTCGAGACTTCGCACTAACCCTGCGGCTATGGTAGCGATGCGCAGGCTTGTCAGAAGCGAGCGGCTCGCATAGCGGCCTCAAGACGATCCTCCTCGAGGAGCAGCGTCATCTTGTCGCAGCTGCTCTTGCTCAAGCTCATCATAAGCGAAGTTTTCGAGGCGATCCAGATACGAAGTTCCGTGGGGAGAACTGCCTCGCTTCCATAGACTAGAGCAAAGGGTGCTCGCCGCTGGCTCGACTTGGCCGTCGTCCGATCGACCAAAGAACCACCGGCAGCTCCTTGATCCAGCTTTCTTCCGCACTTGTGCAGCCTGTCGAAAGTTCCGTCTTGAGCCCGCAGCACTTCAGCGTTGCCCTCTCGCTTGACCGCTGCTTCTCGGGTGAGCAATGTATAAAGCAGACCTTGGCGCCAAGGTCTTGGACGTCCGCATGAAGGTGCGACCAGAATTGCGTGCCGTTGTCGGTGATGACCTTGTTAGGGATTCCGAAACGGCAAACAATCGACCAAGAACTTGATCACGATCGTGTTGTCACCTTCCTCATCGCTTCCACTTCCGCCACTTTGTGAACTTGTCGATGGCGACGCATAAGTACTCAAAGCCCCGACAGCTTCGGGGAAGGGGCCGAGGATGTCGAGCCCCGCACCGAAAATGGCCAGGATAAAGGGATCTTCCGGAGAGCTTGAGCTGGCTGGTGTATCTGCTTGGAATGGAACCGCACGCTTCACACTTGGTTACTTGTGCAGTTGCATCCGGAGGGCTGTCGGCGAAGAAACCTTGCCGGAACGCTTTTGCGGCAAGTGCCCTTGCGCCAATGTGGTGACCACATGTGCCTCCATGTATCTCTGCCAACAGCTCATCCATCTTCCCCGCAATACACTTCAATTTCACACCGTTGAGTCTTCTTTCTCGCATAAAGTATGCTATCGACAAACCGGTACATACTTGACCGCCGGGATACTCTTTCCGCTTCTTCTTGCTCTTCGGGAAGTTCTCCGTCTCAAGGAAATGGACAATCTGCTGCGCCCATGTTGGAGCTTGCGGCTCGACAACAAGGACTAAAGGCACATCTGCTGCTGCGGGAACATCAGCTTCTACGGCAAGAGCCTGCGGCTCTGCCGGAGCTAGATGCTCCCCGACAAGCTTGCCGGAGCAAGACTTGTCGGGAGCGTCTGCTTCAACGGAACAAACCCTGGGGTCTGTCGGAGCAGACTGCTCCTCAGCACTGTTGGTGTTGATCTTGGGGACCTTTGCAACGACGGCTTCGGGAAGCTCTGTCGGAAAGTAGTCACCAGAGGCCAACTTCCTCTTCTTGCTCTGTCCAATCGACGGTGTTACGGTTGGCTGAGTCAGCTTGAGCACGAAAATCCCTGGTTCCACAGGTAACTTAAGCGCAATGCACTTTGACAGGCCATCAGCAATATCATTCTGAGCTCTTGGAACATGTTCCATTTGCAGGCCGTCAAAGTGCTATTCTAGCTTCCTCACTTCATCAACGTAGGCTTCCATCAACGGACTCTGGTAATCTCTGTTGACTTGGCGGACGACGAGTTGCGAGTCACCCCTGACAATAAGCTTCTTGATCCCAAGGTCCACTGTGATCCTGAGACCGGCAAGCAAACCTTCATACCATGCAGTATTGTTTGTCGATTGCTCCTTGGGAAAGTGCATCTGGACGACGTACTTGAGGTGCTCTCCGGTGGGTGCGATAAGCAGACGCCGCAAGACCGGTGCCTTGCAGCGAAGGCACCATCAAAGTACATCAGCCACTCTTTGCTGGCTTTCTTTGACGGGAATGCTCGCCTCCTAATCTCTTCATCCGCGCTACGCCCATTCTGCTATGAATTCTGCCAATGCTCGTTTGATAGTTGATGTGCTTTCAAACTTAAGACCAAAGCTTGACAGCTCCAAAGGCCCACTCGACAATCCTGCCCGTTGCTTCGGATTCCGCAGATCCTCTTCGTGGGAAAGCGAGTGACAACCGTGATCTCATGTGCTTGGAAGTAATGGCGTAGCTTTCTCGAGGCCATGAGGAGGCCGAAAAGCAATTTCGCACACCGTAATACCTTGACCTAGCCCCTTGCGTGAGGGAGTCGACAAAATAGACCGGGCGCTGCACCATCCTTTTCAGACTGCTCATGTGTCTGCGGATTCGTCCCTTGTCGGGACCAGAGCTTGTCGGCGAAGCCCCCGCTTGTCGCCGGATGTGCTTGTCGCGGTTCTTTGGCTCGTTATCCGCCTCCCTCTCCGCCACTAACGCAGCACTAACCACTTGATTGGTTGCCGCTATATATAGCAGCAACTTCTCTTGTGGCCTAGGTGCGACAAGTGTTGGAGTGGAGGACAGGTATCTCTTTAAGTCTCGCAGCGCAGCCTCCGCTTCGAGTCCATTTTATCGACCTGCCTTTTCAAAATCTTGAAAATGGCGTATAGCCGCCAAGCAGACCTAGAAATAAACTCGCCGAGAGCAGCCACGCAACCGCAAGTCTTCGTGACATCCTTGACGCGCTTTGGTGCTTCAATCTGCTCAATGGCCTTGATCTTGTCGGGATTAGCTTCAATCCCCGCCGAGACACGAAGAACCCGAGAAGCTTGCCGGAAGGGACTCCAAACACGCACTTCTCGGGCTGAGCTTGAGGTTGATCTTGCGCAGATTTGCAAAGGTCTCGGCCCAAATCTTGAACAAAAGTTGCTTTGTCCTTGCTCTTGACCACTATGTCATCCATGTAGGCTTTACATTTCTGTGCATTTGCGGCTCAAAAGCGCCATGGACTACCCTTGCAAATGTTGAACCAAAGCATTCTTCAAACCGAAAGGCTTCCGTATGAAACAAGATGTGCCACATGGTGTGATGAATGCGGTCTTCTCCTCATCTTCTTCAGCCATGAAGATCTGATGGTATCTCGAGTAGGCATCAAGAAACGAAAGCAAATCACATCCAGCCGTGGAGTCAACAATCTGGTCAATGCGCCGCAAGGGAAATGGATCTTTGGGGCAAGCTTTATTAACATCCGTGAAGTCAATACAAAGTCTCCATTTCCCATTTGCCTTGGCGCATTACTACAGGATTGGCCAACCATGTAGGATGGAGCACTCCTCGACAAGGCCTCTTGCTTCCATTTTCTTGATCTCTTCAAATTTATGAATTCTTGGCGCCCACCGCTTGCTTCCGACTTTTTGCTTGACGGGCCGCGCATGAGGATAAACGGCCAGGTGGTGCTCAATCACTTTCCGGGAACACCGGGATATCGACGGTTACCATGCAAACATCGCCGACATTCGCCCGCAGGAAAGCAACGAGCGCGCCTTCCTATTTGGGGTCGAGAGAGGCACTGATGGTGAAGGTACCACCAGCGCCGTCCTCCTTGGCGGGCACCTTGGTCTTCAACGGAGCCACCATCTTCTTGCACTTGCCGGTGGAGCTTGATGGTGCGCTTGCCGGAGTGAGCATCAGAGCCCTTGCCGGACTTGGACTTGGTCTTCTTCCCCCCGGGAGCTTCAGCGGCAAGTGTCTGGCAATCTGTCGCGGCTGCTGCATCCCGGAAGATCTTGTCGGCACAGATAAGGGCATCCTTCTTGTCGCCATGGACAGAGATGACGCTATCGGGCCCGGCATCTTGAGTAGGTTGTAGGCATAGTGAGAGGCTGCCATGAACTTGGCGAGTGCTGACGGCCAAGTATCCCATTGTAAGGCAATGGGAAATCGCGACGCCAAACGTAACCCTCTCGCCCCGAAGTTCAGCTCACGCCAAATGTGACCGCAACGTAATCTTCCCCTTCGCTTGCTCCTTCCCGGATTGATTCCTTGAAGGTTCCGGCTCTTCGAAGTTCGCCGTCGTGGATTTGAAGCTTCGAGCACCGCTGGAGGAGATCAGATTCAAGCCGCCCCGCCATTAACTAACATTTTTGTGACCTTGAGGTTGCGGATGGTTGGAGAGACCAACATCGGCAAGCACCCGACCGCAGCTATGCGATCGTGGTGGTCCTCAATATCAAAATTGATAGGCGTCTTGGACCACTTCAGAGGCTTGCGTGACTCTACGGATGGTTCCGCTGCATTGACCTCCCGCATCCATTGCTTGAGTTGGCGGTGGGAGGTATGCAGGAAGCACCTCCATCAACGCAGAACCTCTGTGGCTTTCAAACTCCTACTCATCGGCGCCGTCGTCCTCCATATCTTCGCCGCCATCATCATCTTCATCCTTGTCGCGCCGCTGGGAGGTCGATCTCCTTGTCGCCGCTTGACTTTGCCGGGCGCCCTCCCCCGGCCGGACGCTTCTTGCTTGTTTCCCCAAAGACCTTCCCTGGGCCTTCTCCTTGTCTCGCCGCCGTACTCAGCTCTTCGCTGTTCGACGAGCTGCTCGACCTTCTTGCAGCTCACGGAGATCGTGGCCCTTGGTGCGGTGGATCTTGCGATCGCTTGCCGGAGCCGGGCCCGCTTGTCGGCGGCCGCCACCGACCGGGTGGTTGGCATCAGCGGCAACCTCCTTGCCGGAGCCACCAGCCTTGGCGTTTTGTCGCCGCCTCCGCTGCTGCATCGCTTTCGGACAGCCTAGCACTTCTACGCTTTTCTTCTTCCGTTGCCTCGCCCGCCGCCCTTCTTTGCCGGGCGGTGTCATCACCGTTCGATCCGCTTCAGATTCTCTCCGGAGTCTCCTCCTTCCTCAAAGGCGCCAAGACACTTGTCGGCCAAGGCGTACAGCTCACCGACGCCCTGACTTTGCATTATCGCCATCTCTCCCTCATCCCGCGGTTCCGCACATTCTCGATGAAATGCGCCGATCACCGCGGGAGGGTGGACGTCTCGATGTTGTAGTGCACACGGCTGAATCTCTGAATGAACTTGTGCGTGGACTCTCCTTCCTTCGGGCGAGCAAGTGAAGGTCGCTCTCTTGGCTATAAGGTTTGTGGTCACTGTGAAGGCGCCAACAAACCGATGGCACAGATTCGCCTAAGAGGATATGGAGCTGTCCGGCAAGTGCATGAGCCAAGATCCGACGTTGGGCTTGAGCACGAAGCGGAAGTAGTTGGCGAGGATCTTGTCGCCCCGCCCCCCGCAGCCCGCACCGCGATGGTGTAGATGCCGAGGAACTCCGACGGGTGCGCCCTGCCATCATACTTCTCCGCACGCCTAGTTTGAAGTTTTTTCCGTCACTTTGGACTTGCCGCAGCTCACGAGTGAACGCAGGGCAACCTACCGCGTCGGCAAGTCGCCTCGCCCTCCGGGCGCGTGCATGTCGACGAAGGCCCAGCGCGCTTGTCGGATCGACGTCGCGCTTCTCTTCGGTGCTCGATGCGAGTTCGAAAGCGCCCTCTTGTTGTCGCTCATGAAGAATCTTGGCGCTGATCGCGGCGAAGCTCGCGGATCCGGACGACGCAGCGGGAGTCGCTGTCGAGGTGGATCCGGCGAGTCGGCGATCTTGGCCTTCTTGGCGGAGAGTGCACGGTGGTTGCACCTCCGACAGTCTGCCGCCACCGGCTCGTGCCTTTTGTCACGCCACGCCGGCAACGATGGCATTGGTTGCCGCGAGCGCCGCCGCTGGCAAAGCCGATGAGGCTCGATAGTGGCCCTCCACTCGCCGACCTTGTCGGGCCGTTGGAGGGTAGTCGAGGAGCAGCCGAGCTCTCGCCAGAGCTTCGCTGGAGTAGTGGGTGGCATTGGAGAACGGTGCGAGGAGCGGGACACGCCGGACTTCTAACTAAGTTAGAAGGAGCAGCACCCGTCCGGGCGCATCAGATCTCACTCGTGCCAGCATGTTGGCGCGCATGCTGGTCTTGAGGGTCTCGATCCAATGAACGTATGTCGTTGTGAACGCCATGGCGTTGTTGGTCCCGCGTCTCCTGAGACGGGCGCGGGGGATGCGCGGACGCCGAGGTTTGCGGTGCCTTGTCCTTGACTTGGCAACGCCGCGAACACCTTCGCCGCCGCTGCTCCTCCGCCAGCTGCCTGCCCCACCACCCGTTCGCTGTGGTGAGGGTGGGTACGACGCGGACGGCTCTGCTGCCGCCGAAGCCTTCTTCTTCGGTGGCATGTCGAGGAAGATGTTGATGACGCTGCTCGTGTGAACGCCGGATCAGATTCACACGGCCTCGACGCCCCTACCTGGCGCGCCAAAGATGTCGGAGAGGCTGATCGCACTCCACGGACACCTATGGGGCCGGGCGGACCAGGCCCCTTGTGGTTCGGAGGGGGCGGAGATCGCACAAAGAGCGGATCGAGGCGATGCACACGAGCAGTTTACCCACCGGAGCTCTCCGGAGAGATAAAACTCCTATCGCTGCTTGTTTGATCTATTGTGTTCTTACTAGGGAGCAATGCGAGCTACAAAACCTAGCGTGAGTGTGTCTAGTCTACGGCCAATAATGAATCGAACCAGCCCAACCTGCGGAACTCATGAACCGAACCTCCGCTACATTGCACTCGGGCCTCCTTTTATATGCTCAAGGGGTCTCCGGCGGTGGCAACATAGGCGGGGTACAAATGTAAAACAGGAGTTGGTACACCTACTTGAACAAAGGTACAAGGTAAAATACCTAACTCGACGGTAAGGGATGTAGCAATAAATGCCCGCCGTTGTCGCCCAAACAAAGGTAACAGAGACCGTCAGTGCGCCTCCGCCGCCACGATGGCGAGCCTGTCACCGCTTATCGCTGCTCTCCGCTGGCTGCATAGCCGCCGACACGCCGCCCATGGAACGGTCCCATGGCTACACGTCACCGGGTGAGCTGGAGCGGAGACGGAGAGAAGTTGCATGTCGCTGGCAAGCGCCTTTGCCGCGTCGAATCCTGTCGCGCCCGATACTTGTCGCGCCTGAGCCTTCCCGCAAGCTCCTCTTGCCGGGCCTTTGTCTTCTGCGTGCTCGAGCGGCTTTCCCGACAAGCTCTTCTTGTCGGGACCTTGTCTTCTCAATCTAATACTTTGTTCTTGAATGGCTCCAAAGGAGCCACGGAGGATATTGGCAAAGTGATTTAGGCAAACCTTGCCGCTGGTGCAAGAATCGTCTCACAAGACGCAGTACGGGATACTAGGGTACCCCTATTCTAGTACACCGACAATGATGATGACGGAAAGAAACTCTACTAGGATTGATCTTCTCAAAGATCGAACTATACAATCTCAACTCGCGGAATGAGATGTTCAAACATCTCGAGTTGAGACACAAAACACATAGAGAGGGATGGAAGAGCAAACGACGGGGTTTGATTTGGTGGGCAACAATTCCACGCTTAGAAAGATGGTGGATGGTGTCAAGGTGGCGAGGAAATAATTGCCATGATCCCGTAACGAGGCACCTTGGAAAGGTGACTCGTTGGATTGTTCCCTTAAGTGGCAAAAAGAATTACTTTTGATCCATAGATCATTGAAACTCTTCAAACCAGCTTAAGGCAATTTACAATTGATCGTTTGAAATAGCTCGAAGAAATGGCATACTCGGGCCAGGATGGATGATGTGGACTACCTTGTTGAAGACAACGCAATGGATGATTTTCCTTATCACGGGAAATGAATGGGAGCCATGATAGGTCCACTTTGAAGATGATCCTTGATAGCAGCTGCTGAGAAGGACAACGCATGGAAAATTGGCACAATGGGGTGCAAGCTGGGGACAAAATGCAAATGTTGGGAATGTTCCAACCATCATATCTGCCTGAGATTCAGATCTGGTTGGAAACAGGATATTTCAGACAGCCTGTCTGGAAAAGAAAGTTTGCAACACAAACCAACGAGATGGAGTTGCGAGATTCTCGGGGAATGAACCACGATAGCAAGCTCCAAAACATGAGCTGGTTCTGCTACATACAAGTGAACACGGTGTCCCAGACAAGCATGACCACGTAGTAGTCTTATAATAAAACACTACCGAGTTCAGGTCGGGCGCCATCAACAAGGATATCGAAGTCTTGTGCATGAACTAGTATTCGCACATCAACTCCTTTTCCTTGAACAAATCAATCAGTGGCTTGGGGTGCTAGGGAATATATATGGGCTAAAGGTTGCAAGTCTTCAAACCATAGAATACTTTGCACATATGCATGACTGACTTGAGATGGTTCTGTAGGAAGCAAAAACAAGCTTTCCGAATTCACGGGCGTAACTTACATCAAATGCACGTGAATTAGAGGAAGTCACTCCTTTCATCCAAACGTATACTTCATGAACGGGACATGAAAATAATGCTTACAAAAGTTTCCAACACTAGCTTGATGTTCAACATGAATCATGGGGGAGACAAACTGCTGATGGGCTCAACAGCAAGTCATCGGAATTTCCATATCACTGGACTTCCACCATCATGTGAACACAGTGATAGCATTGGTCAGATCAAAGATGTAATGGTGTATGCTCGAGGGATCAACCACGAGTAAGAAAACATTACGAACATCATTGGTTCTGATTTGACTCGACGATAGCCTATACTCAAGTCAAGATTTTGACAAGGCAATAGATCCAACAACTGATCACAGGGGCCAATCGATGAAGATATCATCTTTCTTCAACACACACACACCTGGGGATATCCCTTTGAATGAACCGGGTTAAATAAAGCTTTTATCTTCCAACTCTCTAATTTATTGTTTAGCTTATCCAACTAGTTTAGGGGTATCCAACACAGATCCTTGGAGAAGGGTGGCTTATGGAAAACCAACTTGATCACGAACCCAACACAGCAGTCAGGTGACAACCTGGTAATACTTCCGAGAAGATATTCGGAAAATCACGAACCACCGATATGTTATTAAGCTCGAGAACAATCTTGCTTTTCAAGGCAAGACGACATGATCAGAAGAGCAAGGGATGGATACAGTCCTAACTCATTGATCGAAGGGTGCACCAGAAATAAGGAGTAGGTAGCACAATCTATCTTAGAATGATGATTCAATAACCAACACGCTAAGAATGAGAATATTGTCCATTTACTACCAAGCAACGAGGTTGCTAGGAGTATCGATTTCACACCACACAGATCACTAGACGGCATTCCGTTACAACAACACGGGACCGAGGAATGAAAAATGATGGCGAGAGTATCTCTGTATCAAGAATTCAGAAGAGGCTGTGCAATTCTCACATCATTCTTGATAAGAAAGAGGGTGACACTTCACGGTAGAACAGAGCAAAAGCTGGACAGACATTTTGATCTGCGGAATACAACTGCTTTGACCAAATTCTAGATATGGATGAGGTACTGGAGTTTGTTTCTCCAAGTCATTCCAGATAGAATGGCTTGACGGACCACAAGAGTAATAGGCATCGATAAATGAATGCACGCATACTCTTGACTATCAATTGATAGACGGGGGTCAGAATACAACTAAGGAGGAACAACTCGAGGAACATATAACTTTTTGAGTTGTGGATGCATAGGTTAGTATGTCAAATCAAGTTCAACAGGTTTCTTCCGGATAACCCATGCAGGAAAGTTGAACTGGCAGATTCACAATGTAGAACGAAGAACTCATCAACAGCACTCTTATTGTGATCTTTGGTTCAAAGGAACTCCTGCCAAGGATGGTTCATGGATTTTGGAAGAATGATATACCACGAACCTCGAAGACTATCGAAAAGTTACTAATATCCTAAAGGAACTAGCAAACACTATCAACATGAATGAGTAGAGTGAATCTCGGGTTCAAGAACCCAGGAGTAGAATATCACGGGATGCTTTCGAGAATGACGGCCAGAATCATCACACTGGGAACACAAAGCATGGCTAAATTACTAGGTGATACTCTAGACACCTAGGGTCATAATAATAGCTCCAACATAAATGTTGAGGCAATGAAATACCTCAACACACTAGTTAGGGTGGTTGATCTGGCACAAAAGGATCTTCAGAATGGTAAAAAGGAATTTGCAAATGCATCAGACTATTTAGAAACCTGGGATGACTCGGACAGCATAACGACTGTAATTGCTCAAAATGATTTGAGACATCCTGCAAAATAGTGGCGTGACCACTCAACGTCACAGTATCAAGGTTCTTAGACCAGCTATGAACATACGGAAGTAGTAAAAACTGAACTGAGATTTGAAACTATCAATTCTATTAGTCTATGGATTAGTAACACGTCATCCTGATAGATAGATGAGAAGGCCTAGTTCTTAATCCCCGTAGAAGAGAAGAGGATGACTCAGATCAGAAGGCCATGAGGTATAAGGAGTAAAAAGAGCCTTACATTCCCTTCCACAATCAATTCCCTTACATAACTAAACATTTCTAGACACAACTTCGACCGGTTTCGCTTGGTAGTCCTACAGCAACAGCTCTGCTACTAAAGTCACAAGATTTCGATTCCAAGTCACATCGATCTAGCCGGTAACACCTCATATCACTTTATGCCTCACGCATGGTATTCCCACGGTGTCGCCTTACCATGGTCCGGGGACCGCTTATGCCTTTTGGCTCACGTATATGATAGTTTCGCTAGCATCCATATGACAGAGAACCCGGGCAGACATGACTAGTTGTTAACCCAAGGTGGCACTAACTTATAGGGACAAGCATACATGAAGCAACATCGTGCATGTCGGTCAGCAGTGCGAATCCGGCCTGTATCGGGCTAATCAGGACTCGGGAACCCGGTCAGAAGTGTGCTAGGCAGGACTCGATGTCACCGCGTGACATTTCCTCAAGGGATGTACACAGTGAACGGCGAATCACATGTCGCCTACCAAGTGTTCCGAGCAGAGTGCAGTGGCTAGCAGACTCCGGTGAACCGGCCAGAAGCGGTCTACTATGGCTCATGGAAGCACAAGACTACATTTCCCCATAAGAGAGGCTACCAAGGATAAACAACTAGGTTGTCGGATCCCACACATACCAAGCATTTCAATCATACACACAATATGCTCGATATGTGTAAATACAACATGGCATCACAACATAACTCTACGACTCAAGTATTTATTTATTAGGCTCCGAGGAGCGAGATATTACAAACATGGGTCTCATGACCCGACATTCGGAGCATACAAATCAAAGCACATGCGGAAGCTTAACATGTCTGAGTACAGACATCTACAAATGAAAAAGGCTTAGAAGCCTGACTATCTACCAGATCCTGCCGAGGGCACAAGATCGTAGCTGAGGTAACAAGCTAAACGTCGAAGTCCACGCGGAACTACTAGCGAGACTGAAGACTCTATGCAAAACATAAATTAAGCAAACGTGAGTACAAATGTACCCAGCAAGACTTACATCAGAACTAACTACATATGCATCAGTATCAACAAGGGGTGGTGGAGTTTAATCAAAGAAGCCAGCTTTGACTCGGTGGCTATCCTAAACTATGACCTGCAAGTAACTCTTTTGAGGTGGCGCACACGAGTCCACATATTCACCATATCAATACACCACTATGGATCCGCCTCCCGCCTCCCTACGAGAAGGCCATCCATAGCACTCACGCTTATCTTGCGCATTTTAGAGTATCCACTTTCACTTGTCTATGAACTGTTATAGGCAACCCGTAAGTCCTTTACCATGGACACGGCTATTCGAATAGATCATTTATAACCCTGCAGGGGTGTACTTCTTCACACACGCTCTCGCCACTTACCGCCATGTACACGTCATGTATCTCGGCAACCTTCAAGCGGAAGCCTGGTGAGGTGTCGGCCACGGCCTCCCTAAACACTCAAGTCTCTAGTCCAGGTTTATCGCCTATTCAGGTTCCATCCGCAGGGAGTCCGGCCGAGGTTTCCACATACGGCCCCGAACGATGTGAGCAGGGTTCCTGAGACACCAAACGGGCGCTCGGTACACCAAGCCACGGTGTATCTACCGCATCATAGCCCACCCCTAGGGTCAGCGCTACGCACGGCCTCCAACACATATCCTACAAACACCAGAAACTAGTTGCAACTCCTGGACAGAGAACAAGGGTGGTTAAGAAGCCGAGAGAGTCAATTAAGGATCCCAATGTGTGGTAGTAATTGTTTATGGATCACAAACACGGAACTCAGTTCCTGAGGACGGCTTCAATGAGACAACCCACCATGTACTCCTACATGGCCTCTCACCGCTACCTTTACCAAATCGTATTCACACACTTAGCTCTCAACAGTAGGACATGTTCACACACCTCCGATTCATCCCGGATGAATCAGACCTGACACAACTCTAAGCAATAGCAGCATGACAAACAAGCATGAATGAGTAGGCACATCAGGCTCAAACAACTCCTACTCATGCTAGTGGGTTTCATCTATTTATCGTGGCAATGACAGTCATGCAAAGGATAAAGGAGTTCAGCTACCGCAGCAAGTAACAGATGAATCGTTGTTGTCCTAATGCAATAAAAGAGAGCAGGAGCGTAGAGAGTGGGATTGTGTCCCGGAATGAACAAGGGGTTTTGTTTGCCCGCACTTCCGAAGATAGCATTGAGTCTTCATCGCTGTCAACAATCACAACGCTTTACAACGCTCTACCGAGGGAGAACAACACCGCAAAACAGAGAGGAAACACGATCAATGCAATGCACAATATGATGCATGCTATGACATGGCAATATGAATGGGTTTTGGGCTAATGCAAGCTAGAACAGATTGACATGAGTCCATTTGAACCAAAGATTCAAATGCAAAACCATTTAAGAGGTCACATTAGTGCATTAACTTGTTTCACCTAAACAGCAAGGTTAAAGTCTTCTAACATGCATGAAAATGGTACAGATAGATAGATTGCATTTTTCTGATCATTTTTCATATATAATTTATTTCATTTGGAGTTACAGTTGATTTTCTATGATTTTTAGAAGTTTTGGCTATTTTATGGAATTTCCTGAATAAACTTAAATCCAAAAAATGCTTTACTGCGTCAGCATTGCATCACTGTGGCGTCAGCAGGTCAAATGGGGCTGGCCCGGGTCAAACCCGACGTGTGGGGTCCACACGTCAGTGTAATATGGCAAGAACAGAGGCTGACCAGTGGGTCCAGGTCAACGGTGACGTGTTAGGGTCAAACTGATAGGCGGGCCCATTGTGGTTAGTGCTAATCTAACAGAGAAATAGAACTGATTAGTTAGGCACTGGGGCCCACATGGCAGTGGCTCTAGAGGTGGTTTAGCTGGGTCATTAGTGGCTAATGATGAGCCATGTCGCTGGCCGGAGTTTCACGGTGATTTACCATTTTCACAAGTGAGACCGTCGGGATCTCGCTACAGCCCACGGTTTGAGGCGGGGTTTGCTCCTACGGCTTCCTGACGTTCTCGCGCATCCAGTGGTGGTGGCGGCGACAGCTAGGATGGCCGGGGTTGGCGGCGGCGAGCACTTCCGCGGCGGCCGGAGACGGGCACGCTCGGACACGGCGTTTTGGTGCACGGGAGGACGAGCTGCAGGTTGACACGGAGTCCTGCGGACTCGCTGAGCACGGTGACGCTCTCAGGCGCGGCGGAGGTGGCCTCTAGCCACGGCGGCGACCTTCGTTCGGGGTGGCCAATGGGGCTAGAGGAGGAAATCGACAAAGGGGAGAGAGGGGTTGGGAGCAGGAGCTCACGGCGAGTGCAGAGGTGGCCTCGGCATGCTCGGGGAAGCACCGGAGCGAGCGGGGCGGCGAGAGGAATCTCCGGCGCCGGACGACGAAGATGATGAAGATGGCATCGATGCAGGGCCTCCGACGAGGCGTGGCTGGACGGAGAGGAAGAGGGAGGCGTGGCGATGCTCTTGGACACGTCGGAGAGGCTCGGGGATGGCTGCGGGTGCGGCTATGGCGAACGGCGGCGGCAGTGGCGTTCGGTGGTGAGAGGGAGAGAGAGCAGAGGAGGTTGAGGAGCACAGGGAGAGTGAGAGAGGGCTAGAGGGGTTGCGTGGCGCCCTTAGCCAGCTCCAGGCGGTCAGCGGCAAGCAGGAGGTGGCGAGCTACGGGCGCGCGCGCGTCGGGCACACGCTCTGTGTCCGACTATCGCGAGGTGGAAGACGCCTCTGCCCCTGGTGGGCTGGGTCGGCCTACTGGGCCGCCAGGTGGGCTGCAGGTAAAGTTTTTGTGCTTTCCTGTTTTTTCCTAATACTGTTCTGTTTTCTATTTTGCAGGTTTGTCTTGAATTTGGTTTTGAAACCAATTCAAAAATTTTGCTTCTGAAATATTTTTAGGAGCTAAAAGAATTAAACCAATGCTCCACAAAATATTTCAGAATTATTGGACCTATATTTATTTAATAGTAGATATAAATCCAATTCAAATAGCTACTGCTTTAATTCAAATGCCCAAAATAAATGTTCCTGAGATACAAAAAATATTGGTTTGGATTTTACCTCTTGCCAATATTTCCAGAGGATAACAGGAACATTTTCTTGGACTTATTTGAAGCAATTTTATCTTGATCATTTTTAAAAGAATTCTGAGGCTTTGAAAATTCCTCAATTCAAATTTCATTTGAATTTAAACGTGATGCAGCAATCAAGCTAGTCCAAGGCCAGGGTAAAGCTAGGAATGTGACATAGAGGATGCTGGATCCGGTGTCAAGAAATCAATCAGAGAGAGAGAGAAGCGACTGAACTCCCCTTAGCAGTTCATCGCACCAGCCAAGAGCAGACCCTCGCGAGGCTGTTCTTCCTTGTATTGTTCATCATCATCAGCCCCAGAGGCAATCCACCACACCACAAACTAGAGTAGGGTATTACACCACAATGGTGGCCCGAACTAGTATAAACCCTGTATCTCTTGTGTTGTTCCCTTCATAGTTCTAGATCCTAGCGAGGCGGCGAGGCGCGGGTAGGTAGAGGGTGAGATCTCCGCGCGCACCCCAGTGTTCGAACCTAGAGGGTCTGCCGGAACCCGAAATCCGACATTTGGTGCGCCAGGTAGGGGGCGGAATCTTCGCGCGCACCCCAGTGTTCGAACCTAGAGGGTCTGCCGAAACCCGAAATCCGACATTTGGCGCGCCGAATCCACCTTCTCGCCACTTCGGCCCCGTCAGATCGTCATCATCATGTCCGCGACCAGGCGGGCAACCCCGATCCTCGGGAGGCTCGCCCACGACGCAGAGCCGCCGCCCCGGCGACCCCATACCCAGCAGCTCACGGTTCGCATAGGCGCGGGTCAGCGGCGACGCGGACAGGCAACTACAGCTCTCACACCGAGGCAGGCGCGGTCAGCGGCGAGGGCCTCCAACCACGCCGCGGCCACGACGCCGTACACCCCGACGGGAGCAGGCGAACTCAAGGGCCACGCTCACAGTGGCCCGAGAGCTACTGCAATGCAGGCTGCTGGAGGGCAGCCGCGACGTGCTGCTAGAGCGGCTGGCAGAGCTCCTGGGTTTCGCCGCCTCGGGGGCTCACCCCTTCTGCACCCAGCTCCCACCTCAGGTCCAGGGTGGCCCGCGCGGAGGCTCCACGCACGCCCGGGCAGCTCCAAGCGGACTCCAAGGCCACCCCAACGCCACAGGCCGCCAGCACCGGGCCAGCAGCGGTGCTGCCTCCGCCCCCGGCCAGCGAAGAAGGACTCGTCACGACCCACGCCCCTAGTGGGCCGCCGCGCTACCACCCCCAGGTGGGCGCCTCAAGCAGAGCTGCATGGCACACGGAGCACTACGGCGCAGCCTTCGGGATGGCGGCCCCAGAAGAGTATGTGGCCCACATGATGGACCAAGGGCACGCGCATGAGGACGAATAAGGCTCGCTCCTCGGCCCAAGCTGGGGGGATGAGGCACCAGAAGCTGAGCTCTTCCAGGAGCCCCGGGAAGGCCCCTGGCTGGCCACGCCGAAGCGACGATTATCGGGTACCGCTAATTCTCGTGGAGCAGGCATACGCTAACCATGGATCACAGGAGGTGCAGGTCGCCACAATGGCGGCTGCCCCGCCTCCAGTGAGCTTCCTACCCCTCAGAGGAGGGCGCCGGGGCTGCAGGAGAGGGGCCGAGATCCGCATCACCACCGCGGGCTCAAGCAAGGCGTCTTGGAGGTAGGCCCTCTGGCTGGGAGGTGCCTCGTGGCCTACCCTCGGCAGAGGACCCGTGGTCGCTGGGAACTGGCTGGCGACCGCTCTACCCCATCGGGCGGCGCCCTAGTTTTCGGTCGCTGCCGGTGGCACTAGAGTGTGGCGCAAGGCGGGCCCTCGTTTACGATATGAAGCAAGGCCGGTACCTATGAAGAACACCCAAAGTGCTCGTGAAGCTCGCCGCCCTGCGACACTCTCACGTAATAATGAGTGGGGTTGTACACGCCCGGAAGTCTCAGGGTGCCGCCTCAGCCCCGGGCTCCCTCCCACGCCCAAAGGGCAGGCAGCACTTAGCTCCGCGCTGGTGAGAAGACGTCCAAGACTAGACTAGGTGCCGGACGCGGCCTTCTTCTGCTTTCATTGCTTTTTCCCTTGGCTGTCGTTTTCCCCTGTTGGATTTAAGTTGGACTTGAGCTTGAGATTTGCATGTGTCCGGGGAAGGGGTGTTTAGTCTCGTTCGAGCAATCTCTCGCGTTCTGGTTACCACTTTGCCTCAACTGCCTCCCCTCGTGAGCCCCTCGCGAGCCGGGTCAGGCCTAGCTTGCGTGCAGCCCAGACTGTCGTCGCTGCGCCCTCTTAGGAGGTTTTTATTACAGGTCCTATGGGCTCGATCATGAGACACTCGAGACACCGCAGCCCTCCGCAGGCTATCTCAGGGCCCACATGGGTCGAAGGTAAACAAGCCAGCCAGCTCGTCGCAAAGCCAGCCACTTGGCGCAGGCGTACGGGTGATATTGCATCTACTAATACGCTGAATGCAAGTTTTTACATGAGGGGCTCCCCCTCCCAAAATGCTCTTACAACCTTCAGGGCAAAGCCCGAACTCTATTTGCGCAGGGTAAGAAAGCAGGGACAACACGCGGTCAGTCGGATAAATCCCCCAATGCATCCTCAGGGGCACCTCCTGAATCGTCGCTGGCGTCTCTGGCCTCGCCATCGTTCTCCGCGTTGCCGTCAGCGGCGTCACGGTCGTTCACCATGCCGCCCTCATCAGCAGCTACGACCACGCCGTCGTTATCATAAGCAAAGGCCCTGACGAGGGCATCCACGTTGTCTTCCACCCAGTGCGTCAGGTCATCCCGGACGGCCTGGGGTACTGGGGCAATGGCGGCGTCGAAGTCGAAGTTGGGGTCCATGTTTCGAAGATGGCTGAAGACACGAGAAAAGGCGCGCCCGAGCAGGGCGCGGCTCCTCTCCTCCATCAACATGTTGGCTTCACAACCGCACTTCCAACAAGGCCACAACGCCGGTGAAGAACTCAAGATTGCCAAGATAGTTGATCGTGGGGCTTGCCAACGGCCGCCTCGCAGATGTTACCCAAGGCCGTGTTGGCTCTCTCCCGGAGCATGGTGAGCATGGGGCCGTGCTCGTGCTCCAGGATCCGCCGTTGGCGTATCTCATCCTCGTTCTGCCACGCAACGGCCTCAGCCTCGTCCACCCGTTGACGGAGAAGAAGCACCTCGGTGCGGGAGGTAGTCAACTCCTCCTGCGCTACGCCGAGGGCGGCCCGGGAAGCTTCGGCCCGCCGCGTCACTTCCTCCAGCTTGGCCCTCAGGGCGGCGGTCCTGCCTTCGACCTCGACCCTGATCAACCCCAGCCTCTCCTCGAACTCGCGCTCAAGGTTCAAGCGGACCGTCGCCACCTTGCGTTCAACCTCTTCCAGGACTCGGGCCTCGCGCGCAGCAACGTCATCCTCCGCCTGCGTCACCAAGCGCTCCCTCGTCTCCAGATGCTCAAGATCGTGTGCGCGTTCGGCGTCTTCCAGCATCAGTGCCTCCTCACGCCTCTGGAGCTCTGCCTGGTCGACCGAAGCCGCCTTCATCGACGCAAGGGCCGTCTCACGCAGCTCCACCTGCTTCTCCACGGAATGGCACCGGGCCTGGAGTTCCCGCGCCCGCTCCTCCACCGCCGCACGCCGCCGGTCAGCCTCTCGGGCCTCCTCGACGACCCGGGAACGGGCCTCCCGAGAGGCCGCCAACGATGCCTCGGCTTCCTCGTTGTCGAGGTCACGCTGGTGGCGCGAAAGGGCAACAGCCGCCTTCAGCTTGCGCCTCTCTTCTGCCAGGCGCAGGCCCTCAGCCTCAAGGCACGCATCTTCGTCAGCAAGCTCTTCACCAAGCTGGCTCACCGCGTCAGCCGCCCTCCGGAGAAACCCTTGGCGACGAGCGCCGGCGCCCCAAGGCCGAAAGCATCGCCTTATTTGTCGCCATCCGCCCAAGTAAGCGCTGGGGCCACGAATCAGCACTCCTCTAGGCAGGGGCTGGGGCTGGCGCCCTCGCGATGGCCTGGCACGCCTCGCCAGAAGCCCGGCCTGGAGCCAGCCCATCCCCAAATGAAGGGCGCATGGCCGACCTCAGCCAATCGCCATCCACGACCAGACGAGAAGCCCAAGGCAGGCTGGCTATGCCCCGAGAAGGCTCGCGAAGGAGTGTCGCGAGGCGCGCGGAGCCGCGATGCGCCACAAGATGGCTCACCTCTCCGACCGGCCTCACCATGAGGGCTCTGCTTGAGCTCGGAGCGCTCGAAGACGGTGGAGAGGGCAAGGCCTGGGGGGATGGCTCCTCACTCATCTCCGTGAGCTCGGCAGGAAGGGCCCTGCAGAGCAAAGATCAGCCAAAGCAACGGGAGGATCAGGAGCTAGGAAAGGGGAAGGCTTACTCATCAATGGCGAAATACGTCCTGCACTTCAGCAGGCGGCAAGGGTAATCGTCACCCAAGGCCTCCCTTCTCTTCCGGAGAGCCTCGAAGTCCATGCGGAAGCGGCCCAGGAGTTGAGTGCAGGGGTCAGCCTACGATGAGGAAGAAGCATCAAGGTGACCAGCGTGGGCGCTGCCCTGATGCACGCCACGGTCGCCTCACCAAGAAGGGTAGCTGGGGCCTCAGGGGCCTCAACCGCGGGCGCCGCAGGCAGCGGCTCAACGCCTTCAGCCGCAGCAGTACGGGCCTCAGGAGCTGCCCCCTCAGGAGTGCTGTCTGGCGTCGTCATTCCGGCGGGGGCCCCCTCAGCCTCCAGCGGCCCATGCCTCCTTGCTCCGCCACTCGATGAAGGACCGCCGTGGGTGACTGGAAGGGCAGTCACCACCACTGGGTTCTCGCGAGGCCCCATGAGTCCTGCGGGGCACAGCCCCCATTCGTCGAACCTGGGCATATGATTCACAAAGTCGCCCCTGTTCGAAAGGTATACAAAGAAAGCCCCCCCTTGCCGGACGCTGCCGGGGGAAGGGTCCCCAGTCAAGACCAAGAGCACCTTCCTCAGTGCTTCAGGCGTCAAGTCCTCCTCCTAGAGTCTCATGCGATCTTCACGACCGCCGAAGGCCCACATCCGGCGGGAGTGACGCTGGAGAGGGGCAATGCGGCATAACAGGAACTCCTTCACCACCTTGGGCGCCGTCACGTTGAGCGCCCTTAGGAACGCGAAGCGACGCCAGACGAAGATGAGCCGGGGGCTCGTGAGCTTCTCCAGGCCCCAGCCTGAATTGGGGACAGCGGGAGATGTTGGCTCTGAAAGCAGGGGGCTGGGCACCCCGACGTCCACGTACAGCCACCGCTTGCGGAACCCAGGCGCGGGCTGAGGAAGGCTGAAATCAATCCCTGAAGCCGATGTTTCTGTTGCGGCAATGAAGCTCACGCACCCCGAGCATTGGGAGGGGTCGACGAGACTCAAAGAAAAGAAGTGACGCAGCAAGGCATCTGAAGCAGGGATGCCCATCATCGCCTCACAGAAAAAGGCGAAAACGACAAGAAGAGTAATGGATTCAGGACCCAAATGCATCATATGGATCTGGTAAATGGAAAGCACGGTGTTGAAGAAATTGGAAAAGGGGGGAACCAGTCCCGCCCACAGGGCGTCGGCAAAGTACCGGACCTCGGTGACTATTCTGTCGATGGAGAAGTGAGACGCGGGCTAGGCCGTCGTCCTCCCGCACTCGTTGAAGATAGTGGCCAGAGCAGAGATGACCTTGCCCAAGCCTTCTCGGTTGAGTATGATCGACCGATCGACGGCAGGAGCCGCCGACGACGGCGAGCGAGGCTGAGGCACAGTTTCTTCCTTTCCCTTCTTCGCCGGAGCCATGGCGACGGAAGGGGAGGATTCGAGATTGGATTGGAAGCGGAGACTGCAGCTCGAGAGGAGGAAGAGCAGGGACGGTCAAGCAAATGTAAAAGAGGGACGACTGTGTGCAACCACGGGTCGGCCTAGCCGGGCGCAAAATAAGGAGGCGTGGGGAACAGTGCCACCCACGCCCAATCAACCGCCACGCTGGAGCCCGAGGTCAAGAAGCTGTTAGGGGCTCAAGGGCGCCTGCACTTGCCCCTTCGTGATCTCTACTCAGCCAAGTCCAGCGCGCCTTGGGCCCGGGCTACTGTCGGTGTTCGGGGAACGGGGTCCCCATACTTGCTCTCGCCCGCGGCTGCGGGCGTGGCTCAAGGGGTGGCCCATCAAGGCCCATCTTCATCAAGACAAGCTCAAGACCTCGCGAGGGGCCAAGCCTTGAGGCGGGCGACAGGAGCTTCCTCGTGCACGGCCTCGTTAGGCTGGCTCGCGAGGAGGTGGAGAGATCAAGGCGGGGTACCTCACGAGGTGCCCATGACGCAAGCCATGACGACCAAGGGCGCCAGGCGGGCGCTAGCCCACGCAGTGTCCTCCTTTCCTCTTTGGTGCAAAGGGAGCAAGCGCAGGCGGGAGCATCACGCAAAGGCATCCGTTTCGGTGCAACAAGACCAAGACCGTCGCAATGGCAGGAAGGAAGTCATCATGGAGCCCAAGCCGGCGTCACCACCAGAGCCTTTGACAGGCGAGGACAACCTTTAGTCAGGATAAGTGTACTAGATGTTCCCCTTCAAAATGGCCAATTGTTGGCGCCCTTCCCGCTCAATATTTGGGAAGAGGCCCAGGGCCTTTGCCTATAAATAGGACTAGCCACCCACAGGGTAGAGGAGGCTCGATCCGGCGTCAAGAAATCAATCAGAGAGAGAGAGAAGCGACTGAACTCCCCCTAGCAGTTCATCGCACCAGCCAAGAGCAGACCCTCGCGAGGTTGTTCTTCCTTGTATTGTTCATCATCATCAGCCCCAGAGGCAATCCACCACACCACAAACTAGAGTAGGGTATTACACCACAATGGTGGCCCGAACTAGTATAAACCATGTGTCTCTTGTGTTGTTCCCTTCATAGTTCTAGATCCTAGTGAGGCGGCGAGGCGCAGGTAGGTAGAGGGCGAGATCTCCACGCGCACCCCAGTGTTCGAACCTAGAGGGTCTGCCGGAACCCGAAATCTGACATTTGGTGCGCCAGGTAGGGGGCGAGATCTCCGCGCGCACCCCAGTGTTCGAACCTAGAGGGTCTGCCGGAACCCGAAATCCGACAATTTTGCATAAATAGCATGTTAATATGATTTATTTCATAACTAAATAACCGCAGCTCCAAATTAAATAAAGTTTATATGTAAATGGGGTGGAAAAAATGCCTAGTTTAACATGGTGCCCTTTGTTTTACTGTTTAACAACATTTAAATATGTTTTATGGCAGAACAGTAGCTACTTCAAAATATGCACATGGGGACTTTCCGGAATTGTTTTTGTTGTTCCGGCCTCATTTAAACTTGCCTAGATAGGTAGTTTTCATATGCTTCACCCCTTGCCATGTTTAATACTATTTAATATAGTTGGGTACATAATCGGGCGAGAACTAAATAAACGCATGTGGTGTTTCGTCAATATGCAACTCATTGCATATTGAGCTCCACTTAATTTGTAGTGTTGTTTGTTGCACTTTGCCATGCCATGCCTCTTTAAACCGGACATGCATCATACTTGATTGTGCATCATGCCATGTTTATGTGATGGTTGTTTACCATGTTGTTTGCTTCTTTCCGGTGTTGCTTCTTCGGGTTAGTTCCGATAACATCGCGTTTGTGAGGATTTGTTCGACTTCATCCATTTGTCTTCTTCATGGACTCGTTCTTCTTCCTTGCGGGATCTCAGGCAAGATAACCATACCCTCGAAATCACTTCTATTTTTGCTTGCTAGTTGTTCGTTCTATTGCTATGCAGCGCTACCTACCACTTGCTATAGCATGCCTCCCATATTGCCATGACAAGCCTCTAACCCACCTTTCCTAGCAAACTGTTGTTTGGCTATGTTACCGCTTTGCTCAACCCCTCTTATAGCGTTGCTAGTTGCAGGTAAAGATAAAGTTTGTTCCATGTTGGAACATGGATATGTTGGGATATCACAATATCTCTTATTAAATTAATGCATCTATATACTTGGTATGAGTGGAAGGCTCGGCCTTATGCCTGGTGTTTTGTTCCACTCTTGCCGCCTTAGTTTCCGTCATACCGGTGTTATGTTCCTTGATTTTATGCTCCTTACGCGGTTGGGTGTTATGGGAACCCCTTGACAGCTCGCTTTGAATAAAACTCCTCCAAAGAAGGCCCAACCTTGGTTTTACCATTTGCCTCACCACCACCTACTTTTCCCTTGGGAGTCGCGCTTCCCGAGAGTCATCTTTATTTTAACCCCTCGGCCAATGCTTCTCTAAGCGTTGGTCCGAACTAAAGTCCTTTGCAGCGCCACCTCGGGGAAACTTGAGGGCTGGTTTTAGTTGTACGGAGTGCTCATCCAATGTTTCCCTGAGAACGAGATATGTGCAGCTCCTATTGGGATGTAGGCGCATCAGGCGGTCTTGCTGGTTTTGTTTTACCATTGTCGAAATGTCTTGTAACCGGGATTCCGAGTCTGATCGGGTCTTCCTGGGAGAAGGAATATCCTTCATTGACCTTGAGAGCTTGTGATGGGCTAAGTTGGGACACCCCTGCAGGGTTTAAACTTTTGAAAGTCGTGCCCGCGGTTATGTGGCAGATGGGAATTTGTTAATGTCCGGTTGTAGAGAACTTGGCACTTAACTTAACTAAAATACATCAATCGCGTGTGTAGCCGTGATGGTCTCTTTTCGCCGGAGTGCGGGAAGTGAACACGGTCTTGTGTTATGCTTGTACGTAAGTAGTTTCAGGATCACTTCTTCATCACTTCTAGCTTACGACCGTTTGCGTTGCTTCTCTTCTCGCTCTCATTTGCGTATGTTAGCCACCATATATGCTTAGTGCTTGCTACAGCTCCACCTCATTACCTTATCCTACCCATAAGCTTAAATAGTCTTGATCTCGCGGGTTGTGAGATTGCTGAGTCCTCGTGATTCACAGATTCTACCAAAACAGTTGCAGGTGCCGAGGATACCAGCGCAAGTGATGCTACCGAACTCAAGTGGGAGTTCGACGAGGAACTTAGTCGTTACTATGTTTCGTTTCCTGATGATCAGTAGTGGTGCCCAGTTGGGACAATCGGGGATTTAGCATTCGGGGTTATCTTCTTTTCATTTGGATTTGACCGTAGTCGGTCTATGTGTGTATTTTGAATGATGTATGATTTATTTAAGTATTGTGTGAAGTGGCGATTGTAAGCCAACCCTCCTTATCCCATTCTTGTTCATTACATGGGATTGTGTGAAGATGACTGAGGGAGTCCTGGATTAGGGGGTGTCCGGATAGCCGAACTATCATCTTTGGCCGGACTCCTGGACTATGAAGATACAAGGTTGAAGACTTTGTCCCGTGTCCGGATGGGACTTTCCTTGGCGTGGAAGGCAAGCTTGGCGATACGGATATGTAGATCTCCTACCATTGTAACCGACTGTAACCCTAACCATATCCGTGTCTATATAAACCGGAGGGTTTTAGTCCGTAGGGACTTAACAACAATCATACCATAGGCTAGCTTCTAGGGTTTAGCCTCTCCGATCTCGTGGTAGATCTACTCTTGTACTACCCATATCATCAATATTAATCAAGCAGAGTAGGGTATTACCTCCATCGAGAGGGCCCGAACCTGGGTAAAAACATCGTGTCCCTTGTCTCCTGTTACCATCCGCTTAGACGCACAGCTCGGGACCCCTACCCGAGATCCGCCGGTTTTGACACCGACATTGGTGCTTTCATTGAGAGTTCCTCTGTCGCCACCTATAGGCCCGATGGCTCCTTCAATCATCAAAGAACGATGCAGTCCAGTGGTGAGACTTTTCTCCTGCATAAATCTTCGTATTCGGCGGCTTTGCACTGCGGGCCAACTCGCTAGGCCATCTGGAGCAGATCGAAAGCTACGCCCCTGGCCATCAGGTCAGATTTGGAAGCTTGAACTATACGGCCGACATCCGCGGAGACTTGGTCTTCGACGGATTCGAGCCACAGCCAAGTGCGCCGCACTGTCTCGATGGGCATGATCTAGCTCTGCCGCCGAACGGTGCCTTGGAAGCCACACCAGAGTCCGCTCCGACCCTTAGCTCGGAGCCGACTCCCCCGATCAAGGACGAGTGGTTGGACACCGCCTCGGGGCTACGATCTCTACGGTGATTGAGCCGAACTCCATCCTCGCCCTTCGCTAAGACCGTGACTCTGTGGTGTCGACTCCTCTCCGACCAACCCTCCGCTACCGCCAATCGAATCCGATTGGGCGCCGGTCATGGAGTTCATCGTCATGACATCTTTCAAAGACTCGCCTTTGGCGACATCCTGAATTCACTAAAGTCTCTCTCTTTATCCGGAGAGCCCTGGCCGACTACGGTCAGAAGGTTGGGATGCGGACGACGAAGAAATTCAACGCCCACCCACCACCCACTTTGTAGCCACTGCTGATGATTTAACCGACATGCTCGACTTCGACCAAGACATCGACGGTATGGACGATGATGCCGAGACGACCAAGAACCAAAGGCTCACAGGCAATCGGAAGGCCACCTCGTCATACGACATATACATGGTGGACATCCCAAAAGATGGGAACGGCGATGGAACAGCGGAGGATGACCCTCCAAGAACGGCCCAAGCGCCGACGCTGCCGGACGCCGCCTAAATCCCGCCACAAAGAAATGGCAATTCCAAAGACGGGAGACAATAATACCCCGGACAAAGGTTGAAGACGCACCCTCCAAAGCAGGACTCCGGGCAGGAGGAGGGAGAAGCAAGTCCGCATGACAAGGCGCGTAAAGAGAGGTAGATGACGATAATTATCGCGCCCTCCGAAGACGAGGCAAGCCTCGACGACGACGTAATTCGTCGTGCTGCAGGACCCCGGCCGAACAAGAGCTGTTTTAAATGCAGGCTCATGGCCACGGCAAGCAGCCTCAAGAAAAAGCAAAGCAACTTAGAGCTGACTAAGACCGGTAGTCGACAGATGGATCAAGTCCTTGCAGCCAAGAGTATGAACTCGAACGCCTCCAAAAGCTACCCCAAACACAGGCTGTTGCCTCGATCGAGGAGGAAGCACCCACGCCACCAGCAAGACGACATGGCAGATCGGCCACCCCGTGGCCGCGACAAGAAGCCTCTCGCCTCCGCCAAGTCACGCCCGACGCCGCCAAAGTACCAAGGCACGGAAAACGTGCGGACTTGCAAGATATATTGGAGGATAAGGCAAAGCATACAAGATCGATCTACAGATCACGTGGGCGCCTAACGACTGATGATTACCACACGCCGGATACAAGAAACCCGCCGGGCCGAACACAAGAGACAAAGCTCATATGAGCTACGCCGTGATATAGCCCAATACAGAGGCGCCAAGACACCCACTATGCTTCACAGATGAAGTAATGGATCATCAAATCCTCGAGGGCTTCAAACCCGTAAACATCGAATCATACGTTGGTACCACATATCCCGCAGTCTGGATCGAGGACTATCTCCTCCATATCCACATGGCCCGTGGTGATGATCTACATGCCATCAAATACCTCCCACTCAAGCTTAAAGGACCAGCTCGGCATTGGCTCAACAGCTTGCCAGCAGAGTCAGTCGGTTGTTGGGAGGACCTGGAAGCCGCATTCCTTGATAACTTCCAGGGCACATATGTGCGACCACCATACGCCGATGACCTTAGCCATATAGTTCAGCAGCTAGAAGAATCGGCCGACAATTACCGACACGGTTCCTAACAAAGAAAAATCAGATCGCCGACCGTCCGGATGCAGAGGCGCTTAGCAGCCTTCAAACACAACATCCGCGACGAGTGGCTAGCCCGGCACCTAGGACAGAAAAGCCGAAATCCATGGCAGCCCTCACCACACTCATGACCCGCTTATGCTGGAGAGGACAATCGGCTAGCTCGAAGCAACAACTTGGCCAAACACCGGTAGTTCGGATACCAAGGACAGCAATGGCAGGTCGTGGTCGCAACAAGCATAAATGCCACATTAACGGTGATAATGCTGAAGATACGACAAGAAATGCCGGATTCGTGAGGCTCTAAACCTGGTCACGGAAGAATCCATTCAAAAGAAATACCTGTGGCCCGGCCCAACTTGGACCGAATACTCGATCGCCAGCGGATACATAGCACCCCCGAAAAACCAGCCAACCACACTAACAGGATTGTTGGGTGTTCAAGCAAGCAAGCAAGCTAAGCGCCGAAAACAACGACAAGGGGCTGCATAGCGATGACGAGGAAGAGCCCCGCCACGAACAATAGAGGATGTAAGGGCTTTCCCACACAAGTGCGGACGGTGAATATGATATACGCAACCCACATACCCAAAAGGGAGCGGAAGCGCATTAAGGGACGATATGCGATGGAGCCAGCCGCCAAGTTCAACCCATGGTCCTCCTGCCCGATCACATTTGATCAAGGGACCACCCCACTAGCATCCGTCACGGTGGATTCGCCGCTGGTTCTTGACCCAATCATCGACGGATTTCACCTCACTAGAGTCCTTATGGACGGCGGTAGCAGCCTGAACTCGCTTTATCGTGATACAAAGGCGCAAAATGGGCATAGACCCTCAAGGATTAAACCCACAAAGACGACCTTTAAAGGCGCCATACCAGGTGTAGAGGCCAATTGTACAGTGCTCGCCACACTCGGCGGTCTTCGGATCCCGGATAACTTCCGGCAAAGAGTTAATCTTCGACATAGTCCCGTTCGCAGCCGCTATCACGCACCGCTTGGACGAACCGTGACGGTAAAGTTCAATGTTGTGCCGCACCACGCTGCATTCTCAAGCTCAAGATGCCGTGCCCTCGAGGAGTAATCACGGCCAATGGAAACACCGAACGCCTTCTCCGAACGGAGGAGCACACACCGTCTCGCGGCGGAGGTGCAAAGCAGCCTCTCACAGCAATTCCCGTCCGCCATTAAACGCCCAGCCACCGCTGCGCCGCCCGAGTAACCTACAACAAGACCGCCTGGCACGATCCAAGCACGTGTAGCAATCCGGCCCCAACCCCAGCCCTCGCGAACTCGCGAAGACAGTACTACGCGCATGTAATTGCGCTCTGAAGCACCATGGGCATAGGGGACGAGCCACGACCACGGCACGCCCAGAATGCGGCTAGACCGCTCTAGGGGCTCCCATTTGTGTCATTCCTTTTTTTTCTTCCTTTTACTTTCAGGACTCTGTTCTCTAGAAGCCCTGTCCGGCATTCGCGCCCGAATACACGATGCAACAGCCAGGAAGCGTAAAACTACGCCGAGTGTACAGTGGTCTCTATTACGAAAGCAAAGATACCTGCTTTTACATACCACACCGCAAACTTACCCCTGGAAGGGGGACATGTCAAAAGTCCCGTACCTTGCTTATCGCACAATTTGTATCGTTCTGCTCTTATTTGCAATTTCTTTTCAATAACCAATATATGGCTCTTGCCTATTATTGCATTCTTTCCCATTATACATGTTCATTTATGACATTGCGCAACCGTACAATTTGTTACGGCCAATACACCAGGGGCTTATGTACCCCAAAAACATGGTGTGACAAGTCTGAACACTTTCACAAGTGCGGCACCCCGAACTTATAGCATTATATGCATCGGCTCCGAATCATGTCTTGGGTCAATAGTTGGGTTTGCCCGGCTCCCATGTTTTGGTACCTTACGCCCGTTATATCGGCTAAGGTAGTAGCGCTGAGAACCACCGCGATTTTGCCCGGTTGAGCTGGGTTGAGCACCTCTGGAGAAAGCTAAAACTGACCGTCATGATAAGGCGAAAAGCCGGGTCGCTGTTCGAGAGGTTTCTTTGAGTCCCTAAAGACTTATGCCGCTTAGAGCGAGGAACCGCATTGTCCGGCCAAGGCATGGATAGCGCCCGAACTCGGTCTTCCGAATACTAGGGGCTTCGCCGAAATTTAAAATTATAGAATTCTATGGCTAAGTGAGAGTGTTCAAGCACTATAAGTCCGGTTGCCTTATTCGTTGCGTTGAGCGCCTCCTCGACGGACCCAAGAATGGGAACAAGAGGGCTCAAGTTTATCCCGAACACCCCAAAGACTCGTGGCATGGGGGCTGAAGCCAACGACTTGCCATCTCTCAAATTTGATAAACGGCCGCCTGTAAGGTAATATTTTAAATTAACAAGCGTTTCTTAGCGCATATGAACAAGTTTTCAGCGTCTGAGGATAACAAATGCGAGTCTATTCAAAAATTACATCTTTGGAGCACTCATCCACTATACGGCGGGCACCCTTCAGACGCCTCATAGTACATTTCGGCTTGCGATGCTCCTTGCCCTTTGGTGGCCCGTCTGGTCACAAGCTTCTCCAAGATCCAGCTTGCCCCAAAGGCACTTTAGCACGGGCAAGGCCTGACGGGCACCTTCAATACAGACGGAGCGCTTGATGACTTCAATCCATGGACAAAGGCCCACCACCACGCACTAGCCCGAAGTAGCTCCTGTGCATGGCTTCCAATGGCCACAGCCAAACTATGAGGCCCTTCATGGCCTGTTCGGCGACCTTGTGGAGCTCAACCAACCAGCTCACTTCAGCTGGCCAGGGCACTGACGCTCGGCCTCAAAGATATCGAGACCGTAACACCTTCTCCGTCGACCTCCTCCTTGGCACGGGCAGAACGCGGCAGCATCGTACACACCACGGGCAGATCTGCGAATGCTCTCGAGAGCTCCGAATCCGGGTAAGTAATAGGTAATTCACTTTCACATGCTTTCTTTGCATAAAGAATGCCTTACCCGCCGCTATCTTCTTTAATGATTCAATTTCTTGGAGGGCTTTTTGGGCTTCGCCTTAGCGGCTTTGGCACTCTCAAGAGCCGAGGCGAAGCTCGGACTCTCGAAGTCTTGAGTCACGCCCAAACTCTCGTGTTTTTCCACGAGAGCCCGGAGCTCTTGCCGCACCTCCCCACCCGCTCCTTCGCTTCTCTCGCTCGGTGCGCTCCATGACCGCTTTGCTTTCGCCGCGGACACCGCTTCCTTCGTGGTCGCCACCTCATTCGTGGGCCCCTACAATACCCACGTTATTCCTATCATTTTTGCAACCGAATCCTTTCTATAAGGTATTTCTTTAATAAGGTATTGCTTACCTTCCCTGTCCTCGAGCTGCTTCTTGGCAAGGCCGAGCTCGTTCTCGGACCGCTCGAGGCTCTTCTTCAATGCATTGACCTCCACAGTCAGTGCGGCAGAGGTCAGCAGCGCGGCCTGCAATCCCATATTGTCATACTTATGTTAGACTCCTGCGTGTATATCTTTTTAGATCCTCAGTCCGGCTTTTCTTTCCGAACACCGAACTAAGCATCAGGGCCACTGTCTATGCGGTAATATTTTTACATATTCTGAACTTACCTCAAAGCCTGTTAGAAGCCTGGTACAGGTTTCAGTCAGCCCGCTCTTGGTGACTGAACTTTCTGGATCACCACACTCATAACAGTTGCGGTGCTCCTCGTTGATGGAGGCGCCGTTAAGCACCTCCAGCAAGCTATCCGGTGCCTCCGGATGGACGGAGGTCACCGGCGTCGCAGTCTCACCCTTCTTACGAAGGGGCCGCTTGCCGGACTTCGAACCACTCAAGGTTCTCGGAGACGGAGTCCGGCACAGGGCCGGACTTAGAGCCCTCTGGGGTTTCGCCCCCTTTGCGCCCGGAGTCCGGGAGGTCACCTTGTGGCGCCTCCAGGACCACCTCCTCCTGGTTGGGCTTTTGGGACTCCACGGCGGTGTCGCCGGGCGACACGAGGAGAGGAGGCGGTCGGAAGTGAAGTGCTATTCACATCCGATGAACCCAGGGAACCGCTCGACGAAGCGGCGAGCTCGTCCTCGGGCGGGCTGCATGGTCATATTTGGCGTTAGAAGACACTATGCGACAAATAAAAAGTCATGAACTATTCCGGAGTCCGGACACTTACGATCTCGCCAGGGGCTTGGCCCTTGTTGGCCACTCCTCCTCGTCGTTGTCAGCGTTGGTGGAGAAGTTCGAAGGAAGGGTCCTCCCTTTCTTGTATCCTTCGGCCTCCCCATTTGGGGCGGCCTTCCTTTTCTTCTCTCCCCCCGCTGGGGGAGAGGCTTCTTTTTCCTCCTCCTCTTCCTCAGAGGAGGATTCCGCCTCAGGGTTGTCGGGCGATGAGTCCGACAAGACTGGCGCCGGGAGCTCCTTCGAGTTCCCGTGGCCTTCTTCTTGGCCTTCTTCTCTGGCACCACGTGAGGTGCCGGAGCCAGCAGCCCCGTCAATCGGGCGTCCGCTGGGTCTTCTAACAAAGGGGCCGGACAGTTAATCTGTCCGGACGTCCTCAGCCAGTCCTGTCAAAGGTTAGGGAGTTTTAGATCCCGCATAGAGTCAAACTATGAAAAAAGAGTCCCGTAAAGGGTAAAATAACTTACCTCGCTGGCTTGACGCTGCGAGCTGAATCCGCGATCTTCGGTAGCGGATGTGGGAGCCTCGGCGCCCTTGAACAACACCTTCCAGGCATCTTCGTACATAGTGTCGAAGAGCCTTTTCAGAGGTGGCTGCTATGCCGGATCGAACTCCCGCAATTTGAAGGTCCGTTGTTGGCATGGGAGAATCCGGCGGATGAGCATCACCTTGATAACATTGACAAGCCTGAGATTCTTGTCCGCCAGGTTTCGGACGCAGGTTTGAAGTCCGGATAGCTCGTCCGAATCACCCCACGACAGGCCCGTCTCTTTCCATGATGTGAGCCGCGTGGGGAAGCCGGATCGGAATTCGAGGGCCGCCGCCCATTGAGAGTAGCGCAGCTCGGTGATGTAGAACCATCCCGATTGCCACCCCTTTATGGTCTCCACAAAGGAGCCCTCGAGCCATAGGGCTTTGGCCATCTTGCTAACCATGGCACCTCCGCACTCCGCTTGGCGGCCGCCACTACCTTCGGCTTGACATTGAAGATCTTCACCATAAGCCAAGTGGGGCTGGATGCAATGGAAGGTTTCGCACACGACGATGAACGCCGAGATGTTGAGGATGATATTCGGGCCAGATCGTGGAAGTCCAGCCGTAGTAGAACATGAGCCCCCGGACAAATGGGTGAAGTGGAAAACCTAGTCCGCGGAGGAAGTGGGTGAGAAACACCACCCTCTCATGGGGCCTGGGGGTTGGAATGAGCTGCCCCTCGTCGGGGAGCCGGTGCGCGATGTCGCTGGACAAGTATCCGGCCTTCCGCAGCTTTTTGATGTGCCCCTCCGTGACGGGAGGAGGCCATCCACCTGCCTCCGCCTCCCGACAAAGTTGGAGAAGGTTGAGGTGGGGTGTGCGGACTTGGGCGCTGGAGCTCGAAAGTGCCTGAAATGGATGAGCAAAGGAGGAAGAAGGCGTAGGTGAAAAGGTGGATCCTTATCCCCTTATATGGACGGACGAAGCTATGCGTCCCCCGCCAGCCTGGTAAAACTTGCTTATCTCCCAAGCGCCGTAATCAATGGTGCGGATGGGTTACCCACGTCCATATTGATGGGAATCCCGGAATAAGGGGGCACGATCTTCGCTTTGATAAGACGTGCCAAGGAAACCGCCTCGCTAAACACGCTAAGGTGGAACAGTAAAATAACGATTCGTATAAAGGCCTGGCCGTGGTGTGATGTCACGCCGCGGAATACGTCAGCAGATCTGTGCAAAGGTTATTCTCTCTACGGTAGTATGTGGAACTTATTTTGCAGAGCTGGACACTATCCTTGTGTTCAAAATCTTCTATGAAGTATTCGGAAGAGGAACCCGCCTTGCAATGCCGAAGACAATATGCGCGCCAGACTCGTGGTCATTGAAGCCTGGTTCAGGGGCTACTGAGGGAGTCCTGGATTAGGGGCTGTCCGGATAGCCGAACTATCATCGTTGGCCGGACTCCTGGACTATGAAGATACAAGGTTGAAGACTTCGTCCCGTGTCCGGATGGGACTTTCCTTGGCGTGGAAGGCAAGCTTGGCGAGACGGATATGTAGATCTCCTACCATTGTAACCGACTCTGTGTAACCCTAACCCTATCTGGTGTCTATATAAACCGGAGGGTTTTAGTCCGTAGGACAAACAACAATCATACCATAGGCTAGCTTCTAGGGTTTAGCCTCTCTGATCTCGTGGTACATCTACTCTTGTACTACCCATATCATCAATATTAATCAAGCAGGAGTAGGGTATTACCTCCATCGAGAGGGCCCGAACCTGGGTAAAAACATCGTGTCCCTTGTCTCCTGTTACCATCCGCCTAGACGCATAGTTCGGGACCCCCTACCCGAGATCCGCCGGTTTTGACACCGACAATGACCCTTCTTGCGACAAAACCTACAATGCGGTTATGCCTCTAAGTCGTGTCGCGACACGTGAGAGATATAGCCGCATCGTGGGTGTTACAAGTTGGTAATCAGAGCCATCCCCGACTTAGGAGCCCCCTGCTTTATCGAATCGCTGACGTTGTTGAGTCTAGAAAAAAATGTTTTGAGTTTTAGGATTATATATATCGGAGAGTAGGATTCTTTTTACTCCTCAGTCCCTTCATCGCTCTGGTGAGGCCTCCTGACGTAGATGTTTTGACTTTCCTCTCCTCAAATTTCACTAAAAATAATTTAGGATCACGCGGGTATCTTGGAATCGTTTCGATGGTTTTGTGACGAAAACATTGTTCTTGGTGCCTCCTCACATTTAGGGGTTGTGTCAGTGTCCCGGGGAGTTGAGCTCTGAGGTGTTGTCGTCACAATTTTATCGTTGCAGTTCTGGAATACCTGAGTTTCGCCGACATCGAAAATCTCTTTTATGCAGTTGTTGGTGAGATAACCTCGACGCCACCTAGTATTGGGCAGGAGTTCGGGAGTATTGCCATAACGCGTATAACAGATGCTTTTCAAAGGTTGAGGTACACGATTTCCGGAGTTTTCTTGGTTATGTGTTGACAGATGGATACACCTGGATCTATGGATTGTTAGTTTGGGTGAGATATATTATGCCCCCTCAGATCCCCAACACCTGATTGCATAACCAGAAAGTTTCGGAAGTTTATAAGTGGGAATTCAAGTAGCTCCTAGATTATCTTTCCAACAGACACATGATACGATATGGGATCCATCATATGTTTGTTTCCGGCTTATTTCCTCAGCCAATCCTTTGTTTTCTTTTGGTTTGTGGTATTCGAGTTGCTTCGATGTCAAGTGTTGATTCCTTACCTTTCCTAAGCGGTGTTCTCATACTTCTATGTGAATACCAATCCTTCTTGATCATCGAGATTGTCATGCCAATTCTTTTCCAACCGACGTGCTCTTTTTCAAGTGGATCCGATCGTTTCAACATTCGCTAGATCAATGCCCACTGGAAAGGTAGCATAATAAATGATGAGTCCATCAATGCCCAATGGAGAACATGTTGAGTGAAGACTCGCGACCCTACTGTATCTCATTGATCATCTGAAAATCCTGCAACATGATAAGTTGCAGCCACAAAGGGTCAATACATTGAATGTATTGGCAAATCACACAATATGATATAGCAAACCTATATCCACAAGGTAATGTATGACAAACAAAACACACAAGACAGTTTGAAGAAGAATGTCTTCACCTACCTCCACAAACTGAATTACAATCGCCTCTAATTTATTCGTCCAAGATAACCCCAAAGATTCTAAGTAAACATGACAAGAACTTCAGAAGTCTCTCAAGTGCGCTCTATCAGTGGCACATTCTCTAGGAACCACAAAGCGCTCTGCCAAGGATGCATTTATCTGATTAAGTTCCGAAAACTATACCTCGCCTCAAGTGCGCTCTGTCAATGGCGCATTCTCTAGGGACAATAGAGCGCTCTGCCAGTGATGCATTCACCTGGTTAATAATCCCGAGCCTACGGCTATAAACATTCACCACTTTCATGGATCACTCGACACATGCCCACATCTACCATAGCAAGTTAACCACACCATCACATAACATGATCTTTCCCTAATAATAAAGCACAGATTGACTTTGTCGGGTTCACCGTCACAATACGCTTCTTCCCGTGATTTTACGCTTTCAGTTCGAATTTAAAACATATACGCGAGGTGGTACTAAAAAACCGTTATACCAGTTTATATATACGTGAAGTCGGTCTCGATCAAAAGTTACATCCATGTCGATCAAACAATCTACTGGGCCCTCAAATCTCTCCACGACTGGCCTCTCTTATGGGCCATGGATGGGCCTTCTATTTTAGACCGTGAGCCACGCTGGAAAAAAATGTTAAAGTTGGAGATTGAACTCGTGACTTCAAAGCCCTATCGAATAGGCAACAGCGACTACGACCAACTGAGCTATCGTTATTTGATGTTCAATAATACCACCTCGCTCATTTAGATATACTTATACCAGTTTATATAGGCCATGCATGCTTCACGTAATATCAACAAGAAGCCTTACAGATAACAGTGAGAATTGTCGGTATAAAGGAAGGATGTATCTCCATATTTAACAAAATTGCGGGCTGTGTTTGGGGTATTAAAAAAGGAAGGATGAGGCTATTAAAAAGGAAGATTATGGGCTCCCTTGTGCTGAGGGGGTATAAAAGAAGGAAGGAAGGATCTTCATGGTCAAACGGAATTGTGGCTGTCTTTGGGCTAATGAAGGATTGGGTGAACTAAAAAGGAAGAATAAATTCCTGGAACGGAATTGTGGGATGTCTAATTCCTATTAAAAAGGAAAGGATGAGGCGAACTAAAAGGAAGGATGGATCTTTGGGCTGCAAGTATATTCACATGCACGATGATGGACGTGCATGCACATACCCGATATTCGACCGTGCTTTTTTTCACGCATTCAACAATTAGACCTCTTTTAGCCGAACACATAGGACCACAACAACAATAAAAATCCATTCAGATAAACAAGAGCTTGACTCTCGCTTCGTGAATGATTAATTTTGCCTTTCATTCTATGTCAATCGTCTCAAGCCTACGTCGCATTCAGTTTATCAATTTTTAATTACTCACACCAACATACTCATCCAGATGTCGTCAACCTCCCAGACTATGTCCCAGGTCCGACCGTTATTCTTGTTCCCGTGCACCGCGATCCATGCCATCCACGGACGTGAACTAGAGGTTGCAAATTCTATCATCACCTCGACGTAGTCATTGAAATGCCGCTCATATGTAATATTTCGTGTCACTTTGTTAGACTGGTTCGTAAGAGTTTAGATCAGTGAGCCTCAAGTTATTACAGTTTCCAAAGCTCTCTCACACCATGAACAGAACATCAATAGTTGACATTACTCCACTACTCCTTCAACCCCTTTCCTTCCAGAACTAGGAAATCCATGAACGCATTAATTGTTTTTGCAAAAACAGTATGGTTGAAAACACAAATCTTTTTTATGTTGGGAATAATTGACGTCGATCAAAAATTAAATAATAATTATTATATTAGTTTATGTTAAGAAAGTTATTTTCTCCCGTTGCAACGCATGGGCATTTTTACTATAATAAAATAAAAACTGTTGCTGCTGCCCTATTATGTTCGGACTCAACTTGAAAACGACACAACTAAGGACATGGACGTACATACGGAGAACTGCATAATATTTAATCTTTATCTTTACCTATATACCTATATATATAATATATATAATATATATAATCTTTTTCTCTACCTAATATTAAAGGGAGAACTGTTTCTCCATAAAATTTCGTTTATGGTTGGACCCACAAGATTTTTCGTCCGTCCCTGTTCGTTTCTAGCAAAAAGTACTATGCATAGAGCCGGCCCATCAGCAGATGAAAAAATAATGCACCGCCAGGACTCGAACCTACGCACTCCCTCTAGACCACCTAGATTGCTAGCCACGGGATTAAACAACATCCGGCGTTTAGTAAGAGCGCACTGTCCTATATGTACGCATCTGCCTTCCAGTCAGAGAAAAAAAACATACGCATGTAAACGTGCATGTCTCGTGCAATCCATCAGCCTCAACTAAAGCTTCAAAAATGTACCCAAAAAAACTAAAGCTTTAAAAAAACAAGCCCCAACTAAAAAACATGTACGCATCTGCTCGCAGTAAAAAAAGACACGCATACACATCTGGGTTTGACGAGCACAACCATGGCCCATGGCTGCCATGCATGCCATCAACTGCTGGAAGATTAATCGGCCACGCATCATCATGTGCCCAACTCAAACATTTTTTTCACCTCTACCATATTACAAGTAATATGTGCACATAAACATGTATAACCAATCTATTCAAGCCAAACATTAGTCTTTAATCGAATGGCTTCCTAATAAAGTTAGAAAATGATTGGTTATGATTTTCACGTGTAAGGTGGAGGATCGTTTCTCTACTTTTTTGTCATCGTTTTTTTGGTACATCCTTTTTATTCCGTTTCATCCATTCGTTACTGGTCTCATGTAGTTTTTTCTTCATTTGGTATGTTCGTTGCCAGTCCCTCAAAAAAATAGCGAGCGTAGAGGAATTCAAACCATGGTTCTGAGGACTCACGAACCAACTCATCCAACCAAGGCCTGCAGAAAGAGAGGGAGCTTAGACCGTCTCGCCATTGGAGGCATTCATTTACAGTCGGAAACCTCCATCATCTACATTTCTTTCTACAAACCTCCTTCCTGTATGTACATCGTGGACCACGGTTGCGGACATGGTGCGCCATGGGTTGGAGCTCCAGCGGAAGGAGCTGGAGATGGGGCTACTAGAGGCCGTGATCGGGGAAGATGGCGATGAGGATGATAAGATTGGGAAGGAGAGGGTGGAGGGAAGGTCATGGGAATCGAGCCACCACAATCGACGACATGTGCGGCACGTAGCATGCCCCCACCGTGGCCTTGATCCCGCCGATCTGGTCACGTGTTAGTGCGTGTCTCCTGCCTTGAACCGTCATGCTATAGAACCTTGCCGTCAATCGATCCACTGTTTTTGCCATCAACAACCATTGTCCTGCGACACAATTCCTTAACCGAGGCAACCTTGATTCATGACAACTGGTATTTTCTCCATAGTGAAGAACGAACGTTGTGTTTATCGTGCCAGGGACAAGTGTTTTTGTTTCCCGTTGCAACGCACAGGCATGTTTGCTAGTTAATACCAAGACATGATAGCACGTGATACAAATATCAGGACAAACATATATCATAGCATAAAACCACACATGTATAGCAGAATATAGGATGAGCAAAATCAAAAGTGCAAACTTGCCTTGAATGGTGTTGAAGTACTCTAATGAGTAATTTTGATCCGCTTCACACTCCGAAAGATCTATACAATAACGAAGGCGCCGATAAATAAATTGTTCTCACATAACACCACATTAAAGTCAACAGCAGGGAATTCAAATAAAACTTAAACAACAGAACATAACAGTAGGTATATGATATCTACATTCTAGTAGGATCACAATGCAAAAAGAACCAACTAATTTGGATCAACGGTTTAAAAGATATGGCCTCCGGAAGTGAAATTTTAAGTTTGAGAAAATTCTAACAAAATTAAATTTGAAAAGTGCAAACATGTGAGATTTTGTTTATACAGTATTCTCCTGGTCACTACGAGTACACAGGAAATAGAATCGATGAATTTGGAGTTATGGATCTCAAGATATACATAAGTGAAAATTTGATATGGAATGTGCAAAGAAAAATTATGCCATAATAGCATTATGGGAAGAACTGCCGCGGCTGCTGTGGAATTGCCACGTGGCACGACGTGAGCGGCCAGATGGTGTTTACTGCAAGGCTTAAATGACGGACGGCCGGTATATAACCCAAAATGTTTCGAAGAAAAAAATAGCCAGGATCTAATCATAGCCGTCCAACGGAGATCGGACGGATGGGGGCGACTCACCGGAGAACAGAGGGCAAGGCAGCGCCGGATTGGGGAAGAAGACGTGCGGCGGTTCAAAGTCGATGATGGCGCCTGATTTGGTGGTCTCCAGACTCCAGCGGTAGCGCACCGGACGCGGAGCTCTGTTGCGGTCTCGAAGAAGTCCTCAGCGGCGTCGGTGGCGGACGGGGTTGATGACAGAGGACGGCTCAAGCTCTGGCGGTGGCTGTGATCTTCGGATCAAGGTCCTGGCGCTCGGTTTGGTACTCCCCTCTGCGAGGTAGAGGGTCAAGGCGATAGAGGAGATGTCACGAACTCATCCTCGCAGGATTTTATCGGGAGGGGAAGGGGATGAGATCGAGACTTGGGGAGAAGGTTCTCGCCAAGGGAGGATGTACAGATTAGGTGGGGAGAGGTTCAGACATGTATCACACATCACATGCCCCGCTTCATCGGCTCGCACTGGCTAAATAGTCGTGCTCCACTTGTCCTCCTGGCCTGACTGGTGGGCCCGTGCCAACTGGCCGAAGGGGACCCACCATCACGCGTCCACCACATCACCTCCTGGCGATGCAGGTGTGACATTCCCCACTCCTTCAGAACGGGCGCCATCTTCAGGTTCTGCGTGCTGCTCCGCGTCGCCGGGAAATGGTTCGTCCCACGCCGGTGCTAGCGGAAAACGGCCGTGTAGGGTGTCGTAGTCTTCCCACGTCGTCACCGTGTCGTTGTTGCGCCAGCGCACCTTGATCTGCACCAGAGCACTGTTGCCACGCTTGACCATGCGCCGCTCCAGGATCTCCGCCGGTTCGTCGTCATGGCCGGCGAGGTCTGGTGGACGCGGCAGCTCGGAGAAGACCGGGGTGTAGTTCGGGGTGAACGACTTGAGCTGTGACACATGAAAGACTGGATTGATTTTGCTGTCCGCCGGCAACTCCAGCTTGTACGCCATCTTGCCAATCTTGTCGAGCACCACGAATGGCCCGAAGTACTTGTACGCCAATTTCGCACAGGGCTTGTTCGCCACCGATGATTGTGCGTAAGGTTGGAGCTTGAGGAGAACACTGTCGCCCACCTCGAACGAGCGCTCCGTGCGATGCTGATCGGCCTGCTTCTTGAATCTGTGTTGGGCACGCACAATGTGATATCGCAGCCTTGTCGTGTGCACGCCCCAGTCCCGCGGCTCATCGTTGATCATGGGCATCGTCTTGTCGTCCCAGAGCGCCATGGCGCCCAGGTTGGGCTCGATTCGTATAGAGCTTTGAAGGGGAAGCATTTGATCGAGGAGTGAAACGACGAGTTGTACCAGAATTCAGCGGTCGGCAGCCAGCGACGCCATTGCCTGGGCGCGTCGTGCACCGCGCAACGCAAGTACATTTCCATGCACTGGTTGACGCGTTCGCTCTGGCCATCCGTCTGGGTGGTAAGTCAGGAGAAGAGCAGCTTGGTGCTCGTGACCGGCAAAGAGCTCGCGCCAGAGAGCGCTGGTGAAGACGCGATCGCGGTCGGAGACGATGGAGCTTGGGATGCCGTGCAGCTTGACAACGTGATCCCAAAAAACCTTGGCCACCTGAGGAGCTTTGAAGGGATGACGAAGCGGAATGAAGTGCGCTTATTTGGTGAGGCGATCCACGACCACCATGATAGAATCGAATCCTTCCGATGGCGGCAATCCTTCCACGAAATCCATGGTGAGGCCGCGCCAGCGAGCGGTCGGCACAGGCAAGGGTGCGAGCGTGCCCGCCGGCTTGGACTGCTCGTGCTTGGCATGCTGACACACCGGGCACTGCCGCACATAGTCGGTGACGTCGGTCTTCAAGCCGTCCCACACAAACAGCTTCTTGATGCGCTGGTAGCTGGCCATCGCGCCAGAGTGGCCACCGACCACGCTGTCGTAAAGAGCGCTGATGATCTTGGTGCGCAAGGCCGTGTTCTTGCCGATCCACAAGCGCTCCTGCTTGCGGATGAGTCCCTTGTAGAGCTCGTACCCGTCGTCGTCGGGGTTGTGGATCGCGAGCCATGCCAGGCGATCCTGCGCCTCGGCGTCCGTGGCGTAGGAGTTCGCCACCTCTTTAACCCATGCGGGCTGGCAGATGGAGAGCGCATCCAGGTTCAGAGACGCACCCATGCGAGAGAGAGCATCCGCAGCGCCGTTGTCACTGCCGCGACGATAGCGAAACTTGAATTGGAGTCCCACCAGCTTGGCCATGGCCTTGCGCTGCAGATCGGTGGCGAGCTGCTGATCTTGCAGGTTGCAGAGGCTTTTGTGATCCGTGATGATGGTGAACGGGCCCGCCAGGCACGCCGCCACTTCTCGACGGCCATCATGACGGCGATGAACTCCTTCTCGTACGCCGACAGCCTCTGATTGCGCACGCCTAGGGCCTTGCTGAGAAACGCCACCAGGTGCCCTTCCTGTGCCAGCACCGTGCCCACGCCAGTGTCGCAAGCGTCCGTCTCGATCACGAATGGTCGTGCAAAATCTGGGAGCGCGAGCACTGGCGCGGTCACCATGGCGCGCTTGAGGAGGTCAAATGCCACCTGCGCCCTCTCGGTCCACTCGAAGCCCTTCTGGGTTAGCAAGCTCATGAGCGGCTTGGCAATGATGCCGTAGTGCTCGATGAACTTGCGATAGTAGCCGGTGAGGCCGAAGAAGCCGCGGAGCTCGGTGGCAGTTGAAGGGGTCGGCCATGCCACCATAGCTTGTGTCTTCTCCGAATCCGTGGCGACGCGGTCCTTGAAGATGATGTGGCCGAGGTAGGAGATGCTGCCTTGAGCAAATGAGCACTTGGACTCCTTGGCGTACAGCTGGTGCTCGCGGAGCAGAGCGAGGACGAGGCGAATATGCTCCAGGTGCTCCTCCAGAGTTTCACTGAAGATCAAGATGTCATCCAAAAATATGATCACGAATTTACGCACGTACTTGGCGAAGATTGCATTCATCACGCATTGGAACGTGGCCGGTGCGTTCGTCAGCCCGAGCGGCATGACCTTGAAGTGGAAATGGCCATGGTGTGTCTTGAACACCGTCTTCTCTTCGTCGCCTGCATGCATGCGTATCTGGTGGTAACCAGCGCGAAGGTCCATCTTGGAGAAGAAGGCCGCTCCAGCCAGTTCGTCGAGCAACTCGTCGATGATGGGCAATGGAAATTTGTTCTTGACAGTGGCGTCGTTGAGCCGGCGGTAGTCGACGCAAAAGCGCCAGGTGTCGTCCTTCTTCTTGAAGAGCAGCACAGGCGCGGCGAACGGGCTCATACTATGCTCGATGACACCTAACTCGAGCATCTCGCGGACTTGGCGCTCGATCTCGTCTTTCTGTAGGGGCGAGTACCGGTACGGGCACGAGTTGGAGGGGCTCGCGTTGTCCACCAGGGTGATTGTGTGATCGTATCGGCGGTGAGCAGGTATGCCCTTTGGTTCGGTGAACTCGTCGGCGAAGTCCGTCAGAATGCTCTGAACACTTGGTGGAATTTTGGTTGTAGGTGGCTCGGATGCGCGGGGCAAATCCAGCACGGCCATGTACCAAATGTCGTTGCCGGCGTGCCATTTGCGCAGCTGCTCAGGCTCGATCTCCTCCACTTGCTCGGGCTGCTTCGGTCGAACACCTTGCAAGGTGATCATGGCGCCGTGGTACTCGAAGGTCAGCGTCTTGTCGAGCCAGTGGCAGCTCATGGGACTGAACTGCTCCGACCAATCCATGCCAAGCACGCCATCATAGGCGCCCAACTCCAGTTGACGCATATCGGTGGTGAAGGTGTGGCCCTGAATCCACCAGTTCATCCCTTGCACCATGTTGTTGCAGGTCATGCGTTCGCCGTTGGCCACACGGACCTCCACCGCGGGCATGGGAACGGTTTGGGCATGCACGCGCTCGGCGAACGCTTGGAAGATGAAGCTGTGCGTGCTCCCTGAGTCCACCAGCAGTAGCATGACCTGATTGCCGACGAGAGCGCGCAGACGAATGGTGCGCGGCGACTCGGTGCCGGCGACCGCATGGGTGGACAGCACGCAACACTTGGGTTCAGGGTCTTGATCAGCCGGTGCGTCGAGCAGGTCCAGGGCGTGCACCGCGTCGTCGCTCAGTACTTCTCCGTAGTCGCCAACCTGAATCGTGAGGAGTTGCGTGGCCGGCATGCATCGATGGTTGCGGAAGTAGCGATCACCGCATTGAAACAGAGTCCGTTGGCGCGGCAGTGCTCTCGCAGTTGCCGCTCGCACGCCAGGTCGTCGTTGGGGGCGGCCGCGCTGCCTGGTCGTGGCGCCCCCACGGCTCGAGGAGGAAGCGGCAGTGGCGGCGGTGGTGGAGGAGGTGGTCGCCCAGCCGGAATGATCCGTGGTCGAGCATGTTGCGTGCTGGCTTCTTCTTCGATGATCCGGGCCAACAGCGCAGCACGCGTGATGCTTGATGGCTCCTGAAGGCGAACTGCAGCCCGTAACTCGTCGCGCAAGCCCAGCAGGAATTGGGTGATGAACAGCTTGGGGTTGAGCGACGCATCGAGGGCGAGCAAATGGTACATGTGGGTATCGAACGCCGTCCGGTACTCGGTGACGGTGCCGGTTTGGTGTAGTTGCAGCAACTTATGCATCTCCATCTCGAATTCGTCAGGCGCGAATTCGGTGATGATTGCCGCAATGAACTCCTGCCACGATGGCGAACGATGAGTCTGTTGGTACGCATGGTACCAGTGTGCGGCGTGGTCGTCGATGTAGAGCGACGCCGTTGTCACCCAGTTGTGTGGAGGAACGCGATAGAGGTCGAAGTAGGTGATGCAGCGGTCGATCCAGAGGCTGGGCGCGTCGCCGTCAAAGTGCGGGAAGTCGTGCTTCGGTGGCTTGACCGTGTACTCCTCGCGCTGCCCTGTGTGCGCGTCGCGGCCCGCCATGAACGCGTTTGTCTGCCCCACACCCGCGTAGGACAGGGCGTGCCGCGTGGGTAGCAGCGGTGGGCCGTTGTTGGCGAGGCGGATGGCTGGGCCTTGAGGATGATCGCCGCGGTCGTGCTCCAGCGAAGTCACCGCCGAGGCTTGGGTGTCGCCGTCATGGTGGTTGGCGGTGTTCGGGCGGTGGCGCTCGGCTGCGGGCGGCGAAGGTGGTAGCTCGCGCTGCTGCTGCCGAACTTCGTCGATGTCGGCTTGGGTGAGGTCCAGCTGCTTGCGGATGTGCGCCAAATCCGCGGAGACTTGAGTGTTGAACGTGATCTGGGCATCGCGCTGCTTGTCGCTCGCAAGCGTGGATCGAAGCGCTTCAAGAGCACCTGCAGCATGGTTTTGAGCTCTCCCGTGGATTCCGACATGGCGGTGATGATGTGACGGGTCTGGGCGGAAGGTTTGCTGGGCGGCGCCGTCGCCTTCGCTCCGAATCAGGGCAACCCCGCTGGGGATTTCGAGCGGATCTCGCCATAGCAAGACCGCACCCGCAGTGGTGGATGTTACGGCGGGATTGAGAGGATGTGAGGGCGACGAAATTTCTGTGGGCAAAACCTGAGCTCTGTTTACCAACTGTCACGAACTCATCCTCGCAGGATTGGATGTGGAGGGGAAGGGGATGAGATCCAGACTTGGGGGAGAAGGTTCTCGCCAAGGGAGGAGGTACAGATTAGGTGGGGAGAGGTTCAGATTATAGAATACACATCACATGCCCTTTCTACTGGCCTGCAGCTGTCTAAATAGCCGTGCTCCACTTGTCCACCTGACCTGACTGGTGGGCCCGTGCCAACTGGCCGGAGGGGACCCACCATCACGCGTCCACCGCATCACCTCCTGGCGATGCAGGTGTGACAGGAGATCAAGGCGAAATTAATAGGGGCAAGAGGAGGTGCTGGGACCCACTGTAGGCGACGGAAACGACGACGGCGGAGGTCAACAGCAGTGGAACTCCAACGAGATCGCGAAATCGACCTAGGGTATGGGAGGCTACGATTTGGTCAAAAATTGGTCGAGACGGACTTGGGGAGTACTTATATGGAGGTGAGAGTGCAAAGGATCGATCTAATCATTCGATTCGATCTCGGTTTGGGTTCGGTAGCTACAGTATTCGTGATGAACATGAGTGTGTTGGAGGAGATGACAAGCGGGACCCCATGTTAGTAGCAGAGAGCAGGTGGAAAAGAAAACAAAAACAAGATAGAGGGGGAAACTGCGGGATGGGCTGAAATGGGCGGCTCATTGACGCCAGGTTGCCGCTGCTCTAGCGCATCAAGACAAACAACAGCTTGGGTTGTCTTTGGCCCGATGAATAGTAATATCTGCGAAGATTTAATGTACATGAAAAGATATCGTGGCTAAGACTTAAATAACGTATAGATAACTAAAGATACCAGAACACGCAGTAAAATATTACTACTAATATAGAATACGGTGAACATTTTTAAAACACATATGCACTTCTGAAAAATTTACATTTTATGCAATGCAAGCACATAAAGAGCATTATAACAACTCTAAAATAACTTTGAGCTTCAACAATGCCAAAATAATTTATGTAAACTCCAGAATATATTCTTAGCATTTCGCAAATATAATTAGCAGGGGAGAAATCATACTATCTCCACTCCAATTTTGATCTGGTAGTATAGACTAGCACTAAGAGTATAATTTTGTGCATGGCACATGGACCCGGATGCCGAAGAGGCTTCTGGCAATGATATCAAGCTTCCAGCATTTGTTTACATAATTGACATACTATACAAATAATTTTCCAAATGACATGAAATTGTACAATGGTGTGAGCTTTCAGCTTTTGTTTCGTGTGTCTTGCCATCGATGCTCTTTCGGAAACAATAAAAACTAACTTCCTTGCTAATCAGAGCTAATATTTACATCACAACTGAAGACAAAGTTGTGAGAAGGTGTTATCCATGCTTTCATTGGCAGCAACGTCCCCCTAGCTCTGTCTAAATCAACAAGGCATGTTGGGAAAAAAAAGTAGCTGTCTAGAGCATGCAAAATTCCGATCATTTTGTGCAGTTCCACTAAAATAGAGCTGAGCGTCCCTGTTCCAAAGATATTAAGTGTGATTACGATAATAGAGGACTGCTGATGAAACAATAAACACACAAATAGAAGCCGGTCACCTTGCGGTCTCTCTTAAGACTAACTAGTTGGAGAAGATTAGGCTCGGAGTTGGATGAGGAGGATAGAGCAAAACCAATCTCCCTTTGTGCAACAAGACCTTTGAAATGTAGAGACGTTGCCCGTGTGACATTTTGGTAGAACTGCACAAAATACTCTTAAGAAAAAAGTGATTTGCGCAGTTCACCAAAAGGTCGCAATAGCAACGAGGTGAAATGGATAGCCCTGTTTGCAAAAAAGAGGAAGAAAGGAAACAATTACTAGCCAATAACAGTTGATGACACATGCGACGACAAAAAAAGAAGCATATTCCTTGTCCTAAGGGAAGATAACAACACGGTTGTGTTCGTCTAAAACGGTGTGTGGACGAGATTGCAATATGGAAAGTACGCTGGACGAGCTACGTTTTGGGCAAAGAACTATGGAAGATCCACATGCAGCGACGTGGGAAGACGGGCAAAGGAGCAAGGCCGAGGGATACCGGAGGTCGCCGGATGTAACTAGGTGAGCGGCGGCGGGCAGAATCTGCCCATACTGCGGCAACGAGCAGCTGGCATAGGCCCTACCACACCGGAGCTTGGTCAGAGAGAACGGCGTGTACCGCAGATCGGGACGTGCTGCCTCGGTGTCGTCGAACGGAGAAACAATGCACGTCCTCCCTTTCTGCCGGTGGACGGGATGCGGCTGGATCAGTGACCAATGGTGAGAGAGAGAGAGAGGCCACCCCAGCCTTGTGTGAGATACTCTGAAGAGAGACAAACCAGGCAGGTAGGCTCCATTGTATATAGTGCAGCGGACTACCTTTTTCTCCATAAAAATTATTTTATATTCTGTGTACGTGCCATTGAGCGATATAACTTTATTTAAAAATAACGCGCCAACGCATCAAGTCGAACTTTGTTTCGTGCACGCGTGGTACACGACCTCCGTAGGTAGACAACCGCTACACGTGTTCAAATTAGCACATGGGCTGCCATTTCGTATAGAAATGAGCTCCACCGTGTACCCGCACGGGTGTGGCTGGGCATGAAGCGTGAGTACGCTCACGGTGCACCTATTCTCTTCTTGTATATGTACACCACCTACGTGGGGTTGTGTGAGAGAGATACAAACGTAGAGAGATATAGTGTGTGGGTTTGTGAGAGTTTTTTTTGGGGGGGGGGGGTCAATCAAAAAATGTAACATATGCAATGTGTGTGAAATAGAGTCCTGGATATATCATATATATAGAGGGGGCGATCCACGAGAAGAGAGTGGAGGTATCATCGGCTTGAGGTATCCATAGAATCAAAGAGAAAGATGAGGTGTGTGTGTGTAAAGGCCAAGACGCCGATCGATAAAGAGTGCCATCGAATTTGTGTGTGCCCACGCCAAAGATATAGAGTGGCTGGCCCTCTTTGGAACGTGAGAGGGGACAGTGCGGTTTGTCTCTGTGGCATGGATACCTACCTCTGCTCGACTATCGGTGTGTGGTGGGGGGGGGGGGAGGAAGGCCTAATTAACTATAGAGGTACAATGGCTGGTATATGTGCGGAGGAGGAGAGAGGCCTACCTCATGTATTAAGGGAGATCGATCTACCTCATGTATTAAGGGAGATCGATCGGCATCCATGCATATGTGTAGGAGAGGAATAAGGTTGGGAGAGAGACAGAGCTAGAGTGTTGGATGGGGTGGTAGTGGAGTTGCTTCTAACAAATGGTGGGATGGGCTTGCTAGACAACCGGAGGGCATGCCTGCAATATCAATAAGAGAGTGAATGGCTGCCTGTCTGTGCACATGCGTGTGAGAGACGGGTCAGGAGGCATGCACGAATGATGAGGGGGGCGATATGGCTGTGGTAAGTAGACATAACTACATAGGAGGATCAATCGTCCTTTGTCAGAGAAATGAGAGACATAACTGGTGAGGTACGTCGATCGATGGGGGGAATAGCTAAAGTCGACCTAGGTATATGTTGGGAGATCGGTCGGTATACATGCATGTGTGTGTTAGAAGCAAATGAGGCACGGGGAGAAGGATAGAGAGAGAGGGATGCATCTAGGAGGTGGTGCGAGAGTCATACTATATCGAGGGGGAAGGAGTGTGCGAGTACGAGATCGATGAAAAGAGTGGTGGCAGTGAGGCATGGACGGTGATAAGAGAAGAGGGGAAGCTTGTGTTTTGTGCTAGGCACACCTGGCTAGAGAGGCATATCGATCGATGTGTGCCATAAAGAAGGAGCTTGGGGCCTACACACACCGTGGGTGAACGACCTAAAGTGAAAAGACGAATTTGCGTGATGGAGCTAGAGAATGCTGAGGGAGGGTGAGAGGGATGCGGGCGTGTGCATGCACGGGAGAGAGTTAGCGCTAGCTAGCTACAAAGATAAGAGGATTGTGTGGGTGTAAAATACGAATAGAGATCATACTTCATTATAAAAAGCGAATTCAGATATTTGAAGAATTTATCATAGTGTTTTAAACCGACGCATGTGTGAATATATATAACGGTGATACACATGGTGTGGTTTTGAACATGTTATACTACATATAATATATTTTATCTCTCCTATTATAAAAAAACAGAGTTGTTGATGATGGTGTGCCTGCCATCCTGCAATATAGGTTGTCCGATTTATATCTGACGGATAGGAAGGAAACTATGGCAATTTTGAAAAAAAGATACCCACACCCCTCTCCATATTTGCAAATTAGGCCTCCCCTTGATCATGTTGATGTTTTGTGGAATGCATGGGCATCTTGCTAGTACTACGTATAATATATAGAACATTGGTCATAATTTGGGCTAATGTGTGGCTTTTGCAGCTCAGGTCTAAATACTTGTCATAATGTAGGGGGCGGGGCACTATACTATGTGTGATAAACACGGTGTACACGTATGGAACATGGTTTAGATTATGAATATATAGTTAGTACATCAAATGTACTATTATTTGGAATCAACATCAAGTGTATTCAAAAAATAGAATTCGAGTTCATGTAGTACACATAGTTCATATCTATCTCTATAGTAATCATGTGGTGTGTTATTAAGGTAATACACGAATGATGGTTGAAGTTGGCAACAATCATGATTGTAGATTCTTATTGAAATAGAGAAACGAATTCAAATTCAGTTCGAATTGCAGCGGTAGTATAGACATTTTGGAATGCGCTAAAATGTTCGTATGAGTAGGTTACATGCATTATACAGCAAGCGAAAAAAATTAATCGGACATAACGTGGATTCATACTCCCTCCTTCCATCTATATAGGGCGTAATGTGTTTTTTAAGACCGCCTTTGACTATTGACAAGATTAATAGTACATGACATGCACAATGTGAAAATTATATCACTGAAAGAACCTTTCATGCATTTAATTTAATGGTGTGCTTTGTGTAAGTTGCATGTCATATATTATTGATCTAATATTTGGTCAAAGTTAGCATCGAAAAATGCATTAGGCCCTATATAGATGGAAGGAGGGAGTAGCTTTGAATAGCATTTTTATAGTAAAACGGGGCAAGACTCTCTCTTTGTGTGGTGTGAATAGTTTTATTTTTTTCGTTTTGTTTTTGGTTGAGGGAAGTGTGAATTGATTTAGTGCATTACAAGTACAATATTACACGTTAGGCTTGTCCCTAAAATTCAACTCGCGCCTTTGTTATATCCCGAAAATTTTGATATCGTGCTCCCAAAACTGGCGCCTTCACAACCCGCGCTTTGCTATCCCGAAATTACAACGCTGAAAACTCCCTCCAGCTGCCAAATCCCGACACGCGAAATCCCCCTTCTAACCCTGAGCCGTAAGGGCCGCTAGTTCAAATCGGTGGGGGGTACTTTTGTAACACACCCTACATTTTGGACACGCTTGTCCCTAAGTCATGGTTCACCCCCTCCCATCGCCTCCTTTTTTCCATTTGAAATCCCAGGCCGCCATAACCTCTCCGCTCCAGCCGCGAAACTCCACCCTCCTCCGTCCGCCACCTCGCCGTTGCCCAGCCGGAGCCTCTTCCCCGACGACGTCGTCCACCGCAACAGCTCGACGTCCCTCGTCCACCTCCTAAATGTGGTTGCACTGGAAAAAGCCCGTTTCAGTGGCACCTGACCAACTTAACGACGGAATTTATCCCCAAAAATACTCTCATCTCATCTATCACCCAGTAATCCAATTCATAACAATATTCAACAACTAATCCAAAGCATACTGTCCCCATATCAAAATACTCCGAGGATAGCATAACACTACTATCATAATGAATCCAAGAACGATAATACTACTACTCCAATAACAATAACAAGCTATCCGACTAATATCCACATGCAAACATCATCTACTAAATCATGCCCCAAAAGATAATATCAACTAGCATCATGATGAAAATAATACTAGCCACTAATAATCCAAAGGCAACATGATATCCAAGTAATACTCCAAAGCATAATACCATCATGAAGATAATCATAATAGCCACTAAGAATCCAAAGGCAACATGTCATCCACATAAGATGCAAAATATTAAACCTAGAACTCCAAACAGTATCATGTCAATAGCAAGATGAAACAATACTCCGAGAAATGCCATGAACAAATCACAAGTAGCTAAAACAATATTTTAACAAGCTCAAATAATTTAAACCATGTCACTGCATTGCAGTCATGCAAATGGACGGTATGGCTTGCCTGAGGTGGAGGGATTCACCAGGAGGAAGTGCGAGAAACTCGCGAAAAGAATCACCGAAAAACGTTCTCTATCGGAGGGGGCTGATTTAGTGCAAGGAAAAAATGGTAATTTCAGAATATTAACACATTGTGAAAATGATACCAGCTGAATGGGCTCGACGAGACGAAGAAGTGGGCTTTGGAATCACCTCATTTGGAGTTACGGGTAAAATGATACGGCAGTTTAAAGCCCAGGGACTAATCTACAAAACTAACTTCTACAAACAGGTCCCTGGCAGTTTAAACAGAACGCGCCTTTCTCAGGAATACGCTTTCCAGAGAGGAAAGCGCATTCTGGCCCGGAGTACTCACCAGGAGTACGTCTCCACTTATCCACGTCAGCAAGGGGGCGGGGCCGGGCCTAGTGTCGCCTACACGTGGGACCGACGCTGCTTCTCTCTCTCCTCCCGCTCATTTCTTCTTCAACTTGACGCCGCCCGCAGAACAGAGGACCGGGCCGGCCCCGACGAGGCTCGCCGGCGACACCGGCCACCATCGGTGGCGCTCGACCTACTGGAGAGATCAGTGGGCCGAGGCGCTTCCATCCAGGAAGGGCACGAACGCCGAGGAGCTTGGAGACGGGCGAGGCACTAGCCCAGGCCAACTGTGGCTCAACCAGAGATGTGTACGGCGCTCTGGTGATGGGAAGACGAACGAGGGGACGGGGAGGGCTCCGCCGAAGTTCAGAGGATCTAGTGGTGATGCTAGGAGGGATAATGGGGCTCCGGTGGTCTTGAATTTAGGAGAAGCCGGGCGGCGGCCATGCCAGCGACGGTGAGCAGGGAGAGCTCCAGAGGCTCGAGGAAGGGGCTCGGGAGGACTAGGGCAGCTAGAGAAGGCCAGTGGTGAGCTCGGAGTGCTGCAGGGCTGGCTATAAATAGGCGGGGGAGGAGCTGCCGCGCTGGCGTTGCCGCGGACGCGTGGGCGGACGAGCTTGCTTGCCGGAAGGCGATGGTAGGGGGCAGAGGGCAGACTCACGGGGCAGAGGAGGCCAAGAGGCATGGGGAGGAAGCGGCCGAGACGAAGACAAAGCCAAAGGGCCACTGTTAGTCCGTGGGGCGACGACGTCTAGCTCCGGCGAGGAGGCTTCGGGGGGCAGGGACATGAGAGCGACGGGAGAGGAAGGGGGTTATGTCGACACGCCTAGACGCGCGGAAACCACCGATGCCGAGCTAGCCGGCACGTCCCGACGCCCAGAGCATGGCCAACGCTGCCAGAGCGCGTGAAACACCATGCCAAGGGGACAGTCACCACGGGCACAGGCACGAAGAGGACAAGGCAGGCTGCGAGGAGTTGTCAAGTGACTAGACCCTGCATCACTGAGTCTGGGAGAGGTGATGAATCGACAAAAGGAGCACTGGAGAGATGTGAGGCATCGAGCAAAGTTTGCTGCATCAAACTTGGACGTGCACTGTTGATCAACAGGGAGTTGATTGGTTCCTGTGGAGTTGTCTGGAGTGATTAGCTTAAGAAGGACTATAATCATGTGGTTTATGAGGGGATTTGGACCACAAACTAATATAGTTGCTATGCAACACACATTTTGGTCCAAAAACTTGATCAATGAGGTGCACTCACATGGAGAAGCCACTTGAGCTGAAATTTGGCAAGATAGGGTTATTTGGCCATATATGCTGTAAAAGTTTCATACCAAATGGACAAGCCAAAATGGTACTTGCTTCGCACACATCTTCTCTGGACCGAAACTTGGAATAATTTTGGAGGGAAAATGGCTTGATGAAATGGTCCCAAATGTGGTGGAGAGATGTTATAAGGGTAGGAGCACAATCTGGTAATTTATCAGAATTAATGAAGCAATAAAAATTATACTTGCTTCACAACCTGAAAATATTAACAGAATCAAAGATATGATCATGTGCTCACATAGATCAAGGGATGGAGCTGAAATTTGGAGGAGTCTGCTATTATGAGCACATGAAGGAGTGTGCAAAATTTCAACTCATAAGTAAACTCCTAGCTAGTACTTCCTTCACAATGCCTTCTGTCTGACAGAAAGTTTGAAAAATTGCTGAGGAAGATTGGCTAGGCAAATAGAGTTGAATTTTGGCATGAGGCAATTATTTGGACATAAGAGAATGCCCAAAAGGTTTGGGAGCAATCAAGAAAGGATAGGTGGCACTTCCTTCACAGAAAGTCACACTGAACAGAAATGAAGAATAATTATTGGGGAATTATTCCTAGGCTAGGACAGGAAAGTTTGGGCATATTTGAGCAACATATGACCCAAAGAAATTATGAGAATTAATTGGGAATTTTTGGATGGACAGAAATATAGGTTGCTTCACAACCCAGGGCAATTAGGGTTATTCCTTTAATAAGAAAAGGAATATTCCCGAAGAAATGAATTTTAGGGTTGGGCTAGAAAGGAAATGACATGGTCTTGGGCAAGATTTGAGGATGACGAGTCACTTGGGAGAGGAAATGATGATGATTTCCCAGGTGACAAGGCCACAGATCCACTCCGAAAAGAAAATCAGAGCAAAAACCAATGAATCAAAAAGAAAAAGAAAAGGGCCAAAAACCAGGCTGTTACAAACCTTCCCCCCTTAAAGAAATCTCGTCCTCAAGATTTGGTTCCTCAGGGAATATGTATGACTTGAGGACACCGTTTCCAACTCGGGTATCCTTTTTCTTTATTTATTGTTCCCCCGAGAATTTCAGATGATCAACTTACCTTGCTCTGGGGGTGGTTTGCTTCACCTTTTCCCAAATTCTGACAGGTTTTTGCTCATATACCAAATCCTTTTGCTGACGTTGATTTTTCCATATCTGTGCTGATATCCAAATGATCTGAGGAAAATTTTCCTTTTGCATGAAAACCTTTTACTTCTGCCATGGGGTTTGCTCAAACAAATGCATGTCTTCTGGGTTCCATAAATGCTAAGAATCATGGCCATTTTCTGACGGGATCTGACTACTCATAGGTGGTATTGGTTTATCTTGATTTATTCCTTTGGCTCGAGCATGGGGTATGTACCAAAGATTCGACTGCCATTTGTAGTGAGCGATATAACGGGGTATGGATTTATAGTTGTGTCATACCTCAGATATTAACATCTTGGGGCTGTCCTGACAGGAGGGCTGGCGGGAAAATACTTTTCATGACCTGTTGTCCATGCACTTGCTTCCGCTAGGGAATATACCTGATCTGAGCTGATGGTTCGATTTTTGAATTACCCATGTTGTCAGTATACCCAGATGTGGTAATAGGCCGTGAGATGCTTTAATACTGCCACTGAAGTCAAACTGCAGAGGTTGTTCCTGAATCTTGGATCTGACAGAACAAACTTGGATATCCTGCACTAATCATTTCAAGCGGGTCAGCGGGATATGAAATTCTTATAGAACAGAGAAATCCTCTGAGGGTATGCCTTTGTGGCTCCATATTAATTATGGCTTTCAACTGACTTGGGTATCCGGACCCTGATGGTCGCGCAAAAATCATCATCATCCCTTTGCTGTCAGTCTCATCCTTTTACGGTCATGATTTTCTTTGTCAGGATACCTTACTGAAATAACTTGGCCACACATGTCCTTGATTCTCCGTATGATCATGGATGTAGTTGGTGCAATATTTTTGGCATAATTCCTTGTGCTTGTTTTCTGACCTGGGTCCGCACATATATGACATATGATCGGGGCAGGTAGCTGTGCAGAACTCATTGTTGAGGCCAATCATACAAGAGGGTGACAAGAGTTCATGAGATCTCCTTGTCGGTGCGGGAATATTGGCCTTGGTGGCCACTACCAAGACTGTTGATTCTATGATGTCATATCCATATCTTGTCGATCCTTGTATTACATAAGATGTGTATCTCTGCTTATCTTCATTTGCATGGCTCATGAGGTTGTTGGATCCGTACCTTTCTTAGGTATATCTGCTTGACCATTGCCGTATCCCGTATGGGTGACTGATCTGACCGGGGATATATGCTCACCATAGGTAGAAGAATCATATGCAACCGAATACCCGATTCTTGCGGCAGGCATATGTCTTGACTAAATTGTACTTCTGACAAAATTATTTTGAATCTGATCCTTGAACTGCATTTTCATATACTGCCAACTCACTGCATAATCTCTGAGAATGGTGCAATATTGTGGTATTGATGCGGACTGAGTGGCTTACGAGAGAAGCCATCCGAGTAGCTTGCTGAGGAAGACTTGTTAGCTTCTGCTCGAAGCTTTTGTCTGGGTAGCGTGCAGAAGAAGTCTCGATAGCTTACACACAAATCTTGGGTTCCGTACTTGAGAAGCTTCTCCTCTGATTGCTTACTGAGAAAGATTCATTCTCATCTGTCAGAAGCTTTTACTGAGGTATCTCGTCGGGAAAGACTAAGTATGGGGACCGGAATCTGTCCATATATTGTACTGAGGAAACTTGAGGAGCCTTGCACCATAAGCTTATTCCTCTAGCGTGTGGAGGAAGACTGAGTTTCTCATATCCAAAACATCATGCTGTGATGTGCAGATTGAAATCACCCATAATGTTTTGCGGCTGATTACTTGCATGAGAAAATTTGTTTGCCTGTCTTCCTTGACCATAACATATTCTGCCTTTCTTTCAGAGCATAACATATTTCAAGCATCATTTATTGCTAAGCCAGACCTTGTATATGAGCCATACCTTTGACTGAAAATATTCCATTGGTCTTGCAACTGGCTTGTCTTTCTGTTGGCTTGATCATTACTATTGTGATGATTTTGTACTGATGTGGGCTCGATGCTAATAATCAATCCAAGACCCCATTGGTATTCTGAGCAGATATTAATGCGGTTGAATAGGAAGATCATAATGTTTAGCTGAGCTTCTTCCAAATATATGTAATCCTTATTGCTTCTTCGAGTCCGGTGTCAGAGGATGGGCAACTTCCATAAGGGGAAAATATGGTAACACCGAGGGCCCAAAAAGAAAGAAGCAAAAGAAACAACTCAACTAAACAAAAGCACACAACAATCAAGTCACACACAAACAATGTCACATATTACTGCTAGTCACACAATATGCATACCTACTTAAGCACACAAACCTCACGGGATCTCCGGTACTACGATCTTACATGCTGCGACGGTGTGCAAGAGGGTGAAGTATGGTGTGGAAGGATTGGTGTAAGCATCGTTACACCAAGTGATGGCTTAGCCAGGTAGCAACTTGGACTAGCTCGGGAGTGAGGACACACTCGATAACCACGTAGCTGGACACAAATGTTGTGACCACATTATTATCAGGTGGACGGAAAGGATCCGTACTCGTCCAAGGAATAGGATAGCAAGAAAAAACCGAGTTAGCTGGCATTGCCCTTTTTATGATGACTGAGACCATTAACACTACAAAAAAAAAAAGACACATCCTTGACATTTTGGGCCGAACGAAATTTTTTTTCTATCATACATATGACCCTTCTATGACGATAATTGTGACAAAACCCGGTATCATCATAGATGTGGTGGGCTCCTACTTCTATGAAAAAAAATCATGACAGAAAATGGGCTTTTCGTCCTGGGCGGGCCGGAGACGCAGCTGCATGACATTCTTTGGGCCGTCCATGACGGAAAAAACCATGGTAGAAGCGAGGGCGAGGAAAATTTCGGGAGTTCCGGTTCACGGTGGGAGGTCGGGGCGGCGATGCCGCTTCTCTCTCGTACACGTCGCTGGCGTGTGCGAGGCGTTGGCTCTAACTGAACCCGAGCAAGGCGTTGGGCTCTAACTGAACCTGAGCGATTGCACTACAGGCTATGCGGTACTGAACCCGAGCGATCGATCGATGGCTGTTAACTGAACCCGATCGAGCGATTCCTTCGCTACTGCTGCTAACTAAAGCCGATCGATGCTACCTGCAGGATGAGCGATTGAGCGTTATGGGGGTTGGATGAGCGATGGCGGTGGCGTTGCCTCTGGATGAACAGGACCCGTGGTGTGGTGGAGGGCTGGATCAACGGTAGATGGTGGAGGGTGCCCGTGGAGGGGTGTTTGAACAGGACCCGTGGTGTGGAGGGCTGGATGAGCAGATGAAGCGATGGAGGGTGCCCGTTGAACAGACCCCGTGGTGTGGAGGGCTGGATGAGCAGTGAAGCGGTGGAGGGGTGGTTGAGCGATGGCGGTGGAGTAGCGCGTCGTGGAGGCTGGATGAGCGAGGAGCCCGTGGAGGCTGGAGGAGGTCGACGGTGGAGATGAACAGTATCCCGTGGAGTCCCGTTTTGCGGTACGCCACACCCCTCCCGATGAACAGGACCCCCGTTTCGACCGTAGCGCTCCAACACGAGTCCGTTTCCTCCATTTTGCGGTACGCCACACCCTTCCCGATCAACAGGACCCCCGTTCGACCGTACGAGGTCCGTTTCGTCCGTTTTGCGGTAAGCCACACCCCTCCCGATCAACAGGACCCCCGCTTCGACCGTAGGAGGTCCGTTTCCTCTGTTTTGCGGTATGCCACACCCCTCCCGATCAACAGGACCCTGTTCCGGACGTAGGAGGTTTGTTTCCTCCGTTGTGCGGTACCCAGGCCTCGTTTCCATCGCCTGTTCTGTCCAAGCCCTCTCGATGAACACGACGACGCATTCCGTTCCGACCCAGCCGGTTGGCTCCCACGCGTTCCGTTGCCTCCCGATGAACACGATGCATTCCGTTGCCTCCCCATGAACACGACGCATTCCGTTGCCTCCCCATGAACACGACGCATTCCGTTGCCTCCCCATGAACATGACGACGACGCTGTTTCTCCGTGCCGACCCAGCCATGTACACGAGCCCTGGCCATACGTATGTGCGAGTAGGCGTTCGAGACCCCGCCCGTATGTACACATATGTGGCCGTATTTTCTTTCTTGCACCATGGCCGCTATACGTACGTGTACATGCTACGTGCGCGCCTCTACTACGACACGTGCGCGCCTCTACTACGACACGTGCGCGCCTCTACATCGACCAGTATATATGTACGTACACATTCGCGACCAGAATGACAACGCTACGTACGCTTCGACCAGGTGGGTCCCGGTATCGCCGCACTTCCTTGTGTGCGAAGATGTTGCTGGTGGGTCCCAGCAGTCGAGGCAAACATTTTTTCGCGAAATCACGGTGGCCCGTCCGGTGGGTCCCTCGCCGTGCGGTGGAGGAGTAATTATTTTGCACGTAATAAGGAGGCACTTCCTTGCGGCCGTGGACCCGGTTGTCGCCTCTCTCCACGCATATCCACGTCCGATGGAAGTTATTCCTTGACCACGTTGACCACGCCGCGCCGAGAGCACCAGGGTGGTGGACGGCGGCGAGGCCTAGGAAGGGGACGACGCGGATCTGGGAAAGACGCGCGATGGATGCCGCACGCGTGAGGAGTACGAGGTTCAACGGGTTCGCCGCGGTGTGAGGTTGTCCTTGCCGCAGAATAACAGGGGTGTGGGTGAGTAGAGGATGGCCTGCCAGCGGTGGGAGTAGTAGGGGCGGTGAGGCCTCCGCCGCATCGCAGCCGGCCACGGGAGGCGAGAGCACGAGGCACGACCGGGCGCTGGTTTGGGCGGCCGGAGCAAGAAGACCAGAGGTTGAAGAAGCACTACGGCCGTTGGATGGACATCGTCACAGTCCTTTGGAGCTAGAATCGTGCATATTGACTAAGTTGACAAAGCCCTCCGTCCCCGTCAACTTAGTAGGCCCACAAGTCAGCCTGCCACTATACTGGGTCCCAGCTAACAGGGGGAGTATTCATTTTTTGTGCATAATAAGGAGGCACTTCATTGCGTGCGAAGATATAGCCTGTGGGTCCGAGCTGTCAGCGCCGGCAACATTTTTTCACGAAATACAGAGGCCCTTTCGGTGGGCCCCTGATGTCAGGTGGAGGAATCATTATTTTGCGCGTAATAAGGAGGCATTTCCTTGCGTGCGGCCGTGGACCCAGCTGTCGGCCTCTCCACGTACAGTCCACTTCAGATGCATGTCGGTCATTGACCACGTTGACCAGGCCGCGCCGAGAGCACCAAGGCGGTGGACGATGGCGAGGCCTAGGAAGGGAACGACACGGAGGCAGGGAAGACTCGGCAGTTGTTTCCCACGCGGAGGGGAGTATGATTGTACGAGGGTTTACTGGTTCGTCTGCCGTCGCCGGAGAATAACAGCAGGTGTGGGTGAGTAGAGGGATGGCTAGGCCAGCGATGGGAGTACGGTGGGGCGGTGAGGCCTGCGCGGCAGCACAGCCGGCCGTGGGAGGAGGGAGCAGGCAGTCCCGCTGGCGCTTGTTTGAGCGGCTGGAGCAGGAAGAGCAGAGATTGAAGAAGCACGACGGCCGTTGGATGGACATCCAACGATCCTTTGCTTGTGCATCAACCTTTTTAGGAAAGCCTCAAATCTGTGGAAAACAGCATACATCCCATCTGCCATTATTTCTAATAATTTACAGCCCATTTGCTAATTATTAAGGTTTTGTTTGGAGCCCATATTCTTTTTGTTAGCGTTACAGCCCATATTGTGGCCACGGTTAAAAAATTATACGAAATTTTGCATATTTCGGTGCGGTCCGAACTGTTTTTAATCCTGAAATTTCGACTCACATTCAAACTGATTTTAAAAATAAATGTATATCAATATAAAATCCAACAAATTCTCCACGCATAAAAATTAATGTAATTTAAAATCTCAAAATGAAAAAAAGATATTTTAAACTAATTGCCGGTTTGATGTGTTTTAAAATGTACAGCCCATTTCTCATTCTTGATGGGCCATTTTCTCGGCACCAGATGAAAGCTCTCCTCGTCTTGAAAGATTTGCAGCCCAACAGGCCTGACAAAGCGACTTACTTGGCAAATCACAAAAAACTGGGTTGCGGCCGTGGACCCAGCTGTCAGCCTCTCCATGTACAGTACTCTTCCGATGGAAGTGGTTCCTTGACCATGTTGACCACACCGCGGGGAGAGCACCACGGCGGTGGACGACGGCGAGGCCTAGGAAGGGGACGACGCAGAGCCGGGGAAGACGCGGCAGTGGAAGCCCGCGCGGAGAGAGAATCTGAGGTTCACCGTTCGGCTGCGGTGTGAGGTTGCCGTCACCGCAGGGCCTGGCCATCGGTGGGAATAGTAGGGGGTGGTGAGGCCTCCGCGGCAGCACAGCCAGCCACAGGAGGCATGAGCATGCGGCACGACCGACGCTGCTTTGGGCGGCTGGGGCAAGAAGACTAGAGGTTGAAGAAGCACTACGGCCGTTGGATGGACATTGTTGACCACGCCGCGCCGAGAGCACCAGGGCGGTGGACGACGGCGAGGCCTACGAAGGGAACGACACGGAGCCAGGGAAGACACGGCAGTGGCTTCCCACGCGGTGGAGAGTACGAGGGTTTACTGGTTCGGCTGCCGTCGCCGGAAAATAACAGGAGGTGTGGGTGAGTAGAGGGATAGACAGGCCAGGGATGCGAGTATGATGGGGCCGTGAGGCCTGCCCGAAGACCTTGCCGCCACAGAGGCGGGCAAAGCGGTTCTGATGGCTGGTTTGGGCGGGTCAAGGGAAGATCGAGATCAAGAAGCATGATTGCCGTTAGATTGACATCTAACGGTCTGACGCTGGTAGAGTCGATTGTTGACTAAGTTTCTTTTTTTAGCTTGTGTACGCATGAACTTAGTAGGCCCACAAGTCAGCCTCCAAATCTGTGGCGGACAACATAAAGCCCATTTGCTATTTTTATAATTTGCAGCCCATTTGCTAATTCTTAAGTAATTTATTACGGCCCATTTTCTGCCCAGGACCACGGTCAAAAAGTTCAACCTTATTTTGCATATTTCGGTGGAGTCCGAACTGTTGTAAGCCCGAAATGATAAACATTTTTTTAAGAACATATTGATTTGCCAAAAAATCGTTTTGTTTTTGTAAGCAAATAAGACGTGGGACAATTGAGTTGGTTTAAGGAAAAACCAGTGGTAAAAAATCAATATTTGGGTGGGCAAAACAACAAAAATAAGGATGTAAATATGAAAAGGGAATTTTATGTGTTTTCAATATAATGATACGTGTATATGAACTAGTAAAACTATAGGTAGAGATTAGAAACAGATGTAGGACATGCGTTTCAAGAGGAAAATAGAACTGGGCTGTGTGTTTGATTCAGTAAAAAAAACTGCCTCATGGATGTTGTAAGACAAAATATAACTAACGGCGGTCCGAGGCCGATAGAATACCTGCTAGATCTTTGTGCCCCTTTGTCGTCATGGGCTGGGCCTGTTAATAACAAAACCAACCCTGGGCAGTCTACAGCCCAGTTGAAACTTGCTCGACCTGAAAAAACAATATACGTGCTCAATAAACGAGAGAATTCTGCAAGTACAAACTAATAACTGGGATGCAGCACGGATATTGTTTTTTTATCATGATAATAAGTGCATGCACTTGCTTCGAAAAAATTGGAGAACTGGGAATTCGAACGGCGGGTGCTTATGCTACCCATCAAATAAAAATCAGGTGCTTGAAAATTCGTTTCGAAACAAATGATTCAGCTTTATATCCACGTCGACCCTCGGCATGATGGTTGGAAGCAAATGCAAGTTCATACCAAAATATCGTTAACAACAATACCAACTTGCGGACGACAAGGTAGTACAACTACCAATACTAAACTAACTTATAATCTTTTTACTCCCGGCCCTAGTGTTCGTCTGATAGAAGATCTTGCAGAGGACCAGCTCCCACTCCTTCTCTTGCTCCAGGTCCCCGAGGTGGTACTGGTGCATCACCCAGTTGGTCCTCTGTTGGTCGAAGTTCTTGTTGGTGTGCAGCACGTAACCTTTGATGCCCGTCGCGCCGTTGACCATCACCGGCAAGGTATTGCCGGTCTTGTGCCACATCGCGTGCATGCCACACTATGATCAGATCTTGCGGCGTCCACGTGCCCTTTTGAACGCCTTTGAATTGCGCTGGAAGAAATGCTTCCTTAGGCCACTCGATTGTGATACCTGCAGATTGTGGAATACAAGTTTTAGTGTACCTAGTTGGCATTTTCATAACATCTTTGGCATGTTGCGATCACTTGTTTCACTTTTTATTAATCGTAAAATTGTAATTGCTTCACCAGGTCTGCGTCTAAAAAGAAAAATAGAGCTATAAACAAAGGAATATGTTTGTGCAAGTAGACGGCCGACCGGTGTCTTACCTGGAAGTTTCTCAGGTTGGGTGTAGCATATGTTGTGCTCGCTGTCGATGGTTGGTATGAACAAATCGATGAGAGACTGAAATCTCACATTGTCAGCACTCACTTTGGCCTCAAGGTGCTCGATCAGCTCCTGATCCGTGGGATCGAACTTGACGCCAGCCGGCAGCACCGGCCAATCCTTCTTCGACTTGCATCGGCAATTCCAGTTATATGGTACTCAATGTATGATCAATCGATTGTTTTAAGTGAATGATGAAAGATTTTGACAGATAAGTGGTACTCCAAATCTAAAGTACGAATACCCGAACACGCCGGGATTCTTTTGTCACCTCACGCACAGCGTGTTGTCACGTCAATTCAATGTGTGGACATGATGAATAATTTGACCGACGATACTAGTAATCGCATCTTGTACTACTTACTAGTCATATTTAGTGTCACAATTTATACATAGGTTTAACTAACAAGTACGCACTTGAAGCCTAACTGATCCATCATCATTATGCACAGCATCTCCATCATCGTTATCAGTACATCCTCTGCACAGCATCTCCATCATCATTATCAGTACATCCTACGCAGGTGAGTTAGGATGCACTTGATCCCAGGAAGGTATCTATCCTTCAAACCAGAGGAGTGCTTCAAACTAACAATAGTACATAATATCCAACAAAAGAGGGTCGTGCTACAGCAGCAGAATACATGGCTCAGTCTAGATATCAACACGAATCAAGTTGTGCATATTTGCTGTTGGCACGAACCACATCGCCGCATGTCGGGTTTGCAAAAGCCATCCATCGCATGGAAGCTTGATGCCTTTCACACACTGAATATTATCTGGCAAAAAGCTGTGTTGACGAATCTCTGGATATGGTGATTCATGAAACCCATGGTATGATGTGTAAACACAACCCCCCCTCGCGAATGGAAGTTGCATAGCACAATAATCATCGCCGGTGATATGATTGATGATTGGTTGGATGATCGGATAATTGAGCCCGAGGAACAAGGAGTGGTTGCCGAGGCTGTAAACCCGCCTCCAGTTGAATACGCCTGGCCCAACGGAGCTAGGATCTTTCTCGAACATGAAGCAGCCATAGCCATCAATGTCACGAACGTCCCATGCATTGTACTGCATGTGGTTTGATGTAATGGTTTGGTCAATTTGGTACGTGCGAATGAGCATCAAATGACCGCCGTCAGCTGAACGAGCGATAAACCACCACCCATCGGCTGGTATGATTCCGTGTCCCGAATCATGAAGGCCAGCGCATTTGCATCTGCTGCAACAATTCAATGTGGAGACCAAAAGGACAAAAATAAACAATCATGTTCAGAGTATGTGTGGAATTAAGATTATTATAACAGTGACACATATCATAGACAGAGAATTGCAATGTCGTGGTCATAATCATACCCCAAGTTAAAAAATAAGCCAATGGCTTTCATATTCTAGCAATATGTCATGGTTCAAACATCATGTAACAATGGGAGGAAAACAGCTATGACAGCGCCTACTCATATTCTACCATAGCACTTACTACTACTGTTCTCATATCAACTCTAAGCAATAACATGCGTTGTTATAAAAATCTTGTAAACGAGAGTAACATATAGCAATCATGATGTTATGCTCATAATATGTATTCTAACAATCATTAGATGCCAATTGTTCTCATATCAACTCTAACAATAACATGTGTGGTCATAAAAATCTAGGAAATGAGAGGAACATATAGCAATGATGTGGTTATAGACATGCTATGCATTCTAAATTTGTAACAAATGAACAGGCAGTCGTATTCATAAGGTAAAGATGAGATGAGATAGAACAATTACATGACGGTAGATTCCACCAGTATAGGCAGCCAATCTGTGTGTCGACCGCGTAAACGATGCCATCATGCACTATAGCATCAGACAGAAATGTTGCCTCAACAGGATTGATGATGAGCCATAACCATCTATGGCGACCGGATTCCAGATAGACTAATCCCATGTTGAACAAGGCAATGAGCTTGTAATCCATGTAGTCTTCTGATGGTGTGGGCACTTCGCAGATTACAACTTTCTGCAAACAGAGGTCGAGCCAAAAGCTTGGCGCGTCTCGTGCGTAGTAGGCAGGAGTGTCCGGCAGGCCGCGAGGCTCGATGGCGGCGGTATCCAACGGAAGGGTGATCCCTCGCTGAGTGTAGATATCCATAAGACGCCACGGACGACAGGTGTGGTGGATGAGGACGATCCAGTTGGCCTTCATGCCCGCCCAGTAGTGGCCGTGCATGAAGGACAGGTGGACGGGTAGTGGTAGCATGTCGAGGGGCACCAGGGCAACCTCTGTAGGATCGTCAAGTCGGTGTCTGGGCCGCCTGCGAGGATCGGGCATCAGCAAGCAAGGTGTCTTGAAAAGAGCCGGCCAGTTGCAGACGAGTAGACGGTACAAAGACGCCAAGCATGCGGCCAGACGGACGGTCTTGAAGTAGGTCCATACGACTATAGATCTGCTCCAAGAGAACATCGGGAGGGAATTCCAATCAGCGGCTATGCGTGTCGATCGGTTACGCCATAGGGGTTTTCGGTGCTGCGAGCCAGTGAGGAAGTGGATTCAAGCGGGAAGCGAAGAAGCTTCTCCTCGTGTGGCCGAAAGGTGAGCGGGGGGATATGGTACGCGCGAGCTACCAAGGAAGATGGCACGGGCGGGCGAGCAGTGAGCGGGGGTAAATGATGTGCGGCTGACGATGGGGAAGAGAGGAGGAAGAAGAAGAGAGGAGGAAGAAGAGTGAAAGACGGGGAAGAAAGTGCATTCAATCTCAATTCTACTAGTACTACTACCAGGATATACCGTCCTTCGGAGTGTAAATAGTTACACCCATGACATGTGGGTCTACCACAACAGGGCCCATATGTCAGTTAATGGAGGACAGAGGTGCGTGGCGTATTTATGAGCGTGCTCTCTTGGCAAACATGATGGCGATCTTGGGTAAGGCTGATTTAGTAACACTAACACGCTGGTTCAGCTTATTAATTACGTGTCCCATCTACTGTTGCGTGTATTGTCACTTCACTGTGAAGACTAGTTGAATAGTTCTCTCTGACCGAGATGGGGAATAATGGATCGCGAGGACTTCCTTTCTACATTATCCCTATGCCTCTCGCTCACTTCACTCATTTTGCTCCGTACCTAGTCACTTGTTAAAATCTGTAGAAAGACAAATACTCTGTATTTGGGAACAGAGGGAGGCTTTTACTCCGTACTATTTGGGAACAGAGGGAGTATCACCATATGGAGGGAACAGAGGAAGCGCTAAATATGAACATGTCAATGGGAGGGAGTAAGCCCCATGCATGCATGCATGCATGCAACATGCAACACTCACACGTACACATGGACGCACGCAACACTCACACACCCATGCGGCACACAGCACATGAGCAACACACACGCTCACGCTCAAGTGCTCAACCTACTCCCTACGTCCGTGAAAGACTGTACATTTAGAGATTTACACATTGACCAGGGCATAATTAACGCCCAAAAGTAGCAAACTTATGTGTGCATGCGACCATTGAGATAAGAAGATTAAATGAAGGTCGTTGCATGCTGTAATTAAGGATATACATGTAGCCTATACCTACAAAGACAAGTTGGTGCATTAGTCAATCAATATCGATTTAGATTAAAGGCTAAATGCATTGGAAGTGTAGATGTACATCATGTACTACACTCTTTGTTTTATAGCCAATGTACACTCTTGGTTGGAAGACCGAGGGAGGACACGTGCATGCACTCACATACACAGCCAGGGCGGTTCGCGCGCAAGGGTTGGACTCGTGTCGCGCCTGCGTAAAGTTTTGTTTAACTGATTTCTTTGCTCTGCCAACTGACAGGTGGGACCCAGAAACCAGGTGACAATTTAACCAGTCAACAAATGCCACGTCGACTATGTGGCCGGTCAGTAGGGTGCAATACGGTGCTCTACGATGATCTAGTGATCGTATAATCGCCGCAAAACTATATATAGTGACCGTAAAGAGCGTATTGTTACATACATTGACCGCCAGTGTATTTTTCTCGTTTCAAATTAAGCCATATTAATCGGAAAGGACGCAGTATGGACTACTACTACTAGTACTAGTACTGCTTTGATGTGTCTCATCAACTCGCCGAACGAGGAGAAGCTTGCTTACTACGCCTCTCCCTCGCCCACGCGCGCGGTGGTTCCCAGGACGAGGAGAGGGTTTTGACTACAGCGTCCTCTCCCTCTCCCTCTCCCTCTCCCTCTCCCTCGCCCTCGCCCTCGCCCTCGTGGTGGACGTGCAGCAGTTCAATCGGTGTCAGATTGCCAGAAGCATATTGTACGGTAGTATCATCATTGTTGGACCTTCCGAAGAGGCGAAGAGCCAAGTGCAAGGTTCACACAAGTACGAACTGTTGAACCTCCCGAAGAGGCAAAGAGCCAAGCGCAAGGTTTTATAGGAGTTGTCGTCCTAGTAGGAGTGTACTAGTACAACTATAGCGAACGATGCTACTGTATGATGCCGCCAAGTCAAGTATATCCAAAGCTATGCCACCTTTTTTTCTCAAAGAGCGTGTTGGAGCCCGTGCAACAACCACACAAGTTGCACGTACACATAACACATTTACTAGTAATAAATTCTAAAGGACAAATGCCGATGCCACACAAGTTCATCTCCAATTCATGTGATAAATTTGTGCACGACTAGTCTACATATATTCACAACTGGCCATCTGTTCACAATTACCGTACTCCACTTACACGTTATAGATGGGCTACATGTCCTCCTCCGTGTTCCAGTCTGTGTGTTCTTCATGGATGGCACGATCCATAGCGGTGGGCAACGGAATCATTGTCGCAGCTTTCTAGTCCGGTTCCACACGATGGAGACTCATCCAAGCTGAAGCGGCATAAATCGTGGATAACGTGTCCCGGCATGTCGTTCATCCGGTGCGCATCGAAGACACAACCATGCTTCATGAGCGGCAGGCCTTCCGTGTCGTGCACGGAAGGTGGCATCCGCTTCACAATGGGGTAGCTGTCCCCGATGAAAAGCGAAGTACTCTCCAAGAGTGTTCCCGGCACCCACGTAGCATCACGGAGGTCGAACTCGGCGCCGTTCATCCGGGTACACGGCATCCCAGATCTGGACACATGGTGACGTACATAGTCAAGGTCCATGCATAATAATGTTGTGCTCAAATATGGCGGTCGATGTCTTGTGCAGCAAATAGTACTACTCGGTATAGAGGAAGTAAAATAATCGGCTTATTATATATAGCCACTCTTGGCTACATGGATGAGATAGTAAGACATGGAAAAACAAAAATGGTGGCAGCTAGTGGGTTCAAGTCTTCAAGGGCCTAGCTAGCTATACGCGTCATCCAAGGTAAAAAGTACTCCTACTAGTACTACAAAGTATACTACTAGTACAACAATGAAAGAGAAGGCGAGAGGGTTAAAAAATGGAATACCTGGGTAGATGGTGATGGTCCGATCGTGGTGGATTGTGTGACCATGTTGCACATCGGTGGTACCATGGGTAACGATCGCTAAGATAGTTGATCCCAATATGCCAAAGTCAGCTACAAGGTTCCGTGTTAGACCGAATCGCGGATGCAAATGCACATCCAGGATCGGCGATCTTATTTTGATCGGGGGATGACTGGGCCCTGCAAAATAATGGAGTACCGTTAGGGATGCAAATGATGGTTTGTGCATTCCGTTTGTAATCTCCCGTACCGTAGGATGTCAACCAGACGAAACAAGTCCCCTATCTTGTCACCACGAAGATGCGGCCTAGATGGCGCACGGCGTCTTCTAACGTGTAGGGGTACAAATCTGCCGCCGCCAACATGCGCCAGCCTCTGCCGTTACTGCCTCCTGCATTGATGGCAATCCTTATGTCGAACACCACGATGAGATAGTAATCGTCGTAGCCGCGTCGCTTTGTCGGCGGGTCCGCAATTGCTATCTTCTTCAATCTCATGTAGGCGTCATCATACGTATTCTTGCCCAGCCAGTCCGGAAGGCCGATCCCAATGGTGGAGAAGGGGTCTACCGAAACGGCCGCACTGTTGTGGATGTTGTGCAAAATCATGGTGGTATCCGGCCGGAGGTATGCCAGCCAATCTTCGATGGCACCGACCCAGACCTATATATAATACGGTGGGCAGCGGAGAGATTACAGGATGGAAATGGAATAACTAAGTACTACATGATCAAACTCCATTACTGACCTGCTCATCGGACAAAATCCGACTACCTCTCAACGTCGTCAACTCTAGCGGAGTCAACGTGCAACCATGGCCAGGGAGCGGTGGACTATTCGAAGAATTGTCCCGTAGAAGAACCTTCTCCTCAAGGACGCATGGAAGACCAACAAGCATGGCCTTTTCCCAAGCCTGTTTAAGCAGCGTCTTGAAAAAGTTGGTGCAGGAAGCACCGAGTCTTCTTGGCGGTGAGGACGTCGAGCGGCGTCGATTTCTCCTAGAGGATCGTCGTCCAAGGTCTCCCAGCCCCGACGAGGAGGAGAACCGCTGGCGAATCCATGGGAGCAGCGACGAACTGCCTTCTCTTCGGGGAGGGAACTGGCGAGGAGGAGATAAGAGCGTAGTAACCGCAGGGCCTCGTCCCTTCCAACTGTAGATCGTTCCTCAGTGAAGGGGTGAGGCTATTATTTACTACTAGTACTGGCATTGTGGAACGTTATGGGATTGCATTATACTGTAAATAATAGCACTAGTAAGAAATTTTTGGGACTAAGTAGTAGTTATTGGCATGGATTAAGAAATTTTGGGTATGTTTTTGCCATTTTTTGTACACGCCAACTAGTGTCAAAAAACGTCTTACATTATGTGACGGAGGAATACGTACTCGTACTGTAGCAGTACTAGTACTACTTTTCTCAACTAGTAGTGCGATGTACTGTACTTCTAGTCTAGTCTAGTCTAGTGCACCAGTTTTGAACTCTTGAATCTCAGGGCCAAGGAGCTACAGTTGGAAGTGGAGGGTACTACTGTTCTCTAGAACCATCATTGTACTATCAATGCAGGGGAAGTACTCCTGCGTAGTGGCCTAGTGGGTACTCTCGGTGCTCTTTTCAGCCGCTCCTCTCACGTAGCTGGCCTACTCAGCCGCTCCTCTCACGCACACACTAGCAGCCTGTTTATCAGCGAGGGTTATCATGAGGCGTAACATTTGAGTTATTTGATACAGCGAGACTAGGCTTTTCGCTTCCATTTGTGGAGGTGTAATGGATCTCGTCGAACTTTGTTAGTAATTCCTTCTTTATGAATGAGATGAAGTAAAGCTTTTGCCTCCGTTTCAAAAAAAACACGTCAAGAGGAATTTCTTTTATAGTAGAGCCGATAATGGAGTGAATTCCATGCATGCAACACCACAAACTACAGAGTAGTAGTAGAGCACTTTACGTACAGAGCCATATTGCACAGTTCCCAATGCCCCACCAGGCTTTTCCGGCTCCTCGGGCTTAATTGGGAGGCGCTAGTTTAAATATGCTACTAGCTGGAAGCTGCAAGCGAGATGCGGCTAGGGCGAGCACGCGAGCCACATGATGCTGGGAAGGAAGACCCATTCACGTGGCTAGGCTGTCCAGTGCACCCAGATTGTGGGGCCGCACGTCCGTTTGACTTCAAAACTCAAACTACCCATGTAAAATATTGGCTCGCAGCGAAGTGTAGTAGTACTATTTTTAAAAAAAGGCCGCCGTGCGTTCGGCCAGGATCGAACCCACAAAACGAGGTATACACTCCCACGACCACTAGTAGTACTCGTTGGAGTACAACGCAACCTAGAATCGCCTTTTGTCGCTAGTAAATGCATTACATTGTTCCTTACAAGAAACCCCTAAGAGCATGGTTAATAGTATAGCGAGCTGCTGGCTATAAGCCAGTGCCATGTCATCTACAGCCCATCTTATAGCCAACATGTACAATAATAGATCAAAAGAGTGTATTACTTTTCTATTATGTGGCCCACTTCTCATTCTCAAAAAGTGCCTAGGAGCACGTGCTAGAGCTGGCTCTTCACGAAGAGCCCGCTTACCTTCTCTCTCCTCTTCTCTTTCCTCCAACTAAGCAGAAATATACTAGTTTATTTCTTATAGCCCACCGACTCAGCTCTCATTGTACTTGCTCTAATAATGCAAGAAACCACTAAAATGCCAAGAAACTACTACCGCTTGCATACGTGGTAGACTTAAGATAAGACTACCTTATCAACCATTGTACATGCTCTTACCAACAAAAATCCTCGAGTGACCTCCTACCTCCGCCCGTCCACCTAGTCATCCTCGGCCATGGGGCCTTGACTACCGCCGCCCGGAAGGCGAGGTCAAAACCGGCGGTCTGGAGCCCATGTTGCGGCGGCCGGATGCCATCCGTCCCCCTCGCGGCCGCTAGCTAGCCAAGATAGCTCCGGCCACCGCTTGTCTGCAAGGTTTGCTAGCTAGATTGGCATGGCAGCGGTGGCTTGCTTTCATGTGGCAGCATCGCTAAGGCCAACCATCTGGATCGAGCGAAGGCCCGGTAGCGGCTTGCTCGCTCGTGAGTCACGCTCGGGCCCGACTTGCCAACCCGTGGGGAGGACAGTGGCGTCCGCCCGTCCGTGAGCGGACGGCCTACTCGCTCATCACCGGCGCCACCAACGAACACACATCAGTACTGTTTGAAGTAATGTTCAGGAAAAATATGATTTGAGGGGGAATAACAGGATAGAAGTTCAGATGTGGGTCCCTCGTGTCAACGCTCAAACAAAATGTGTTAGTTTAAGCTGCCTCGTCAGCACGGACGTGTGGGCCAACCCTGTCATAAATGGGTTTAAACGAACCTAATCGGTAGGAGTACTAGGTAGTTTTTGGCGTGGATTAAGAAATTTTGGGTATGTTTTTGCTATTTTTTGTACAATAGATTCTTCCTAGGGCTGGTTGAAAGTGGTAGTTTTTTGTTAAATACTCTACATATTGTAAGTAGGAGTGAAAGTTAAGCTTTGGAAGCCAATAAGCAAGGCTAGTTACATAGTGCATATGTGTACATGATTGAAAGTAAATATCAACATGAGTGACTAATATCTTGATGGAAAACTCGAAACTATGGAATACTAGGAAAAAAAGCATGGTTGGAAATACTAGCAATGTTCATATCCGTTGCAACAAATCATAATTAGAATAATACTTATTCACAAACTTGGTACAAAACACTCTAATTTTGATATACATATGTCACTAGAGATATATTATGTTTCAATTAGAATATATTCCTTGGGCTGTTTTGGTGAGGTCGGGGAGGGATGTGGTTGGTTTTAAGATACTAATTATGGGTTTTTCTGCAAATTGGTAGACAAGTGGGATGTTGGTGAGAAAAGGCAACAACTTACCTCACAATCGTTAGATGTAGATCTAATGGTCAGAAACAACAGATGGCAGACGCACTAGCATCACCAACTTAGTCTTGGGTAGGAGTACTAGCAAGATCCGTGCATTGCACGGAACATCAAGATGCAATTTTTTATAAAACACTTGTTGTGATTGACCCTTGCGGGAGTAATCCCATGTGTAAAAACTAATGATATCTCGAGAAATATGAGATAAGGTGAAGAGGAGTGGGTTGTGGTGGTGGTTGGTGGTGGTTGACCGCGGAGGCTTGGGGATTGGCGACGCCGGCGGCCACCGTGCCAGTTTGTTCGAGGCTTCTTTCTTAATTGCTCAACAATGAGGTTTGTTGGAGATAAGGATGAACGAGGGAAGGCCTTGTCTGCAAATGTGGAGAGGGGTGCGGGTATCTTTTAGTTTAATTTCCATCCATCAGATATAGATCAGACGGTCTATTTTGCAAGATGGCACATGTACCATCATCACCAACTCGGTTTTTTATAAGAGAAGAAATATAAGTATGGAGATACAAATGTATTATCGATAATTGCTTCTATAAACTAGCATCTACATTCTATTCAACGCCTCGGCATGTGGGGCCTTAGCACAATGACTTCTCGATTGTGTAAAACAAAGATTTTCCCGTCGCCGACAAGGAGGGGGTGACGGCGGCGCGCTTTTTGGCTTGCTCTTGTCCTAGTAGTCATAGTAGGTGGTCTAAGCACGTGTAGATTTATTCTTTTTCACGTCTCGTGTTCGCTGTACTGCCACGACTGTTGGTGAATAGACGGTAAGTTAAGTTATTCACGGGGAAACCCTTGTTGAGCGTGTTTGCGAGAGAGAGAGAGAGAGAGAGAGAGAGAGAGAGAGAGAGAGAGAGAGAGAGTGCGTGTGTGATATGTTAGAGACTGAGGCAGTGATAACAGATTCTTTGTCTATGTGTGTGGAGGATAGAGAGAGACATGTACATGGGGCTTTGTGTTGTGTAACGTGGAGACACATATACATAATTACAGAGTGAGTGTGTGAGATACACAAGCGGACATGAGGAGTGATGAGGATCCAGATAAATGGGTGTTTGTGCGTGTCTGTGTGTGTTTGTGCACGCGTTTGTGTGTGAGAGGGAGAGAGTGTATGTGGAGTAGAGAGATCATTGATGATGTAAACCTAGTATAAGGGAAGGGGGAATGGTGTGACATGTGTAGTAGCGAGATAGCACGTGTGCGGGCGGGGTGAGCAGACTATTTGGAAGAACATCGAGTGTGTGTGTGGGAGAGGGGTGTGAGAGCGAGAGAAAGAGAGAGCTAGCGACGGAGAGAGAGAGAGAGAGAGAGAGAGAGAGAGAGAGAGAGAGAGAGAGAGAGGGCGAGAGGGGTCTTTTGTGTCCATACATGGCGTATAGATAGGGAGACAATGTTGATGTTGTCCGAAATTGGCCTATGAACGGAGACGCAAGGGAAGCGAGTCATCGTGTGTGTGATAGGGACTTCATGAGAGATCTAGAATAGATGGTGTAGAGAACAATGTGCAAAATAGAGAACGAGTATACATTAGGGAGCTATGCAAAGAGTCACGACATATATGGATACAGGGAAGGAGCTGGGGCGGGTCCGCATGTGGGAGAGATAGAGGAGAGTGGTGCACAAGGAGATAAAGTGTGCTTGTTTGCAGTGGGGGTGGTGTGTGAGGTGAGTGCACGAGAACCACATAACTAGGGAGATAGACATTTGGGGGCGATGTTTTGTGTGTATGGGAAATATACACTCTACATAGTGTGTGTGCTTGGGTAGGAGAGATAGCGGGAGACCTAGAGAGTGAGGGGAGAGATGTGTGCATGCCCGAGAGACAAAGTGATAGAGACCTTTGTTGGGGTCCGGTCTTTACAAGATAGTGGGGTGTTAATGTGCTCGTGTGTTGGTGTTTGGGGTAGTGAACGACTTCTTTATGTGTGTGTGTGTGTGGTGGTGGTGGGGGGGGGATGACTTCAGATAAAGAGTGAGGTGTCTATATTTGAGGGACTTTAGCGTAACTGAGATATTGTGCACTCATGGTTGATCAATTTGTTTCACAGTTTGTACTATGATATAACGATACTTTTGAACATGCGTGATATACCTTGATTTACCAGAATTACAAATCTAAGATTGGAATTTTGGAATTCGACTCCATCATTAGCTTTTGTAATTCATTTAAACAGAGGTACATTTTTTAAGCCGGGATTTCGTGATTTCAAATTCATATATCAAACCTAGAGATATACACATACGGGCATGTTCAAACTTTATAATCATCCACTTTATTTATACACATACACATTTTTCCTTTTGTCATCATATTTAGGATAAACACATTTGGAATTTCATTTGAATTGGACTGTATGATGGTATTTGCTTGTAGTAGCTCAATGATCCATATTTGAATTGAATGGACAATCTAAGTTTCAAGTTGGAGACATTGATTTTCAAAACTTGCACATTTTTTTTGCGTGCAAAACAAACAAATTGTCGGCCATGATATCATAGTCGGCCGTACGAGAGCAGAATACTTATAATTTTAGGCGCCAAAAGCTTTCAAACTTCCCGCTCACATCAAAATATCACGCGCCCGAAAGTTTAGCCCTGCGATATTCCTGTTTTACCCCTACCACGTGAACGGAAAAGGGCTGCTTTGGTAACTCCATTGTTTTCCCCTCTTTGCCCCCAACATTCTTCCCCAGAGCCCCTCCCCTTCCCCTCCCCGACCCCCCCAACCATGGCAAGCCGCTGAATCTAGTCCTCCGCCGCAGCGGTGGACCTCACACCCCGCCGGATCTACCTTCCGCACCTTGGAACCCCCAACTGCCAACTCGCCACTTCACCAGAGCCGCTTCAGCGACTGGCTTGTCCACCGCTCCAGATCTCCTTGACCGCAATCATGGTCCACCACACCGGATCTGCTTAACCGGCGCCCTCGTCCACCACAGCGTAGGCCCTTCACTGACTCCCTCGTCCGCCGCTTTGCTGGCCCTTCATACAAGCCCTTGTCCGCTGCAACAGATCCGCCTCACCAAAGCACTGTACAACGTGCCCGTCGAAGCCTACGTCCACTGCACCGGACCCGCTCCACAGACGCCATATTCAACTCCACCGGCCCTGCTTTACCGACGTCGCAGCCTCATCAGGTTATTTTGATTTGTACTCCTTCAGTTTTTCTCTTTATCGTGCAACTATTCACTTACCACAGATGAGCTTTCTTGTATGTCGACAGGCGCCGCAACCGTAGCACCGGAGCCGCTTCAGCGACGGCGACAGCCGGCCCAAACTCAACTGCAACACGAGCACCATCGACGATCCTTAGCTATCAAGTATGACAACGATACCCATACGCCGCCGAGAATCAGGTACTATTATCCAACGGCCGGCGCTCACGCTCACTTTCCTAGCATAAGCACCGCACCTTTGTATTTCTTCGTGGCATCATTCAGTTTTTCATGAGACGTGTTATTCTCGCTTGCACCGTAGGGCCATACTTACGGCGGTGAACATGTTACATGTGCTAAATTATATACCAGTGCACATATAGTTAATATGCTTTAGTTTTGTTACGATGCCACCGTTGGTTCCATCGCATCGCTTAATGTTCTCTATGCTTAATTACACATCAGCAAACTAGCATGTGGTTCCACTGCTTTTTGTTCGTTCTACCCAACATTTTCTGATGCTAGCTATTACATCACTGCTCTGAGCCTCTGTTCATTACTTGTTTGTGTGTTCTTGATCTTCCCAAGTTGCATGACTAATTTGATGCTTCTATTAATTATGGAGCTGCCAACCCCATCAAGAAAAATATTTGTTCTTTTGGGGCTGGCACCTCGAACAAGCATAAAAATAGAGGGAAGCAGATATATTGTCGTGTATGCACACACCCTTCTTTCATTAGTTTAGATGAACCATTGATGATCAATTCGGACAAGTGCATGCGATTAAAATTAATTTTACCTAAATAGATGGTGCGTAATAAACTACAACAACTAGATTTGCAACCACGGGATGTCGACGATATCTTCAAAGAACATTGCAATAGCAGCTAGGCTTCACAAAGAACATATGGTAAGCCCGGTGTGTTTTAGTACATGTGAAATGTAATGCAAGTGGGCTGCTTTCTTGGCTTGTGCCCTCAACGTGTAATCCTACCGAATTACAAATAGTTCAGTGTACGCTTTCTTTGTATTGCTTGATTCGAATGCTTATTTGTTGTTACGCTATACCTGAGTTGGCCAATATGTCAGCAGTGCATGTTGTACTATCGTAAAGACATGCATGCCTATTTCATTTGAGTCCTTAACTTTTCCTCTCAACTTCATCACAAGACTGTCTTCGTAGTTTATATGAGGCCACACTGTTAAGTGCTTTCTCAAATTATTTCAACTGCTTAGATGCCTTGGCAACTTAAATATAGCGGTTGTACACTCCCTTTCAACTAGGGATGTCAAGCTGGGTCCTTTAATCCCGATTAAAGTCCACTAGTGGTATGATAGTTCAAAAGAGTTGTTTTTTGAGGAAAACGAACTAGGGAGGTAGCAAAAACTAACTAGATGGGACTGGCGGATGTCGTTTATTTGCCACTTACATCCTTAGTTTCATCTTACCATTTTAATTTCTTTTCGGCTGATGCTGCTTCGAACCATTTAAATATAGTTTGCCATCTCGGCAATAATTCCTCCGTCATTTACCATGTAAGCTTACTACCTGGATCATATGATAACTATCTCTTACTCATGTCCAGCGGAAACCTTTCAGGATGCCGTTCACACTAGGACACAATGTACAACCCGTAATCTATTTGTGGAAGCAAAGGTCGCCATCCATGTTACTAGATGGTAGCAGTTCAGAGGCAACACCGTCGGAGAGCGATCTGAGCACGTATATTATAGTGCTTGAGGCTCTACTAGAGGCAGAAAGAGATGCTGTGGCTGCCATGAATGAGGTAATCTTTATCTTGAGGCTGGAAATTACGGAAATAGCGGCACACATTATGCAAGCAACCCAAGAATTGGAGGAAGTAAGAATGTTGCACTTGAAGACGGAGGAGGTCCTGATGTTTCTGCTATGTGAAGCCCAAGGTAATCCCGGTTCTTCTTTAGATACCAGTTGAAATTGTAATTAGATTTTTGTACTTGCATGTTGTGTCATGTCTCTGAATGGATTATGTTGCAAGACCCCCTATGTTGTCCATGTGTTGTAATGATCCGAATTTTTTAGGCGAGCTAATCCTCAGTACTTGTATGATTGACATAAGGTGAACTGTTTTTCGTGTGAGCATATTGTATTGGATGAAATAACTATTTGACTCGGAGTGTATCCAACCTACTGAATTCAAAGATCACGACATTTCTAAATCATAATCATATATAAAGGTGGAATAAATCTTTGCTGTGGTTTTGAAGAAATAAATAACAAAACATATAATTATCTTTAGATATTCGTAATCGAATACAAATTGGATTTGAATTTAGTTTGCCGTGTCCTGTGGCAAACGTGAATGCTAATTCTCCCAAGTTTTGAACAAAGCGGCTAAACACCCACTATAATTTTTGGGCTGCCCGAAGCAAGTGTTTGCTAGATGGAAATTACTGTCTACCCCTGACACTTGACATCCTTATCGACCGGATTTACACTGCTGTCGATAGGGGTAGACTAGTAACTTCAATCAGACGTGACAAGACGGCCTCTGAGCCCATTCAGACACGGTGGGCCCCAAACGTGGGCGGCAAAACACATTTGATTCAAGCTCGTCCGAAAGACATGTGTCTCTTCCTCCATTTCCCCATTCATACACGGTGGGCGGCAAAACAAACTCTCCTCGTCCGAAATCGATGTAGGCTAATATTTTAAATAGGGGCAGATGTGTAACTTCCATCAGACGTGACACAACCGCCCTACCTATCAGCCCCGTTCATACACCGTGGGGGCCAACCGTGGGTGGCAAAACACCCTCTCCTCGCCCGAAATAGTTACCGGCAAATATTTGGGAGATGCGAGATTACCGTCCTATCCCCAACCAACGTGATGTCCGAAATTTTAAACGGGGGATAAGTTCGTAACTTTCCCCCATTTCATAGAAGCGCGTCCCAAAGTTTAAGATCCCCCCCTCCCCTCCATTTCCCCATTCATACACCGTCGGCGGCACGACAACCTCCACACTGCGTCCAGCCTCCTCCGTCCGTCACCCCATCCTCCACCTTGCCGGAGCCGCTACCCCTACCCCGTCGTCCACTGCAAGAGATGGACGTCCCTCATCCACGGCGCTGGACCAGGATCCTTTCATCGCCTCCTCTCGCTTCATCGGCGCCGTCGTCCACCTTGTTGTTGCCGCTCCTACGACCGCCTCCTCCACGGCAACAGGATATATCCCCCGACCCGGCCATCTGCGGTCTAAAGTCTTCTTCCCTGCCGCCGACAGCCATCGCACCCGCAGCACCCTCAACGTATCAGCATAGGCCTACACAACGTCGCAAGAGAGGTGATACTCTTCCATATGTGCTTAAGTTATTGATCTCACCCGGAAAATAGATCGTAATTTGTTTACTGTACTTTTCTTGTCCGTACCAAATCGTAGTAGCTAGTTGAAAGCCAACATTCGTTGCGAAGTAGCTTTGTCCAATTTGCACCTTCAAATCCGCCATGGCACGGGCACTACACTCCTAAAGCTTATGGTTTCCCCCCTATATATTCACTACCATCATCGTAGGTGCTTCGTGTCATGCTAGCGCTGCTCCTCAAGACCTCAACCCAAAGCTTACGTGTTGAAATACGAATCTGATATGATGCTCATATCACTAACAAAGAGAACGTTTAATTGGTCACCTAATGTTCCTATATTCGTTTCGAAAAGCATGTGCGCCACCCACTAGTCCAGCTAGTTCAACTTTCCTGATTTTTCTCTTAATGCTTAGGGTTTTCCCCTTTTATCTACTCTACTATGATCTGCGTAGGTGCTTTCTGTCGTACTAGCATTACTCCACCCTTCAAGATAAACAACACAACACTCAGAATTCGAAAGCTTAGTTGTTCAAATATGATTGTGATATGATACTGATATTAGTTAACCGACACATTTAATTGGTTAGCTAAAGGTCCCACTTGAGTTTCCAAATGCATGTCACGACATATAGAGAGACAACATAATTGCATTTCTTTGTCACTTGTTGACCGTACTTTCTTGTCCATACCAAATCTTGTTATTCCAAAGCAAACATCGGTTGCTAACTACCCTTTGCGCGGTTTGCAGCTTCAGATCTGCCATCCCACTGCCATGGTCAACAATGTACTCATCATGCTTATGTTTTCCCCATTTTATGATGACCACAATCAGCCTACGTGGTTAGGTAATAAGTAATAGCACTTTGCTCCACCCATCGAGCTAAACAAGCTTAGTTGTACAAAATTATATCTGATATTATTGCTGATATTAGTAAAACTGAGAGATGTTTAATTGGTTAGGTAAATGTTCCTACTTTAGTTTCGAAATGCATGTGAGCCACATATGGAGAGACCGAAAGAATAGTATTTCTCTGTGCTCTCTGGTTCATCATGGGTGGCCAACCGACATTGTATTGAAACACTTGTAATATCTTCAATCTGCTTGCTCTTCTTTAAGATGATACTCTTCTCTTGCGGTCGATTGGTCGTGTCGAGTTGTTCTCCTTAGTATATTTTGAATCATGTGTCGGTCGACTTGTTCTTCTTTACTATATGTTGAAGCTATCATCTGAAGTGTCATCACTTGGAGCTCTCATATTTTGAGTAGTAGGCCACATTATATTAGTGCACACAACAAATTACAGCATGCATGTCATCTTTTAAAAGAATTGCAGAGATAGCACAAAGGGGTTTACAGGAGGCGATTGGATTAGAATCACTTCGCATTACAAAGAAAATCTCACTTGTTTTTATGTTTTCATGCATGTCGATATTGAACATTATCAAAATGAATATGAGAATGGGTGCATGAGAGGAATATTATGAACAATCCACTTGCTAACAAACTTGGCATGGTGGAGGATGGCCTATCTTATTCACCCATCAAGGTGCTTGCTCTAACTTTGCAAAGTTGTATTGGTCGCACATATTTTGCATCTGACCTCTTGCATTACTTCTACTTTGTTACACCATCTTCTTAGTTTAAGCATCATACATGAGTATATGCCATACCTATCCATTTTTTGTACCTATTCCATGTGTCGTCACACTATGTTTTTCCAGTCAAATGTTGTTCTTTCGTAATAGATGTCCAAAAGGAAGAGGGTGAGTGCAGGTCCTCAAGGAGTACAAACTAGGTATTTGGAAAAGGTAGTGATACCTGTTAAATCAGATAGATCAGCGGCCACGTAAAACACAGCCCAACTGTACCACACTTTACCCCTACTCCAGTGGCCAAACCCCTATTAGAACTGCTCGGAGCCCAACGTTAGGTACTGTCTATGATATCAATTCAAAATTTGAACTCCTAAATTTCTGCTTGTGCCTTACCTTCTCTCTTGTATGAAGACTAATTTCAGATGAATCTCCTTGCTCAAAGGATCATACGATCTCAAAACAAGAATGGGCTCTGCATTGCTCTTGTCAGTACTTCTCTCCCTTTTGCCTTGTAACGTTGTACTTAATTAATTGCTATTGATTATGTATCATCAATCTGCACCTGAGCTTCATTATCCTCCGTTTCTTCCAATATTATTTGATCTATATTTACTCTTTGCAAAATGTAGAATAATGGCAACGCTTATAAAGAATTTTCTTTGGGGAATTTATTGAATTATCCTTCCATCAACATGGAGAAGGGCTTTGTCCAGCCCGTGTTAACATGTAATGTAAGTTCATCCTTCTCAAGCCTTCAAACTTTGTTCTAGTATAGATTTGGATAGGCATCATTTCCTCCACTGCTGTTTGCTTTGTTGTTTACATCTGATTGGATGTTTGCAACATCTACCAGTTTCAAATTGTAGTTGTAAAAACATGTTCCTTATGCGTAATGTATCCATTTATTTGCTTATATAATTGTGAAACCTATTCCATGTCTCCTTGTTTCTCTTTCAGACTCGTATCTCTTACGCCAGGCAGAACTTTAGGAAAGATAGCGAGCCAAACCATCTTGAGGACAGCGAGATGACCCCAAGGTCCTGTCTTGATGAATACAGTGATTGAAGCTACTCACCAGCAGGTGTGAGACAACCTCTGTGCAGTCGCTGCCTCAATCAGTTTGACTTCTTCGGTCTCAACTTAAAGCGGAAAGGCTTGCTTCAGCTCAGCTCCGACTTGAAGTCAAAGATGCAATGAAGATGTCAGAGGACTGCCAAGCGCACCATCATGCCTTAAATCTAGTGTTGATGCATCTATCGTTGACACAACTGAGGTCTACTCAGCTTCTTCAGCTGTTTGGGGGGCCCGACCTAGCCAGGCCTAGTGCCTTCTGAAGTGCTCTCAGTTTTGTATATTCTTTTGTTGGCGCGTTTATTTGCACTGGTGGCGAACTTTGATGCCCAGTGGATGTAATATGTGTGATAGCCGCGATAGCCTAGCGTAAGTTGCTTGCTTATTTATTTCCTTGTTGTCTTGTTTATTTGTTTGCTTGTAGTCATTGCAACTCTTTTTCCGCGGTTTGCTAGTGGCTGCAATAACCTATTTTTTAAAACTAGGCCACAATAACCATGGGCTAATATTTACTGTAGTGACCTTTGGGCCTCCTACGGCCGTAGTAACGATGGGCCTTCTACGGGTCAGAGAAACAGTTGGCCTTCTACGGGCCAGAGAAACAATGGGCCTTTACGGTCGTAGAAACAATGGGCCTTATATGGGTCGATCATCAATGGGCCTTATACGGGCAAGATAATCGATTGGCAAACATGGGCCAATAATGTCAGATTATGGCCGTAAACGGGCTAGAGTTGGAATCGTCCGTTCATGGGCCGACCATAACGGGCCATCGTTAATAGGCCGTGTTGATGACGCTATGAAAACGCCCAACGTATTAACGGACCACAAATGGGCCGATCAGAACCACGGGCTGAATTTGGCCCACAAGCGTAAAAATGACAAGAACGGGTAAGTAGCCGAATCTTTGGAAATGAGCCCAAGAATAAATGGGCTCGAGAAGGCCGAAGATAACATGGGCCCAAACGGACCAATGGAATAACGGGCCGTTAATGGGTATAAAGTGATACACTGTTCATTACGGGCCAGTTTCACCACGGGCCGTTAATGGGTGTAAAGTGATACACTATTCATTACGGGCCAGTTTCACCACGGGCCGTTAATAGGCCAAGAGTTACATAGGGCCTCATATGGGCCGAAAGACGTCATGGGCCATACATGGGCCAGAAGTGAAAACGGTCTGGAATCATATTGGGTGGCCCAGATGATGCTACTGGGCCTAATTCGGATAGGGCGTAACGGGCCTTGGGTTAGCGGGCTGTAAATGGGCTATATGCGAACAGACCGTTAACAGGCTTTCCATGGGCCGGCCCGCCACCTTTTGACCAAGTCGAACGGGCCGGCCTTTTCACAGGAATGGGCCTCTGTTGGGCCGTGCCACGTGTCGACGTATCATAGGGGCCTATCTGACCCACTGACGAGCTGACACGTGTTTCGTCCAGCCAATAAGAATTTTACACGTGGAAATTTCCCATTGGTCGGGGTTGTTAACGGGTTATCGGATCCAAAACCCGACCTGATAGCTTAACGGCGTTCCGTTACGGTGGATGCCACGTGTCGGTCACCCTTGACGAAAGCACTTCTGTGACGCGTGATTTATCGTCATGGAAGTGGACACTTCCGTGATGATAATTTTGGTAATGTCATGGAACACTTCTACGACAGCACAGGTATGACTATCTTGTTTCTATCATAAATTTGTCATGGATGTACATGCATGACAAAAAACGCGACATACTGTGACAAACACGTATCATCATGGAAGTGTATTTTTTTGTAGTGTAAGGGTTGCCAACACGACAAGATAAAAAGGACGATCCGGGGTAGCAACATGTCTACCACCGAAAAGATAGGCGGGGCTGAAACAAGGATATCAGCGCGATACCTGAACACCATTTTTGCAAACAGTGTCAGGATCAATTGGCATCACTCTGTTGGGACAGAAATGACGCCAAACACCGAAGAATGAGCAAGAAAAGAAACATGAATAAATGCAATGGCGGAGCTGTAGTGGATCCGAACAGATGCCATCTACACTCACCAGATTAAACCGTTAGCAAAAAAAACTAAGACTATGTGCATGCTATGCAACAAACAAATGCAGCGACCAAATGCAACAAACAAGATAGGCTCTAAACTACCGGTTTCTACCGCTCGCGCTGACTAGAGCATCCTACAGCCAGACCTGCTCTGATACCAAGCCTATGGCACCCCGGCTCAGAGAAATCGGAACGCCATGTATTCCAGCCCAGAGATCGAGATGAAGTCTTCTGGAATACGGCACTGCTTGACATAGAACAAATCAACTCTTATTACAAAGGATAATGATACAAGTGTCTAATGTTACAAAGGATCACATCAGCATGGTGACACTATGCCTGTGATACTACACTTGCTCTATGCTAGCAGCGGAACAACTCGTAGCAGCGGAATACTTCTAGCAGCGGAACAACGACGAAGGTGGTGAACTCCACTCCGCAGGGGCTCTGGCTGGGACATGATCTAGCTCGCACGCATGGTAACCTCGACAAGCAAAGCAATCAATCACGGCAGCACCTGCAATCTGGCATGACACACCAGGTCAGTACATTGAATGTACTTGCAAGCTCACAACAACCAAAAGCATCAAGGCAACACAACAACATAGCATTAGCAGATTAATTAAATAAAAACAACTATGATGCGAACCCAACTACTAAGCATGATATGAACTACTACAATACTGATAAACCACCATCTCAGATCTCAATAACCATCTCATTCTTGGCTATCCGGCCAAGCAATATACCATTTCGATCACCTCGTGATCCACCTGTTCACCTTGTGATCAAAACATCACATGATCACCTCGTGACCACATCATAAACTGAATGATCATCCTCAAGATCATCTCAATATCATCATCTGCATCCTGCCAACTGTTACTGCTTATAAAACATCAACATATAAAGCATCGAAAGTCATCCCGTCACGTGAGTGTTGGTCGAACGGTGTGACCTAGTACGAACTTATGCCCATGACCGAGGACGCGGCTATCGACAGTTTAAACACACACTCTCTACAGAGGTAGCACACTTTAGCCACACCACAGGACCCATGGCCTCGCACTCCCATTCGGGTGGACCAACGATGTTCCAACAAAACTGACCTACTGCCATGACACTCTCCCGGCCACTCCGACCAACACCCCTTTTGGGTTCAGTCCTGGGTGGCCCCGTGCCTACCAAAGGCATCAATGGGCACTGTCGTGGCAAAACAAAAACGGTCCCAAACGGGGACAAAGCCGGCTACAACAACTATGGGCACACAAGGTTTATGTACGCCTACCTGATCAGGGTAGCGCGCGTCCATAACCTTCCCTCGTTGGAGGCACCCGCGAGAGGCATGACAACAGACTACATTAGGGCCTCCCCATAAAAGGCAAATGTGGTTGCACTGGGAAAAGCCCGTTTCAGTGGTACCTGACCGACTTAATGACGGAATTTATCCCCAAAAATACTCCGATCTCATCCATCACCCTGTATTCCAATTCATAACAATATCCAACAACTAATCCAAAGCATACTATCGCCATGTCAAAATACTCCGAGGGTAGCTGAAAGTGCAACTATCACTAGGTGTTTTTGGTAATTCATAACAACATATAGCTCATTGAGCTAATTCTATTCCAAGATAAACATTTCAGGAAAGCTCAATGAATGGCATGGCATGGATGATGAAAGTGGATCCCTCAAAATATTAAGGACAAAGGATTGGCTCAAGCGAAAAAGCTCAAGACTCTACATTTTACATTTTAGTGATCCAAGATCACATTGAGTCTATAGGAAAAGCCAATACTATCAAGAAGGGATGACGTGTTGCTTAATGAGCCTTTTGCTCCATGTGCTTAGTGATATGCTCCAAAACCCTCCACTACTTTCTCATATCCACATATGACCTAAACCCAGAGTCAAACTCGGCCCTACCGATTCTTTCTATCCGGCGCCACCGAGTTCAGATGTCATAGCCACTGCCACAAACCCTAGGCAAACCGGTTTCACAGACAAGGATCTCGGTCTCACCGAGATGGGATTGTAATCTCTCTGTTTCCCCTTCATAACTTTTCGGTCTCACCAAAAGAGCGAATCGGTCCCACCGAGATTACAATGTAAACTCTTTGTTTCCCTTTTGTAACTTTTCGATCTCACCGAAAGAGCAAATCGGTCCCACCGAGTTTACCTGACCAACTCTCTGGTTAGCTAATTACCAAATTCGGTCTCACCGAGTTTGTGTAATCGGTCTCACTGAGATGACGTTATGCCCTAACCCTAACCATATCGGTCCTACCGAGATGCATGTCAGTCCCACCAAAAATCCTAACATTCACAAGGTTTACTAAATCGGTCTGACCGAGTTTGATGATTCGGTCCCACCGAGTTTGGTAAATTGTGTGTAACGGTTAGATTTTGTGTGGAGGCTATATATACCCCTCCACCTCCTCTTCATTCGTGGAGAGAGCCATCGTAACAAACCTACACTTCCAACTTACCAGTTCCGAGAGAGAACCACCTACTCATGTGTTGAGGCCAAGATATTCCATTCCGACCATATGAATCTTGATCTCTAGCCTTCCCAAGTTGCTTTCCACTCAAATCTTCTTTCCACCAGATTCAAATCCTATGAGAGAGAGTTGAGTGTTGGGGAGACTATCATTTGAAGCACAAGAGCAAGGAGTTCATCATCAACACACCATTTGTTACTTCTTGGAGAGTGGTGTCTCCTAGATTGGCTAGGTGTCACTTGGGAGCCTCCGACAAGATTGTGGAGTTGAACCAAGGAGTTTGTAAGGGCAAGGAGATCGCCTACTTCGTGAAGATCTACCGCTAGTGAGGCACGTCCTTCGTGGGCGACGGCCATGGTGGGATAGACAAGGTTGCTTCTTCGTGGACCCTTCGTGGGTGGAGCCCTCCGTGGACTCACAAGAACTGCTACTCCCTCGTGGGTTGAAGTCTCCATCAACGTGGATGTATGATAGCACCACCTATCGGAACCACGACAAAAACATCTGTATCTCCAATTGCGTTTGAATCCTCCAAACCCTTCCCCTTATATTCTTGCAAGTTGCATGCTTTATTTTCCGCTGCCTATATACTCTTTGCATGCTTGCTTGAATTGTGTGAAGATTGCTTGACTTGTTCTAAAATAGCTAAAATCTGCCAAAGTCTAAAATTGGGAAAAGGTTAAGTTTTTATTGGTCAAGTAGCCTAATCACCCCCCCTCTAGACATACTTCAAGGTCCTACAGTAGCATAGCACTACTATCATAATGAATCCAAGAACGATAATACTACTACTTCAATAACAATAACAAGCTATCTGACTAATATCCACATGCAAGCATCATCTACCAAATCATACCCCAAACATAATATCAACTAGCATCATGATGAATGATACGTCTCTACGTATCTATAATTTTTTATTCTTCCATGCTATTATATTATCTGTTTTGGATGTTTAATGGGCTTTAGTATGCTCTTTTATATTATTTTTGGGACTAACCTTGTAGCGACCCGACCTCAAACGGTCAAGTCTTTGTGCTTCAGTGTCATCCTTGGATCAGTAATGCTGACACACACAATACTCGAAGGATTTATAACAGAGTGGCAATCACACACTTATTACATCGAATATCTCAGAAGAGAACTTATTACAATAAATATGGCTTAAGTCCATCTAAAACGATAACAGCAGAAGGCTTGGAAGATAAAGTGAGTCCATCAACTCCAACGGCATAGCTGAGCTGCACGACAACGACCTAGCGAACCTTACTCCTCGTCTGAAAAGTCTGCAACATAATACGTTGCAGCCCGAAAACGGGTCAGCACATGGAATATGCTGGCAATGTAACACAGTAGAGCAATGAACAGAATAAATGCTATCACTACATGCATATATGGCTGGTGGAGGCTCTATGGTTATATGGTTTTTTGCGAAAAGCAAATTTTTCCCTACAACAAAGGAATAAATTTTATTTGACTATCATGGTAGTTGAAGCATTGAGAATGGTACTTCCATCTCAATCCCAATTAAAGTAATCATTAACAACCCAACATATTAATTTAGAGTGATGAGATATGATAGGATAATTCAAGTACTAGATACTCAAGATGTCCATTGTCGGTGTCAAAACTGGCGGATCTCGAGTAGGGGGTCCCGAACTATGCGTCTAAGGCGGATGGTAACAGGAGGCGGGGGGCACAATGTTTACCCAGGTTTGGGCCCTCTCGATGGAGGTAATACCCTACTTCCTGCTTGATTGATCTTGATGATATGAGTATTACAAGAGTTGGTCTACCACGAGATCGTAGAGGCTAAACCCTAGAAGCTAGCATATGATTATGATTGTTCTCGTCCTATGGACTAAACCCTCCGGTTTATATAGACACCGGAGGGGGCTAGGGTTACACAGAGTCGGTTAAAAGGGAGGAGATCTACATATCCAAATTGCCAAGCTTGCCTTCCACGCAAAGGAGAGTCCCATCCGGACACGGGACGAAGTCTTCAATCTTGTATCCTCATAGTCCAACAGTTCGGCCAAAGGATATAGTCCGGCTATCCGAGGACCCCCTAATCCAGGACTCCCTCAGTAGCCCCTGAACCAGGCTTCAATGACGATGAGTCCGACGTGCAGATTGTCTTCGGCATTGCAAGGCGGGTTCCTCCTCCGAATACTCCATAGAATATTTTAAACACAAGGATAGTGTCCGGCTCTGCAAAAAAAATTCCACATACCACCGTAGAGAGTGTAATATTTCCACAAATCTAATCTACTGACAACTTTTCATAACGTGACATCAGGCCATGGTCCGGTCATTATTCGAACCATTTTCCTCAACCAGCTACTGCACATATTGCGAGGCGGTTTTCTTGGCATGTCTTGTCGAAGCAGAGATCGTGTCCCCTTATCACGGGATTCTCATCAACACGGGTGTGGGTAACCCAACCGCGCCATCAATCATGGCGCTTGGGGAATAAGCTAGTTTACTAGGCAGATGAGGAGGCGCACAGTTTCCTCCGCCCTTAAAAAGGGACAAGGACTCCTCCTTTTTACCCATGCCTTCTTCTTCCCTGCCCATCCATTCTTGCGCACTCGAGCTCCAGCGCCCAAGTTCACATTTTCTCCGTGAAATCACTCCAAACATGTCTAGAGCGGGAGGCAAGTGGATGGTCTCCTCCGTTACGGAGGAGAACATTACGAAGCTCCGGGAAGCCGGATACCTGGCCGCAGATATCACGCACCGGCTCCCAGATGCAGGGCAGATCGTACCCACCCCCGAACCCCATGAAAGGGTCGTATTCCTTACCCATTTCATCCGCGGGCTGGGATTTCCCCTCCACCCATTTGTTCGCGGGCTCATGTACTACTACGGGCTGGACTTCCATGATCTGGCCCCAATTTCATCCTCAACATCTCGCGTTTATCGTCGTGTGCGAGGCCTTCCTCCGCATCAAGCCCCACTTCAGCCTGTGGCTGAAGACCTTCAACGTTAAACCGAAGGTGGTGGTCGGCCGACAAAGCGGAGTGCGGAGGCGCCATGGTGGGCAAAATGCCCAACGCCACTGGCTCAAGGCTCCTATGGGGAGACCGTACAGGGGTGGCAATCGGGGTGGTTCTACATCACCGAGCCGCGCGACACCAACGGGTGGCGGCCCTCAAATTTCGATCCGGCATCCCCATGCGGCTCACCTCCTGGAAAGAGAAGGGCCTATCCTGGGGTTCATCGGTGGAGCTGACCGGACTCCAGACCTGCGTCAAAAACATGATAAGCAAGAAAATCAAGCTTGTCAACGTGGTCCAAGTCATGCTCTTCCGCCGGATCCTCCCGTGTCAAAGACGGGCATTCAATTTGTGGGAGTTCGACCCGGCTAAGCACCAGACGCTGCGAGAGCTCTTCGACACGACCCACCAAGACATCTGGAAGGTGTTGTTCAAGTCCGCCGAGGTACCTCCTCCCCTTACCAAGGATCGCGAACTCAGCGCGAAGCGCCATGCCAATCCACTAAGCTCCTTATATCTCATAAGATGTTTCTTTCCCCAGTATAATCATGTGAGGTATCTAAGCCTCCGCGCCATTTAACAGGACTGGGTCGCGACAGCGGAGCAGATCGATTGCCCAGCCCCACTGCCCGAAGATCCAACAAGGGCTCTCTTAATGGAGATGCTAGTTCCGGCGCCTTATGAGGCACCGGAGAAGAAGGCCAAGAAGAAGGCCACGGGGACCAGGAAAGGTCTCCGGCGCAATGTTGTATCGGACTCATCGTCCGATAACACCGAGGCGCCCTCCTCCCTCGAAAACGAGGAGGAGGAGGAAAGTTTTCCTCCCCCAGCCGGGGGAGACAAGAAAAGGAAGGCCGCGCCGTCTGAGGAGGCCGAAGGGTCCAAGAAGGGAAGGACTCTCCTTCCGGAGAAGGGAAGGGCTCTCCTTCCGGACTACTCCACAACGGCCGCTTTCAGCGATGAGGAGTGGTTACCCAGGGACAAGCCCCTGGCGAAGTCGTGAGTATCCAAATACCGTAATAGTTCTTGGTATGTTTTATTTTATTGCTTCTTATCATGCTGAACATGATCATGCAGTCCATCCAGAGCCCATATCGATGTATCCTCTTCGGATGATTCTTTGGGCCCGTCGGATATGAATAGCAATTCACTCCAGACCGCCTCCTCCCCCCGCCCTACAGACGACGTCGAAGTGGTGTCTCAAAGGGCACCGAACCAAGGGGAGACAGTTCCGGAGGTGCCCCAAGGCGACATCCCAGACGCTGGGCGCACGAGGGGCAAGACTCCCATGGGCTCTAATGCCGGGGGCAGCAAGTCTAGACTCCAGCCGAATACTAAGCCGGAACCTCCAGTGGTTCCGGATTCTGTTAGGCGACCCCTCGCAAAGGGGGGCAAGCCGTCTGTGCCGATGGCCCCTGTCCATCCAGAGGCATCGGACAATGTCCATCCAGGGGCTTCCATTGATGAAGAGCACCGCACTATCATGAGTGCGGTGGTCAAGAAGGTTCAGTCCGCCAAAAGCGGACTGACTAAAGCCTGTGCCAGCCTCCTAATAGGCTTTGAGGTGAGTAATCAAATTATGAGAAAATGTCACAGCATAGACAGTAGCCCCTGATGCTTTGTTTGGTGTGCGCAAAGAAAGGCCAAAGAGAGGATCAAAAAATAATCATAGGAGTCCAATCAAAATATGTCTATGTGAATAAGCAGGCTTCGCTGCTGGCCGCTGCCACTCACAAGGCGGAGGTCGCCGCACTGAAGCGGGACCCTGAGCGGTCCAAGGAAGTGCTCGGCCTTACCAAGAGGCAGCTCAAAGAGAACAAAGGTAAGTAATACCCCGTCTGTTTATTGATAAGGAAAAGGAAGGTGGTTTGTTAGATCATAGGATCGTCATGAATTTTGCTAGGGGCCACGACCGAAGTGGCGGCCCTGAAGAAGGCGCTGTCCGAGGTCGAAGGCAAAGCGGCCACGGAGCACGCCGAGCGCGAGAGGCAAGAGGCCCGAATCGGCAAGGTGCAGCAAGAGCTCCAGGACTTTGTCAAGAAGTACGAGTCCTTGGAGCGTGACTCTAAGACGCAAGGGTCCGAGCTTCATGTAAGGCCCTCGAGAATGCACAAAATGCCAAGGCCGAAGCCCAAAAGGCCCTCCAGGAAATTGATGCGGTCAAGAAGATAGCGGCGGGTAAGACATTCATTATGCAAAGCAAGCATGTGAAGGAAACTTTCCTTTTACTTACTCAAATTCGGAGCTCTCGAGGAGCGTTCGCAGATCTGCCCAGCAGTGTGTCGGATGCCGCGGAGTTCCACCGGGCCGAGGAAGGGAGCTCGAGGAGAAGTTGCTCTGGTCTCAGTATACTGGGACCGAACATCCGATGCCCTTGAGCGACCAGTTGAAGCAACTGGTCGAGCTTCACAAGGCGGCCGAACTGGCCATGAGGGGCCTCATAGTCCGGATGTGGCCTGGCGAGCCCCTGCGTGGCAGCTATTTTGGCCTGGTAAGGCAAATTGTGAACGTCTGCCCACGGCTTGAAGTCATAAAGCGGTCTGTCTGCATTGAGGGTGCGCGCAGGGCTTTTGCCCGGGCGAAAGTGCACTAGGCGAAGATGGACGCCGAAAAGCTGGTGAAGGAGGGGCCACCGGAGGGCAAAGAGCATCGCCACCCCGAAAAGTATTATGACAGTGTCCTGAAGGGTGCTCGCCTTGTGGCGGAGGAATGTGCTAAGGATGTAATATTTGAATGAATGTACTCATGTGATCCTGTAATATGAAACGAGTTCATGTGCGCTATGTAACGCTTGTTAATTTAAAATATTACCTTCTGTGCGGCCGTTTATAAAATTTGAGAGTTGGCCAGTCGTCGGCTTCTGCCCCCATGTAACTAGTACTGAGGTGTTCGGGATAAACCTGATCACTCTTTATCCCAATATTGGGTCCTTCGAAGGAGGTGTTCAGCACAACGAACCAGGCAATCGGACTATAAAGCTTTATCACTCTCACTTAGCCATAGAAGTCTACAATTTTAAATTTGGGCAAAGCCCCTAGTATTCGGAGGGCCGAACTTGGGGCGCTATGTACGCCAAAATCGGACAAGGCCGACTACTCGCCCGAAGCGGAAAAAATCTTTAAGGATTTGAGACCTCTCGAACAGCGACCAGCTCTCGCCGCATCATGACAGTCAGTTTTTGGCTTTCTCTACTGAGGTGCTCGTCCGGAAGAACCGGGACACAATCGTAGTAGTTCTCCAAGTGCTAACTTAGCCGATATAGTGGAACGTAAGGTACCAAAACATGGGAGCCGGGCAAACCCAATTATTGACCCAAGACATGATTCAGAGCTGATGCATATAATGCTATAAGTTCGGGGTGCCGCACTGTCGAAATTGTTCGGACTTTTCAGGCCGTGTTATGGGGTACACCGAAGCCCCTGGCGCACTGTTCGTATCAAAATGTACGGGTGCAATTTGTCGTAAATAAGCAGACAAGGAAAAAAGATAAGGGAATGCAGTAATGAGCTAATGTTGTACATCGTTATTTAAATGATACGTCAAAGCGTATGCGTACATGTAGTGCAATAAGTAAAAAATAGGACTATTTGGCATGTCCTATCCAAGGGCAAGCTGCGTGTGGGTATGCAAAACAGGTATATCGATCGTTATCAAAGACCACCTGAGGATTCCCTTGTACGTCAAAGCTTCTTGCTTCCTAGGTGTTTCCTTCCCGTGACGGGTCCGATAATCAGTCGATCGGAGAGGGCCTTCGTAGAATAGGGGCCTGAAAGGAATAAAATGTTAAAGGTACACTGGTCCTGAAGCGGTTGAGCCGCATTGTGGGCCATGACATGGTTGTGCCTCTGCCTATGCCCATGGTATTTTGAGTGCGTAATTATGTACGCGCGGCGTAAATTTCTCCGCTTGATTGGGGCTAGGACGGAGGCCGAATTGCTAGGCGAGCTCTAAACGTGCCTGGAGATCCTCTTGCAGGGTACTCCGGACTCGCTTGAAGGTGTCCGGGATCTTTTTCGCCGAATTGGCGGTTTGCCTCATAAGGCTGCTTTGCGCTTCTGCTGCGAGGGCCGCAGTGCTCCTCCGCAAGTGAGCGAGCGTTCTGTGTTTCCATTAACTGTTATAACCCCACGAGGTCCTGGTATTTTAAGCTTGAGGTATGCATAATGCGGTACCGCATTGAATCTGGCAAATGCGGTTCGTCCGAGCAGTGCGTGCTAGCCGCTTCGGAAGGGGACGATATCGAAGATTAACTCCACGCTTCGGAAGTTGTCCGGAGATCCGAAGACCACTTCAAGTGTGATTGAGCCCGTGCAACGGGCCTCTACACCTGGGATGACACCTTTAAAGGTGGTTTTGGTGGGTTTGATCATCGAGGGGCCTATGCCCATTTTGCGCACTGTATCCTGATAGAGCAGGTTCAGACTGCTGTCACCGTCCATAAGGACTCGAGTGAGGTGAAATCCGTCAATGATGGGGTCAAGGACCAATGCGGCAGAACCGCCATGATGGATACTGGTGGGGTGGTCCCTGCGATCGAAGGTGATTGGACAAGAAGACCATGGATTGAACTTTGGGGCAACTAGATCCATCGCATAGACGTCCCTCAGTGCGCGTTTCCTTTCCCGCTTGGGAATATGGGTTGCGTATATCATGTTTACCGTTTTCACTTGGGGAGGAAAATTCTTCTGTTCTCCTGTGTTCGGCGGCCGGGTCTCCTCCTCATCGTTGCTATGCAGCCCCTTTTCCTTGTTTTCGGCATTCAACTAGCCGGCATGTTTGAATACCCAGCATTCTCTGTTGGTGTGGTTGGCTGGTTTATCGGGGGTGCCGTGAATTTGACACGAGCGATCGAGTCTGCGGTCCAAGCTGGACGGGCCCGGATTGCTTCTTTTGAACGGCTTTTCCGCTGACCGGATGTAGAGCCACTGAATCCGGCATTAACTGTCGTGTCTTCGGCGTTGTCGCCGTTGTTGCGGCGCTTATGTCTGTTGCGATGTGGCCTGCCGTTGCTATCTTTGGCATATGAATTGCCAGGGTTTCTTGATGTGTTGTTGCTGCGAGCCAGCCAGATGTCCCCGCCCGCACAAAAGCGGGTCATAAGTGTCGTGAGGGCTGCCATGGGCTTCGGCTTTTCTTGGACGAGGTGTCGGGCGAGCCACTCATCGCGTATGTTATGCTTAAATGCCGCTAAGCCCTCGGCATCCGGACAGTCGACAATTTGGTTCTTTTTAGTTAGGAACCGAGTCTAGAATTTCCTGGCTGATTCCCCTGGCTGTTGAGTTATATGACTCAAGTGATCGGCATCCGGTGGTCGCACATAAGTCCCCTGGAAGTTTTCAAGGAATGCGTCCTCCAAATTCTCCCAACTGCCAATGGAGTTTGCCGGCAGGCTATTGAGCCAATGTCGAGCAGGTCCTTTGAGTTTTAATGGGAGGTACTTGACGGAATGTAGATCATCGCCGCGGGCCATGTGGATGTGGAGGAAGAAATCTTCAATCCATACCGCGGGGTCTGTTGTACCATCATATGATTCAATGTTTACGGGTTTAAAACCTTCTGGGAATTCGTGATCCATTACTTAATCAATGAAGCATAGGGGGTGTGCGGCGCCTCTGTGTCGGGCTATATCACGACGCAGTTCATACGAGTCTTGTCTGCTGTATTCGGCCCGGCCGGATTTGCTTTTAGTATATTCGGCGTGACGGTCATCGTCGCGTGTTGCGGCGCGCCCCCGTGATCCGTAGATTGATCTTGCATGTCCTGCTTTGTTTTCCATTACGTCTCGCAGGTCCTGCGTGTTACCCCGGGCCTTGGTATTTTTGTTTGACTGGCGACGGGGTGCGGGCTGGACTTCGGCCTGATATTCCGCTTTGTCTCGGCCACGAGGTGGACGGTCAGCCGCATCATACGCTGGAAGCGTAGGCTTTAATGCTTCCTCCTCGAGTTGGGGTAGCAACCTGCGCTTTGGATAAATTTTGGTTGGGCGTTCGAGTTCCTCAGTCCATCAATCTGCTAGCAGATCTTGTTCAGCTTGAGGCTGCTGTTGCTTTTTCTTCAGGCTTTTTGTTGTGGCTATAAGCCGGTGCTTGAAGCGCTCCTGTTCAACGGGATCCTCAGGCACGATAAATTGTTCGTCGCTGAGGCTCACCTCGCCTTTAGAGAGAGGCATGTAATTGTCATCCTATGATTCTCCATCTGCTGCCTGTTCCTTAGGGCTAGCTTGCCCATCCTCCCGCTCGGAGCCTGGTTGGAGGGGATTGTCTTCATCTTCGGCACTATCCGTAGTGTTGTTGTCTCTTGTGCCGGTATCGCTGCTTTTGCTATGGCGGGGCTTAGAGCGGCGCCAATGACGCCGGTGCTTAGATTGCTTTTCAAGGGGATTATCCTCCGTTGCCTTATTGCCATCGCTTTCTTTGGGGGTGTCCACCATGTATATATCATATGATGAGGTGGCAGTCCAGCGCCCTGTGGGCGGTGGTTCCTGTTCTTCTCCTACATCGTCGTCCATACCGTCGATGTCTTCGGAGCCGAAATCAAGCTTGTCGGTTAAGTCGTCGACAGTGGCTATTAAGAGGGTGCTGGGTGGGGAACGAATTTCTTCGTCGTCCGCTTCCAACTCAAGCCGGACACAGTTCGGCCAAGGGCCTCCTGTTAAGGAGATAGACCTTAATGAATTTAGCACATCGCCTAGGGGCGAGTGCTGAAAGATATCCGCGGAGGAGAACTCCATGATCGGTGCCCAATCAGATTCGATAGGTACTGACGCATGTGGTTCAGAGCCCGTGGCCGGGGACGAATCCAAGAGTCCGGCAACACAGGTCTCATAGGAGGTGAAGTCAGTATTCGGCTCTATCGCCATCGAAAAGCGGCCTCCGTGGCGGGGTCCTTCTACCCGTCCACGGACGGCGCAATCTGCTCCGAATTGAGGGCCGGAGTAGCCACAGGTGTGATCTCCCGAACACCGTCTGACGGCAGAGCTAAGTCGTGCTCCTCGTGACTGTGCGGTGCACCTGACATGGGCTCGAATCCGTCAAGATCAAGTCTCCACGGATGTCGGCCATATAGTTTAGATTTCCAAACCTGACCTGACGGCCGGGGGCGTAGCTCTTGATCTGCTCCAGATGGCCAAGCGAGTTGGCCCGCAGTACGAAGTCGCCGAATACGAAGATCTGTCCGGGGAGAAAAACCTCACCCTGGATCACATCGTTGTCGATGATCGAAGGAGCCATCAAGCCTTATGGTGATGGCACAGTGGAACTCTCAATGAAATCACCAATGTCGGTGTCAAAACCGGCGGATCTCGGGTAGGGGGTCCCGAACTATGCGTCTAAGGCGGATGGTAACAGGAGGCGGGGGACACAATGTTTACCTAGGTTCGGGCCCTCTCGATGGAGGTAATACCCTACTTCCTGCTTGATTGATCTTGATGATATGAGTATTACAAGAGTTGGTCTACCACCAGATCATAGAGGCTAAACCCTAGAAGCTAGCCTATGATTATGACTGTTCTCGTCCTACGGACTAAACCCTCCGGTTTATATAGACACCGGAGGGGGCTAGGGTTACATAGAGTCGGTTACAAGGGAGGAGATCTACATATCCGAATTTCCAAGCTTGCCTTCCACGCAGAGTCCCATCCGGACACGGGACGAAGTCTTCAATCTGGTATCCTCATAGTCCAACAGTCCGGCCAAAGGATATAGTCCGGCTATCCGAGGACCCCCTAATCCAGGACTCCCTTAGTAGCCCCTGAACCAGGCTTCAATGACGATGAGTCCGACGTGCAGATTGTCTTCGGCATTGCAGGGCGGGTTCCTCCTCCGAATACTCCATAGAATATTTTAAACACAAGGATAGTGTCCGGCTCTGCAAAACAAATTCGACATACCACCATAGAGAGTGTAATATTTCCACAAATCTAATCTACTGACAAATTTTCATAGCGTGACATCAGGACCCCCTAATCCAGGACTCCCTCATCCATAATCGGGGACATGACTAACCATGATTAGATTGTACACTCTGCAAAGGTTTGCGCACTTTTCCCCACAAGACTCGATCTCCTCCGTTGGATTTCTCGCACTACATGGTGTTTGAGAAACGGATGACCGAGACACAGTCTTTCAGAAGCATTAACTCTAACCCCGGGTAGACAGTACCAACCTACATCCCCTACATCTGCTAGCCTACCACTGGAAGAGGTCATGCAACTTACTCAAACTATGCTAGAGCCCATAATAGCTTGTGGCTGCACACGGAAGTTTCTAGCATGAATAATCTCATCATCCCTTTGAGCCTGGGTGGCAGACTGTAGGATGATCACATGAATGCCCCGGGATCTCCTAGGACAACACTGGATTCCCCAGGTGCCCAAACAAGCAATCCACCCAGATGTGTATTAAAGTAGCCACCTTAAGCTGAACCATTAATTAATAACTCACATCTGTCATGGATACACTCAAACCCAATCCACGTCTACGAGCATAGCATGGCAATATAACCATAACGTACAAGTAACTCCCGAGGGTTTGATAATAAAACAGGTAATAGGTTCTACCTCATCTACTTCCCAATACCCACAAGTTAATCGCATCCTAATCATACAGTGTTTAAGGATTGGAACTAATGCATAAAAACTGGGTATGAAAAGATTATGATCAATGTGTTACTTGCCTTGCTGACGATCCGCAAAACTTAGAGACTCGTAGTAGCACGCTTCACACTCCGGGAATTCTATCGCAAACAAACAATAGCATACATAAGCAATCAAGCGAAGATGCACAGGTAAAACTCAAATAAGAAGATCTAACCAGAAAGTTCAACTTAAGAACTCCGGTTTGCAAAAAGAACCAAATCAAACGGAGCAACGAAACTCAAACTGCGAAAGAAACAAGATCCGTTTACTAATCTAGACTAAAGTCAAATTTTACAGTAACAAAATTTTGTTCAGGTTGGTTAAGCAGAAAGAGGGCTTCGAGACGAAGATCTAGGCGCTTGAATCGCCTGATTCCGATAAACGAGCAAAAAGATAAACTAAAATGAAAATCGAATCAGAAATCACGATCGAAAATAATCGTGAAAAATCCGAGAAAAAGAAAAACTGACGAACAGGCTAAAGAACGAACGTTCGCTGTCTGCGACTAACGGGCGAAAACCGTCCATTAAAACGAACGTACGGATGAACGTCCGCTAAATAAACTAAACCGAGAAAACCGATGAACCGATCTAAAAAACGAACTAGGGTTTTCTTAAAAATGTACGGTTTTAAAAGAAAAACCGGCGGCGGCTACCTCGAGTCCGGCGGGATTCCGGCGAGGCGGCGGCGGGCTCCGGCGGGGCGGCTCACGGTGGCTCATGACGGCGGCGGCGAGGCGGCGGCGGGCTGCGCGCCGTGAGGCGGCGGCTCGGGCTAGGGTTTGCGAGGGGGCGCGGGGCGGCTGGGCTGTCGGGGCCCCGGGGTCGCGGCTTAAAAAGGCCGGCCCGAGGTGTCCTGGCCGGGTACGGCCCGGAGTCGGTTACACCTCTTTTTTTTAAACAATCCGACATGCAGAAAAAGAAAGAAAAGAAATACTAAACGGACTCCAAAAATCCCGAAATAAATTTTCCCCATCCTCTAAAAATATGCCGGACAAGGTGAACATTTATTTGGGCCTATAATGCAACTTTGAAAAACGCGTATTTTTCCTATGCAAATAAAATATCAATAAAATCTGAATAAAATCAAATATTTGATTTTAAGATTTTCCTTCAATATTTCATTTATTTTGGAGGTCATATTATCTCCTCTCACATATTTTAGTAAGAAATATTTTTCGAGAGAAAAATAAATTAAAACCAACGTGATCCTTGTTTCAATATTTGATAAAATTCAAATATGAAAAACGTGAAATCCCCAACTCTCTCCGAGGGTCCTTGAGTTGCTCAGAATTTCGAGGATCGCAAAACGAAATGCAATAAAATATGATATGCAAGAATGACCTATGTATAACATTCCAAATTGAAAATTTGGGATGTTACAAACCTACCCCCCTTAAGATGAATCTCGCCCTCGAGATTCGGGTTGGCTAGAAAATAGGTGTGGGTGGTCTTTGCGAAGATCATCCTCTCATTCCCAGGTGGCTTCATCCTCAGTATGGTGGCTCCACTGAACTTTGCAAAACTTGATAACCTTGTTGCGTGTAACTCGGCTGGCAAACTCGAGGATCTTGACCGGCTTCTCCTCATAGGCCAGATGACTGTCCAACTGAATTGCTTCCAGGGGCACTGTATCTCTTAGCGGTATATCGGCCATCTCTGTGTGGCACTTCTTCAACTGAGAAACATGGAACACATCGTGAACTCCTGACAATCCTTCAGGTAATTCCAACTTGTAGGCAACCTCTCCCATACGTTCCAGAACTCGGTATGGCCCTACAAATCTTGGGGCTAACTTTCCCTTAACTCCAAAACGTTTCACCCCTCGGAGTGATGATACACGAAGATATGCTCTGTCTCCGATTTCATAGGCTACCTCCTTGTGTTTCAAATCTACATAACTCTTCTGCCTGGACTGGGCTACCTTCAGTTTGTCTCGAATCAACATAACCTTCTCTTCAGACTCTTTGATCAAATCTAGTCCAAACAACTGTCGGTCTCCCACTTCATCCCACATCAACGGTGTTCTGCACCTTCGTCCATATGGGGCTTCGAATGATGCCATCTTCAAACTAGCCTGGTAGCTATTGTTGTATGAGAACTCCGCATAGGGCAAATTGTCATCCCAACTAGATCCATAATCTAGCACACAAGCTCTCAACATATCCTCCAGAATCTGGTTGACTCTCTCGGTCTGTCCATCTATCTGCGGATGAAATGTTGTACTGAACTCTAGCCTCGTACCCAAAGTCTGGTGCAGCTGGTGCCAAAACTTAAAAGTAAACTGTGTTCCTCAATCTGATACGATGGTGCTCGGAACTCCGTGCAGACATATGATCCTGGTCATATATATCTTGGCCAACTTCGCACTGGTATACATGGTTTTCACTGGAATAAAGTGAGCCACCTTGGTCAAGCGATCAACCACTACCCATATGGAATCATATCACGATCGGGTCCTGGGCAATCCGATGATAAAATCCATGCCAAGCTTATCCCTCTTCCATTCGGGTATCAGCATAGGCTGCAGTAGTCCTGCTGGCTTCTGATGTTCTGCCTTTACTCTCTGACATACATCACATACTGCTACATACTCGGCAATATCCTTCTTCATACCGGTCCACCAGAAACGCTCCTTCAAATCCAAATACATCTTAGTGTTTCCGGGGTGTATCGAGTATCGCGAGTCATGGGCTTCCTGTAGTATCAACTTCCTGATCTCCATATTATTGGGCACATAAATCCGGTCCTCAAACCATAAGGTGTCGTGCTCATCCTCACGAAAACCTTTGGCTTTCCCTTCACTCATCTTCTCCTTTATCTCGGCGATCTCCTTGTCATCCTTCTGAGCTTCTCGAATTTTTCCCAACAATGTAGACTGAACTTCCATTGCTGCAACAAAACCTCTAGGAACAATCTCCAGACGTAGTTCCCTGAGATCCTCTGCTAACTCCTTTGGCATTCCTCCGCTCATGAGGGTGTTAACATAACTATTTTGGCTCAAAGCGTCTGCTACGACATTGGCCTGGTCGGGATGATAGTGAAGCTTAATGTCATAATCCTTTATAAGCTCCAACCATCTCCTCTGCCTGAGGTTCAGCTCCTTCTGTGTGAAAATGTACTTCAAACTCTTATGATCCGTGTACACATCGCAGCGGTTTCCGATAAGATAATGTATGTAAGTCTTGAGTGCATGCACTACGGCTGCTAACTCCAAATCATGGGTAGCATAATTCAACTCATGCGGTCGAAGCTATCGGGATGCATACTAAACAGCTCTTCCGTCCTGCATAAGTACACCTCCAAGTCCTGAGCATGAAGCATCGCAATACACTTGGAAATCCTTGCGTATATCTAGTAGAATCAGCACTGAGGCTGTAGTCAAACGTTTCTTCAACTCCTGAAAACTTGCCTCACATTCTTCCGTCGATTTGAATTTGGTATCCTTCTTCAACAATGCCGTCATTGGCTTCGCAATCTTGGAAAAATTCTCAATGAATCTCCGATAGTATCCCGCGAGTCCAAGAAAATCATGGATCTCGCTTAATCGAGGTGGGTGCCAACCACTCGGTGACTGACTGAACCTTGGTGGGGTCTATTGTTATACCTTCTCCTGATATAACATGTCCAAGGAATCCAACTTCCTTCAACCAAAACACACATTTGCTGAACTTGGCATACAACTGATGTTCCCTGAGTTTCTCGAGAACCAAACGCAAATGCTCCTTGTGCTCCTCCTCATTCTTCGAGTATACCATTATATCATCAACCACAAATTTATCCAAGAATTCCATGAACACCTTATTCATCATACTCATGAAATAGGCAGGGGCATTAGTCAGTCCAAATGACATGACCGTATGCTCATATAACCCGTACCTTGTGGTGAATGTTGTTTTTGGTATATCCTTCTCTTGAATCTTCAGCTGGTGATATCCTGATCGCAGATCGATCTTCGAAAACACTTTAGCTCCTTGTAGCCGGTCAAACAAATCATTGATCATCGGCAATGGGCACTTGTTCTTGATCGTCACCTCATTTAGTGCACGATAATCAACAACCATCCTTAAGGATCCATCCTTCTTCTCAACCAAAAGCACTGGGGCTCCCCACGATGATGAACTTCGTCGGATGTGACCTTTCTCTAATAACTCCTTAATCTGCTCCTTAATGTCCTCCAGATCATTTGTGAGCATCCGGTATGGTTGCTTCGATATCGGTCTGGTGCCTGGCAACAGTTCTATTAAAAACTCGATGTCCCGATCTGGGGGCATGCCGGGTAATTCCTCTGGAAATACATCTGGATAATCCTTCACAGCAGGCACTTCCTCCTGAACAACTCCTAAGAGGGAATTTACTTGGGTTCTCCTTGACGAATGCTTGGATACATACTTGATCCTTTTTCCCTCCGGGGTGGTGAGCAGAATTGACTTACTAGGAAAATCAATGCTTCCTCCATACTTTGACATCTAGTCCATGCCTAATATCACATCCAATCCTTGTGACTCCAAAATTATTAGGTCTGACGGGAAAACATGGCTACCAATGGTTAAGGGTATCCGGTCGCACCATCGGCTGGCCATATACTCTGCTCCAGGTGAACTTACTAACAGGGCATCCTGAGGGCTTGGGTTGGCAACTTAAGCTTATCCACAAATCCCCTCGATATGTATGAATGCGATGCACCAGTATCGAAAAGAACAAGAGCGGTAAAAGACTTAACCAAAAACTTACCGATAACTGCATCAGGCTGCTCCTCAACCTCCTCCATGTTCATGTGGTTCACTTGTCCCCTATTGAAAGGGTTGGCCTTCTTCCCAGCGCTTCCATTACCATTGTCGTTCTTCAATTCCGGACAGTCATTGGCGTAGTGTCCAGTCTTCCCGCACTTGAAACAAGTAATGTGACTTTGGTCCTTCTTGGCGGGTGTGGCTGGGTTAGAACGGTTCTGATTGCTGCCTGCTCCATTCCCATTTCCATTCCTGGGGCCACTGTGATTATGGGAACTTCCTCCATTGTGAGTGTGGCCTCCATGGTTATGGATAAGTCCTCCCGTGTTCGGGGTTAGACGAGGCTTATGCTGAGCTCCAGAATTGTACTTTCCTTGCCCATACTTCCTCTTGCGGCTCTTAATCTGCTGCTACTTCCCTTCCATCATAAGAGCCTTGTCTACCAACTCCTGGTAGTTAGCAAATGTTGCCACCATCAACTGCATGCTCATCTCATCATTAAGCCCTTCCATAAACTTCTCCTGCTTTGCGGCATCTGTGGCCACATCATCAGGGGCATAACGAGATAGCTTACTAAACTCATCCATGTACTGAACTACAGTACGGTTTCCCTGGCGTAAGTTGCGAAACTCACGCTTCTTCATGCTCATAGCTCCAGTTGAGACATGGGTTGTGCAGAATGCTTGCTGAAACCGGTCCCAAGTAACATTGGCTATGGGGAAAGTGGCTGTGTAATTCTCCCACCATGAGGCTGCTGGTCCATCCAACTGATGTGCGGCGAAACGCACCTTCTCTCGTGATCTCAGGCAACCAGCGGTGGTCAACTCCCTTCCAATCCTGCGTAGCCAGTCATCCGCAACTATTGGCTCGGTGCTACTGGAGAACACCGATGGCTGTAACCTCGGAAAACGAGCTAACTTGTCAACTGGAGGCGAGTTGTTGTTGTTGTTTCCTTGGTTCTGGACTACTATCTGCATCAAGGCATTCTGCTGCTGGATCAACTGGGTGATCTCCGGTGGGAAGACAAATCCGGTGTCAAGTCTCGGAGGCATCTGATGGGTTTAGAGGGGAGAGATTAGAATAGAAAAGAGGTCTAGTGAGAAAACACTACCCATATGCACATGAGACAAACACAATCATATCACTCAATCAATCAAGCAAAGGCATACAAATGGTCTAGAACTATCGTTAAAAGTGCTCAGACTACTACTATATACATGGGGGAATACTATTAATCATTTGGTGGTCATCTAGAAATTTGATCGGTGGAAGACTCCATGATGTCTGCTCCAGCTTCGTCTTCAAAATCATCATCACTTTCATCGGGGTCGGAATCGGTGTCGTCGATGATGATGTAGTTATCCGGGCAAGTAGAATCGTCGTCTTCTCCTCTTGGCGCGGGGTCTCCCATGAATACTCCGATCTTCCTTATCAGGTCATCATTCTTCTCCAATAGTGTCACAATTTCCTCCTCATATCCATCACGTTTAGACTTGAGTTCTTCCTCCAGCTCGGTGATCCTTGTCATCACCTTCTTCAAATCTATCATGTCTGCGCACATCTGATTCTCCTGGTGTCGAATGTGCTGGTTTAACTCCTGGATGAATGCTGCAATGGACATGTCCTTCTTGGTGCTGACTATCTCCCATTGCTCATCTCGGCGCCCACATATCTGGTAGATAGTATCCTTGAGATCTTTGTGGTAAACTTCGCCGATGCGCCCCATGGCGATGTGAGCTGCCATGCTCTTGCCGAGACTCCAGGTTGGTGCATCAAAGGAAAACTCTATGGGCTCTGTGAGTGGCGTGAATGTCCTTCCTAGAACTTGAACTCGTATCATCCAGCGCTCCTCTTCTGGTAAAGTGGCGTTGTAGGTCCCGGTGAAGCTTTTTATTCCGATGTTCAGGTACCTAGTGACTTCCTTCAAGTGTCGCCCAAAGGGTGTGTCTTCATCCGGTTGTGCAAACTTGTTCCTTGAATCCGCCATACTAAAGAGTAGAAAATGGAGAGGAGTCAGAAATAAGTAGAGAAGAGTGACCTATGGCTTATCTTAGTGGTCGTGCCCTACACTCAACCTGTGCTCTGATACCATCTTGTAGCGACCCGACCTCAAACGGTCAAGTCTCTGTGCTTCAGTGTCATCCCTGGATCGGTAATGCTGACACACACAATACTCGAAGGATTTATAACAGAGTGGCAATCACACACTTATTACATCAAATATCTCAGAAGAGAACTTATTACAATAAATATGGCTTAAGGCCATCTAAAATGATAACAGCGGAAGGCTTGGAAGATAAAGTGAGTCCATCAACTCCAATGGCATAGTTGAGCTGCACGACAACGACCTAGCGAACCTTACTCCTCGTCTGAAAAGTCTGCAACATAATACATTGCAGCCCGAAAACGGGTCAGCACATGGAATATGCTGGCAATGTAACACAGTAGAGCAATGAATAGAATAAATTCTATCACTACATGCATATATGGCTGGTGGAGGCTCTATGGTTATATGGTTTTTTGCGAAAAGCAAATTTTTCCCTACAACAAAGGAATAAATTTTATTTGACCATCATGGTAGTTGAAGCATTGAGAATGGTACCCCCATCTCAATCCCAATTAAAGTAATCATTAACCAGCCAACATATTAATTTAGAGTGAGGAGATATGATAGGATAATCCAAGTACTAGATACTCAAGATGTCCATAACAGGGGACACGGCTAACCATGATTAGATTGTACACTCTGCAGAGGTTTGCGCACTTTTCCCCACAAGACTCGATCTCCTCCGTTGGATTTCTCGCACTACATGGTGTTTGAGAAACGGATGACCAAGACACAGTCTTTCAGAAGCATTAACTCTAACCCCGGGTAGACAGTACCAACCTACATCCCCTACATCTGCTAGCCTACCACTGGAAGAGGTCATGCAACTTACTCAAACTATGCTAGAGCCCATAATAGCTTGTGGCTACACACGGAAGTGTCTAGCATGAATAATCTCACGATCCCTTTGAGCCTGGGTGGCGGACCGTAGGATGATCACACGGATGCCCCGGGATCTCCTAGGACAACACTAGATTCCCCAGGTACCCAAACAAGCAATCCACCCAGATGTGTATTAAAGTAGCCACCTTAAGTTGAATCATTAATTAACAACTCACATCTATCATGGATACACGCAAACCCAATCCACATCTACGAGCATAGCAAGGCAATATAAGCATAACGTACAAGTATCTCCCGAGGGTTTGATAATAAAACAGGTAATAGGTTCTACCTCAGCAACTACTTCCCAATACACACAAGTTAATCACACCCTAATCATGCAGTGTTTGAGGATTGGAACTAATGCATAAAAACTGTGTATGAAAAGAGTATGATCAATGTGTTACTTGCCTTGCTGACGATCCGCAAAACCTAGAGACTCGTAGTAGCACGCTTCGCACTCCGGGAATTCTATCACAAACAAACAATAGCATACATAAGACATCAAGCAAAGTTCTAACCAGAAAGTTCAACTTAAGAACTCCGGTTTGCAAAAAGAATCAAATCAAACGGAGCAACGAAACTCAAACTACAAAAGAAACAAGATCCATTTACTAATCTGGACTAAAGTCAAATTTTACAGTACCAAAATCTTGTTCAGGTTGGTAAAGAGGGCTTCGAGACGAAGATCAAGGCGCTTGAATCGCCTGATTCCGATAAACGAGCGAAAAGATAAACTAAAACAAAAATCGGATCAAAAATCACGATCGAAAATAATCGCGAAAAATCCGAGAAAAAGAAAACTGACGAACAGGCTAATGAACGAACATTCGCTGTCTGCGACTAACGGGCGAAAACCGTTCGTTAAAACGAATGTACGGACGAAGGTCCGCTAAATAAACTAAACCGAGAAAACCAACGAACCAATCTAAAAAACGAACTAGGGTTTAAAAGAAAAACCGGCGGCGGCTACCTCGAGTCCGGCGGGATTCTGGCGAGGCGGCGGGCTCGGCGGGCGGCTCATGGGCGACGGGCAGCGGGGCGGTTTCATGGCGGCGGCAAGCGACGGCGGCGAGGCGGCGACGGGTTCGCTTGGTGCGGGCGGCGAGGCGGGCTCGGTCTAGGGTTTGCGAGGGGGCGCGGGGTGGCTGGGCTGTCGGGGCCCCGGGGTCGCGGCTTAAAAAGGCCGGACCAAGGTGTCCTGGCCGGGTACGGCCTGAAGTCGGTTACACCTTTTTTTTAACAATCCGACGTGTAGAAAAAGAAAGAAAAGAAATACTAAACGGACTCCAAAAATCCCGAAATAAATTTTCCCCATCCTCTAAAAATATGACGGACAACGTGAACATTTATTTGGGCCTATAATGCAATTTCTAAAAATGCGTATTTTTCCTATGCAAATAAAATATCAATAAAATTCGGATAAAATCAAATATTTGATTTTAACATTTTACTCCAATATTTCATTTATTTTGGAGAATTCATATTATCTCCTCTCATATTTTTTAATATGAAATATTTTCAGAGAGAAAAATAAATTAAAACCAGCGTGATACTTGTTTCAATATTTGATAAAATTCAAATATGAAAAACGTGAAATCCCCAACTCTCTCCGAGGGTCCTTGAGTTGCTCAGAATTTCAAGGATCGCAAAACGAAATGCAATAAAATATGATATGCAAGAATGACCTATGTATAACATTCCAAATTGAAAATTTGGTATGTTACAAACCTATTAACCGGAGGCCCACTGCCAGTTTCTTTTTTTTTGCCTATTTTAGAGTTTCGTGGAATAGGAATACCAAACAGAATGAAACCTTCGCAATGATCTTTCTTGGACCGAAAGCAATCCAGAAGACTTGGAGTTGAAGTCTGGAACGCCACGAGGAGGCCACGAGGCAGGAGGGCGCGCCCAGGGGGGTAGGAGCGCCCCCCACCCTCATGGGCCCCTCGTAGATCCACCGACATACTTTTTCGCCTATATATACTCTTATACCCTAGATCGATCAGGGGGAGCCAAGAAACCACTTTTCCACCGCCGCAACCTTCTGCACCCGTGAAATCCCATCTTGGGGCCTTTTCCGGCGATCGGCCGGAGCGGGAATCAATCACGGGGGGCTTCTACATCAACAACATTGCCTCTCCGATGAAGCGTGAGTAGTTTACCACAGACTTTCGGGTCCATAGTTATTAGCTAGATGGCTTCTTCTCTCTCTTTGATTCTCAATACAAAGTTCTCCTCGATGTTCTTGGAGATCTATTCGATGTAATACTCTTTTGCGGTGTGTTTGCTGAGATCCGATGAATTGTGGATTTATGAACAAGATTATCTATGAATATTATTTGGTTCTTCTCTGAATTCTTATATGCATGATTTGATATCTTTGCAAGTCTCTCTGAATTATCGGTTTAGTTTGGCCTACTAGATTGATCTTTCATGCAATGGGAGAAGTGCTTAGCTTTGGGTTCAATCTTGCGGTGTCCTTTCCCAGTGACAGGAGGGACTGCAAGGCACGTATTGTATTGTTGCCATCGAGGATAAAAAGATGGGATTTATATCATATTGCTTGAGTTTATCGCTCTACATCATGTCATCTTGCTTAATGTGTTACTCTATTCTTATGAACTTAATACTCTAGATGTATGCTGGATAGCGGTCGATGTGTGGATTAATAGTAGTAGATGCAGAATCATTTTGGTCTACTTGACATGGACGTGATGCCTATATTCACGATCATTGCCTTAGATATCTTCATAACTATGCGCTTTTCTATCAATTGCTCGGCAGTAATTTGTTCACCCACCGTAATACATGCTATCTTGAGAGAAGCCACTAGTGAAACCTATGGCCCCCGGGTCTCTTTCTTATTATATTACATCTCTTTTATTTACATCGCATCTCGTTTACTATTTTGCAATCTTTACTTTCCAATCTATACAACAAAAATACCAAAAATATTTACTTTTCTATCTTTATTAGATCTCACTTTTGCGAGTGACCGTGAAGGGATTGACAACCCCTTTATCGTGTTAGTTGCAAGGTTCTTGATTGTTTGTTCAGGTACTAGGTAACTTCTGCATTGTCTCCTACTGGATTGATACCTTGGTTCTCAAAAACTGAGGGAAATACTTACGCGACTTTGTTGCGTCACTCTTTCCTCTTCAAGGGAAAACCAGCGCATGCTCAAGAGGTAGCAAGAAGGAGTTCTGGCACCGTTGCCGGGGAGATCTACACCAAGTCAAGACATACCAAGTACCCATCATAAACTCTTCTCCCTCGCATTACATTATTTGCCATTCGCCTCTCATTTTCCTCTCCCCCACTTCTAAAGTGATTTTTGAAAACCTTTACCTTTTCTTCGCCCTTTTTCTTTTCGCTTGCTTCTTGTGTGCTTGTGTGTTGGATTGATTGTTTGTCACGGTGGCTTAATACTAAATTGTGTGATTTTTCCAATACCAACAACAATGATTTTATTAGCACTCTGATTGCTCCTATTACCGATGCTGAATCTTGTGAAATAAATAACGCTTTGCTGAATCTTGTTATGAAAGATCAATTTTCTGGCCTTCCTAGCGAAGATGCCGCTACCCATCTAAACAATTTTGTTGATTTGTGTGATATGCAAAAGAAGAAAGATGTGGACAGTGATATTGTTAAATTGAAGCTATTTCCGTTTTCGCTTAGAGGTCGTGCTAAAACTTGGTTCTCTTCTTTGCCTAAAAATAGTATAGATTCATGGAATAAGTGCAAAGATGCTTTTATCTCTAAGTATTTTCCTCCCGCTAAGATCATCTCTCTTAGGAACGATATTATGAATTTTCAGCAACTTGACCATGAGCATGTTGCACAAGCTTGGGAGAGGATGAAATTAATGATACGTAATTGCCCTACACATGGTTTGAATTTGTGGATGATTATACAAAAAAATATGTAGGATTGAATTTTGCTTCAAGAAATCTTTTAGATTCAGCCGCGCGAGGCACTTTTATGGAAATCACTTTAGGAGAAGCTACTAAACTCCTAGACAATATTATGGTTAATTATTCTCAATGGCACACTGAAAGATCCACTAGTAAAAAGGTTCATGCGATTGAGTGGAAAGATGGATGAACTTATGAAATTATTTGCTAATAAAAGTGTTTCTTCTGATCCTAATGATATGCCTTTGTCCACTTTGATTGAGAATAATAATGAATCTATGGATGTGAATTTTGCTGGTAGGAACAATTTTGGTAGCAACGCGTATAGAGGAAACTTTAATTCTAGGCCGTTTCCTAGTAATTCCTCTAATAATTATGGCAATTCCTACAACAACTCTTATGGAAATTTTAATAAGATGCCCTCTTATTTTTAGACTAGTGTTGAAGAATTTATGAATTTGCAAAAGAATTTCAATGCTTTGGTTGAAGAAAAATTGCTTAAGATTGATGAGTTGGCTAGGAACGTAGATAAAATTTCTCTTGATGTTGATTCTTTGAAACTTAGATCTATTCCACCTAAGCATGACATCAATGAGTCTCTCAAAGCTATGAGAATTTCCATTGATGAGTGCAAATAAAGAACTGCTAGGATGCGTGCTAAAAAAGATTGCTTTGTGAAAGCGTGTTCTTCTAGTTTTCATGATAATAATGATGAAGATCTAAAGTGATGGATGTGTCTCCTATTAAATCTTTGTTTTCCAATATGAATCTTGATAAATATGGGACCGGAGATGAGTCAACTTTAGTTAAAAGGCGCCCCAATGATTTAGAGTTTTTAGATCTTGATGCAAAAATTAATAAAAGTGGGATTGAAGAGGTCAAAAATTTACATAGCAATGAACCCACTATTTTGGATTTCAAGGAATTTAATTATGATAATTTCTCTTTGATAGATTGTATTTCCTTTTTGCAATTCGTGTTAAATTCTCCTCATGCTTATAATCAAAATAAAGCTTTTACTAAACATATCGTTGATGCTTTAATGCAATCCTATGAAGAAAAGCTTGAACTAGAAGTTTCTATCCCTAGAAAACTTCATGATGAGTGGGAACCTACTATTAAAATTATGATTAAAGATTAGGAATGTTATGCTTTATGTGATTTGGGTGCTAGTGTTTCCATGATTCCAAAAACTTTGTGTGATGTGCTAGGTTCCCGTGAATTTGATGATTGTTCTCTAAATTTGCATCTTGCGGATTCCACCATTAAGAAACCTATGGGAAGGACTAATGATGTTCTTATTGTTGCAAATAGGAATTATGTTCCCATAGATTTTATTGTACTTGATATAGATTGCAATCCTACATGTCCTCTTATTCTTGGTAGACCTTTCCTTAGAACGATTGGTGTAATTATTGACATGAAAGAAGGAAATATTAGATTCCAATTTCCGTTAAGGAAAGGCATGGAACACTTTCCTAGGAAGAAAATTAAATTTCCTTATGAATCTATTATGAGAGCCACTTATGGATTGCATACCAAAGATGACAATACCTAGATCTATTCTTGCCTTTATGCCTAGCTAGGGGCGTTAAACGATAGCGCTTGTTGGGAGGCAACCCAATTTTATTTTTGTTCTTTGATTTTTGTTCCTGTTTAGTAATAAATAATTCATATAGCTTCTTTTTACATGTGGTTTTATGTTTTAATTAGTGTTTGTGCCAAGTAGAACATTTGGGAAGACTTGGGTGAAGTCTTTGCGATCTTGCTGTAAAAAACAGAAACTTTTGCGCTCACGAGATTAGCTGCCATTTTTTACTGGAGAGTGATTTTAAGTTGATTCTTTTTTCAGATTATTAATAGACAACTTACTCACGTCCACCAATTGATTTCAGAATTTTTGGAGTTCCAGAAGTATTCGAACAAGTCAGATTACTACAGACTGTTCTATTTTTGACAGATTTTGTTTTCCGTGTGTTGTTTGCTTATTTTGATGAATCTATGAGTAGTATCGGGGGGGTATGAGCCATAGAGAAGTTGGAATACAGTAGTTTTAAAACCAATATAAATAAATAATGGGTTCATTACAGTATCTTAAAGTGATGGTTTATTTTCTTATACTAACGGAGCTCATGAGATTTTCTGTTGAAGTTTTGTGTTGTGAAGTAGTCAAGTTTTTGGGTAAAATGATTTGATGGATTTTGGAATAAGGATTGGCAAGAGCCTAAGCTTGGGGATTACCAAGTCACCCCAAGGTAAAATTAAAGGACAACCAAAAGCCTAAGCTTGGGGATGCCCCGGAAGGCATCCCCTCTTTCGTCTTCGTCTATCGGTAACTTTACTTGAGGCTATATTTTTATTCACCACATGATATGTGTTTTGCTTGGAGAGGCTTGTATGATTTGAGTATTTCCTTTTTAGTTTAACACAATCATACTTTCTGTACACACCTTTTGGGAGAAACACGCATGAATCGGAATTTATTAGAATACTCTATGTGCTTCACTTATATCTTTTGAGCTAGATAATTTTGCTCAAGTGCTTCACTTATATCTTTTTAGAGCACGGTGGTGGTTTTATTTTATAGAAATTATTGATCACTCATGCTTCACTTATATTATTTTGAGAGGCTTTTAGAACAGCATGGTAATTTGCTTTGGCTATAAAACTAGTCCTAATATGATGGGCATCCAAGATGGGTATAATAAAAACTTTCATATAAAGTGCGTTGAATACTATGAGAAGTTTGATGCTTGATGATTGTTTTGAGACATGAGGATGGTGATATTAGAGTCATGCTAGTAGATTAATTATGAATTTGAGAAATACTTGTGTTGAGGTTTGCAAGTCCCGTAGCATGCACGTATGGTAAACTGCTAGTAACAAATTTGAAGCATGAGGTGTTTCTTTGATTTTCTTCCTTATGAGTGGCGGTCGGGGACGAGCGATGGTCTTTTCCTACCAATCTATCCCCCTAGGATCATGCGCTTAGTGCTTGGTTTTGATGACTTGTAGATTTTTGCAATAAGTATGTGAGTTCTTTATGACTAATGTTGAGTCCATTGATTATAAGCACTCTCACCTTTCCACCATTGCTAGCCTCTCTTGTGCCACGCAAATTTCGCCGGTACCATAAACCCACCACATATCCTTCCTCAAAACAGCCACCATACCTACCTATTATGGCATTTCCATAGCCATTCCGAGATATATTGTCATGCAACTTTCCACCGTTCCGTTTATTATGACACGCTTCATCATTGTCATATTGCTTTGCATGATCATGTAGTTGACATCGTATTTGTGGCAAAGCCACCATTCATAAATTTTTTCATACATGTCACTCTTAATTCATTGCACATCCCGGTACACCGTCGGAGGCACGCATATAGAGTCATATTTTGTTCTAAGCATCGAGTTGTAATCCTTGAGTTGTAAATAAATAGAAGTGTGATGATCATCATTATAAGAGCACTCTCCCGTATGAGAAAAAAAGAGGCCAAAGAAGCCAATGAAAAAAAAGAGTGGCCAAAGAAGCCAAACAAAAAAAGAGAGAAAAAGAGATCAAGGACAATGCTACTATCCTTTTTCCACACTTGTTCTTCAAAGTAGCACCATGATCTTCATGATAGAGAGTCTCTTATTTTGTCACTTTCATATACTAGTGGGAATTTTTCATTATAGAACTTGGCTTGTATATTCCAACGATGGGCTTCCTCAAAATGCCCTAGGTCTTCGTGAGCAAGCAAGTTGGATGCACACCCACTTAGTTTCTTTTGTTGAGCTTTCATACATTTATAGCTCTAGTGCATCTGTTGCATGGCAATCCCTACTCATTCACATTGATATCTATTGATGGGCATCTCCATAGCTCATTAATACGCCTAGTTGATGTGAGACCATCTTCCTCTTCTTTTTTTCTTCTCCACAACCACCGTTCTATTCCACCTATAGTGCTATGTCCATGGCTCGCGCTCATGTATTGCGTGAAAGTGGAAAAAGTTTGAGAATAATAAAGTATGAAACGATTGCTTAGCTTGTCATCGGGGTTGTGCATGTTTTGAACATTTTGTGTGATGAAGGTGGAGCATAGCCAAACTATATGATTTTGTAGGGATGAACTTTCTTTGGCCATGTTATTTTGAGAAGACGTGATTACTTTGTTAGTATGCTTGAAGTATTATTATTTTTATGTCAATATTAAACTTTTGTCTTGAATCTTTCGGATCTAAACATTCATGCCACAATAAAAAAAATTACATTGATAATTATGTTAGGTAGCATTCCACATCAAAAATTCTGTTTTTATCATTACCTACTCGAGGACGAGCAGGAATTAAGCTTGGGGATGCTTGATACGTCTCCAACGTATCTATAATTTTTTTATTGTTCCATGCTATTATATTATCTGTTTTGGATGTTTAATGGGCTTTAATATGCTCTTTTATATTATTTTTGGGACTAACCTATTAACCGGAGGCCCAGTGCCAGTTTTTTTTGTCTATTATACCAAGCTGAATCCAAATGGAATGAAACCTTCGTGATGATCTTTCTTGGACCGAAAGCAATCCAGAAGACTTGGAGTTGAAGTTTGGAACGCCACGAGGCGGCCATGAGGCAGGAAGGCGCGCCCAGGGGGTAGGCGCGCCCCCCACCCTCGTGGGCCCCTCGTAGCTCCACCAACATACTTCTTTCGCCTATATATACTCTTATACCCTAGATCGATCAGGGGGAGCCAAGAAACCACTTTTCCACCGCAGCAACCTTCTGCACCCGTGAGATCCCATCTTGGGGCCTTTTCCGGCGATCAGCCGAGGGGGAATCAATCACGGAGGGCTTCTACGTCAACAACATTGCCTCTCCGATGAAGCGTGACTAGTTTACCACAGACCTTCGGGTCCATAGTTATTAGCTAGATGGCTTCTTCTCTCTCTTTGATTCTCAATACAAAGTTCTCCTCGATGTTCTTGGAGATCTATTCGTTGTAATACTCTTTTGCGGTGTGTTTGCCGAGATCCGATGAATTGTGGATTTATGAACAAGATTATCTATGAATATTATTTGGTTCTTCCATTCTTATATGCATGATTTGATATCTTTGCAAGTCTCTTCGAATTATCGGTTTAGTTTGGCCTACTAGATTGATCTTTCTTGCAATGGGAGAAGTGCTTAGCTTTGGGTTCTATTTTGCGGTGTCCTTTCCCAGTGACAGTAGGGGTAGCAAGGCACGTATTGTATTGTTGCCACCGAGGATAAAAAGATGGGGTTTATATCATATTACTTGTGTTTATCCCTCTACACCATGTCATCTTGTTAATGCCTGTTCTTATGAACTTAATACTCTAGATGCATGCTGGATAGCGGTCGATGACTGGAGTAATATTAGTAGATGCAGAATCGTTTCGGTCTACTTGACACGGACGTGATGCCTATATTCATGATCATTGCCTTAGACATCTTCATAACTATGCGCTTTTCTATCAATTGCTCGGCAGTAATTTGTTCACCCACTGTAATACATGCTATCTTGAGAGAAGCCACTAGTGAAACCTATGGCCCCCAGGTCTCTTTCTTATTATATTGCATCTCTTTTATTTACATCGCATCTCGTTTACTATTTAGAAATCTTTACTTTCCAATCTATACAACAAAAATACCAAAAATATATACCTTTCTATCTTTATTAGATCTCACTTTTGTGAATGACCGTGAAGGGATTTACAACCCCTTTATCGCGTTGGTTGCAAGGTTCTTGATTGTTTGTGCAGGTACTAGGTGACTTGTGTGATGTCTCCTACTGGATTGATACCTTGGTTCTCAAAAACTGAGGGAATACTTACGCTACTTTGTTGCATCACTCTTTCCTCTTCAAGGGAAAACCAACGCATGCTCAAGAGGTAGCAATGAAAATAATACTAGCCACTTATAATCCAAAGGCAACAAGATATCCAAGTAATACTCCAAAGCATAATACCATCATGAAGATAATCATAATAGCCACTAAGAATCCAAAGGCAACATATCATCCACATAAGATGCAAAATATTAAACCTAGAACTCCAAACAATATCAAGGCAATAGCAAGATTAAACAATACTCCGAGAAATGCCATGAACAAATCACAAGTAGCTAAAACAATATTTTAACAAGTTCAAATAATTTAAACCATGTCACTGCATTTCAGTCACGCAAATGGAGGGTGTGCCTTGCCTGGGGTGGAGGGATTCACTGGGAGGAAGTGCGGGAAACTCGCGGAAAGAATCGCCGGAAAACGTTCTTTATCGGAGGGGGCTGATTTAGTGCAAGGGCAAAATGGTCATTTTCAAAATGTTAACACATGCTGAAAATGACACCAACAGAACGGGCTCGACGAGACGAAGAAGTGGGCTTTGAAATCACCTCATTTGGAGTTACGGGTAAAAAGATACGACCGTTTAAAGTCTAGGGACTAATCTACAAAAGTAACTTCTACAAACAGGTCCCTGGCAGTTTAAACAGAACGCGCCTTTCTCAGGAATACGCTTTCCAGAGAGGAAAGCGCATTCTGGCCCGAAGAAGAAGTGAAATACGCTTTCGATAAGGGAAGGAGTACTCACCAGGAGTACGTCTCCACTTATCCACGTCAGCGAGGGGGCGGGGCCGGGCCTAGTGTCGCTTACAGGTGGGACCCGTGCTGCTTCTCTCTCTCCTCCCGCTCCTTTCTTCTTCACCTCGACGCCGCCCGCAGAACAGAGGACCGAGCCGGCCCCGTTGAGGCTCGTCAGCAACACCGACCACCATCGGCGGCGCTCAACCTACTGGAGAGATCAGTGGGCCGAGGCGGTTCCATCCAGGAAGGACACGAATGCCGAGGAGCTTGGAGACGGGTGAGGCACTAGCCGCGGCAGACAGTGGCTCAACCGGAGATGGGTACGGCGCTCTGGTGATGGGAATACGAACGAGGGGATGGTGAGGGCTCCGCCGAAGTTTAGAGGATCTAGTGGTGATGCTCGGAGGGAGAATGGGGCTCCGATGGTCGCGAATTTAGGAGAAGCCGGGCGGCGGCCATGGCGGCGATGGTGAGCAGGGAGAGCTCCAGAGGCTCGGGAAGGGGCTCGGGAGGACTGGGGGAGCTAGAGAAGGCCAATGGTGAGCTCAAAGTGCTGCGGGGCTGGCTATAAATAGGCGGGGGAGGAGTTGCCGCGCTGGCGTTTCCGCGGACGCGTGGCCGTCGCCGCGGACGCGTGGGCGGACGAGCTTGCTTGCCGAAAGGCGACGGGAGTGGGCAGAGGGCAGGGCGGAGGTGGCCAAGGGGCATGGGGAGGAAGCGGCCGAGACGAAGGCAGAGCCAAAGGACCATTGTCTGTCCGTGGGCGCGCGGCGTCTAGCTCCGGCGAGGAGGCTTCGGGAGGGGGCAGGGACACGACAGCGACGGGAGAGGAAGGGGCGTCAGGTCGGCACGCCGAGACACGCGGAAACCGCCGATGCCGAGCTGGCCGGCGCGTCCCGACGCCGAGAGCGAGGCGACGTTGCTAGAGCGTGTGAAACGCCATGCGAAGGGGACAGTCACCACGGGCACTGGCACGAAGAGGACAAGGGAGGCTGCGAGGAGTTGTCAAGTGACTAGTCCCTGCATCACTGAGTCTGGGAGAGGTGATGAATCGACAAAAGGAGCACTGGAGAGATGTGAGGCATCGAGCAAAGTTTGTTGCATCAAACTTGGACGTGCACTGCTGATCAACAGGGAGTTGATTGGTTCCAGTGGAGTTGTCTCGAGTGATTAGCTTAAGAAGGAATATAATCATGTGGTTTATGAGGGGATTTGGACCACAAACTAATATAGTTGCTGTGCAACACACATTTGGGTCAAGAAACTTGATCAAGAAGGTGCACTCACATGGAGAAGCCACTTGAGCTGAAATTTGGCAAGACAGAGTTATTTGGCCATATGAATATGCTGTAAAAGTTTCATACCAAATGGACAAACCAAAATGGTACTTGCTTCACACACATCTTCTGTGGACAGAAACTTGGAATAATTTTGGAAGGAAAATGGCTTGATGAAATGGTCCCAAATTTGGTGGAGAGATGTTATAAGGATAGGAGCCCAATCTGGTAATTTATTATAATTAATAAAGCAATAAAAATTATACTTGCCTCACAACCTGGAAATATTAATAGAATCAAACATTTGATCTTGTGCTCACATAGATCAAGGGATGGAGCTGAAATTTGGAGGAGAGTGCTATTATGAGCACATGAAGGAGTGTGAAAAATTTCAACTCATATGGAAACTCCTAGCTAGTACTTCCTTCACAATGCCTTCTGTCTGACAGAAAGTTTGAAAATTGCTGAGGAAGATTGGCTAGGCAAATAAAGTTGAACTTTGGCACAATAATGAAAGGATAGGTGGCACTTCCTTCACAGAAATTCACACTGGAAAGAAATGAAGAATAATTATTGGGGAATTATTCTTGGGCTAGGACAGGAAAGTTTGGGCATATTTGAGCAACATATGACCCAAAGAAATTATGAGAATTAATTGGGAATTTTGGATGGATAGAAATATAGGTTGCTCACAACCTAGGGCAATTAGGGTTATTCCTTTAATAAGAAAAGGAATATTCCCCAAGAAAAGAATTCTAGGGTTGGGCTAGAATGGAAATGACATGGTCTTGGGCAAGATTTGAGGATGATGAGTCACTTGGGAGAGGAAATGATGATGATTTCCGAGGTGACAGGGCCACATAACCACTCCAAAAAGAAAATCAATGCATAAACCAATGAATCAAAAAGGAAAAGAAAAGGGCCAAAAACCAGGCTGTTACAAAATCTTACATAACACAAACATGGACTCAAGAGATTACATTATTTGAACTACAATTTGGCGAATGCCTACAGGTTTAAGATTGAAAAAAGATAAGTGCCTCGTGATGCCCTTTCTTGTCCCTCCTCCTTGGCATGGCAGTTGAAGGCAAGGAGACAAAAGGAGCACCAAGGCAGAAGCCGGGCCTAGCCCCGTCGGGCTCCAAGAGAGGTAGCCTGGCGGGGACGGGAAGACGTCGGCGAACGCGTCGATGGAGAGCATGGTGGAGGCAACCCGTCAACCGCCACCACTAGGGCCAGCAGGACTCGGCAGGGCTAACGGAGCTACAGCCCGTGAGGAAGTTTGCCGGAGTCCAGCTGGAAGGCTGCTGGAAGAAGCCGAGAAGCACCATCCCCACCTCTGCATCCAACTCCCCGGCGAATCTTCTTGCCGAGAAGGAGATGCAGGTGCAGATGATGGTGTTGCCGTCTGATGAAGATGATGCGGGCGGACGCTCAGCCGGATCAGAGCCGTCGCCCTCTGAGTCGCTGCTGTCGTCATCGTCGTCAATGTCCTCCTCGTTGCTTTCGCTCGAGGAGGAGCCTTCGTCGTCGGTCGAGCTCTCCGCGCAGCACCCTAAGCGAGCTCCTGAGCGACCAAAGATCTTGATGGAGAGCAGGCCGCTCTCCATTAATTTAAACTGGAGAACGTGCCCCTCCGAGAAGCTGTGGGCATGAGCAAAGGTCTTCCAACCACGGCAGAGGTACATAACAAGGGGGGCTGGGAAGTCAACATCCACCCACATGCCGCCATTTCCACACCCCCTCATATGCAACCTCAGAGCGTGTGGTTGTTCAAGCTCCATTTCCCGTGCGAATGGAGTAGGTAGAAGAAGATGGTCGCACGGAGGATTGTACAGCCTGATGATGAACTCTCGAGGATGATCCCCGACGTGGCCTTCCATTGGAGGAAGAGCCGCCGGTGGAGGCGCGGCCGAGGCACCGCCCCGTCCTTCTCTTCCTCGAGCACCACGGCGACCACGGCCTCGCCCCTCCCTCCTCCTCTCACGGTGAGCTCCACTACCGCAGGATTCAGAGGAGGGGGGATGCGCTGTCGAGTAGAAGCCCTCGTTGCCACCACTGGAATACCACCGCGCCCTCGTCCTCTCACCATGGCGAGTGAAGAAAGATTGCGGAGGGGAAGAAGAAGCGTGTGTGAAAATGCACTGCTCCTGCCCCCTCTTATAGAAGGATGGGGTAGGGGCTAGCCTCTCGCGCAGGGAGCGGCCGCCCTGCTCCTCCAATACGGCCTCCCTGCGCCTTCTGTGGCTCTAAGAATCAAGGCCGACCCTCTGCTCCAACCATCGACGCCTGGTTTTCTGCCATGACACTCGTCCATGCGCTCTCCGCATCCACCACCTACCGCGCCCAATGCATGCAGAACACGTGGCAGGTGCGTGTGAAGCAGGAGGCAAGTAGGATGGCAGTTTTCGCCCCGTGATCGTGGGGCGTGGGCGATCCGCGGGCCACGGTCCAAGTTTTTCTGCAACATTGTGCACGACGCGCGGGGAAACCGAAACTGGCCCGGGCTCAAAGTTAATGAAGAAGCAAAGAAGACCTCAAGAGACCAGCCTCTTCCGCACCCCTGCGTGTACACTTATTAGGGCCTACCCCGACGACGCTCGGCAGCTTCTTCGGGGCAGGCCCGGGGGCTTCCGTCGGTGCAACAAACCCTGGTTCCATTGCCCAGACTGTGCATAGGCACGGGAGCAAGATTGCAGCACCAGGCCAGGCCAGAGTACAAGGGACCAAGATCGTCGAAGAACCAACATGCAGATCAAAAGGACCAAGACCAAGCTAGAGAAGCAAGATAAACCCAGGAGAAAAACCTCCCTTGCCGGGAAGTCGAGCCTGGCAAGGACAGGGCCGCCCCCGGAAGAGAGCATCCAAGGCATCCCGACAAGGCCTGCCATGACTCGTGGAGGCAAAGCCACCTCACCCAACCACCCCACCACGACCCACGTCGTCGATCAGTGCGGTGTCAAGCCGCAGACTGATTAAGTGTCAGCCATTCGCCACATGCAAGCCTCTTTCTACAAGAAATACCTACCGACGACACCTGTCCTGCGACGTGTCAAGCGAGCAGGCATGAGGCTGGCAAAACAACCCGGTAAGGCTAGTCGGGCAAGCGACGATGTGACGTTGAGCGGCGCATTTAATGCACCCTGTCAGCCTGCAGAGTTAGGTATGATAGCACTGTTTGCTATCTTGTCAGTGCATGACTACTTTGCCATTGTGGTGACCCCTTAATCTATAAAAGGAGGCCCATGGCACCCGTAGAAAGGGTTAGAAGGTTGGACACCCACACATTCATACGCGCGTAGCCACTGTCGCCCTACGGCAACCCTGTCGGGCAAGTGTACTACCACTATTGCAGGATGCTGCTAACGCGACACTACGATCAGAGACCCTTCAACGAAACTGTGTGTGATGCCATAATCGCAAATGGTGGTGTAAAAATACCATCAAAAAAGGTGCAAAATGTTTGCGATGGAGGATGAATCGAACACGGTTCAGATTTTAGTTGCGTGTGTGATTCAGGGCATACGGTTCAGTTCAATTAACCGTTTTCAATGAGGAGGAACAAAAGAAACGGGTAGGAAGATGAAGGCGTGCGCGATGTACAGCATACGGTTCACTCGGATGAACTGTTTGTGATTAGACAACACAAAAGAAACAGGCAGTCAGATGAAGGTGTGTGTGATATACAGCATACGGTTCACTCGGATGAACTGTTTGTGATTAGGCAACACAAAAGAAACGGTCAGCCAGATCAAGGTGTGGGTGATTGAGGGCATACGCTTCAGAAGGATTAACTGCTTGCGATTAGGCAATGTAGCGAAACGGGTAAGCTAGATCAAAGTGTCTGCGATTGATGGCATACACTTCACATGGATGAACTGTTTGCGATTAGCCACAACAAACTGAAATAGTTAGATAGATCAATGTGTGTGCGCTAGACGGGCACACCCATTCTAATTAAAAGAAGCGTGTGTGATGGTAATAACGAGCGCACGGTTGTTAGAACAAGACGTGTGCTGACATTTCCTATTGCGGTGCACCCTATGGTGCAAACGCCACGCATCTGTGCCGAGAAGGCGTACGTGCCCACGTTACGCCTTCCGGGAATAGTGCCGCACTTATAACCGTCAGTAAATTTTGAGCATGCGTCCCGTCATAAATTTTTTTAGAAGAACAGGGAGGCCGCGTCTCGTCACATTCCAAATTGCAAACCTGTTCACACCGATCAAAACCTAAATGGTTTCCCACTTAGGAGCGTATTACTACGCGGTTATAAATACTACTACTCCAAGATGACTGCACATTCCTCCTCAACTCCTCATCCACAAAAAGTCAAAAACAAACAAGTCATTCATCATCGTTCCCTCGCGTCCGCCATGGCCAGCGTGAGTTCTGGGTCGAGAGATTGCCACCAGGGAGAGGCGAGCCTGGAAGCGAAAGCACGAGAGATGTCCAGCCTCGCTGCGAAAGCAGCCAACATGTCCTGTCGCACGGCCGTAGCAGCAGAGAGGTCCCGCCGCACCGCCGAAGCAGCACGGAGGACCCGCCGTGCTGTCGATGTAGCAGACTGGTTCGGCCGCGCCGCGGAAGCAGAAGAGATGTCCTGCCACGCCGCGAATGCAGCAGAGATGTCCTCCCGCGTCGCGGAGGCCTGGGAAAATGTCTCGCGGGCAGGCGAGGACTCTTATAGGCGCATGCGTGCCCTCGTCCTTAGGCAGATGGATCAGATCTCCAGGTGGGCGAGGTTGCAGGATGACCTGAAAGCCTCGTTTGAACAGTCTACCAACGTCATCCGGCAACTAAATGAGAGCAATGCGAAGCTTCGGGCCGAGCGTGACCTGCTGAGGGCGAAGAACGTCGGAAGTGTGGAGCAGCAGGAGCAGACCATTGCCTTGTTGAAGAGGACCAGCGTCATCGTCGAGAAACTTATGGACGAGAATGCCATGCTGCGCATCGAGCGCAGAAGGCTGGTGGAGGAATTTGTGGATGCTCTCAAGTAGCATCTTGAGGACAAGAAAGAGCTGCCGCTTCGCCCGCGGAGACTAGTTCATGACTGCGACAACGCATCAAGAAAGTAGAGATCGATGAGCCAGATAGTTGTCTTCCTTCTTCTTTTGCCCTTGTGTATTTCGGGCGTTGCCGCATGTGGCTTTTTTAATTATGTTTCTAAATATGTAAGACAATTATTATCCACTGTCATCGTCCTTATATTCATCATGCTTGCTATAATTCACAGTCGATGCTATATAGGTCCGTTGGATCTTACATCAAGATCCGTGCAAAACTTTCTTGTCAGATTTTCATTTTTCTCTCTTAAATCTTAGTCTAGTGAGACATATAGCCGTGCCGTAGAACAAGTGCTCAGGCGCCATTAATGGAGATGTTGGGAGGGAGGTGAGCGGCGGGTAGCGGTCAAAGGGCTCTCCTCCCGATGAGCACGCGCAGGGGTCTGGTCGCACGCCTCCCGTACTCAAATAGCTACCCCGCACGGCACCTCCTAGCCAATAAAAAAGGGGACGTGTGGCCGCACGTAATTGGTAAGTCGAACGCCCACGGTTTCAATAATACTTGTGTTTCCGATTTGTAACGTGACAACACTTGTTCCAAAATGACTTTGTTGATTGTTAATGTGTGCGTCTTCGCAAATCGGACAGAAAATTTACCACAGCATGTTGGTGCCATGTCATGAGACCATTCCAAGTTTCATGATTTTCAGGCGTGTTTTGGAATTACAGGAATTAAAAAACCAAGTTTCTCAATCTTTTCGGCCGAGCCACGATGCCCAGATGTTTGAATTTCACTCCCATCTATTGCATGGGACCTAGAAATTCACCCAAGGACACACATTGATTTTTCAAGCAACTTTGGTGCACTGGAGCCTGTGCTTGTAGTTCAAATTTGAATTATGCACATTAAATGCCCAGAAACTCAATTAATGTATAAAAAGGCCAAACAAACCCGGAATAATTCCAAACTTTAGCACGATACTTCTATTTGTTATAATCTGGCTGTGTAAAAAAATTAGGGCGGGAGAAGGCAGTGTATGTATATCGTTTCGCACACGGAGATGACACGTTCCCTCTCGGAACCACGAGCCTTCTTGAGGGAAGCTCCGGTTTGCAAGAAGCTTACACCAGAGCTTGTCCCAATTCAGCCAAAAATTACGCAGCATGTTGGTGCCATGTCATGACACCATGCCAAGTTTCATGATTTTCAAGCGTGTTTTGGATTTACAGGAATTAAAAACCAAGTTTCTCAATCTTTCCTACGAGCCACGATGCCCAGATGTTTGAATTTCACTCCCATCTCTTGCATGGGACCTAAAAATTCACCCAAGGACACACATGTGATTTTTCAAACAACTTTGGTGCACTGGAGCCTGTGCTTGTAGTTCAAATATGAATTATGCGCATTAAATGCCTAGAAACTCAATTAATGTATAAAAAGGCCAAACAAACCCAGAATAATTCCAAAATTTAGCACGGTACTTCTATTTGGTCAAATCTGGCTGTGTAAAAAAATTAAGGCGAGAGAAGGCAGTGTACGTATGTCGTTTCGCACACGGAGATGACACATTCCCTCTCGGAACAACAAGACTTCTTGAGGGAAGCTCCGGTTTGCAACAAGCTTACACCAAAGCTTGTCCCAATTCGGCCAAAAAAATTACCGCAGCATGTTGGTGCCATGTCATGACACCATGCCAAGTTTCATGATTTTCAGGCACGTTTTGGAATTACAGGAATTAAAAAACCAAGTTTCTCAATCTTTCCGGCCGAGCCACTATGCCCAGATGTTTGAATTTCACTCCCATCTCTTGCATGGGACCTAGAAATTCACCCAAGGACACACATGTGATTTTTCGAACAACTTTGGTGCACTGGAACACGTGCTTGTAGTTCAAATTTGAATTATGCACATTAAATGCGCATAAACTCAATTAATGTATAAAAAGGCCAAACAAAACCGGAATAATACCAAAATTTAGCATGGTACTTCTATTTGGTCTAATCTGCTTGTGTAAAAAAATTAAGGCGGGAGAAGGCAGTGTACATATGTCGTTTCGCACGCGGAGGTGACACGTTCCCTCTCGGAACCACGAGCCTTCTTGAGGGAAGCTCCAGTTTGCAAGAAGTTTACACCAAAGCTTGTCCCAATTCGGCCAAAGAAATTACCGCAGCATGTTGGTGCCATGGCATGACACCATACCAAGTTTCATGATTTTCAGGCGTGTTTTGGATTTACAGGAATTAAAAAACCAAGTTTCTCAATGTTTTTGGCCGAGCCACGACGCCCAGATGTTTGAATTTCACTCTCATCTCTTGCATGGGACCTAGAAATTCACCCAAGGACACACATGTGATTTTTCAAACATATTTGGTGCACTGGAGCATGTGCTTGTAGTTCAAATTTGAATTATGCACATTGAATGTGCAGAAACTCAATTAATGTATAAAAAAGGCCAAACGAACACGGAATAATTCCAAAATTTAGCATGATACTTCTATTTGGTCTAATCTGCCCATGTACAAAAGTTAAGGCGGGAGAAGGCAGTGTACGTATGTGTTTCGCACATGGAGGTGACACGTTCCCTCTCAGAACCACGAGCCTTCTTGAGGGAGCTCCGGTTTGCAAGAAGCTTACACCAAAGCTTGTCCCAATTCGCCAAAATTTACATGACATGTTGGTGCCATGTCATGACACCATGCCAAGTTTCATGATTTTCAGTCGTGTTTTGGATTTACAGGAATTAAAAAACCAAGTTTCTCAATCTTTCCGGCCCAGCCACGACGCCCAGATGTTTGAATTTCACTCCCATTTCTTGCATGGGACCTAGAAATTCACCCAAGGACACACATGTGATTTTTCAAACAACTTTGGTGCATTAGAGCATGTGCTTGTAGTTCAAATTTGAATTATGCACATTAAATGCCCAAAAACTCATTTAATGTATAAAAAAGGCCAAACGAACACGGAATAATTCCAAAATTTAGCACGATACTTCTATTTAATTCCTATTTGGTACAAAAATTAAAGCGGGAGAAGGCAGTGTACGTATGTCGTTTCGCACACGGAGGTGACACGTTCCCTCTCGGAACCACGAGCCTTCTTGAGGGAAGCTCCGGTTTGCAAGAAGCTTACACCAAAGCTTGTCCCAATTCGGCCAAAAAATTACTGCAGCATGTTGGTGCCATGTCATGACACCATGCCAAGTTTCATGATTTTCAGCCGTGTTTTGGATTTATAGGAATTTAAAAACCAAGTTTCTCAATCATTCCGGCCGAGCCACGACGCCCAGATGTTTGAATTTTATTCCCATTTCTTGCATGGGACCTATAAATTCACCCAAAGACACACATGCGATTTTTCAGCAAACTTTGGTGCATCGGAGCATGTGCTTGTAGTTCAAATTTGAATTATGCACATTAAATGCCAAGAAACTCAATTAATGCATAAAAATGCCAAACGAACCCGGAATAATTCCAAATTTAAACACGGCACTCATGTACTAGTTGCATGTTCACTGTACGTAAATGTTCTAGCAATTCAAATACCATCCTTTCCCTCCGTAACACCTTTTTGTCTTTCAAAATATAATGAAAAAATCAGGTATACCACAAACAGTTTAGTAGAAAGAATCGTGTGGGATGCGATATAAAATATCTTGGCGCACCGTCTTGTCTGGCTTACGCAGGAAGCTTCGTCGTCTACAGTCCACCGGCCCCGCTTGAACCACTCTTGCGCGCCAGTTTCTCGCGGCACCAAACGAAATTTTTTTGCCACTACGGAAATATATATCTCCCCGCCCCCTCCCTCCTACCAAAAGCCACATTTCCACTGTTCATCCTTGCTTTCCAAGTTCAAACCATCACTTCTGCTTACTGGCAGCTCAGCCTCCTTGCCGGTGACCCTTCTTCTTGCAGCGCCGCCTCCTCGTCGGCTACCCTTCTTCTTGCAGCGCTGCCTCCTACCAGCGACCCTTCTTCTTGCTGCGCGATCTCCTCGCCGCTGACCCTTCTTCTTGCTGTGCAGCCTCCTCGCCACTGACCCTTCTTCTTGTTGCGCGACCTCGTCGATATGGTCACGTAATCCACACCCCACCCACACCATCCTCCTCCTTTCCTGTCCCACATGCCCCGACTGACGGAGTGAGACCTTCCACCGAAATCACTGCCCCTCCTCCAATTAAGCGCCGCCCACAACCATTTTACACGTAGTATAACATGGAGCTGAGTAGCATGTGGCCGCACGCGCGAACGAGGTCGCTATGGCTGCCATGTGTGTCGACCGCCATATCTTGGAGGAGCGCCTCGTCTTCGAGGGCCACCATCGACACTGCCACGCGGTTGTCTACTTTAAAATACAATTCGTGATGTTTTCTTGAGGCCACCGCCAATGCCTTCTAGTGATTTGCCCTCTGTAATGTTAATATGCAATCTGATGTTCAGTTAACAGTTTGGTCCTCTAAAATGTAATGTTCAGTTAACACTTTGGTTCAACAATTGCTACATTTTGTAGTACTGTTCTCAAGCATTCTTTGTTTTGTTAACTGTCTTATCTTCTAGTACATGTTTCTATTCTGCAATGTCGTGCTCAGTTAACTATTTTGGTTCATTTGATCTGTTGTCCATTTAACTGTTAGGTTCAGTTCTGCAATTTGATTTTCATTTGATGTGGGTACGATTTTGTATTGTTATGCATGTGACACCAATCGAATTTGGTTGTACTCAATACATATTCTACTGATAGTATGGCAACTCTCAGTTAACCTAGTCAAGATCTTCCTTAATGTGTGTTGTGGGGAAACAATGGGAAACACTGCGGTTTACCATCGAGGTTTGTTCAAGTAGGGTCCTTTGGCTAATAGCACATTATTGTGCAGTTGCAGGAATCATTCTAATATTTAGGTTTCTTACAATTTGGTCTTGCACATGTAGGTCCCATCTGCAGAGGCTTAGACCCACTTTTCGACCCATTTTGCATATGGGGAAATGAGATGTCCATGAATATTAGTCAAGTCAAGAAACTTCGTAAAGATTGTTAGGATGAAGAAACTTGCGACGAATAACAGCAAGATCTTTGTTTGCACAATGAAGAAGACATCAGTAAACTATAGGATGGTACCCACTCTTTTACCTTGTTTTTACCCCCTTGCGCCATTTCAAAATTTACAACAGCGATTTATGGATAGCTTTGTTTTTAGTACTTTTCAACGCAGTTCACTGATGATTACCTCTCAAACCACTTGCATGGTCAAGAGGCGAGGAAGGTATTCATTCAACACCCATGGTACAATATTGAAGTCTTGCTGAAGAGGATGAAGGTTGGGTGGGCAATTATCCATAGCCACTGGCCTAAAGTTGCAAGGACATTCAACATCACTGAAGGCTCAATATTTGCCTTCCGCTTCATAGCTTCCTGCATGACATTCATCTGTCTATTTACCATGTATGATGCTACTTTCCAAAGGTTTTTGATGCTGCATGTGAAACTTGGTGCTATTGTGTAATAGCTAACTGAGTGCCGAAGCTATCTGATGTAATTCGATTATGTAATCCTGGTTGCTTTTATACGGATATGGAATATCTGGCGTGTTTTATAAGAAATACCAGTTTGATTAGTACATGGTTATCAATAATAGGCTAATTACCATACTTATTGGGGTTTTCTATTGCAAACGGTTACTCAGACAGCACCGTGGGCGATGAACTCAAACAATCCGCATAGTTTCTAGAAAGTAGGCGTGTTCGATCAACTAACAATCACACACGGCTTCCGGCAGCGAACTGTTTGCGTTAGGCCGCCTTGCAGAAACGTTTCCACACAAAGAACTGTGTGTAATATACATACCTACGGAAATGTTTTTCTAGGATTCACCGTGTGGGATGTACATACCTACGGAAATGATTTTCTCGGATTCACCATGTGGGATGTACATACCTACGGAAATGATTTCCTGGGATTCACCGTGTGGGATGTACATACGTACGGAAATGGTTTTCTTGGATTACCGTGTGGGATGTACATACCTACAGAAATGATTGGGTTTCGATGCCTCGCCCGATCGCACACGGCCCCAGCCTGGGTCCTAGGAGGGCCTATCCGTGATGATTTCCGGGTCATGTGGGAAGGACACCCTATCGCACACACTCACTTGGCGATAGTTCCAAATGTCGTCGCGGAAAGGGGTTAAAAACCGTTTGTTTAGCACGTCGTTATAGTAGTGTACGCTCCACCACCATTCTTCCACCATCAATCCACCAAAGCAAGAGTAGGGTTTTACGCCTCACGGCGGCCCGAACCTGGGTAAAACCGCCAGCGTGATTTCTGCTGTGCTGACCCATGTTCTTCTGCTCTTTGTGCAACGTGCCATCCCCCCGCCAGACCAGCAAGGGACCTTTGGTCCCATAGGTGGCCGTGGTTTCCCGCGACACTCCTGAATACATTACCTATGCTAAACTGGTTAAGATTGCAAAATCTCAACAAGATGAGCTTGAAAAACTTGAAAAGAATCTTAGGTAAACCGATGGATTACTGGTCGAAGAGATGGAGAAGAATCAAAGTCGATCGAAGAGCATGATGATTTTTCTTCAACTATTGATGATCTTTCCAACCAATATGATTCCCTTACAGTCGACTACGAGAGTTTATCAGATGAACTCCTTAATAGGAATCAAGAACTTGAATCACTGAAATAGTCTCATAAGGTGCTTGCAAAAAAAAGCTTCTCTCTTTGCCGAGCAATCTAATCGTCTTCCTGATGATTTTGTGCCTCCTTGCTCCCAATGCCTAGAATGTTGCAATGATGATTCAACTATTGAAACATCTAATGTTGTCAGCAAGAACATTGCAACAACTATGAATGGTAAGTCTAACCCCTCTTCCGAGGAATTTGTTGCTATCATTGATGAAAATTGCAGGTTAAAGAACTTGCTTGAGAAAGGAATGCTAAAGAGCCTCAAAGGGCATCAAACTCTTTGTGATGTGCTCAAGAAGTCAATACTGCACAAAAAACCCAAAAGGAAGGATTAGGTTTCAAAAAAAACTCAACGTTGATGGAACCTACTGGACTCCCGAGCAATATCCTCGAACGAGTTGGGTTCTTGCTAAAAGTAAAAACTCTCGAACCTGCAATTCTGTCTGGATATATAGTACTCCCATTTTTGTTGTTTTGGACGAGTCTGATGACTCAAACTACAAATTCTTCAAACAACAGAATGGTAAGGTTTTCGCTTAGTATGTTGGGACTAACTACAGGTCTAGTTCACCCAAGAAGCAAATCTGGGTGAAGAAGTGCATCATTAAAAATTTATCTATCACTACTAACGTGAATATGCAGAGTAATTCTCCTCGAGGAAATGATTATCATTCATAGATTGGCGTTGGAACTTCCTCAAATGGGTATCGGCCAAACCTTCGACATAAGAAGTACATGCGTACCTCTTCAAACCATTATGCTCATATCTCTGGAAACAATTTCAATGCACATTCATATGATTACTCTCGAAATGCACAGGCGAACTACAGAAATCATCGGAGAAATGTTTCTGCTCGGACAAAGCGAATGAGATTCTCGCTGCCCACGCAATTGTGGGTTGCGAAAAAGAACTAACCCCTCTTGAAGGATTTCTCTCAGGGATTCCACTCGCTTATTCTTAGCCCTGAGAACTATTGTTGTTGCTCGTGTTTATTTGCTCTCTTTCATGTGTTTGTCTTTGTTTCGTTGTGTTTGTGTTTCGTCCGATGAACAACTCACTCATAGCTCCGTGTGTTTGTGTTTCCCTCTTCTGGCTGAGTGTTTTGTTTCGGAACCTTTTATCTCTCTATTCTTTCTCATCCAAATATTTGTTGTACGTCATAACCATGCAATTTGACCTGAAGAAAATTTCTATCCGACGTCCTTGGTCATGAAAGAAATCGACTTTGAACTTTTATCCTCTTTTGGCGCTTGCCCTTCTTCGAACCATTCGGTCTCCCACTCTCATCCCGAGTTTTTCGCAGGAAATGGTTGCCACGTACCCACGAGCCCCATGATCGTGATCGTGTCCGTTGAATGTAGAATGTCCTGCAACTGTGAGCCATAGATTTCGGAGAGGTGGTTCAGCTTGCCAGCTATAAATACCCCTCGCCGCATCTTCTTCCAACCATTCCTCAAACTCGTGTCCACCTCCACCCGAGCCCTTGCTCGAAGCAACTCCGTCGAGGAGCCTCGCCATGCAACTCCGGTGGATCTTCGTCGTGGTTGATCACACCGGTGCGGTAATCTTTCCTCCCTCATTGTCGTAGCTGATCCAAGTTGCCAAGTTACGGCACTTGGATCTTGAACTGCTTTTGTCCTCATCTCTATCCTTAGGGCAGTTCACACCGAAGCTATTTTCTTTGATTTATTTCTCTGCGGTAGATCTTTAGCAATCACTAGGATTTGACCGATAAGGTTTGTAGATCTTCCTCGTACTTGTTTTCCTCCATCTAGGGTTCATGTATGCTTATCCGAAAGATTAGGTAGTCTTTTATCATCCTTGTACATGCTATGGCTTGTTTAAAATCTATCGAGGATATCTTCTCTAAGACTACCATAAATTCCTATGTTCCTCCAAAAACATTGTTTTTCGTTCAAAACACCTTATGTGCATGTTTATGGCCCTACCCCATTTTCCCCTCGCATCTATTCTTTTCACAGATTGGTCATGGCACAGAGTTCGGAAGAGCATTCAGGTTCTCAAGGAGAATTGCCTCAGTATCCACCAAGATCTGAATGAACGAGATTGATAGAAGGAGGAAAATCTTCAAAGACTCCCAAAACACCAATGAAGAAACCTGACTCTGAATCCAAAGAAGATAGTGTGGTAACTCCCTCTGCTCACAGTCAGCCTGAGGATGAATTGGTCATAGACACCCTAACCCTCTTCTCTGATGGAAATCCCAAAAAGGGTGCTCGTGGCAGAGAGAAGAATACCACTTCTGAAATGTCTGATCCAGAAAGTTACAGAAATCCACCTGGTGAATCAGCGACTGAACGCAACAACGGGCTTCAAAGGATTCACCGCCACTGGGCAAACAAATGGTACAACTATGAAAATGTTTGCAAGAAGTATCAGATTCTGTTTGCCTTCACACCACCGTGGAATGACTGCATTGCTGAAAGCTGTTTTTGCCCCGATGACGAAAAAGTCAGACTACCATAGCCTCAAAATTCTCATCCCTACTCCCTCAAAATCATCGTTGATTTTCCTGAGGAAGTGGCTAAGAGGGCGAAAGCCAAAGCTAAGCATGATGCTAGGGAAGCGAAGAAAAACCAAGTCAAAGCTAAAAACGTCACGCTAACTCAGCAAGACGTCCAGATGAAGAAAGATCGTGCTTATGCCTCCAAAGGAAGCAAGTCCACGAAATATGTTTCCCCTCATGCTCCCCGAAAGAAAACCACTGTCAAGAAATCCAAGAAAGTTGTTTCTGACTTGTCTGATGAGTCATCCAGCGAAGATGTTGCTGATGAAATTCCCATGTATGGTCAACATGCCATTCTCAACAAGCCGTCTACGAGCCCCTCACTAGTGAAAGTCTTGCGCTCTCCAAGGAGATCACCAAGATCCTTGTCTAAACCCGCAGTGAAGAGAAAGCTGCAGTCTGAATGAAAAGATGATGCTTCTGCTAAGAAGGCCAAACCTAGTGTTCCTGCTTCCATAGAGGAACAGCAGATGACCTCAAGTTCATGATCGATGTTATTAACAGTGATGCATATGATGCAAAATCTGATGATCTCAGCCGTCTGGGATTACCTGACGATGTTACCAAAATGGTAACAAAACATTTCATTGAGCTGAGGAAAATCTCTAAGAAGCTGAATCAAGCTATCAAAGACAAGCAAGTTCTCAAGCAAATGAGGAGAGAGTCCAACACTGAATTCGAAAGAAATAATCCGGACAAAGAGATTGTTGAAATCACCAAGGCTCTCAGACTCATGTGGAATAATAAAATTGATTGGCATTCGTGGCTGCACATGAAGTTATCTCAGTTGTGTGACAGGAGAAATGAGGAAATTGACCGCAAGGCAGATCTTGCTCGTAGAAGAATCAAAGAAGAAAAACCTCAGAAGGCTAAACCGAGAGCTAGCTATCCGGAAGTAAACAAAGATCGCTGCCTTCAGACTGTTGTTGTTGATGCTCCACTTGATTCCATCACTCCCTTACATCAGGTTCCACCATCTCCACCTCACGAAGATGAACCAATGCAGCAAGCTGACCATGTGGACGTTATCATTCCTACACCAGCAGGTCAAGAACAACCTGATGTTGTTGATATCTTCCTGGAACAAACTGATGAAGGAAATGCCTCGCCTGAGCAGCAAGCACCTGTTGATGATGTTGATGAGGAAATTTAAGTTGAGAAGGCAGATCCATCGCCTCCGAGAAAAATGCAAGCTGAGCCCTCCGAATCAAATAAGGAGGAGACTGACAAGAATGAGGGGGAGCTAAATGCTTTCAGAGACAAAACCACCCAGGTCACATCATCTGATGCCCCTACCTAGATGGATATTGATCCTGCTCCTCGTTCCATTGCACCACGATTAGAAGAGGAAGAAAAGAAATCTGCTGAGCCGATGGCTCAAGAAGTTATTTCTCCACCAGTTGTGCCCTGAGCATCTGAGAAAGAGGTCGTTGTGCCTCCAACGGAAGGAAATACACTGAAAGAAAGGGCCCTAGTGCCCGAAACTTAGAAACCCACTGAAGGAGTTCCGGCAGCAAAAATGATAGTCGGACAAGTGCCCCAAAGCAATCAGTATAAGAGAAATCAAGGAAGCCTCGTGCTCCTCTCAAGCCTACTGAGGAAGGTGTGCCTACACCTGATGACATTCGACCAAGACTATGAGCGAAGAATATCACCCACTGGAAACCTTTCCTTTGTTTCCTATTGAAGATGTCCCTAATGGTCCTGCCTTTAATGAGCAATTTCATCTTCCAAAACTTGCATTCTTTGGGACCAGCCCATATGATGGAGAAAGAACGTCCTTTCCACCCAGATTCTAGACAAAGGAACGGGTCGTGTACTATGCTCGCATTCTGTATGGCAAGAATCGCATTTTCAAGCACAAAATTCTGGATTTCATAGAGCTTGAAAATTTACCCTGCTTTCATCATACCATCGAGCAGATTGAACTTGTCTTCGTGAAGAGCTTCCTTCATTTAATAATGGCTGGAATCATGATGTGATTCTTTAGTTCTATGCCACTCTTTATATCTTAGGAGACCTTGCAAATAGTGGTACTTGGATCCTCGAATGGATGACAGGAGAAGAAAAGATCAAATGTTCAGCTGACCAGTTCTTAACACTATTGAATCTTCCTCGGTGCGAATTTGATTTTACTCGTGAGCACAGACTTCACTATTGGGATGATTCTTTGGGACCAGCCCATATGATGGAGAAATAACGTGCTTGCCACACAGATTCTGGACAAAGGAATGGGTCGTGTACTATGCTCGCATTCTGTATGGCAAGAATCGCATTTTCAAGCACAAAATTCTGGATTTCACAAAGCTCGAAAGTTTACCCTGCTTTCATCATACCATCGAGCAGATTGAACTTGTCTTCCGGAAGAGCTTCCTTCGTTTAATCATGGATGGAATCATGAAGTGATTATTTAGTTCTACGCCACTCTTTATATCTCAGGAGACCTTGCAAATAGTGGTACTTGGATCCTCGAATGGATGACAGGAGAAGAAAAGATCAAATGTTCAGCTGGCCAGTTCTTAGCACTATTGAATCTTCCTCAGTGCGAATTTGATTCTACTCGTGAGCACAGACTTCACTATTGGGATGTATCTGAAGCTCAACTTCATTTGTTGATGGACCCCAAACTTATTGGTGATGAATGTATTGAAGCAAATCCAAATAATCTGGCTTATGAGAACAAAGTGTTGTTCTATGTACTCTGCAACTCCCTCACGCCAACAAACAGGCCAGAAACCATTAATGGCATCATGGGAAATGCTCTTCTAGCCACTACTCGCGTCGTTTTGATATTCCAGATCTTTTCATTTGACCTACGCGACTGATAGCCCTCAAGCTTTGAAGCCATATGCACCTTGGGGCACGTTTGCCATTGAGCAGCTCATTGATAAAAAGTTCCTCTGCACACATATTCTAAATGTTTATATGCCACCAGTCCATGACACTTTTCAAATTGTGAAAGACATTGGCAAAGTGAAGATACCGATTGATTCCACTATTTCTGCTTCTGTGTCTGCTTCTACTAAAGCTCCGAAAATCAAGAAGGCAAAAGTTGAAATCCCTCGTGAAGAAAATCCTTCTTTGTATGAGATTTCTCTTTGCACTCAGCAAGCCCTAGAAATTCATATCAAGCTCGATCAGAAAGTAAAGCTGGAAATGATGACCGAGTTAAATCTGCTTCACAATTATGCTCGCCAAACTCTCCTGCATGAGAAGGAGCAAAAGAAGCGCTTCTGGACCCTTCTGCGCAAGCATTATTCTCGCAAACAACTATTTGCCAAGGGTATCAAGAAAGAATACTATTATCTGGAGTTGTTTGAAGTTCCTCGCATCCGTAGGCAAACCCTAGTGCTTCCTTAGTGTTCCGCCTCCACTGGCCTGTTGTTTGTCGATCCGGATGATGATCTCGAAGGCACAGCTATAACATTTATTTTCAAGCCAGATGCACCTCGCACTACTACTTTCGAAGCTGATCCCAGAGCACATGATGCGTCTCCAACTCCTACTTCGGCTACAACCATCACTCGCTCTGCTCTGCCGAGCAGTTGGAATTCTGATTCTGAGGATTCTTCGGACGAGTAGTTACTCATATACATTCTCTTTCCTTTTTGACACTTGTTGACAAAAATGGGGAGAAGAACATCGAGTGATAGATAAGCGGGTTATTTGCATGCTATTTCCATTCGCCATTTGCTTTTCTGTCGATCTATTTGGTTTTCATCGAACAATTTGCTTTTGGAAACTTGAAGCACCGCCTGTGGTGTTGAAATACTTGGTCATCATGTGTCGTTAATAACCCCCCTGCAATGCTATTTTCTTCAAATTATTTATTTGCATGATAAATCAAAAGCTTACTTCCTTGCAATAATTATCATTGATACTTATCTATCGTGTAGAGAAAGTAATAGCATTTCAAGGAGTATTGGAAATCATGCTTCTCTAGAAGAGATATTTCACTTCTTGAAACCATATGTGTCTTATGCTTAGATATTCTATGATGATTATATTTCGTTATCAACTTTGCAGGAGAAAAAAGTCTGCTTCAGATTAAAACTTCTTATTCAAAAGCAAATTCTTTACATCTGCCTATTAAGATGCTTTCCTTGCATATCTACATTGTATCATCCTTGTTGCGGGAAAACCTTGTCTGAAGCATATCTACTACGAGCAATATATCTATGATTCCCTTGCTCTGATTCTTCTCGAGTATCTAACTTGCAGGGAACTTATATCTCGTGTGGATACAAACCCTGTTCTGAGCAAAATCCTCATGGCTTATCCTTCATCACAAATCATTTCAAAGTATTCACTCCTTCTAACATATCTTTTTCAAAGATTATGTGTGACAAGAATTACCTTAGACACTGTTGAGTGTATTCAAAGAGACCGCAAATGAGATCAAATTTCAATATCACTCATACGAAGATCCATCTCGCTACCTTACGATTTATCTCCTATGCATTCTCAAATGATGCATATCTTCAGGGGGGGTGTGTCTTATCTTTGGAATTATGTCCCGTCTTTCGTTATCCTTCGCATTTCATTTCATTATGTTATCTATCTTTCGATGTGTTCTGTTGTTTCAACAATCGTCCAAAAAGTGGGAGATATTTGATGCAATATTTGCCCTCCTGTGTTTTGGATATTGTTGACAAAAACAGGCATGGAGTGGTTTCTTTGCTAGTGCACACAGAGAAATAGTCCATGCAGAACCGAAGAGAATGTTGTCTCTGGTGTCAAGTTCGAGGAACTTCACCAAAGAATATCTGCGTTGAGAGAAGAATGAGCAACATTTGTTGAGTACATGTAGGCGAGAAGATTGATGTGAAGGAGTTAACTCCTCAAAAATTTATGGGTTAATTGGATATATGCCACTACAATTTTCGTGAGTTGGAAATATGCCATTATTAAAGCTCAAGTTGGAAATATGCCACTACAACTTTCCCGTACATCTATCCATGCCATTTTCTCAACTTAAACCAATAACGGTTCAAATAATACATGTATTCCGGATTTGTACTGACGTATTTACCATACTACCCCTGTTTCCAACTTTCATCAGCACGTTTGGGACTTCCCGGTGCCAAAAAGTTCAAATAATTCAAATTTTGGCAAAAAAATGATCTTCTCAGAAAAATCTTAAAAAATTACAGAAAATCATGAACAATATAATGAGCCTACTGTTCAAATCTGAGCCATTTCTGTGCACATATGGGTCCTTAAACTAACATGCAAATAATCTGGCCAGAAACTTCAACAGCATTTCTGCTCAGTTTAACACAAATTAACAAGCACAATTCATATGGATTCATAAACAGGTTCACAAGCATGATTTAATTGAGTAAATAGGTTCACAAGCACGATTTAGTAGAGTAAATAGGTTCACAAGCATGACTTGATTTTGGCAGCCGCTAGCCACCAAGCCAATAAAGAAGGCTTCTTTTTGCACCATTTGTAGGCTGCCCTTCTGGAGGTGGAGGTGGAGGTGGAGGTATAACCGGCGCAAATGGAACATTCTTCTTGACTTTCTTCCCTTTAGATGTCTTCTTCTTGGCTTTCTCTTGTGATGCAACTTTCTTCACATGGGTCTTCTTTTTGGTTTTCTGTTGTGTTGTAGCTTTCTTCACAGTAGTCTTTTTCTTGGTCTTCTCTTCTACTGCAGCTATCTTCACTGGTGTCTTCTTGGCTGGTGTATTGACCTTTTCAGGTGCCTTCGGCTTCTGTGGAGTTTTTTTGGCCCTTTTCCTGCATTGGCAACATGTGTTTTAGATTGAGTAATCATAGATTAAGGCAAGTGCAGTAATTTACCTTATAAGATTGATAAGGACTTCATCATTTGTTGCATCACCATCTGTTGTAGCCGTTGTTTCACCACATTTCTTCCTGCGGTACAAACAAGAGAAATCAGTTTTGTGATAGATTAGTCATGAAAACAAATTCAGAAAATACTTATGTTGTAGCAGATGTTGCATTACCTTTTGTTTGTAGGTGTAGATGGATCCTCTATAGGTATATCATCATCTACCGCCATATATTCAGGATTAGGAACCTTGCATGTCTTCTGCATGTGCCCAGGTTCACCACACCTCTTACACTTGACTATTTTCCTTCCGTGCTCTAGCCATCCTCTAATTCTCTGAACTCGTGGCCTACCAGCCACTGTTTGCTGCAAAGGAGGGTGCACCTTGACACCCAAATCCACTTGGATCCACTGTGACTTATCTGTCATGGAAGGGATATTCCCAGCATACGCTGCCTTGAACTTATCCACAGAATAGTAATCATCCACATATGTTTGAATCTCAGCACCATTGATGCTACAAATGAAGGCCAGTGCCTGCATGCATGGCTTTCCTGAAACTTGCCAAACTCTACAAGTACATGTTCTATCTTTCAAGTTGACAATGTGTCTTTTGACAAATTTGAGATCCAACAACGTGGCTTCTGCCTCATGTTCACTGGTCCAAAGAATCTTGTTTCGACCAGTGGTTTTGCTGAGAGCATTTAGCTGCTTAATGACATGAGGAAGAATCCTACCCTTTAGCTGCTTACTTACTTGTCCTCTAATAAAACTTCTCTGTGATGATCTCCCTAATTTTGTCAAAAAGGTTCAGGACATTGAGCCCTTTGAAGTCTTTTATTTGCTTGTTGAAACTCTCAGATATGTTGTTTGTCAAATAATCAACCTTACTGGCCTCTCCAAAACCACATCTATACCACAACCTATTGTGATGAATATCTAGATATTCGATAGCCGCTGGATTTGCATCCTGGATTTTCTTCATATGATGCATAAACTTTCGATGTGAGAAAGACTGTGCAGCTGGATAAAGATTATCTGTGTACACTTTACCATGGAATTTCTTCATAAAATTTGCATACAAGTGCCTCATGCACTCTCGGTTTTCACAATTAGGAAAGACAAGGTCAATGGCAGTCTCTAATCCTTTGCATGCATCACTAGAAATAACAAGACCAGGTGGGGGACCTATAGCTCTATGCAATTGTTTCATGAACCATTTCCAGTTTTCACCGGTTTCAGAATCAAACACAGCAAATGCTACATAATATAGCCAGTTGTGCCCATCTACAGCAGTTGCTGATGCTAACTGGCCCTTAAACTTGCCATAAAGTGATGTTGAGTCCACACCAACATAAGGCCTACAACCAGCTAAGAAACCATCGATGCAAGGCTTGAATGCAACAAACATTCTGTTAAAATGGTATTTATCTCCATTTTTTAGGAGCTCTATCTCTACAATACTCCCCGGACATTTATGTTCTATCTCAGCTTTCCAATTAAAAAGCAATGGAAAACAATCTTCATAACTACCATGGATTTGATCAAGGGCTACCTTCATACCGTACCAAGCCTTGTTGTATTTTAGCTTGATGTTGAACTCATCTTCCAACTTTCCTTTGGCGTCTTTTGCACCAACACCAGGATTTTTCTTCACCCAATCCCCAATCTTATCTGCAATCCATCCTTGTGAAGCCATTTTGCAACAAAAAATAACTACATAAGATAAATAATAGCATTGTAGACAACCCATACCATGACTGTTCTACCATCTTGCAATGTGGATGCATGTATGCGCCATGGACATGGCCCATGTGCACACTCAGCAATGAACCTAGTTTTGTCAGTTTTGATTTTAGCCAACTTAAACCCAACTAAAATAGCATGTTGCCTTATAGCTTTTCTGAAAGTCACAATGTCAGGAAAGAGAGCCCCAACCCTGATGTATGGGTTCTCAATGTCATGCACCACAGTATAGCCTGCAGGATCAATATCAACCACTTCCTCCTCCTCGTGGTGTACAAATACATCAGCGCCATCATCCTGTTTCTCCTGAATGTTGCTGCCCTGCTCAACAGATGCTGCTGGGACAAGGGCAAATGGCTCAACAATATACATGTACTCATCATCTACCCCTACGTACTCCTCAACCATGTCAAATGGGTCAGTTTCTACATTCTGGGCAGATGGCTCTACTTCTGCAGATTGCTTTAATGGTGTGTTTGCATGAGATGATAAAGGACAATCTTGTGTATCCATCAGCAGCACATCATTGTCAGAAATAGTTGCTTCAGGCACATGAACAACATTGTCAATGATGGGTACATGAGTTTCAGAATCAGAGTTATCAAGCACAACAACAGCCAATGTAAGCTTCTTCTCTGCTCTGTACATGTCAAACATCACATGAAGTTGATTCTTATGAGTTAGTCTAACATCTTGCGCCATTATCATGTCAAAATACCACACAGTAACACTCTGATTCCTGCCAACTCTCAGCTCAGCACCTAAGCCATCCATTAGCACATCAATTGTGAAATCCTCCTAGTCTACGTTCCATCTAATTGTTTTCCCCTTCACATATGATTTCCTACCGCTTAGTTCCTTCAATAGAAATCCTTGAAGAACTAGGTCTAAGCTAAAAATATCCGTTGGCTCCAACCTACAAGTTTCAGGTAAAAACAGCACAAGTAAAAGGCTATTTCAATCAACAATCAATAAGAGAAGGGGTTGGGGCATGAGGTTCAGGCGTGACGTTGGGGCTTGGGAACTCACTCGTACGGCGACTTGGGGGTTGGCGACTCCATGGATGTTTCAAAGAATGCAGCAGCCATGAGCCAACAGTAGGAGCCTGCTCCCCTCCGTCATGAACCCCTTTGCCGTGCAGCGTGTTGGGGAAACGCAGTAATTTCAAAAATTTTCCTACGATCACGCAAGACCATGGTGATGGCATAGCAACGAGAGGGAGAGTGTCCGCCCACGTACCCTCGTGAGACCGAAAGCGAAGGCGTTATATTAACGCGGTTGATGTAGTCGACGTCTTCACGATCCGACCGATCCAAGCACCGTTACTCCGGCACCTCCGAGTTCTTAGCACACGTTCAGCTCGATGGCGATCCCGGGCTCCGATCCAGCAAAGTGTCGGGAGGATTTCCGTCGACCTGACGGCGTGGTGACGATCTTGATGTTCTACCGTCGCAGGCTTCGCCTAAGCACCGCTACAATATGACCGAGGTGGAATATGGTGGAGGGGGCACCGCACACGGCTAAGGAACGATCACGTAGATCAACTTGTGTGTCTATGGGGTGCCCCTGCCCCGTATATAAAGGAGCAAGGGAGGGAGGAGGCGGCCCTATGTTTGGCGGCGCCAAGGGGAGTCCTACTCCCACCGGAGTAGGATTCCCCCTTTCCTAGTCCAACTAGGAATCCTTCCATGTAGGGGAGGAAGGCAGAAGGAAGTGGAGGAGTAGGAAAGGTGGCCGGCCCCCTTTTCCCTAGTCCAATTCGGACTAGAGGGGAGGGGGGGCGCAGCAGCCTTTTTCCTCTTCCCACTAAAGCCCATCAAGGCCCATTACTTCTCCCGTAACTACCCGGTACTCTGAAAAATACCCGAATCACTCGGAACCTTTCCGAACTCCGAATATAGTCGTCCAATATATCGATCTTTACGTCTCGACCATTTCGAGACTCCTCGTCATGTCCCCGATCTCATCCGGGACTCCGAACTCCTTCGGTACATCAAAATACATAAACTCATAATAACCGTCATTGAAACCTTAAGCGTGCGGACCCTACGGTTCGAGAACTATGTAGACATGACCTAGAACTATTCTCGGTCAATAACCAATAGCGGGACCTGGATGCCCATATTGGTTCCTACATATTCTCTGAAGATCTTTATCGGTCGAACCGCATAACAACATACGTTGTTCCTTTTGTCATCGGTATGTTACTTACCCGAGATTCGATCGTCGGTATCCAATACCTAGTTCAATCTCGTTCTTGGCAAGTCTCTTTACTCGTTACGTAATGCATCATTCCGTAACTAACTCATTAGCTACATTGCTTGCAAGGCTTATAGTGATGTGCATTACCGAGAGGGCCCGAGATACCTCTCCGACAATCGGAGTGACAAAACCTAATCTCGAAATACGCCAACCCAACATGTACCTTTGGAGACACCTGTAGTACTCCTTTATAATCACCCGATTCGTTGTGACGTTTGGTAGTACCCAAAGTGTTCCTCCGATAAACGGAGTTGCATAATCTCATAGTTATAGGAACATGTATGGGTCATGAAGAAAGCATTGACATACTAAGCGATCAAGTGTTAAGCTAACGGAATGGGTCATGTCAATCAGATCATTCAACTAATGATGTGACCTTGTTAATCAAATAACAACTCCTTGTTCATGGTTAGGAAACATAACCATCTTTGATTAACAAGCTAGTCAAGTAGAGGCATACTAGTGACATCTTGTTTGTCTATATATTCACACATGTATTATGTTTCCGGTTAATACAATTCTAGCATGAATAATAAACATTTATCATGATATAAGGAAATAAATAATAACTTTATTATTGCCTCTAGGGCATATTTCCTTCAGTCTCCCACTTGCACTAGAGTCAATAATCTAGTTCACATCATCATGTGATTCAACACTAATATTCACATCTGTATGTGATTAACACACATAGTTCACATCGTCATGTGACCAACACCCAAAGGGTTTACTAGAGTCAATAATCTAGTTCACATCGCTATGTGATTAACACCCAAAGAGTACTAAGGTATGATCATGTTTTGCTCGTGAGAGAAGCTTAGTCAACGGGTCTGTCACATTCAGAGCCGTATGTATTTTGCAAATACTCTATGTCTACAATGCTCTTGCGGAGCTACTCTAGCTAATTGCTCCCACTTTCAATATGTATCCAGATTGAGTCTTAGAGTCATCTGGATCTGTGTAAAAAGCTTGCATCGATGTAACTCTTTACGACGGGCTCTTTTATCACCTCCATAATCGAGAAATATTTCCTTAGTCCTCACTAAGGATGTTCTTGACCAATGTCCGATGATCTACTCCTAGATCACTATTGTACTCCTTGCCAAATTCAGAGCAAGGTATACAATAGGTCCGGTACATAGCATAGCATACTTCATAGAACCTATGGTCGAGGCATAGGGAATGATTTTCATTCTCTTTTCTATTTTCTGCCGTGGTCGGGATTTGAGTCTTACTCAATTTCATACGTTTTGCAACACAGCAAGAACTTTTCTTTGACTGTTCCATTTTGAACTACTTCAAAATCTTGACAAGGTATGTACTTATTGAAAAACTTATCAAGCGTCTTGATCTATCTCTATAGATCTTGATGCTCAATATGTAAGCAGCTTCACCGAGGTCCTTCTTTGAAAAACTCCTTTCAAATACTCCTTTATGCTTTGCGAATAATTCTACATTATTTCCGATTAACAATATGTCATTCACATATACTTATCAGAAATGTTGTAATGCTCCCACTCACTTTCTTGTAAATACAAAGCTTCTCCAAAAGTCTGTATAAAGCCATATGCTTTGATCACACTATCAAAGCGTTTATTCCAACTCCGAGATGCTTGCACCAGTCCATAGATGGATCGCTGGAGCTTGCATATTTTGTTAGCTCTTTTAGGATTGACAAAACCTTCTGGTTGCATCATATAAATCCATTAAAGAATGTAGTTTTGACATCCATTTGCCAGATTTCATAAAATGTGGCAATTGCTAACATGATTCGGACAGACTTTTAAGCATCGATACAAGTGAGAAAATCTCATTGTATTCAACATCTTGAACTTTGCCTAAAACCTTTTTCGACAAGTCTAGCTTTGTAGATAGTAACACTACTATCAGTGTCCATCTTCCTCTTGAAGATCCATTTATTTTAATATGGCTTGCTGATCATAGAGCAAGTCAATCAAAGTCCATACTTTGTTCTCATACATGGATCCTATCTCAGATTTCATGGCCTCAAGCCATTTCGCGGAATCTGGGCTCATCATCGCTTCCTCATAGTCCGTAGGTTCATCATGGTCTAGTAACATGACTTCCGAACACGATTACCGTACCACTCACAGTGCGGATTTTACTCTGGAAGACCCTACGAGGTTTGGTAGCAACTTGATCTGAAGTTTCATGATCATCATCATTAACTTCCTCACTGATTGGTGTAGGAATCACCGGAACTGATTTCTGTGATGAACTACTTTCCAATAAGGGAGAAGGTACAATAACCTCATCAAGCTCTACTTTCCTCCCACTCACTTCTTTCGAGAGAAACTTCTTCTCTAGAAAGGATCCATCTCAGCAACCAAAAACTTGCCTTCGGATCTGTGATAGAAGGTGTACCCAATAGTTACTTTTGGGTATTCTATGAAGACGCACTTCTCCGATTTGGGTTTGAGCTTATCAGATGAAAACTTTTTCACATAAGCATCACAACTCCAAACTTTTAAGAAACGACAGCTTAGGTTTACTGTTAAACCATAGTTCATATGGTGTCGTCTCAACGGATTTAGATGGTGCCCTATTAAACGTGAATGTAGCTGTCTCTAATGCATAACCCCAAAAGCGATATTGGTAAATCGGTAAGAGACATCATTGATCGTACCATATCAAAATAAAGTAATGCGATTCTGACGTTCGGACACACCATAACGTTGTGGTGTTCCGGTGGCGTGAGCTGTGAAACTATTCCACTTTGTTTTAATTGAAGACCAAACTCGTAACTCAAATATTCATCTCCACGATCGGATCGCAGTAAACTTTATTTTCTTGTTACGATGATTTTCTACTTCACTCTGAAATTCTTTGAACTTTTCAACTATTTCAGACTTATGTTTCATCAAGAAGATATCGCATATCTGCTCAAATCATCTGTGAAGGTCAGAAAATAATGATACTTGCCACGAGCATCAACACTCATTGAATTGTATACATCGGTATGTATTATTTCCAATAAGTCATTTAGCTTGTTCCATTGTTCCGGAGAACGGAGTTTTAGTCATCTTTGCCCAAAAGGCACGGTTCGCAAGCATCAAATGATTCATAATCAAGTGATTCCAAAAGTCCATCAGCATGGAGTTTTCTTCATGCGCTTTACACCAATATGACCTAAACGGCGATTGCCACAAATAAGTTGCACTATCATTATTAACTTTGCATCTTTTGGTTTCAATATTATGAATATGTGTATCACTATGATCGAGATCCAATGAACCGTTTTCATTGGGTGTGTAACCATATAAGGTTTTATTCATGTAAACAGAACAACAATTTATTCTCTTACTTAAATGAATAACCGTATTGCAATAAACACGATCAAATCATATTTATGCTCAACATCAAATAACACTTATTTAGGTTCCACACTAATCCCGAACGTATAGGGAGTGTGCGATGATGATCATATCAATCTTGGAACCATTTCCAACTCTCATCGTCACTTCACCCTTAACTAGTCTCTGTTCATTCTGCAACTCCCTTTTTCTAGTTACTAATCTTAGCAACTGAACTAGTACCAAATCGAGGGGTTGCTATGAACACTAGTAAAGTACACATCAATAACATGTATATCAAATATACTTATGTTCACTTTGCCATCCTTCTTATCCACCAATCACTTGGGGTAGTTCCGCTTCTAGTGACCAGTTCCATTGCAGCAAAAGCACTTAGTCTCGTGCTTAGGTCCAGACTTGGGCTTCTTCACTCGAGCAGCAACTTGCTTGCCGTTCTTCTTGAAGTTCCCTTCTTCCCTTTGCCCTTTCCTTGAGACTAGTGGTCTTGTCAATCATCAACACTTGATGCTCTTTCTTGATTTCTACCTTCGTCGATTTCAACATCACGAAGAGCTCGGGAATTGTTTTCGTCATCCCTTGCATACTATAGTTCATCACGAAGTTCTAGTAACTTTAGTGATGGTGACTAGAGAATTCTGTCAATCACTATCTTATCTGGAAGATTAACTCCCACTTGATTCAAGCGATTGAAGTACCTGCACAATCTGAGCATATGCTCACTAGTTGAGCGATTCTCCTCCATCTTTTAGCTATAGAACTTGTTGGAGACTTCATATCTCTCAACTCGGGTATTTGCTTGAAATATTAACTTCAATTCCTGGAACATCTCATATGGTCCATGACGTTCAAAACGTCTTTGAAGTCCCGATTCTAAGCCGTTAAGTATGGTGCACTAAACTATCAAGTAGTCATCATATTGAGCCAGCCAAACGTTCATAACGTATGCATCTGCTCCTGCAATAGGTCTGTCACCTAGCGGTGCATTAAGGACATAATTCTTCTGTGCAGCAATGAGGATAAACCTCGGATCACGGATCCAATCCGCAATATTGCTACTAACATTTTTCAATACAATTTTCTCTAGGAACACATATAAAAACACAGGGAAGCAACAACGCGAGCTATTGATCTACAACATAATTTGCAAAATACTACCAGGACTAAGTTCATGATAAATTTAAGTTCAATTAATCATATTACTTAAGAACTCCCACTTAGATAAATATCCCTCCAATTCTCTAAGTGATTGCGTGATCCATATCAACTACACCATGACCGATCATCACGTGTGATGGAGTAGTTTCAATGGTGAACATCAATATGTTGATCATATCTACTATATGATTCACGCCGACCTTTCGGTCTCCGTGTTCGAGGTCATATCTTATATGCATAGCTCGTCAAGTATAACCTGAGTATTCTGCGTGTGCAACTGTTTTGCACCCGTTGTATTTGAACGTAGAGCCTATCACACCCGATCATCACGTGGTGTCTCGGCCACGAAGAACTTTCGCAGCGGTGCATACTCGGGGAGAACACTTCTTGATAATTTAGTAAGGGATCATCTTATAATGCTACCGTCAATCAAAGCAAGATAAGATGCATAAAGGATTAACATCACATGCAATCAATATAAGTGATATGATATGGCCATCATCATCTTGTGCTTGTGATCTCCATCTTCAAGCACCGTCATGATCACCATCGCCACCGGGCGCCGACACCTTGATCTTCATCGCAGCATCGTTGTCGTCTCGCCAATCTTATGCTTCCACGACTATCACTACCGCTTAGTAATAAAGTAAAGCATTACATCGCGATTGCATTGCATACAATAAAGCGACAACCATATGGCTCCTGCCAGTTGCCGATAACTTCGGTTACAAAACATGATCATCTCATACAATAAAATATAGCATCACGTCTTGACCATATCACATCACAACATGCCCTGCAAAAACAAGTTAGACGTCCTCTACTTTGTTGTTGCAAGTTTTACGTGGCTGCTACGGGCTGAGCAAGAACCGTTCTTACCTACGCATCAAAACCACAACGATAGTTTGTCAAATAGACTCCGTTTTAACCTTCTCAAGGACCGGGCGTAGCCACCAGTTCAACTAAAGTTGGAGAGACAGGTCTTCCGCAAGCCATCTATGTGCAAAGCACGCCGAGGAACCGGTCTCGCGTAAGCGTCTGGCGTAAGGTTGGTCCGGATCGTCTCGTCCAACAATACCGCTGAACCAAAGTATGACATGACATCTTTGGTAGGCGGTATGACTTGTATCGTCCACAACTCACTTGTGTTCTACCGTGCATATGACATCAACGCATAAAACCAGGCTCGGATGCCACCGTTGGGGAACGCAGTAATTTCAAAAATTTTCCTACGATCACGCAAGACCATGGTGATGGCATAGCAACGAGAGGAGAGTGTCCGTCCACGTGCCCTCGTGAGACCGAAGCGGAAGCGTTATATTAACGCGGTTGATGTAGTCGTGCGTCTTCACGATCCGACCGATCCAAGCACCGTTACTCGGCACCTCCGAGTTCTTAGCACACGTTCAGCTCGATGGCGATCCCGGGCTCCGATCCAGCAAAGTGTCGGGAGGATTTCCGTCGGCCTGACGGCGTGGTGACGATCTTGATGTTCTACCGTCGCGAGGCTTCGCCTAAGCACCGCTACAATATGACCGAGGTGGAATATGGTGGAGGGGGCACCGACACGGCTAAGGAACGATCACGTAGATCAACTTGTGTGTCTATGGGGTGCCCCTGCCCCGTATATAAAGGAGCAAGGGAGGGAGGAGGCCGGCCCTATGTTTGGCGGCGCCAAGGGAGTCCTACTCCCACCGGAGTAGGATTCCCCTTTCCTAGTCCAACTAGGAATCCTTCCATGTAGGGGAGGAAGGGAGAAGGAAGTGGAGGAGTAGGAAAGGTGGCGGCCCCTTTTCCCTAGTCCAATTCGGACTAGAGGGGAGGGGCGCAGCAGCCTTTTCCTCTTCCCACTAAAGCCCATCAAGGCCCATTACTTCTCCCGTAACTACGGTACTCCGAAAATACCCGAATCACTCGGAACCTTTCCGAACTCCGAATATAGTCGTCCAATATATCGATCTTTACGTCTCGACCATTTCGAGACTCCTCGTCATGTCCCCGATCTCATCCGGGACTCCGAACTCCTTCGGTACATCAAAATACATAAACTCATAATAACCGTCATTGAAACCTTAAGCGTGCGGACCCTACGGTTCGAGAACTATGTAGACATGACCTAGAACTATTCTCGGTCAATAACCAATAGCGGGACCTGGATGCCCATATTGGTTCCTACATATTCTACGAAGATCTTTATCGGTCAGAACGCATAACAACATACGTTGGTCCCTTTGTCATCGGTATGTTACCTGCTCGAGATTCGATCGTCGGTATCCAATACCTAGTTCAATCTAAGTTCTTGGCAAGTCTCTTTACTCGTTACGTAATGCATCATTCCGTAACTAACTCATTAGCTACATTGCTTGCAAGGCTTATAGTGATGTGCATTACCGAGAGGGCCCAGAGATACCTCTCCGACAATCGGAGTGACAAAACCTAATCTCGAAATACGCCAACCCAACATGTACCTTTGGAGACACCTGTAGTACTCCTTTATAATCACCCGATTCGTTGTGACGTTTGGTAGTACCAAAGTGTTCCTCCGATAAACGGAGTTGCATAATCTCATAGTTATAGGAACATGTATGGGTCATGAAGAAAGCATTAACATACTAAGCGATCAAGTGTTAAGCTAACGGAATGGGTCATGTCAATCAGATCATTCAACTAATGATGTGACCTTGTTAATCAAATAACAACTCCTTGTTCATGGTTAGGAAACATAACCATCTTTGATTAACAAGCTAGTCAAGTAGAGGCATACTAGTGACATCTTTGTTTGTCTATATATTCACACATGTATTATGTTTCCGGTTAATACAATTCTAGCATGAATAATAAACATTTATCATGATATAAGGAAATAAATAATAACTTTATTATTGCCTCTAGGGCATATTTCCTTCACCGCGCAGCTCCAGTCGCCGCGGGTCGCGGCGCCCGCCTCCCGCCGCCTTGGACCCCGCCGCGTCGCACCCAGCGGCGCGAGCGAGCGAACAACCATGAGTCACGGCACCCGCCTCCCGCCTCCTTGGGCCCCGCCGCGTCGCCCGCGCCTCCAGCCGCCGGTCGCTAGTGTTGCTGTGTGTGAGTCGGGGTGGAGAATGGATAAGATGTGTGTGTGTGTGTGTGCTAGCTGAGGGGGTGTGTCAATTGGATACGTATGGATGTGGGACCCTATGGATGTATATCCGCATGTATATGGCTGAGTATTGGAGAAAATGGCATGGATAGATGTACGGGAAAGTTGTAGTGGCATATTTCCAACTTGAGCTTTTGTAATGGCATATTTCCAACTCACGAAAATTGTAGTGGCATAGATCCAATTAACCCAAAATTTATTGCTGATGTCAAGCAATTGGTTCGAAGATTCTGTCTGAAGGAATTGGACTGCAGCGAATGGAAGTCAAAGACAAAGTGAAGACATGGTATTCATTTCGTTGTTCTTTTTCATTTATTTGAGTCATAGGACATCCATACTATTAAGATGGATATAGATCTCAAAGCTTAGATCCGCTATGATCCTTAGCCCAAAACCTATGCGAGACCGAGAGAAATGTTTTTACCTTTCGAATGATTACTGTTGGGAAATGTTGCATGGGAAACAAAAAAAATCAACGCACACGCAAGATCTATCCATGGAGATGCATAGCAACGAGAGGGGAGAGTGTGTCTACGTACCCTCGTAGACCGTGGTCAAGCATTTAATGCTTGCGGTTGATGTAGTCGAACTTCTTCACGATCCAACCGATGGAGTACTGAACGTACGGCACCTCCATGTTCAACTCGGTGACGTCCTCACCTTCTTGATCCAGCAAGATGGCGAAGTAGTGGATGAGTTCCGGCGGCAGGACTGCGTGGTGACAGTGATGGTGAAGCTATCTCTGCAGGGCTTCGCCTAAGCACTACGAAAATATGACCGAGGGACTAAACTGTGGAGGGGAGCCCCGCACACAGCTAAACAATTGTCCTGGTTCTTTGTGGCGCCCCTCCAACATATAAATAGGTGGGGGAGGAGGGAGCGGCCAAGGAGGCTCCCCAATTAGGCCGAAGCCTACTTGGGGTCCTTCCCTAGTGCCCCCCCCCCCTCTTACCATATTTGCCGGAGGGGAAAGGAAAGGAGGGAGAGGAAAGGAAGGGGGAGGCCGACTCCCCCCCCCCCTTTCCTTCTCTCCCCAAGGGCTTCTGCCTAGGAGGGGTGTGCAGCCCCTTGTGGGCTGGTGTGTTCCCCCCCTTTGGCCCATATGGCCCATTAACCTCCCAGAGTGTCCGGAACCCCTTCCGGTGACCCGATTTCTACCTGGTACATCCCGAAACTCTTCCGGTGTCCAAATATCATTGTCCTATATATCAATATTTACCTCCGGACCATTTTGGAGCTCCTCGACATGTTTGTGATCTCATCCGGGACTCCGAACAACATTCGGTCACCAAATCATATAACACTATCGTCAACGAACGTTAAGCGTGCGGACCCTACGGGTTCAAGAACTATGTAGACATGAGCGAGACACCTCTCAGGTCAATAACAAATAGTGGAACCTGCATGCTCATATTGGCTCCAATGTATTCCACGAAGTTCTTCACCGGTCGAACCTTATGACAACATCCGCAATTCACTTTGTCCATCGGTATGTTACTTTCCCGAGATTCTATCGGCGGTATCTTCATACCTAGTTCAATCTCTTTACCGGCAAGTCCCTTTACTCATTCCATAATACATCATCTTGCAACTAACTCATTAGTCACTTTGCTTGCAAGGCTTCTTATGATGTGTATTACCGAGAGGGCCCAGAGATACCTCCCCGATACTCAGATTGACAAATCCTAATCTCGATCTATGCCAACTCAACGAACACCTTGGGAGATACCTGTAGAGCATCTTTATGATCACCAATTAAGTTGTGACGTTTGATAGCACACAAGGTATTCTATGGTATCCAGGAGTTGCATAATCTCACAGTCAAAGGAATATGTATTTGACATCAAGAAAGCAATAGTAATAAATTGAATGATCAATATGCTAAGCTAACGGATGGGTATTTTCCTTCACATCATTCTCCTAATGATGTGATCCCGTTATCAAATGACAACACATGTCTATGGTCAGGAAACCTTAGCCATCTTTGATCAACGAGCTAGTCTAGTAGAGGCTTACTAGGGACACGATACTTGTTTATGTATTCACACATGTATTTAAGTTTCCGATCGATACAATTCTAGCATGAATAATAAACCTTTTATCATGAATAAGGAAATATAAAATAACAACTTTATTATTGCCTCTAGGGCATATTTCCTTAAGTCTCCCGCTTGCACTAGAGTCAATAATCTAGATTACATAGTAATGAATCTAACACCCATGGAGTCTTGGTGCTGATCATGTTTTGCTCGTGGAAGAGGCTTAGTCAATGGTTCTACTACATTTAGATCCGTATGTATTTTTCAAACTTCTATGTTTCCATCCTTGACCTTTTCGCGAATAGAGTTGAAGCGTCTCTTGATGTGTTTGGTTCTCTTGTGAAACCTGGATTCCTTCGCCAAGGAAATTTCTCTAGTGTTGTCACAAAAGATTTTCATTGGACCCGATGCACTGGGTATTACACCCAGATCGGATATGAACTCCTTCATCCAGACTCCTTCATGAGCTGCTTCCGAAGCAGCTATGTACTCTGTTCACACGTAGATCCAGCCACGGCGCTCTGCTTGGAACTGCACCAACTGATAGCTCCACCATTCAATATAAATACGTATTCGATTTGTGACTTAGAGTCATCCGGATCAGTGTCGAAGCTAGCATCAACGTAACCATTTACGACGAGCTCTTCGTCACCTCCATAAACGAGAAACATATCCTTGGTCCTTTTCAAGTACTTCAGGATGTTCTTGACCATTGTCTAGTGATCCACTCCTGGATTACTTTGGTACCTCCCTGCCAAACTTATTGCAAGGCACACATCAGGTCTGGTACACAGTATAGCATACATAATAGAACCTATGGCTGAGGCATAGGGACTGACTTTCATTTTCTCTCTATCTTCTGCAGTGGTCGGGCTTTGAGTCTGACTCAATTTCACACCTTGTAACACAGGCAAGAACCCTTTCTTTCACTGGTCCATTTTGAAGTTCTTCAAAACTTTATCAAGGTATGTGCTTTGTGAAAGTCCTATTAAGCGTCTTGATCTATCCCTATAGATCTTGATGCCCAATATATATGCAGCTTCACCGAGGTCTTTCATTGAAAAATTCTTATTCAAGTATCCTTTTATGCTATCCAGAAACTCTATATCATTTCCAGTCAATAATATATCATCTACATATAATATCATAAATGCTACAGACCTCCCACTCACTTTCTTGTAAATACGGGCTTCACCATAAGTCTGTATAAAACCATATGCTTTGATCACCTCATCAAAGCGTATATTCCAACTCCGAGATGCTTGCACCAGTCCATAGATGGATCGCTGGAGCTTGCACACCTTGTTAGCACCTTTAGGATTGACAAAACCTTCTGGTCGCATCATATACAACTCTTATTTAAGAAATCAATTAAGGAATGCAGTTTTGACGTCCATTTGCCAGATTTCGTAATTATAAAATGCGGCAATTGCTAACATGATTCTGACTAACTTAAGCATCGCTACGGGTGAGAAAGTCTCATCATAGTCAACACAATGAACTTTTTGAAAACCTTTCACGACAAGTCGAGCTTTGAAGATGGTGACATTACCATCAGCGTATGTCTTCTTCTTGAAGATCCATTTATTCTCGTCGGTAAGAGACATCATAGAATGCATCATATCTAATAAAGTACGATTACGGCATTCGGACACACCATTACGTTGTGGTGTTCCAGGTGGCGTGAGTTGTGAAACAATTCCACATTGTTTTAAATGAAGGCCAAACTCGTAACTCACATATTCGCCTCCGCGATCAGATCATAGAAACTTTAATTTCTTGTTATGATGATTCTCCACTTCACTCTGAAATTTTCTGAACTTTTCAAAAGTTTCAGACTTGTGTTTCATTAAGTAGATATACCCATACCTACTCAATCATCTGTGAAGGTCAGAAAATAACGATATCCGCCGCATGCTTCAACACTCATCGGACCGCATACATCGGTATGTATTATTTCCAATAAGTCATTAGCTTGCTCCACTGTTCCGGAGAACAGAGTTTTAGTCACCTTGCCCATGAGGCATGGTTTGCAAGTATCAAATGATTCATAATCAGGTGATTCCAAAAGTCCATCTGCATGGAGTTTCTTCATGGGCTTTACACCAATATGACCTAAACGGTAGTGCCACAAATATATTGCACTATCATTATCAACTTTGCATCTTTTGGCATCAATATTATGAATATGTGTATCACTATGATCGAGATTCAACAAGAATAGACCATTCATCAAGGGTGCATGACCATAAAAGATATTACTCACATAAATAGAACAACCATTATTCTCTGATTTAAATGAATAACCGTCTTGCAATAAACACGATTCAGATATAATGTTCATGCCAAATAACAATTATTCAGATCTAAAACTAATCCCGAAGGTAGATGTAGAGGTAGCGTGCCAACGGTGATCACATCGACCTTGGAACCATTCCCGACGTGCATCGTCACCTCGTCCTTAGCCAATCTTCCTTTATTCCATAGCTCCTGTTTCGAGTTACAAACATGAGCAACCAAACCACTATCAAATACTCAGGCGCTACTACGAGCATTAATAAGGTACACATCAATAACATGTATATCAAATATATCTTTGTTCACTTTGCCATCCTTCTTATCCGCCAAGTATTTGGGGCAGTTCTGCCTCCAGTGACCAGTCCCTTCATAGTAGCAGCACGTAGTTTCATGCTTGGGTCCATCTTTGGGCTTCTTCCCGGGAGTGGAAACTTGTTTGCCATTCTTCTTGAAGTTCCCTTTCTTTCACTTGCCCTTTTTCTTGAAACTAGTGGTCTTGTTAACCATCGACACATGATGCTCCTTCTTGATTCTACCTCCACGGCCTTAAGCATTGCGAAGAGCTCAGGAATCGTTGTATTCATCCCTTGCAAATTATAGTTCATCATGAAGCCTTTGTAGCTTGGTGGCAGTGATTGAAGAACTCTGTCAATAACACTATCAACTGGAAGTTCAACTCCTAGCTGAGTTAAGTGGTTATGATACCCAAACATTTTGAGTATGTGTTCACTGGCAGAATTGTTCTCCTCCATCTTGCAGCTATAGAAGTTGTTGGAGACTTCATATCTCTCAACCCCGGCATTTGCTTGAAATATTAACTTCAACTCTTGGAACATCTCATATGCTCCATGACGTTCAAAACGTATTTCAAGTCTCGGTTCTAGGTCGTAAAGCATGGCACACTAAGCTATTGAGTAGTCATCAGATCGAGCCTGCCAGACATTCATAACATCTGCAGTAGCTCCTGTGGCAGGTCTTTCACCTAGCGGTGCATCAAGGACATAATTCTTCTATGCAGTAATGAGGATAATCCTCAAGTTACAGACCCATTCTGTGTAGTTGCTACCATCGACTTTCAACTTAGCTTTCTCTAGGAACGCATTAAAATTCAGGGGAACGGTAGCTCGGGCCATTGATCTACAACATAGATATGCAAAACTATTAAGACTAAGTTCATGATAAATTTAAGTTCAATTAATCAAATTACTAATGAACTCCCACTTAAATAAACATCCCTCATGTTACCTAAGTGATACATGATCCAAATCAACTAACCCATGTCCGATCATCACGTGAGATGGGGTAGTCATCAATGGTGAACATCTCTATGTTGATCATATCTACTATATGACTCATGTTCGACCTTTCCGTCTCCAGTGTTCTGAGACCATGTTTGTACATGCTAGGCTCGTCAAGTTTAACCCAAGTATTCTGCATGTGAAAAACTGTCTTACACCCATTGTATGTGAACGTAGAGTCTATCTGATACGGGGCTAACCTGGTGTAGGCCGATCTTTCACGATTGGAGTGGGCTCCCTCGAAGAACACGATGAACACGGGGAAGAACAGAGAGAAATCACAAGGGGAAACACTCAAGAACAAGTCCAATCACACATCCACTAGACAATCAAACACACAAGATCCACAAGGTACATGAACAACAAAGGGAAAGATACAAGGTAGCATTCATCCCAAATCCAAGAGGAGATGAGGTCTTGATGATATCCTGTAGGATCTTCTCACATGCTCACATGGAGGTCTTGAACTCCATGGGAGTGGTGGTCTCTCTCTCTCTCTCTCTCTCTCTCTAGAGTAGAGGAACGTAGGAGCAAAGCTCACATACAAATGAGCTATCATTTTGCTAACCCAGGATGAGGAGGAGGTCTATTTATAGTCTAAGCCACGAGGGGGTAAGTGGGAGAGGGATACAAGGCCAAAGGCCCGGCTGCGCACAGGCAGGGTCGGACGTCCGGTCGCTTGCGGGGGTCTGGTCGTCCGCTAAAAGTGTTCTGTGATCGGGACACCAGACGTCCGTAGATGCTCGGACATCCGTTAATATTATCGGTCGTCCGGTGGGGGCCGGATGTCCCGCTAGGAAGTCTTTGTGGGCGTTATCGGGCTTGAGCGTTGGTCGTCCGGTGGAGGCCGGACGTCCGCTCGCTGGCCGGTGGTCAGGTGTGGGCCGGACGTCCGCTCGCTGTAGCTTCTTTGGCAGCTCTTCTTCCGTCTTTGTTTCCATGCTTCCCTAGCGGATGGTGTAGTTGTACCTTGGTGCTTGCACTCCACGTCGTCCGTAGTGTTCCGACAATACCTATGCATGCACACGATTGGAGTGTCAAGTAGATACCATCCTCGAAGGGGGTCAAGTGAGCACGTTTAAAGGAGATGATTCACCTTTGTGTATGTGAAGTAGATGTCGCACGTGTCACTCGCCGAACAGACTCTTGACATGGTGACCTCTTCGAGGATGGTATACTACTTGACACTCCACTCGTGTGCATGCATAGGTATAGTCGGAACACTACGGACGACGTGGAGGAGTGCAAGCGCCAAGGTACAACTACACCATCCGCTAGGGAAGCGTGGAAACAAAGACGGAAGAAGAGCTGCCAAAGAAGCATACGAAGCGGACGTCTGCCCACACCTGACGATCGCCCGAGCGGACGTCCGCCTCCATCAACGACCGGCGCTGAAGCCCAACGCCAGCATACAAGACTTCCTAGCGAGCGGACATCCGCCCCACCGGACAACCGTAATATTAACGGAAGTCCGAGCATCTACGGACGCCCGTGTCCCGATCACGTAACACTTTTAGCAGACGACCGACGCCCGGACGATCGACCTCAGAAGCGACCGGACGTCTGACGCCGACCGGACATCCGACCCTGCCTGTGCGCAGCCGGGCCTTTGGCCTTGTATCCCTCTCCCACTTACCCCTTCGTGGCTTAAACTATAAGTAGACCTCCTCCTCATCCTTTCTAGGGTTAGCAAAGTGATAGCTCATTTGTATGTGAGCTTTGCTCCTACCTTCCTCTACTCTAGAGAGAGAGAGAGAGACCACCACTCCCATGGAGTTCAAGACCTCCATGTGAGCATGTGAGATCCTACGGGATATCATCAAGACCTCATCTCCTCTTGGATTTGGGATGAACGCTACCTTGTATCTTTCCCTTTGTTGTTCATGTACCTTGTGGATCTTGTGTGTTTGATTGTCTAGTGGATGTGTGATTAGACTTGTTCTTGAGTGTTTCCCCTTGTGATTTCTCTCTGTTCTTCCCCGTGTCATCGTGTTCTTCGAGGGAGCCCACTCCAATCGTGAAAGATCGGCCTACACCGGGTTAGCCCCGTATCACTATCACACCCGATCATCACGTGGTGCTTCGAAACGACGAACTTTGGCAACAGTGCATACTCGGGGAGAACACTTTTATCTTGAAATTCAGTGAAGGGATCATCTTATAATGCTACCGCCGTTCTAAGCAAAATAAGATGCATAAAGTATAAACATCACATGCAATCAAAATATGTGACATGATATGGCCATCATCATCTTGTGCTTTTGATCTCCATCTCCAAAGCATCGTCATGATCTCCATCGTCACCGACTCAACACCTTGATCTCCATCGTAGCGTCAGATCTCCATCGTAGCGTCGGGGTCGTCCCGCCAACTATTGCTTCTACAACTATTGCTAACGCATAGTGATAAAGTAAAGCAATTACATGGCGCTTGCATTTCATACAATAAAGAGACAACCCTAAGGCTCTTGCAGGTTGTCGATATTACAAAACATGATCATCTCATACATCAACATATATCACATCACATCTTGACCATATCACATCACAACATGCCCTACAAAAACAAGTTACACGTCCTCTACTTTGTTGTTGCAAGTTTTTGGCTGCTACGGGCTTCTAGCAAGAACCGTTCTTAACTACGCAAAAACCACAATGGTGATTCATCAAGTTTTCTGTTTTAACCTTCTTCAAGGACTGGCCGTAGTCAACTTCGATTCAACTAAAGTAGGAGAAACAAACACCCGCCAACCACCTTTTACGCAAAACTAGTTGCATGTCAGTCGGTGGAACCGGTCTCATGTGCGTGGACATGTAAGGTTGGTCCAGGCCACTTCATCCCACAATACCGCCGAAGCAAAATAAGACATTGGTGGTAAGAAGAATGACTATCACCGCCCACAACTCTTTGTGTTCTACTCGTGCATATCACCTACGCATAGACCTAGCTCGGATGCCATTATTGGGAAACGTTGCATGGAAAACAAAAAATATTCTACGCACACGCAAGATCTATCCATGGAGAAGAATAGCAACGAGAGGGGAGAGTGTGTTACGTAGACTGTAAGCGGAAGCATTTAGTAACGCGGTTGATGTCGTCGAACTTCTTCACGATCCAACCAATGGAGTACCGAACGTACGGCACCTCCGCGTTCAACGCACATTCAGCTCAGTGACGTCCTCGCCTTCTTGATCCAGCAAGACGACGAAGTAGTGGATAAGTTTCGGTAGCACGATGGCGTGGTGACAGTGATGGTGAATCTATCTCCACAGGGCTCACCTAAGCACTACGAAAATATGACCGAGGGACTAAACTGTGGAGGGAGGCACCGCACACGGCTAAACAATTGTCGTGGTTCTGTGTGGCACCCCTCTCCCACATATATATATATATATATATATATATATATATATATATATATATATATATATATATATATATATATATAGGTGGGGGAGGAGGGAGCAGCAAAGTAGGCCGAATCCTACTTGGGGTCCTTCCCTAGTGGCGCCCCCTACCATATTTGCTGGAGGGAAAGGAAAGGAAGGGGGAGGCCGACTCCCCCCCCCCCCCTTTCCTTCTCTCCCCAAGGGCTGCGGCCTAGGAGGGGTGCCCCAGCCCCTTGTGGGCTGGTCTGTCCCCCCCCCCTTTGGCCCATATGGCACATTAACCTCACGGGGTGTCCGGAACCCCTTCCGGTGACCCGATTTCTACCCGGTACATCCCGAAACTCTTCCGATGTCCAAATATCATCATCCTATATATTAATATTTACCTTTGGACCATTCCAGAGCTCCTCGTCATGTCCGTGATCTAATCTAGGACTCCGAACAACATTAGGCCACCAAATCATATAACTCATATAACACTATATCGTCAACTAACGTTAAGCATGCGGACCCTACGGGTTGAACTATGTAGACATGACCGAGACACCTCTCCGGTCAATAACCAATAGAGGAACCTGGATGCCCATATTGGCTCCTACATATTCTACGAAGATCATTATCGGTCGAACCTTATGACAACATACACAATTCCCTTTGTCCATCGATATGTTACTTGCCCGAGATTCGATCGTCGGTATCTTCATACCTAGTTCAATCTCGTTACCGGAAAGTCTCTTTACTCATTCCGTAATACAACATCCTGCAACTAACTCATTAGTCCCTTTGCTTGCAAGGATGCTTATGATGTGTATTACTGAGAGGGCCCAGAGCTACCTCCCTGATACTCGTAGTGACAAATCCTAATCTCGATCTATGCCAACTCAACAAACACCTTCGGCGATAACTGTAGAGCATCTTTATGATCACCCAGCTACGTTGTGACGTTTGATAGCACACATGGTATTCCTCCGGTATCCGAGAGTTGCATAATCTCGTAGTCAAAGGAATATGTATTTGACATCAAGAAAGCAATAGCAATAAATTGAACGATCAATATGCTAAGCTAATGGATGGGTCTTGTCCATCACATCATTCTCCTAATGATGTGATCCCGTTATCAAATGACAACACATGTCTATGGTCAGGAAACCTTAACCATCTTTGATCAATGAGCTAGTCTAGTAGAGGCTTACTAGGGACACGGTATTTGTTTATGTATTCACACATGTAATTAAGTTTCCGGTCAATACAATTCTAGCATGAATAATAAACCTTTATCATCAATAAGGAAATATAAAATAACAACTTTATTATTGCCTCTAGGGCATATTTCTTTCGATTACCTGCCAGCAGTAGACGTTGTTCTTCGTGCTGCAGGAGATATCTTTTGAACTGAGTTAACATTACTTGCTCCGCAAGGAATGTTACCGTTGTGCTCAATTTTCAACCGTTGGACTCGTGTCATTCGGCCATTGGCTGCTCCACATGTCCAATTTGGTATTTTTCCCTTCTAGGGAAGGTTGCGGCTATAAATAGCCACCCCGCTCCAACGTTGCCTGTTGGCTGCTCCGCTTAAGATTTCTGAGAAGATTTATTGAGCAACCACTCTCCGAGTGATTTGAGTTTAAGATCCACCGAGAGAAAAAATCAAGAGCCCAAAACTTAGACAGTGGTTGAGCATCACAGTAGTTCTGAGTTTAGAGTTCCTGTACCTATTACTCTTGAGAGCTGCGCACTCTCTAGATGGATAGGTGTTGGCTCGAGTGTTGAATAGTCATTGTCTTCACCGAACAAGATCTTCAGCAACCAAGAGTCATTGTGGTTCGCGAAGAGGTCTGTCGAAGGTTTGGAGATCTGTGACAAGTATCTACCATGAGTGAAATCAACTGGAATCTGATCAACTCCGAGTTGAAGGAGAATAGGGTGAAGAGAGTTTATCTTCTGCGTTAAATCACAACCCCTCCAACCAGACTTAGTTCTTTGGCAGATGGGCGAACTGGTCTACCAAATCCATCTGTCGCCGTCGAGCACCACTGGTTCAATTTACTTTACTGCATTACCTTTAGCAGTTTACATTCATGCTCTGTGTCGATGGTTATCTGATCAATCATTGACTATTGCATATCATATGTATCTGTCGTCTCTTTCATTCTCATCAGTTGCATTCTCATCATACATTTTAGTCGTTCCAGCCATATAAATTTCTCCTTGTTCTTATCCTACCTAGACTGGTGTGTTTTTCCCTGTGTAACTTTCATTCACCTCATCTTTCTTCTTATTCGAACTTATTCTTCGTAGTTCATACCTTGTTTTCTCTCATGTTGTTGCATTTGTATGCATACTGCATTACCATCATCATTGTCAAACTTGTGATATCTATGCTCGTAACAAAATTGCTTCATACTCGATAGATATGTTTCTCAAATTCGTGCTTGATTAAGTTCTTATCTGATGAACGGTATTTCCGTTGCTGTGTTTGGGATCAAATCCAAAACATTCCCAAGAATTTTTTAATCTCCCATTCACCCCCCCCCCCCCTCTGGTCGATATACTCTCGGTCCTAACATGGGGAGATATACCTTCTTCCTCGGGCATATTGGGGCCGCCAGGGTTTGAAACGACCGCCCATATGAGCGCAAGTGCTTGCATGGAACGACGTCATTCTCCCTGATGACTTACCTGCATTTGTGCATGGACGAAACGGATGGCGGCGCTTGTTTGGAACAACGTCTTCTAATCTGATCTTTTTGAACTTCTGGTCAAGGATGTCAAACAACCTCTTGAACGGGTACGCGTGCCCATTTGGAACACCGTCAAACACTCTGGAATGTTTCTTCGTTTCTGCAAAGAAATGAAATGACCACTGAAACGGGCGCTTGTGTAGGTTTGAAACACCGTCGATCACTCTGATGTCTCTGGCTGTTTTGCATTGAAACCTCCAGCAGGCCATACGACCGCCCATACAACTGTTGCGGTCATCTTAAAGGTCGTCTTTTCATGTGTTTCTTCCGAAACTTTTCTTTTTCTTTGTTCTCCTGCGGGGTTAGTTCCAAAACAATACATAGACATATTTCTAGGCATCCAAACATTAATTCAACATATATTTCATCTTGCACATCGCAAAGCCTTCACTAGAACAACTCTTCCAAACTTACTTCTTCATAAAGAACTTCAATCCATCTTTTATTGAAACAAAAAAACTTGTCTACTTTATTCGCGTGGGTTGCCTCCAACGAAGTGCTTACTTTTGGTCAGTTAGCTCAACCGTTGTGGTGATCAAGGTGGTGCAAACACACTGAGACCATAGCTTCTGGCATTCACGATGATGCCTTCTCCTGTGTAGATCTTCATTTTCTTTTTCCTGGGGAAATGTCTCACAAAATGATCTTTAGCGGGTAACTCAAATCTCACATTCCCCTCAAACACATTTATCATAGCTTTGATAGTCCTTAGAAAAGGTCTACCGAGAATTATAGGAGCAATTGGATCCTCAGGCATATCTATTGTCACAATATCAATCATGACAGGGCAATCATTAATTTGAACTATAACACCATGGTTAATGCTTACTGCCTGAGTAAAAGTAGAGTTAGCCATATTCAATACAATCTCGGTATTATCATAAGGTCCAAGATTGAGACTATCATAAATAGATTTATGATAGTGGAAACACTTGCCCCTGGATCACATAAGGGACTGAATTTATTCAATCCTATCTCAATCTCTGTCGTAGGTTCAAAAGCATCCTCTTGCTTAGCTGGTAACTTACTGTAGAGCTTTTTCCTTTCATCATCAAGTTCACGTACCTCGGCTACAACTTGTTCAACAAAGACATTATATGCTTCATTATTAGTCACCTTCGGTGGTGGATACTTCATGGGTATCATCTTTACAAAATCTGTAATGGTATAATTGTATTCTGGCACATGGCTTGTGTCAAGCACTTCAGCCTTCTCTTAGTTGCTTCTTACCATTTTAACTTCTTCCGTCGGGTTAGGCTCCGGTTTACCTGCAAACTTAACCAAAATTAGTGTTTGGCTCTCTCCTATTGTAGCCATTTGTGCTTCCATATTCTTGGATCTTCCTTCAAATATTTGCGCATCATTTGTTAGTCCAGCAACCTAACTGGTCAATTGACCAAGTAAGTTATAATGATTCTTCAAGATATCCTTGAAGTTTTCATTTTGCTCAGTCTGGCTAGCAATAAAAGTTTTAGGAGTTTCTTCGAGTCTATTTCTATTGCTACCATTAGCTCCATTAAAATTGTTGAGTGCTCCTCCATTACTATGATAAGGAAGTCTAGGAGCATAGCCATTATTTTTCCAATTAGGATTGTAGCTATTACGAGCAATAAAATTTACATCACAAGTTTCTTCATTAGTGATGGCATTCATGTTACCTCTTCTTTCCCTTTCATTGCGGAGATAAGTTCATCCAGCTTGGTTGTCAACTCTGTGCTACTTTCTTCAATGGCATTTACCATCTTGGTGTTGGTTCTTTCAACATGCCACCGGGCATGGTTCTCTCGCATATCATCTAGTAGTTTCTTGACATCTTCTGTGGGATTTCCATGATTATTCCTCCTACAGTTGTATCAAGCATAGTTTTATGATTTAAACCATTATAAAACATATGGAGAATTAACCATTCCTCCATTCCATTATTGGGACAGTTTCTAATAGCTTCCTTCATTCTAGTGGCCCACGTTCCTCTTGCTTGAAACCTGTAATCTGAGAATGTAATTGCATAATCTTTGCAGGTGGACAATACTTAGATAAAAATTTACTACAACAATCAGCCCAAGAAGTAATACTGCCCTTAGGTAGTGCAAGAAGCCATTACTTAACTTTTCCCCTTAAGTAAAAAGGAAATAAACATAATTTCAATGTGTCAGGATCATAATCCTTTATGTGTGTCATGTTGCATAATTCGGTGAAATTATGTAGGTGCATATCGGCATCCTCAGAAGCAGAGCCTCCAAATTGGTCCCGTTGAACCATGGAAACTAAGTTCGGTTTAATCTCATACTCAGTGGCTGCTACCTCAGGTTGTGCTATAGGTCCGCACATGAAGTTGTTGTTGGGAGTAGCAAAACTTCCAAGATTATGAGCCATGGTAATCATTGGTTTGCAACTAACAAGACTTGCAACTAAAAATTAAAAATTAAACTAAAAACAAAAAAGTAAAGACAAAAACTAAAAAATGACTTCAACAAAAACTCTAAACACAAAGACTAGGAATACTAAACTCCTCCCTGGCAACGGCGCAATAAAAAGGGCTTGATACCTCCTTTTATTGATCTGGTATTGGAACAGAAAAGAGTATCCCGCACCTATTTCCCCATAGGTGACCCTGGGTTCTCGAACCCACGAGAGGAAGATTCCCTTGAAGCGATGGTCTCTAGCAAGCTTTTGTCAAAGTGTCAAATCCAGCTTCTAACTGGATCAGCAAGCAAATAGCGATTTAAACACTTACAATAAAAAGAGGTGCGGGTATGAGGTCTTATGCTTAAAACCTTGTATTGCACTGGGATCAGATAGGATATTAATTTGTGCGCTGGAAGTCGCCCATCGAGATGTGCTTGTTACGGATCGAAGTGGGGGATGTGTCCAAATAACATCTTGACCGGCACGAGTCTTGCATCAAGAATCAGTTGTCCTACCGCAGGCCCTATCCATCACGCGGGGTTGACTCGATAATTAAGATAATTAAATCATACAAGAGCTTTGGGCATTTAATTACTAAACCTCATTTATCCCCGGTATAACACTTCACGGTCTCCTTGCTCCTAGCCTCATCGGTGCTCGATCTCCATGATCCTGAGTACCTCTAGGGATGAAGATCGCGAACAAGACAAGAGACATCTTCACGGAACAATTTTATTTCACACATACGGGACAGGTCTTCCATTGATTCCCTCAACAAATACCTTGGGTTGCATGGCTCATGCCTCAACCCATAACTTATCGAACTACTCACACATGGAGATCAGATCTCGATAAGAAAACATTGACGAACACATCTTGAGATTGATTTATTTCAATATCTCTTTCAATGGATTCCTTCTGCTATGCATGATTACAAGTACGAAATAGATGAGAGCACTATGGTGGTGGTGGGGATGGCTATGGAGATGGGAATGGCAGCGGCTAGAGTTTGTGGATGAAGATGTTGATGAAGAGGTTCTGGCTTCCGTGCTCGTCGTTCTGTTGACATTTCGATGGGGCCCCTTTTATAAGTTATTTAGGTGGATGATCTGCCTCAAAATCCGCACCAAACGGACGCTCACGCCCGTATGGAACGTCGTCTTTTGTGCTGTTTCGCGCAGGTGCTTCCTGTTGACTTTCTCCTTCCTCCATTTTCCTTCCATTCCATTTCCACACGTGATTTATTCCCTTTTTAGCTTATTTCCTGTGGAAACACATCAAAGAGAGAATTTGTGGAATCCTTTGCATTCATTAGTCATTAGTAGCAATATCGGAGCAAATATCTCTTTTTAAATGAAATATCTTGGTTTAAACAAAGGTGAAATGAGTGCAAAAATACCACTCATATGTGATCCATTAAACTTAATGCATGGTTCTCGCCTAGTGATCTTAATTGTCTAGACGACCATGATGTGGCAACGGCAAAGCGGGAGCATGTAATGGAATATAATCCTGCGAGGAGGAGTTCCATAACCCTAGGGTGATCCACCTACCCAACAAGAAAATCAAACACTAAACTCATGATACAAGGTAACTGGTATTACGTTGCAGTGGCACACTTGATGTATACCATGATCTAAACTCTCTTCTTGCCTAATCTCCATCGCAGGAAAAACATCTCTACTTTTCGTTTTATTTATGTTATTTACTTTCAAGTTACTATTGCTCTCATTATCACAAACCTATCATATTTACCATTTGGTTCATTTGCTTCTTGGGACACTGACAGCTTCTCCAAAATCACAAGTAGTTACTTCACATAAGAGCTATGACAACTTGTCTGTCACAGAAACATTGCACGTAATACTCTCCTCCGCTCTTCGCTGGGAGGATTACTATTTGGGATACTTACGTGTAAGTGCTACAACACATTTGGCTTGCAGGCTATCAGTCGGCACCCCCAAAAAGTTGATGACGCCAATCCGGAAAGGATCTGGGCTTTCACCTGGTATACGAGTAGGGTGAAGAGGAGGGGAAAAGAATAACCTTGACGACGCCAACAAGAAGGGAATGGCGTCCAAGGGCGTCGTCGTCGTCGTGGGCGGAGCCGGCCTCAGATTTCTCTGGTGTCCCTCCCCACCTCCAACATCCAAGCATGAAGAGGACTAGCAATCGAAGACCAGCATAGGCTAGATCTGGTAGGAGGGCATCACGGATGTTGAGGAAGAGGCCATCAGATTGAAAATGGGCGCCATCAAAGGGCCCCTCACCACCTACCACTCCCTTGCCGCCTCGGGGACCGAGGAGGATGGCTAGCACCGCCGGCTGCCACGCGTTGAAGCAGGCATCGGCCCACCAGCCATGGCAGCCGCCATGGATGCAGCTCAAGGGAGACCAGCTACCAGATCCTCGCCGCCACCTTCCTTGGCAACCACGCAGCGTACCGGTGGCCCCTCTGGTGGTGACGAGGAGGAAAGGCAGGGGTGGGGAAGCTGCCGCTGGTTGCTAGGGTTGGCCGCCCGTGTCGCCCTTCCTTACACTTATCAACTTCAGACACATCTACTTTAATCCGCTTCCACGAGAAGTTATGCTTTAGATCAGGATACATCTTGGTCTCACTGGGATGAACTGTGTAAGAAGTGCGATGGCATTCTTGGAGGATGTCATCTTTCACCTGAGCCTTCTGCGGAATGCAAAGACGACCATTGGGGAATTAGGGCGATGCTTTGTCTATATTTCTGTTTCTGTGTATTTATATATGGAAATCATCAATTTAGAGTTCCTATATTGCAAAATCAAAGGAGGAGTATGTCGAATGTTTTGTAGGTGTTAATTCCAGGATCGGAGTGGTTAAACGTATCAGTCGGAGTTGTGATGCTTACTCCCTTCGTCCAGTGAAAAATGTACGTATAGAAATTTTAGGACAAATTATGGAGTGATGGTTCATTGAGAAGGTGCAAGACATCATCTCTCTACTCTTTCATTACCCAACACCCGATGAGCTAAGTGCATGTAAAAATTAAGGAGATCATGTGTAGAATTTTATTGGTCTTGATTACCGTGTGACGAGAGAGAAGCATTTTTTCTACTTTAGAATGCGTTGGGAAGATTTTAGTACAGTCTTTTGTGGACAAATTTTAAAGTCAAATGTACACTCTTCATCAGACAGATGGATGTTCCTTTGAAGCTGTCCAAAATTTCAGACACAACAAAGAATAGAGTTCTCCCGTGGCTTTAGAAGCTTTTAGCATTCAAGTAAATTCATGTTTTGTTCTCTTACATGTTGTGTGTGATGCATAGTTGCTAGTACAAAAGCTTTCAATTAATCCTATGAAATTCCAAAGGCGGCTACTTGTTATTTGTGTATTATTATGTCGGGGGTAGGCTTTTGTGTTACCAGCTACCTCAGGGGAGTCAAACTTGTTCGAAACCTCTATTAATTAATGATTGCGGCAGATTTATCCTTTTCAAAAAAAATAACACGCATTTCGCACAACAATTTTCTTTCTTTCTTTCTTTTATGTAAGGCAGCATGATGTTATACAAGCTGATAAAGAGTTGATACTCATTTTCCAGAACCATCGTACTCCCTCCTATTCAAATTAGTTGAGGCAGACTTAGTACAACTTAGTACTAAAGTTATACTCCCTCCGTTTCTAAATACTCCCTCCGTAAACTAATATAAGAGTGTTTAGATCACTACTTTAGTTATCTAAACGCTCTTATATTAGTTTACAGAGGGAGTAATTGTCTTTCTAGCCATCTCAAATGAACTACAACATACGGATGTATGAGACATGTTCTAGAGTGTAGATTCTCATTTGTTGAAATCTTTAGAAAAACAATTATTTAAGAACGGAGGGAGTACTAAGTATGCGTCAATTAATATGGATATGAGGGAGTACGAAATAAATTTGATTTCGTAGGCTTCAGTTGCTTTTCTAATGGACCTCAATAAGTACCGACCGTTCGGTCTGGGGACCTCCCGCACCGAACGAAAGGTTCGGTACAAGCGCGGATATGAGGGAGTACGAAATAAATTTGATTTCGTAGGCTTCAGTTGCTTTTCTAATGGACCTCGATAAGTACCGACCGTTCGGTCTGGGGACCTCCCGCACCGAACGAAAGGTTCGGTACAAGCGCTCTCTCAGGCCGAACGATTCCGTTCGATACAAAACAGCCACAGCCCGAACCCCCAAAAACGCTCCTATGGACCTTGTCCACGTGAAAACGAAAACAAGCCTAGTAACAAACAGAAGAACCCCCCGGCGCGCAACCACGAAGCACACATGCCTTTCCTGAATGGGCCTCCCATCTTAACAACGCCATTGTTTATGACAAAAAAACCAAAGTTTCTTACTTTACTGCTATTAAGAATTGAAAAACTGAACCATGAACATGATTTTGAATGGCAAAAAGAGAAAGAAAATTGCCATAGTGTGTGTTCTAAACTGCCATCATTATCAGAAATCAGGATGCAAAAAAATAACTAATTGTGCTTTTAGCCATGTCGATATGAGTAGACCATAATAATTATGAAACTAAGAAAAATGCCAGAACTTAAAAACACACAGGACAAAAAAAGGAAATTAAGTTTGATCCGAAAAGTTGCCATTGTTTCATGTAAAACAGAATATGGTAGAAAAGCATAATTTAAAAGAAAAAAGTAAAATTTGCCAGGGTCATTTTTGTTGTTGGTTTTGCAAATGGACCAAAAGAAAAAAATCATGAAAAATTCGCATTGTGTGCATGGTGGCAAGAAATGTGGATTAACAATCGCCAACATGTACAAACACAAAAAAAAGTGTTCCATGTGCGTTCAAGTAAAAATTGTCGTGTATTTAAAAGTAAAGTTGCCATGGCAATGAAGGTAAAATTTTGCCATGCCAAAATAAAGTGAAATTTGGCATGGCAAAAAATAGAGTAAAATATGCCATGTATGTAAATAAATTTGCCATGGCAATGAAATGTAAAAAGTTGCCATGGCAAAGAAATAATAATTTTATCATGGAAAAGTCGAGTAAAAATTAAATAGCCATGCATGTTCTAGTAAATTTACCATGTATTTAAAAGTAAAGTTGCCATGGCAATAAAGGTAAAATTTTGCCATGCCAAAATAAAGTGAAATTTGGCATGGCAAAAAATAAAGTAAAATTTGCCATGGCAATAAATAAAGTAAAATTTTGTCATGGCAAAGTAGAGTAAAAATTGCCATGTGTGTTCTAGTAAATTTGCCATGTATCTAAAGTAAAGTTGCCATGGAAAATGAAGGTAAAAATTTGCCATGGAAAATGAAGGTAAAAATTTGCCATGGCAAAATAAAGTAAAATTTTGACATGGCAAAAATAGAGTAAAATTTGCCATGGAAAATGAGGGTAAAAATTTGCCATGGCAAAATAAAGTAAAATTTTGACATGGCAAAAATAGAGTAAATTTTGCCATGTATGTAAATAGTAAATTTGCCAAGTATTTAAGGGAATTTGTTTTGCCATGTATGTAAATAGTAAATTTTCCATGAAATCTACAATAGAAAGATCATGGTGACTACAGAAAGTTTCTGCTATGGTCCAAATTCAAAACACAATACACCCCTGAAAACCAGAAAGATAAACTGGATGCGCATGTGAACATTATTGAAAAAAAATGTAAACTTGCCATGTTTGGAAAACAAACATGACATGAATTTGCCATGCCAACTAAGTATGTCTCCAATGCTAAAAGATGACATGAACTTGACATGGCAACTAAGTATGTCTTCAATGCTAAAACATGACATGAACGACATGGCAACTAAGTATCTCTCCAATGCTAAAACATGACATGAATTTGCCATGGCAACTAAGTTGGCATGACATGAATTATGAATTGAACATACAAGTATATGTAAAAACAGCAGGAGGGAGAACATCAAAATTATCACTTCCATCATCATCAAAAAACAAGGTATACAATTTCTTGTCTATTGATTTACTGAATAATCAGCACTTATATGGGCACCTTGGCACAGATTTTCAAATATTTCAAACAAACAAACATACCTGAATGCTAAACAGAGTACAGATAAATCAAAGACTACGTGTAACTGAATTAACATGTGCCTCGCATCACACTGGAAATACATATGTGAATTTGTTCATCTCAAGACAAATGAGGCTAAAACAAACCAGACTAGTTGTGCTCAAATTCAACACAAAAAGGACAGACCTGTAGACAAACCCAGCCGTCACGAAGCACCTGCTCTGAAACCTGCGTGAGCAGCAGTAACAGATCAACAAAGCATGTTTCTCTCGAAAAACTGGATCTGTTCTTCTGCACAAGCACGGTAAGGATTGTGGAGAAACGACATCATGAACTAACGGCAAAAAATCAAAATGGAATCATAGAAGGAAGAAGAACCAGACATTGACTTCAGCCCTAGTGAAGCATCTCCTGCACGACGAGGCAGAGGTGGCCCTCCTCTGTTGCGGTTGTGCTCGATCAGGTGGTGGACGTGTTATCCAATTCCTGCCCCGTCCGAGGCCGCCGTCTTGGAGTGGAGGAGAGGGTGATGCGGAAGCACATCCTGCATGCCCCCTTGAACAGTGGTCGTCGGCGCGTCGGCCTCGCCGCCGCTACCACCGGCGCGGCGGAGGCTCTCCCGGCATGCGTTCCTCATGCCTAGCCAGGCGGCGCTGAGGTTGGATCCTGAACGGGCACCGACGCGATGTGGATCTTCGACGAGGCGGACCTGCACAGGGGCGGTGGGCGCGGGTGCTAGGCTGGGTTCAGCAGGCTCGGGCGTGGGAGGAGCTGCTCCTCCGGATCGGGAGCGCGCGGCGGCGGATGGGACTGGTCGGGCATGGTTGGAAGAGGAAGAGGAGAAAGAGGAATGGGGAAGGATAAAGAGAGGTGTCGCAGTGCGGGCGTTCGGGGACGACGCCTGTTTTTCCGAACGGGGACAAAACATGACACATGACGTGACGCCCCAAGATGCTTTACGATTTGTGCAAAATATCCAACGGTGCTGAGCTCGTTCGGGACAAGATGATAAAAAGCTTGTCGTTCGGGCGTTATTGTTTCCGTTTCTAATTCATCCAATCCAGATAATACAGCAAGCCCCCGCAAAAAAAAAAAAACAGCAAGCTGCCAGTGGTGTTCCCCACGACCAGAGTTATCTCAAGTCGTCCAGGGGATCGTTACACAGACAAGTGGATAGATATTGTTGCCCTATTAGCTAGAGCGGCCAATCAAGTGCTTCCATTTAAAAAAAAATTGAATCAAATGCTTCCATTGTTTGACTCGATACGGCTGTGTTGCACAATGACAACAACGAATAGATTTGTTGATGATAGTTGTCTCCCCATTTCGAACTGGAATACATCTCAAATGCTTGCTCATGGAAAAACAGAAACGGTTTCTAAGATCATAGCAGGAAAAGCCATTCATGAGCCACAATGCAAAGAACAGAATCATGTTCAGGTTCAGGTTCATGACCAAGCTGCTGACAGCCATCAGGGAGAAGGGACTGGGTGCTGAGCTACTCATCGAGGGCACCCAGTTGCTTCATATCCTCCAGGAATGCCATGTAGGAGTCATCAATGCTTTGTGGCTTAGAAGCTGAGGGTGAAGGCTGGGCTGCAGATTTTATGGGGGTTACTGAAGGCTTCAGAGCAGAATATGATGGTGCTGATGACTGCTGCTGCTGCTGCTGCGCCTTTGGTTTTGGTTTAGGGAGAGCGGATTCTCTCTTAACTCGAACTGATGCAGGAACCTGCGACAGAAATTAGTTGAGTTCTTGGCTCAGTGCAACACAGAAGCTAACAATTTAGATGCAACAGCTATTTAATACAAAACCCTGACAGAACAAAAATTTACACGAACATACTAGGTGAACTGTTCAAACTTGAGCGCGCAATTTGTTTCGTGTAAGACAGAATAAAAGTAGAATGTATTTTAATTTATATGTAGGACAGCATGATAATCCCCTGAATATATTAAAAAAAATTACTTGAAATGACCAGCAAGGCAACAAGCATTACATTTCAGAATTTTGTTATTGTAGGATGTGGACAATTCATTGGATGTGGATACTGCAAACTAGTAGTACAAAAAGCAATATGCATAGTAACCGGTCTTAGAACTAGTACCATAAGTAAAATCAAACACATGTTAGGGACATAAAAAAAACTTGAGTTGGTAGTAGCGCACTGGTGCCATAAGAAAACTTGCACGTCTAAAAAACATCTCAACGCTCCACAAGAATAAGAGCATCCATGACAACTTTCATGCATGTTAGGAACCTTGCCCTTCGGCTCCACAAGAACAAGACCCCAACGCTATACTATTCAAGCTTCACATCCCAGAAAGCATTTGACTCGGTGTGATGGGAGTATATTCTTGACATTCTCCAACGGCGAGGCTCCCCTACCAGATTTCGTGACTGGATTGCTGGTCTTCTTCGCACCTCCACCTCTCAAGTCCTCTTCAATGGGGTGCTGGGCACCCCTATCATTCATGGTCGGGGTCTTAGTCAAGGTGATCCGCTTTCTCCGCCGCTCTTTGTCATCGCCAGACCCACTACAGCAACTTCTTGACTCGGCCACGATGCGTGGACTTCTTCATAGGATCCGGGGTCGTGGTACCATCCTTCGGACTTCGTTATATGCGGATGATGTGGCTGTTTTGTGGCGCCAATCAAGGAGGATATTCAAAACCTTGCCCGTACCCTACATGGTTTCGGTCCGGTGACGGGGCTGCAAACAAACTTCATGAAGAGCTCAGTGGTGCACATTCGGTGTGGGCACTTGGATTTGGATGCCATTCTCGAAGGCTGCCCGCCATACAAGCTCCTTCACCCATGAGATACCTCGGCCTCCCACTCTCTGTTCGGTAGCTTAGGCGCATGGACTTTCAACACCTCGAGGACAAAATTGCGGCTAAACTTGTGCCTTGGGAGCACTTACACATCACCAATGTGGGCCGTAACGCACTCGCGAAGTCGGTTCTCACCTCGCAAACTATCCATCACCTCACGCCACTTGTCATCCCCCCACCCATCCTTAAGAGCATCAACAAGATTGAGCAGGCCTTCCTTTGGGCCAGAACTAATAAGGTGACGGGTGGAAAGTGCAAGGTAAATTGGGAAACTATATGTCGACCAACCCACTTTGAAGTGCTTAGTGTGTTGCACCTTGGGAAATTCGCTAGAGCTCTTCGTTTACAATGTTCTTGGTTTGAGTGGCGGGACCCGACGAAGATTTGGGTTGGTTCGGGCAACCCTTGTGATGAAGCGGACATGGATCTTTTTTATGCTCTTACCACCATTACCGTTGACAATGGTGAGAGGACCCCTTTTGGGAAGCACCATGGCTGAATGCTAAAAATCCCGAGGATATCACCCCCCCCCCCCCTTCCCCCTTTATCTTGAAGGTCTCGAAGCGCAAACCTTGGAAGGTTAGCGCAGCCATGCATGAGGATGCTTGGGTTAAGACCATTGACATGTGCTCCGGGCCATTGTTTTTGAGGCGGTAAGGCGAGGCAAGGCGCTGGGGGCGCCTCACCGCCTAAGCGCTAAGGCATCAGGCAAGGCGACCCCTTGAAAGTTCCGGAGAGGAGGGGTGGGGGGGAGAGGAGGGGAGCCCCATAACTTGCTGGTTGCTCCAGCCTGCTGTCCTGGAGAGGAGGATCTGTGTGAGAGGAGGGGGAGAAGCTGCCGGAGAGGAGGGGGAAGAGGGGGGAGGCATACCTTGCTGGTTGCTGTTGTGGCCTGTGCTGGAGAGGGGGGGGAGGAAAAGGCTGCATGAGATTGGGGGGACCAGCTGCTGTAGAGCTGCCGGAGAGGAGGGGGAGAGGAAGGGGAGAGGCTGCCGGAGAGGAGAAGGATCTGGGATTAGCTCTAGCCACCACCAAATCTCCAGAGAGGAGAGACCCTCTCCCTATCGTGCTGGATCTGGTTTGCTCTGTTTTTTTGGACTCTTTCTATCCCCTCCGCGTACTTGTTACCACACGAGGGAATCTTTCCTGCTCCTGTGTTCCCAGGGGCTTTTTCCCGCCTGAACCTCTCTTTCCCCTGCCTGAGGCGTCTGCTTTTGCCTGAGGCGAGCAGGAGGACGCCTAGGCGGACGATCTGGACGCTCTAAAGACTAAGGCGGATGCCTTACTCTAGTTTGTAAGGCGAGCTCGACTCCTTGGCACCTGGGAACGCCCTGACGCATAAGCGTCGCCTAAGCAACGCCATAGTAACGCCTTAAAAAAATGCTCCGGGCTATCTTGGGATCATGTCGCCCAATTCATCGAGCTTTGGTCTCAACTTTCCCATGTTCTTCTTGATGAAGCCCAAGATTATCATGTGGAAGTCATTTCCTAGTAGGGGGTACTTGGTCAAGTCAGCTTACAAGGCTCAATTCATAGGAGCTATCTGTTAGAGATATGCCCTAGAGGCAATCATGTATGATGATATTTCCTATGTGTTCATGAATAAAGAGAGTCCTTGGACATTATCAATGATGTGTATCAGCAAGTACGTGACTTGTTTGTGGGACTACGCATTGTATGATGACTGTCCTAAAAGGACCCTAGTCGAAAGGGCTGTGTGGAGCACAACCAACTAGACTAGCATATGACACGGTTGATGGCTTGGTCTCACTAGCCATGGAGCATTGGATGCTAACCGGATAATATGGACTCGGAAGGGTCTGATCGGATTCGACATAGTCGGATCCGAGTTGAGATAAGGTCCGAGTCGGACAGAACCAACTATGAGAATGAGACGTAGCGATATGTCATCTGTGAGTCTCTAGTACAACATACGTTCTACGTCCTAAGACCTGAGCTGGCGCATGTACTCGGGATGGTGACATACCTGCTTTGGGCCGACCAAACGCTACTCCGTGACTGGGTAGTTACAAAGGTAGGTTTCGGGCTTGTCCAGACCCATGCTGCGAGACATGGTCGAGCAAGATGGGATTTGCCCTCCGATCAGAAGAGATATACTCTGGGCCCCTCGTGTGATCCGACCAGGATAAGCATGGCCATGCGACAAGGATTATGAGATAATCCGGTTAGTGGCCGGCATCATCAAACGAGAAAGAGGTCGGGCTAGCACAAGGATGACAGACTCGCCTTGAGCCCGACAACATATATCGTCTGGCAAAGGGAACAGAAGTGTGACATGTTGTACAGGTTCGCTTACCAGCTTCATCGGACACACTTGGAGTCAGCATGCTTTGCTAGAGGCCGCTGCCGACTAGCCGAGTCGGATGTGATCTGACTCACGACCAAGTGAACGAGAACCTAAGGGGTCACGCGCTTAAGGGAAGGAACCTGTGAGGCCCAGTCCGACTCCATGAGTCAGAGTGATCCTACTCGGACTCGGATCCATGCCGAACAGATTTTGGGCTTTAGGGTCCGTGTGAGGCCCAAGTGTTGAGCCCGCGAAGGACGCCTATATAAAGTGGGGGTGTGGCACACTCGTGCGGTTGATCGCTTCGGCGCTGTCACTAAGGTTTGCATATGTTGCAAATAGCCACCTCCACTCGCCGCCGACTGTGTGATCGGACCTAGCAGTCCGCCGCACGGTGTTCCTCCTGCACGCGTGGATACCGTTAGAGGCGGTGCACCTGCGCCGCTCCGGCGAACTTGTACGTGGGATCCACGACCGGCTGTTAGGGGGAGATCGGACGAGGAGGAGACGATCCACGTGGACGCGCTGCCCCAACTCTTCTTCCGCTGCACGGCACTGCGCGTCTAGTGGTAACGATCTGTGATCCATCTCACGTAGCATGTTCTTGGTTGTTCTGCGCATAGGAAATTTTAATTTGCAGTCGGCGCACCCTACCGTAGAACCCAACACTATCTTCACACCTATGAACAAGGTCATCTGGAAAGCTTGGGCACCATCGACGGTCAAGTTCTTTGCTTGGCGTGCCATTCAAAATAGGGTGTGGACGGCCGATCGCCTTGACCGGCGGGGAAGATAAAATTGTGGCCTTTGCGCGTTGTGCAAAAGAGAGTTTGGATTCGCCACTCATCTTTTCTTCAAGTGTCGGTACACCTTGCGCATGTGGAGGTTGATCAAAGCTTGGTTTGGTCTTGAAATCGACCCCTCCCAATGGGCGACTCACCACTCCATCCGTAGTTGGTGGATCTATATGGCTACGTGGAGCAAAGCAATGGTGTCCCTCACAATGCTCGCCAATTGGACTATTTGGAACGAGAGGAACTCAAGGATCTTCCAGAAGAAATCTACGCCACCTCAAATCATCTTGAACAATTTGAAGAATGAGGCAAAGCTTTGGGTCCTTGCGCGGCCGAAGCGCTTGAGTAACTTGATGCCGGGAGAGTAACGGCCCTGCATCTTTTTGGGGGGTTTTTGTTTTTTTGCTACCCCTTGTCATAACCTTCTCTTTATTAATGAATGTTTTTGCCTCGGTGTTAAACAAAAAACATCTCAGTAACATGTTATATGGACTACCTGATAGTCAGCAGCTGATTTTGTAATTCAGATGAGAACATATTTTAAAATTGTCTATTTGTTGGAAAGCTGGTCCCAAAACCTTTTGTAAATGGCAGATATAACAGTGATCAAAACCCAAAACTGAAAAGGCAAAATATATTGTTTGCTGCATTAGGTCATCGTTGCTATGGTATGTGTTTCCTTGGAATGATATACCCAAGCCTTAGTACATATCACCATAGTACATGGTTTTAATACTCTGTTGCTGTGTTTGAAAACTTTTCAGGAAATAAGCAAGTGATAGCATTGATGCAGCAAGTCAATAACCAGAGTAAAGAACACATACCATAGCTGTTAGCTCAGGAGTATGTTGTGCTAATGGTCTCTTTACAACTGTTGAAGCAGCCGATTTGACGTAAGATGGCTGCTGAGGTAACTGCGGCCTTGGGCCAAAAGCAGCAAACTCGGGTCCTGGAAAAAATGGAGGCCTAAGCATTGCTGACGGACCAGGAAGTACACCAAAGGGTGCCATTGGCATTTGAGCCGGAGGTAATGCTGGAGGAGGTGGAGGGGGCCTGGCAGCAACACCAGGAGCCATAAATGGTGGCCTTGAATCTGGTTGTGACGGTGGTGGAGGAAATCTGACCATTCCTGGGCTTAGAATATCAGGTTGTACTGGAGGCATCATTGGAGGCCTTGGAGGCAAAGGCAGTAACTGCGATGGATGCGGTGGAGGTGGTTGTAAGAACCTTGGAATTTTAGCATCTTCTTTCACAACAGGAGTATCCATAGCAGTATTGTCAGTAGCCTGCATTTCATTTGAGTTCGGTGGCAACCTAGGGGGAGGTGGAGGTGGAGGTAGCACAACTGGAGCCTGCAAAATGAAATTCAAAGTTGTGACAGGAACTAGCAGCCAAACAATAAACCAAACGAAGAGAATGGTAACTGAAATATTAACAAGGATTTTCAGGGAATGCATAAATAGTAGTAACATATTGGAAGAGTCAGAAATATTTAAAATAAAAATTGAAGTAGCACCTGTGTAGAATCTGCCGAGCTTGCACCCTCTCCAACAATTTGTTTATTAAGCAGCTCATTTGTACCAGGTAGAGGTGGTTGTTGCAAAGGCCGCTGTGGAGGGGGAGGTGGAGGCAGTAATATATGATCTAACACAGGTTCTCTGGGAGGTGCACCAGGAGGAGGAGGTGGAGGTGGCAGCGGTAAGCCTGGTGCTATTACAGCGCCAGCAGGCTTAGGCGGGGGTGGGGGCGGTGGTGGGGGTAAAGGTAAAGAAGGGACAGATAGATCTGAAGGTTCTGAAGAGGCTGGCACTGGAGGGGGCGGTGGAGGAGGGGGCATGGTGGAAGGACCTGCTTCTTCAGATTCTGTCATGGAAGATGAAGCCCCAGCACCAACTGAGGAAGGCAGTGGAATCCTTGGTCCTATTGTCAATCAAGAAACAAAAGTGAGCAAGAACGTTTCAGCAAACTGTAAAAAAATATTAAGAAAATATCCTACAAGTTATGCTGACCTAACGATGATTTGTACATAGGAGGTTTGCCAGGTGGTGGTGCCCCAGATGGGTTCAAGGTTGGGTGATAGTAAACAGAATCCTGCAGTACAAACCTAGTTAGTATCTGTTCTGAACATGCAGTAACATATATCAATGGTGTCCGAAGAACAGTAAATACCATACCTCAGGCATAGGGTTTTTAGCTCTGTCATCTTCGTCTGCTGCAGGCCGTCTCTTTGGTGGTCCAAGATGGCTGGTTGGAAATGAAATACAAATTTAATAAAAGAAAACAACTGCATGTAAATTTAATGAAATGAATGTATATCAAATGAAAAAATTCTCACCTGAACATAACTGGTTGCTCACCCTTTTCTTTCATCTTTTCTTCATATTCCTGGCACAGATATGAAAAGGCAATGAGGTACCATGCTCCCAAAAAAACTAGTTATAGCATATCCCGTCAAGAAGTTGTACAGAAATTAGAAGATAAATACAAAGTCCAAATAGGTTTACCAAGTACCAACACATTAAAAACCACTCATACTGTGCCATAATGTGAGGGGTATATAACTCATGAATAAGATAATACTCCCTCCATCCCAAAATAAGTGTCTCAACTTTGTACCAACTCTAGTACAAAGTTGTACTAAGCTTGAGACATTTATTCTGGGACGGAGGGAATAACAGTCTTCAGTTAGATTGCATGACAGAGTCGATACAGATGATTCTGTAAAAGGAATGATCCCTTTTAGTTCTAACTTTCCCCTGTTATCAAAACCAAATGTTTCTTGTGAACACATCAGAATACACTATCACAGTTCACTAACAGCATGAGATATTTAACAGAAATCCTCCAAATATCATGTTCCTGAATCTTGATGAAATCGTAACAGTTTTTTTTTCCTTTCTTCTTAACTCATTGGGCGGCCACTTGCATTTCCTCTTAAAAAGAGTTCCGAACAAACTTAAAAAATACTAACAAAAGATTGTGGAAAAGGAAAAAATAATATGGAACCATGGATAGCAAACAAAAGCTAATGTGCTGCCCAAAATGGTCCCTAGCCTGTTGCGTGCGTGGAGTTGGAGGTGGAAATTGGGATCTGATCGCAGGGAATAGCAAGGTTCGCCCTTAGGCACACGTAGAGGCTCGTCCCTTGCCGTGACACTGGAGACTCTGAACTCTGTTCAGGGCAATTTTCTCTGTCTCTTGATTGATAACCCTAATACAAACTATCCTCCCTTTATATAGATCAGAGAGGTCACATAACCTGGAAAGCAAACCAAGTCTTAACCGTTGGGAAAGTAAAGAGAACTTCCTAATATAGATATATTTCCTAGTGATAAACTTGGACTTCTTTGCTGCCCAGGATTAGTCATGTGCCTGCCTAAGGCCCAACTGCTTGTATTGTGGTTTACAGACTGTGCTGCAGGTTTGGGCCTGCGGCTATAGTGCTGCCCCCAATACCTCTCTGTAACACTTCCGCACGCCTGGAGAAACAGCTCGTCCTCGAGCAGGGAATCTGGATAGCGATGCTTGAAGTCTTCCAGGGGCAGCCATGAAGTAGCTGTCGAGTCAGTGCCCTGCCACTGCACCAATACTTCAAGGACTACCTTGAACAGACGTGAGAAAACTACGGTGGCCGGAGTTGGAACCACTCTGCCATGTAAAATGTCCGGTAATGCAGGAGGGCTGTCTAGGGGGCTACCAAGATATTTTTTGAGGAACGCCACATGGAATACATCATGAATCCATGCATGAGGTGGAAGCTGCAACCGGTATGCCACCTCACCAATGTGCTCAAGAATTTGATATGGTCCAAAGTACCGTCGGGCGAGCTTGGCACTGCTGTGCGCGCCCAAGGATGCCACAGGTTGATGCTGAAGGCGAAGCCAGACCCATTCTCAAATGGTGAAGGCAATGTCGCGGTGCTACCCATCATGCTGGATCTTCATGGTATTCTGAGCTTGGAGAAGGCGATCACGTATGTCAGCAAGGAACTCATCACGGTCTGGGAGGGCACGGTCCACAGCTGCTACTTTTGCGAGGCCTGGGTCATAAGACTTGAGCGTAGGGGACGGACGCCCATACACCACCTCAAACGGAGTAGCTTTCAGGACGGACTGAAAAGATGAGTTGCAGCAGAACTCAGCCCAAGGAAGCCAGCGAAGGCACGGTTTAGGACTATCGCCCACTAACATCACAAGTACATGCCAATGATGCGGTTTACCACTTGTGTTTGTCTGTCAATTTGAGGGTGAAATGCAGAACACAGTTGTAGTTTGACACCAGCGAGATGGAAAAGCTCGGTCCAAACATTGCTGGTAAATACTGGGTCAAGGTCGCTGACAATGGACATCAGAAATCCATGTAGACGGACTATGTTATCGAAGAAGACCTTGGCGACAGAGCTAGCTGAGTATGGATGTCCCAAAGCAGTGAAGTGGCTATATTTTGAGGAACGGTCGACAACAGTCAAGATGAATGACTTACCACCCACCTTCGGCAGGCCCTACACAAGTCCATGGAAATGTGTGTCAAAACATGCTGAGGGACCGGAAGGGGTTGGACAGGCCACCGGGATGAAGATGCTCAGCCTAGTTGCTCTGGCACACGACACAACACCACACAAACTCCATCACCGCTGGCATGTGAGGGATGTAAAAATTGGGCATATGCAAGATTGCAGGGAGGCAAAGTGAGGTCGGGGTGACGTAGAACCATCCTTTATGGAGAATGAGGCCGTCGGTGACGCTCCAAGGCCCTGCAGCCATCCCTGCTTCAATGGAGTCATGTAGCGCTGTGAGGTCTGCACTAGTGTCAATTTCCTGACGCAAGTCATCAAAAAGTTGAAACTGAGGACACAAGAGAGCAAAGACAGCCCCTAGCTCCTCCTCGTGCCGCCTGGAGAGAGCATCTGCCACTGTAATTTGACAGCCATATCCCAGCAGCTTCCTTACCCATTGATGTCGTGGAATGGTGGAGAGGCGCGAGAGAGCAAAGACAGCCCCTAGCTCCTCCTCGTGGCACCTGGAGAGAGCATCTGCCACTCTAATTTGACGGCCTGGTTGATACTCCACATATCCCAGCAGCTTACTTACCCATAGATGTCGTGGAATGGTGGAGAGGCGCTGGTCAAGCAAGTACTTCGGGCTATTGTGGTCCGTTCTTATTTTGAAGCTCCGGCCCCACAAGTACGGCCTCCAATGTCGAACAGCTTTCATCAATCCAATCAGCTCACGCTCATAAGCTGCTAGCTTGGCATGGCATGGTGCCACCGCCCTTCTGAAGAAAGTGAGGGGTCTGCCCTATGGTGCAGCACGGCTCCAAATCCCGTGCCAGATGCATCATAGTCCACCAAGAACAGAGAGTCGAAATCCGGTAGCTGCAAGGCAGGTGCTGCTGCGAGGGCTTGCTTGAGCATGCAAAAGGCTGTGTCGGCCTCCGAGGACCACACAAAGCCTTCCTTGTTGAAGATCTTGGTGAGTGGAGCTGAGAGCATGCCATAGTCCTGGATGAACTTGCTATAAACCAAGCAAGCCCAAGGAACCCACGAAGGGTGCGGACACTTCGTGGTTCTGGTCATGCCTCCGCCGCTTTCGCCTTGGCCGGGTCCATGGCGGCGCCATCTGCTGAGATGATATGGCATAGGCCACCTTGTGCTCATCAAGGAAGCACTTGAGAAATAGCTGATGCTGCTGGAGAAGCAAAACAGCAACGAACAGCATTCATCAAAGCATGGAACGTGCTGGTGCGTTTGTGGAGGGCGAGGGGGCAAAAGGCATCACCAAGAACTCGTCATGGCCGTGATGCATGCGGAAGGCGGTCATGCGGACCTGATGATACCCACTGCGGAGATCAAGCTTAGTGAAGAAACAAGCGCCATTGAGCTCATCCACGAGCTCATCGACAACCAGAATCCGATTTTTATCCTTGACCGTACCATCATTAAGTTGGCGGTAGTCCACCCAAAACCGCCATGTGCCATCCTGTTTCTTGACAAGAATCGTCAGGGAAGAAAATTCAGAGTTACTTTCCCAGATGATACCTTGCTGGAGCATATCCTCACATTGGCATTAGATATCATCCTTCTGGAGCTGAGGGTAATGATATAGGCGAACTGCAATAGGGGATGTTCCTGGCAGGAGCCGAATGCAGTGGTCGAACATGTGTACCGGTGGTAAGCCACACGGCTTATCAAATAGTGCCTTGAACCCTTCCAGAAGTACTACCGTGTGGTCATCGGTGGCACACGCATGGACCTGCAGTGGCCCTCCGAACATGTTGATGTCATGCCAAATGACCTGGTGATCTTTCTTCAGAACGACATGATCGAGTGCTCAAAGTCCCAAAGTATGGGCCCAGTGTGTGCAATCATTGGACGCCAAGTACCAAGTCAAAACCATCCAAGGGAATGGCATGACAGTCATTGACAAACAACTCGCCAAGGACATCCAGCAAGAGGCATGGCATGCTTCCGATGCTCAAACCTTGTCCGCGGGAGCCAAATGCGGTGGTCGCACATGCTCACCGGTGGTAAGCCACACGGCTTATCAAATAGTGCCTTGAACCCTTCCAGAAGTACGGCCATGTGGTCATCGGTGGCACATGCATGGACCTGCAGTGGCCCTCCGAACATGTTGATGTCGTGCCAAATGACCTGGTGATCTTTCTTCCAGAACGACATGATCGAGTGCTCAAAGTCGCAAAGTATGGGCCCATGTGCGCAATCATTGGACACCAAGTACCATCTCAAAATCATCCAAGGGAATGGCATGACAGTCATTGACAAACAGCTCGCCAAGAACATCTAGCAAGAGGCCGGCATGCATCCGGCGCTCGAAACCTTGTCTCCATTAACCACTGTTACTTGGACCCTGGGCGCTATTCAAGGGAAATTCCCATGCGGCTGGCTGCCTTCTCAGCTAGAAAATTGTGTGTGGATCCTGAGTAGACTAGATCCCTAAGACGGCCTCCTGCAACTTGGGCATGTAGCCGCATGGTCTTGCCGGTGCATATACCCATAAGTGCACGCACCAAGATGGTAGGATGCTGCCAGGGCAAACACTCTCAGTTGTGTCAGCATCAACGCCGTCGTTGTCTTCCCCATCAGGCACCTAGATCCAAAAGAGTTGGGCATAATGGTGGCCACGGGCGTACTTCTCATCACAGTTAAAGTATAACCCTTTAGCGCGCCGGTCGGCCATCTCTGTTGGGGTGAGTTTCTTGAATTGCCTAGCAGGGGGCATGTCCGTCTGCAACAGCAGCAGGCTGTTTGGGTGGGGCAACAGGCACCGTCCCTGTTGACTTGGTTGGTTTGGAAGACAACGTCGTGCCTGGGGTGGTGTGGATGTGTCCTCTGGAAAACAACGCTAGTGCTAAGCTCATGGCAACCTCAAGGTTCAATGGGTACTGCAAGTCCACATTAGTACGGATGGGCTTGCATCGTATCATGTTGGTAACTAGGAGTTCTCTTAGTTAGATCTCGGGGCTAGATCACTTCCCGATGAACAAGTCAGAATTGCCTCAACAAAAATGGATGGAATTGGAAAAAAAGGCATTCAGCTTTGTTATCAATTAGGCATCAGTGGGAACATCAAGATGAATGAGTTAACTATAAGTATCAGCTATCTCCCCCACCTCCCGTCTTACTTTTTTGGAGTATTCAAAATTATACTATAACGCTTGATATTTATTCTTTTTTTTTCTACTCAGAATTAGCAGCTTTGTAGGTATCCATCTTTGCAAATCGAGATACCGAGGCCACCTGTACCTGTAGGGTAGAGGGGGATAGAAGAGTGGGCATGTGGGCTTCTATCACATAGTTGATTTGGAAAAGGGGCTGATATAGAGTTAAGGAACAGATGTGGGCGCTCGTCCACCAAGCGCTTTTTCTTTGTCCAAAATTGCTTCTTGTAGTCATGCACCAAGCCTGTTTGTTTCAAGTGCTTAATTTCCACTAGCCGACCAGTGCTGATCGTCAGCCCAAAACTAAGATTCAGGTATTTGACAAACTTTGGCCATGGCGATTCGCCAGGCATCATCTCCAGCCGACTGTACCATAGTGCAGTAGCATTGGCCATCCACACCTCTTCCTTGTCCTTAGTCTGGTGGCCCTTGAAGAATCGCTCGACACGGTTCAACCAAGGCAACAGGTCGCCCTCACCGTTATAGGTAGGGAATTCCAGCTTGTGGAACTTTGGAGCAGCACACCATTCCTCCCGGTAGGCGAACGGTGCAGCCAGTGCAGCAGTAATTGTGTTGTCGATCTCGTCTTCATCTTTGTTGTGTGCCTTGCTGGATTCTCCCCTTCTCCAGATACCCTAGCAGCCGCTAGTTGCTCCCTCAATGTTGTGACTTAATACTGCGGCTCGGGTAGTGCTTTGAGGTCAAGTACACAGCAGGGGGGGGGGGGGGGGGCTCGTCCCCTGCCATGACGCTGGACGCTCTGAACTCTCAGTTTGGGGCAATTTTTCTCTGTTTATTTATTGATAATCCTAATGTAACTTGGAAAACAAACCAAATCTGAACTGTTTGGAAAGTAAAGACAACTTCCTAATAGAGATATTTCCTAGGGATAAACTTGGGACCTCTTGGCTGCCAAGGATTAGCCATGTGCCTGCCTAAGGCCCAACTGTTTGTATTGTGGTTAGGGACTGTGCTGCAGGTTTGGGCCTGCGGCTATAGTGCTGCCCCCAGTACTTCTCCGTAACATGGTATAAGAAAATTGAAGGAACAGTTAAAATCTTGTATGTTTGATGGACTAAAAAGATAATAAAATCACAGTAATGGTAGTGAAACCATTCGAGACTTCCAAAAGAAAGTCCAACGTATCTGCAGAATAAGAATACCTTCCTTTTCTTCACAACAAGATTATAAGTATCCTCAAGCTGTCTTTTCTTATGTTTCCTAGCCTTATCCAGAGCACCATCGGCCTCTGCATCAACCAAATAGTAATTAATCACTCAGAAATACAAGCTTGCCAAAAGCATTAACATACATTTCCTCCTCGCAAACAAATAAATTCAAACAGACAACAACATTTCTATAAGCAAGCAAATCTTCTATATCTAATTAGCTGCCCCACTACTAGATTTCTCTACACATGCGTGCTTCCACATCACCTCAATTGTTGATAACCGTTAGATTGAAGTTGTGTGACATCTGCAAGTCATGCATGTACTCGTAATTTACTTTTCTGCGTTAATCTATGCATGCAAACCATGCCACCTCATCAAGTCATGCATGTCTTTTTTTCTGGAGGAATCAAGTCTACGCATGTCAGTCCCAAGTAACACTTTTTGTGTTAATTTTTGAGTGGTTATGGACAGTATGACTTGATAAGGAAAAATATGCATGTCAGCACATTGTGAATGACATACTTCACATTTGAACTTAATATGTTTTCAGGCCCCCAGAAAATACAAGTTGCATATTTCCTAACATGGTATTAGAGCCTAGGTAATTTTTTCACACCCACAACTTGTGCCTCCGATCCAATCTCGCGCCACCGCCATCCTGTTCTCAACTAGCCGTCGCTGCCTCCCCTCTCTCCCCTTCCACGCATGACTCCTCAACCGCTGTTGGCGGTCCTTCACATGCTGATCAGCGCCCGTCCATCCGCCACCGCTAGTCCTCCGCAGCCTCCGTGGCATCCGTAGCCAGCCGCCACCATCATCCACGCCAGTCGCCTCATATCTGATCTGTCGCGCCGTCCGCCTCCCAATCTGATCTCTCGCGCAGCTCCATTCCGGTTGGTTCATATCTAGCGTGTCAACTCGTAACCGCAGACGAAAGTGGGCGCTAGAGTGTTGGGCTCATTGCGTACGTGTGCAGCGGTCAGCCAGATCAGATTGGTTTGCTTTACGCAAAAAAATGGTGATGTCCAATGCAGCGAGCTACGTATCCATTCCACGTTGCCACATCATGTTTGATGGTGTAAACTACACCAAGTTCATCGTGTTTATGTGCGCTAATATGCATAGTATTCATCTATGGGGCGTTCTCTGGCAAGGTTTCTTGTCCGACGTGCCTGGTTCCTCACGTGGTTCGTATCCCGCAGACGCCACCGGTCCTTGCCCCAGATGCTTCCACGGCTGATAAGGACGTCGCGAGGCTGCTGTTGATGTTGTTGTTGCTGCTGCTTATGAGCAGCAGGCCTCGGACTACCAAACGGCTCTTAACTACCGAATGGCTCTTAACACTTATCATAATGAGCTGTCTGCCTGTCTTTCTACACTTAGTGGTTTGATAATGATGCTCGGCTATTCTACGTGCTGGTGTTTTGCCTCAGTTTTCTTCTAAGTTTGTGGGCTTCTCTACTGCCTTCGACATGCGGACCCTTCTCCAACAACGCTATCGGCTCTGGTGATGCCTTGTACCTGTATGTGGTCCACCACAAGCATGCAAAGGGTGACTCTAATGTGGATGATTTCTATGCACAGAGCTCTGCTATCTGATGTCAGCTTGACTCCCTCCGCACTGCTCGTTGTGGTTCATGCCAGTGTTGCCGGGTTGTGAGGTCCAACTTGGAGTTTCAGTGCATCTATGAGTTCTTGTCTTGGGTCAGTAAGGAGTTTGAGCCGCGGCGCGCTCAGCTGTTTGCCCGTGTGCCTCGTGTTTCTCTCTTCTGGAGGCTCTTAGGGGTTGTTTGGATAGGGAGATTATGCAGAATTGCTTCTCCTTAAACGTAATTTCGGTTGTAACAACTTAAAATTTTGTTTGGATTTTCTAATCTAATCATGGACATATAAAAGCAAGTTCGACAAGACCCAAAAAAATAGACTTTAGAACAAACGAACAATATACGTTTTTGCACAATCCAATTTTCTATATACAAAAGATTTAAACGGATTGCGGCGGAAAGAATCGATCGCTGGCAGCGATAAAGGCACACAACGGGATTGCTCTGTAACCGCAACAAAGGCAATGTGAGTACCATCCTCTCCATTGGTATTACATTAGTAATTTGGACGTCTTCCCTGTGCGCACTTTCACCACGGGCGCCTCCGCGGGCAGCGACATGAGAGCTTGATGATGTTGCTGTGAGCACATCTGTTACTCGTAGTAGCACTCCTTTTCCTTATAATTAAGGCGCTCCATCGTACGGGAGACCTAACAGTCGATTATTTGATCATTACTCGGGTGGATGAGCATGCAATTCAGCTGATCCTACTCATCATACGAGACCACAACAGCAACTACATCAGTGCATGGAGAGTTATATGAAGTGGAAGGGTCAAAGGCTTTCTCTAGCATGGGACAACGGCGCGAGGGCAAGGTCGTAGAAGAGATTAATGGATCAAGATGAAGAAGACAACTAGTGATCACGAGAATAGGATTTTCAATAGGCGACTAGAGCGAAGAACTGCATCATCGTGTTTTCTTTTTTTTCCCATCCAAACAAAGAATTGTGTATGCTGATCTTAACAGAAAAACTAACTAAAAGTAGTTTTCCTAGAAGTCCTCTAAAAACTCATTTTCTAAATCTTGCATCTAATCCTTGGTACCCAAACAACCACATACTGAGATTCACGCTGAGGAGACTCGCCTCTGTGGTGCTAGTCTGCTTGAGGTTCCCTTTTGTGCTCGCTACTAGAGCTCCTGCTAGGCCGCCTACTACACAGGCTACCTCCCACCCCGGTCCTCCACCACTTCTGCCAACTCCTAGTGGTGGGGTCATGCTTGTATACACTGCGGCTATTGCAACAGGGATGGTCGCTCTGAGTTTAATTGCTTCAAGAGGAAGAGGCACATGCGCAGCTCTTCTTCTAGGACTCGTACTCTACTCTGACACTCTCAATTGTCTCCTTGAATGAGCAGGATATTACGAGACTTAAGTGTCACTTGCAGCTTCGGTTTTGCAAGCTCTGTGACTAATGCTTCTGGCACTGAGAGACCACCCCCTACACCGATCCCCTACGAATTCCAGATTTTGGAGCTTCCTTTCATATGTCCTCTGATTCTTCCACCTTGTCCTACCTTAGCTCTCTTGATTATCCAGTTCATGTTCTTACAATTGAAGGTACCCCCTTCATGTTGCTAGTCAAGGCACTCTTAGCACTTCCTTTTCTGTCTCGATGTTGCTCATGTTCCTCGACTTACCATGAACCTGTTTTCAGCTAGTCAGCTTGCTGACACTGGTTGTCACGCCATTCTTGGTTGACTCTTGTTCTGTTCAGGATCAGTGCATGCATGCTCAGGTTGGGGCTGGCCCTTGCCGTCGTGACCCTCAAGGACTTTGGAAGGTGGACTAGCTTCATGTTCCTTCCGCAGCCACCACCGTCACCAATCTCTCTACTTCCATCGCCTCAGCTACTGGTTCCTTTCAGTAGTGGCGTCATCATCTGGGTCTTTGTGACTCTCGTATGTCGTCTTTAGTTTGAGGTCTTCTAGGGTCTTATCTACGGAGATGTCTCTTTCGAGTGTCAAGGTTGTAGGCTTAGTAAACATATTCGGTTACCTTATCATCATACTAGTGAGTCAGTATCTCAGCCTCCGTTTGATCTACTTCATTCAAATTTATGGGGTCCAGCTCCCTTCGCTTCGAAACGAGATCATCGATACTATAATGTGTTGATTCTGCTGGAGATTACATCTCCAAGATGTTGCGTTGAGTCCTTGCTGTGCAGGGTAATCTTGCCCAATTCTCTTGTCCAGGTGCTCACGCTCATAATGGTGTGGCTAAGTGCAAGCATCATCACCTTCTTGAGACGGCTCATGCGCTAATGATTGTTGCTTCACTTCTCCCTCATTTTTTGGATGAAGTTGTTTCTACCTCCACCTATCTCATCAACCTTCAGCCTTCTTCTGCACTCCAAGGTGGCATCCCTCTCGGAGTTCTTTTTGGTCGTTCACCTGGCTAGTCGACCCTTCGCTTGTTTGGTTGTGTTTGTTGCGTTCTTCTTGCACCCTGCGAACACACCAAACTGACTGCTCAATCGGTTTAGTGTGTCTTAGGTTGCAGTGATGAGCATAAGGGCTATGCTATTGGGTTCCTATCAATCGTCGGATACACATTCCTCGGGACGTGACTTACGATGAGTCTCGTCCCTTCTACATGCGTCCATCCTCCTCGACCTTTTCAGTGGAGGATATCTCTTTCCTCAAATTTTTTTGACGTAGTTGTCACTCTTGTTGATCCCTTGTCCACCTTGCTCATCCAACTATTGCATATATGACGCCGCCAACTCCTATGATTTCCACACCTCACTTGTCACATGATTCTGCACTTTCATCCCCGGTGGCTTCCCCGCCTCCATCACCTCTATCCCGGTGGTTCCTCGTATTCTTCCCTCTTATCCTCACTATTATACCCGTCGTCCACGTGTTGTGGATGAGTCTACTGACGAGCCATCTACTTCTGGTTGCCATCTTCCCCGTCTTATAGCCTACTTATGGCTTTCGTGCTCGTCCTCACCTCGCCATTCACCACTATGGTTTTTCTGGCACTGCTAATCTTGAGTTGGCTTCTTATCATGATGTAGTTCATCCTGAATGGCAGCATGCGAGGTAGAAGAGATTGCCGCACTTGAGCGCACCGGAACGCGGGATCTTGTTTACCTTCCTCACCGTGTTCGTCCCATCAATTGTAAGTGGGTCTACAAGGTTAAGACTCGCTCTGATGGTTCTCTTGAGCGCTAAAAAGCTCGTCTTATGGCACGAGGCTTTCAGCAGGAGCGTGGCCATGATTACAGTGAGGCATTGCTCCTATGGCCCATGTGATCATTGTTCGCACAGTTCTCGATATGGCCTTTGTTCATCACTCGTCTATGTCTCAGCTTGATGTCAAGAATATCTTTCTTAACGATGAGTTGTGTGAGGAGGTTTACATGCAGCCACCACCTGGGTATTATGTTCCTGATAGCATAGCCTGGCATGTTCGTCGGTCTCTCTATGGCCGCCCCTTGTGCCTAGTTTGACTACTTCACCTTCGTGGTGACTGTGGTTTGTTTTTCAGCAAGTGGTCATGATCCTGCGCTTTTTTATCATATTTCCGCTCCTGGTCGGACTCTTCTTCTATATGTCAGATGACATGATCATCACAAGCGATGACTCAAGACACATAAAACTTAGAATGATAGGCCTCTTACAAACAAAGCTAGTAGGGCAAGTAAATAATCATCTGATTCTGCATAAAAGATAGGTTTTTAAAATGGTCTGTTTCTAAGACATTGATCTAAAGGTCTGAATTAGCCTCGAAATACAATGCAATATACTTACTCATCTTTTCCAACTTCTCAATCTGATCCTTTATAGCATCTGGGTTCTTTTTCAAAATGCCAACCTCCCGTACCTTCTTTCTTTCTTTTTTGTTCTGCAGAGCAAAGAAAATGATAAAGTTTGAGAGAAATAAAGATGGATTAAACTACTTGGTAACAGATTAAATGAATTACAAGTGTAAAAAATCTTTAGCATCAGTCTGATATGAAACTGGGGTTAAAAAGACAAAACTACCCACAAAGCTAATAAATGGACATAACGTAGTGTGTAACACTCTGCAATGACCACTATTGCTGCCTTACAGTGTTGGTGCATCTGTATCAGGATACATGACGAGGGATACATTTCCAGGTCAAAATGATGTGCACCAAAAAAATGTGACATCTGAAGATGCAAGAGTACAGCACAGAACAATTGCAGCAACTGGCTTTGGTTACTTTGACAAACTAGATTGCTCCTGAAGTGCCCCATCAGATAAAAGTACCATAGAAAACTGGAGTGACATAACAAAGAAGTATAACTAAGCTGCTAGGCGGTAGCATTGCTATTAACCTTTGTTGGGTGGCATAACAAAAAAGTAAATCCAACTGAGCAACAAAATCAAGCTACCACCCTATTCTACCAGAGATTGTCTAAATCCAGCCAAAACAACAGACAACCAGGCAATTTTACATCACAAAGCAGAACAAGCTGCAGCTTCCGGTCAAGACTGTTCGCAGTTAAAATTACGGGTATGCTGCCCAATTATGACTATCCATTCCACGTGGCATAGTGGTACAAGTGTATGATTGGTCTATCTGCTGCATACGAGCTCTTCAAGCGAAATACCTAGTATGTTAGTGATGTCAAATGTAAATATGCTTGTTACATGCAAGAATGCCACAATGCATTGTCCAATTGAACCAAAACAACGACTAGTTTACTAGGAGTACGTGATAGCATCTCAATCGACCGTAACGAGCACAAGAGGATCTCATGTTAAACGATCAGAAAGCTACGAAGTCATTGCTGAATTTCCACCTTCAGATAGCCCTAACCCGCCCCAAGAAACAACAAATCTAACGAATCGAACTACTATCGCTATCGCAGCGCACGAGTCTTATTCAGATAACCCCCCACAAGAGCGCAAGCCGTAGGGCAGAAACCCTAGGGTTGGAGACTCACCCGCTTAAGCTCCTTCCTGCGCTGCTCCTTGCGGAAGGCGTCGGTGGGATTCATGACTTTCCCTCCCTTAGTTGTCTTCATCTTTCCCCCTTCCTCTCGCGCCTCCGGCGACGGAGCGACCGATCTGCACCGGCGGCGGGAGATTTAGCCAAGAGAAGAGAGGGGGGACATCGCGGCGAACGTCGTCGCTATGGGGTTCGGGTCGGCGTACCTTCTTTCGCTTTCTTTAAATTCTTTTTATTTAACTTGTTTCTTTTCTTTGTGAGGGCTGCTTTTTTTTAGGGGTCTTTGTGACTTGTGAGGGCTGCTGGGTCAGCGTGAAAAATCCAGGGCCAGATCTTTTATTAAAGCTGGGCAGCTCATTCTAGAAGACCACCAACTAAATTTATTATTTCATTCTCAAAAAAAAACTAAATTTATTTATTTAGAAGTTTACTATAGCATATATGTCCATGCGTTGCAATGAAAAAATTTAATATTTTTGTGCAAGCATAACGTCCTATAACATCGGATTCGCTACGAAGAACATGTTGCAACACAATATCCTTCTACAAAATGAACATAAAAAATTCCCGCAAAAAAAATGAACATAAAAAATAGGATGCAATTTAGGCGCGTTCATATGTTTTTGTCGGGCATAATCTTCCACTAATTCCATTTAAATCTAATCCTTACACTAACTACCGTGACGTCCTCACTCATTTTAGTCACGAATCAAATTCTTCATTTTCTAATTTAGTAGCCCCACTATATTGAAGCATACGGGTCTTTCCTTTTAATTATCCTATCTATTTTTCTCAAATTCTTTCTTTAATTAGCCTCATCTATTTGAATATTTTATTTATTAATCCCATAATCTTTCTTTTAATTACTATCGGTTTACCCATAATCTAGCCATCTCCGTTTAAATATTCTATTTAACCCACAATCCTTTCTGTTAGCTCGTTTGCTTAATTAGCTCGTCCTAAACATGAGGATTACTCTCCTTTTGTTTTAGGAAAATGTTTGGCTCCGGAGCGCCGGCCGAACATTGGGTCGGTTGCTCCTTCTTCCTTGCGTCTCCTTCTTCCTCGCGACTCCTGCATCTCGCGCACGCAGCACCTTCACATCTGGCGCAGCTCGTCGGGGCGCGAATGTCGCGCTCTCCTGCTACCCTTGAGTGAGTCCTGGATTAAGGGGTCCTCGGGCGTCCGGCCTATGTGACGTGGGCCGGACTGATGGGCCATGAAGATACAAGATAGAAGACTTCCTCCCGTGTCCGGATGGGACTCTCATTTGCGTGGGTGGCAAGCTTGGCGTTCGGATATGAAGATTCCTTCCTTTGTAAACCGACTATGTACAACCCTAGGCCCCTCCGGTGTCTATATAAACCGGAGGGTTTAGTCCGTAGAGCAGAATCACAATCATACAGGCTAGACATCTAGGGTTTAGCCATCACGATCTCGTGGTAGATCAACTCTTGTAATCCTCATATTCATCAAGATCGATCAAGCAGGAAGTAGGGTATTACCTCCATCAAGAGGGCCCGAACCTGGGTAAACATCGTGTCCCCCGTCTCCTGTTACCATCGACCTTGGACGCACAGTTCGGGACCCCCTACCCGAGATCCGCCGGTATTGACACCGACATTGGTGCTTTCATTGAGAGTTCCGCTGTGACGTCGAAGACAGGATTGATGGCTCGCCTTGTTATCAAGGATGCGATCACCGCGGAAGAGCCACGGCCTCGTGCCAAACCCTCCGGCTAGGCGGCTTTACCATGACCGCCCGTTCGGCTGTCAAGCCGATGATGACTTCTCAGGTCATCGAAAATCGTCTCCGTGTTGACTCCGAATACTCCAAACGGATGGATCCGACGAAGTTGTCGTCTTTAAACGAACTCCTGGATCGCATCGCCGCCATGGGGGTCACTACACACTATGATCAGATTGGGCTTAAACCCGATCAGAGAGAAATTAAATCTTCGCCGATCACCCATCAGATAGCGGTCGTAGAGGAGCAAAACAACAACTCTTCCCCTATGTTGAAGACGAGCTATGTTCGGATTTCCAAGCTCGAAGAGTCGGATACCAGTCTGCTGGACGACACTCCCGGTCCTCCGAACCTAGAATCGGGCGTCGGGCCTGGAAAATCATTTAACACCCCGGAGCCCGAACTATAAGCTCGGAAGTTTTTCAACCTCCAGACTCCAAATTGGGTCAGGGTTCGGATTTAAAGCCACCCATCCACCACAAGCAATATCCGCCAAGTCCTCCGGATATATGCGACCTCATGTACGTACGACAACAGTCTCAAGAAACAGTCCATCACTTTTGGGCCAGATTCCTCCTTGTCAAAGACAAGATTAAAGATTGCCGCGACGAGGACACGATTTTAGTATTCTACAATAATTGCACGGATGAAGGAATCCTCAACGCCATCAACCACCGTCACAGATTACACTTTGGTCGACTTGGCAACCATAGTACGTATACTTCATAGCGGAAGCGCACGGAAAACTCGACAACTCATTGGAACCACCGGTCTCCATTCAACCCCTCTAGCGAGCAAAAAGGATGCACCCTCGCGGGGCACTTGACCCCATAGTGAAGAGAACTAAGCCCAGCACGGGACGCGGAACCGTTCTGGAGGGATGGCTCGATAGGCCATGCAAAATACACACGACACCGAATACCGTACCAACCCACAGCCTTAGAGCATGTTGGATACTCCGGCAAGTGGCCAAGAGGGGCGAGGATATCCTCACCAAAAACACCTCAGAACAACGCCCCCTGGAAGACGACGACCTCGAAGTATTGACGGTCTTCGAGACTTTTGAAAGTGCAACTATCCCTAGGTGGTTTTGGTAATTCATAACAACATATAGCTCATTGAGCTAATGCTATTCCAAGACTATTATTTCAGGAAAGCTCAATGAATGGCATGGCATGGATGATGAAAGTGGATCCCTCAAAATACTAAGGACAAAGGATTGGCTCAAGCTCAAAAGCTCAAGACTCTTCATTTTACATTTTAGTGATCCAAGATCACATTGAGTCTATAGGAAAAGCCAATACTATCAAGAAGGGATGAGGTGTTGCTTAATGAACCTCTTGCTTCATGTGCTTAGTGATATGCTCCAAAACCCTCAACTACTTTCCCACATCCACAAATGACCTAAACCTAAAGCCAAAATCGGTCACACCGATTCTTTCTATCCGCGCCACCGATTCCAAAAGTCATAGCCACTGCCACAAACCCTAAGCAAATCGATCTTACTGATAGGATCTCGCTCTCACCGAGATGGGGTTGCAATCTCTCTGCTTCCCTTCGTAACATTTCGGTCTAACCAAGTGAGCGATCGGTCCCACCGAGACTGCAATGTAAACTCTCTGCTTCCTTTTTGTAACATTTCGGTCTCACCGAAAAGAGCAAATCGGTCCCACCGAAGTTTACTGACCAACTCTCGAAAGCTTATTACCAAAATCGGTCTCACCGAAGTTTGTGTAATCGGTCTTACCGAGATTACGTTATGCCCTAACCCTAACCATATCGGCCTCACCGAGATGCATGTCGATCCCAATCGAAAATCACTAACGGTCACTAGGTTTACTAATTCGGTCCGACCAGGGTTTAACGATTCGGTCCCACCGAGTTTGGTAAATTGTGTGTAACAGTTAGATTTTGTGTGGAGGCTATATATACCCCTCCACCTCCTCTTCATTCGTGGAGAGAGCCATCGAAACGAACCTACACTTCCAACTTACTGCTTACGAGAGAGGACCACCTACTCATGTGTTGAGACCAAGATATTCCATTCCTACCATATGAATCTTGATCTCTAGCCTTCCCAAGTTGCTTTCCACTCAAACCCTCTTTCCACCAGATCCAAATCCTGTGAGAGAGAGTTGAGTGTTGGGGAGACTATCTTTTGAAGCACAAGAGCAAGGAGTTCATTATCAACACACCATTTGTTACTTCTTGGAGAGTGGTGTCTCCTAGATTGGCTAGGTGTCACTTGGGAGCCTCCGACAAGATTGTGGAGTTGAACCAAGGAGTTTGTAAGGGCAGGAGATTGCCTACTTCGTGAAGATCTACCGCTAGTGAGGCAAGTCCTTCGTGGGCGGCGGCCATGGTGGGATAGACAAGGTTGCTTCTTCGTGGACCCTTCGTGGGTGGAGCCCTCCGTGGACTCATGCAGTAGATTACCCTTCGTGGGTTGAAGTCTCCATCAACGTGGATGTGCGATAGCACCACCTATCGGAACCACGACAAAAACATCCGTGTCTCCAATTGCGTTTGAATCCTCCAAACCCTTCCCCTTACATTCTTGCAAGTTGCATGCTTTATTTTCCATGCCTATATACTCTTTGCATGCTTGCTTGAATTGTGTGATGATTGCTTGACTTGTCCTAAATTAGCTAAAATCTGCCAAACTATAAAATTGGGAAAAGGTTAAGTTTTTATTGGTCAAGTAGTCTAATCACCCCCCCCCCCCTCTAGACAAACTTCAAGGTCCTACAACTTTCGCTTCAAACAATCGGCGCAAGAGGGCACTCCGCGACCTCGCTGAAGTCTGCCAAGTCGCAGCAATAAACCCCTGGAACGCCACGGCCATAACTTTCAATGCTAGTGACGAACCAAAATTCCGGTCAGTCTGGGCACCAGATGCCTTGGTCCTCAATCCTATTGTGGATGGCTTTCGGCTCACTAAAGTGTTCATGGACGGCGGCAGCGGACTAAACCTCATCTATGAGGACACACTCAATAAAATGGAAATAGACATGAGCCGCATCGATCAAAGTAATACGACCTTCCGAGGAATCATTCCCAGCCGAGAGGCGTGATGCGCGGGAAACATTACACTCGATGTGGTATTCGGCATGCCGGAGAACTATTGGTCCGAAGAGATAACCTTCCAAGTGGCTCCTTTCAACAGTGGATATCACGCCCTATTGGGGCGAGATGCATTCACTCACTTTCAAGCTATACCTCATTACGGGTACATGAAGCTCAAGATGCCCGCCCAGCAGATTATCACTCTCGCCGAGTGATCCGACATAGCACTCACGTACCGAAAAAAAAGCATCCCCTCGCCCTCGAGGCAGCCTTTGTCCAAGGACCTCGCGGTAAGAGTTAACTGCACTATGCTCCACGGTGGATAGGGACGACGTAATCCTTGATAAGAGGCCCAAATCCACCTCCTTCAAACCAGCAGACGAAATAGTCAAATTTCAAGTCCACCCGACGGACCCCAAGAAGACAGCTTCCATCGGGCACAATTTGGACCCAACAGTTGACGCCAGACTACGAGCTGCTCTCATGAGAATCGGGACATATTCGCCTAGCGCCCTTCTGATATGCCAGGAATCTCATGCATGTTGGCCGAACATAGCCTCGAAATATTGAAGGGATATAAGCCGGTCAAGCAAACACTGCGGCTTCTGAACCCAAACGACAAGCTATGGGGGGAGGAGCTAGCCAAGTTAATCGAGGCCGGATTCATCAGAGAAATAAAACACACGGACTGGCTAGCAAACCTGGTGATGGTGCCAAAGAAGGATAAATCCACGGCGCTGTCGTCGATTTCAAAGACCTCAACAAGGCCTCGCCCTAAGGATCCCTTCCCCTTCCCCCGCATCGATCAGATTATTGATGCTACTGCAGGACACGACTCGTTGTATTCCCTCGATGCATACTCTGGATACCATCAAATCAAAATGAAGGAGTCCGATCAAGCCGCAACGGCATTCATTACCCCATACGGGCCTTTCTGCTTCAACACTATGCCCTTTGGGCTTAAAAACATCGGCGCCACCTACCAACGCATGATTCAAACATTCCTGGAGAAACAAATCGGCAAGATAGTTGAAGCATATGTGGATGACGTCGTCATCAAGACTAGGCACGTCGAGTCATTAATAGACGACCTGCGTCTCACATTCGACAACCTCCGTACATATGACATCAAGCTCAATCCGGAAAAGTGTGTTTTCGGCGTTCCCGCTGGAAAACTACTAGGCTTCATCGTTTCCAATAGAGGAATTGAGGCAAATCCAGCCAAAATCCGAGCTTTGTCACAATTGGCTACACCAATGCACCTTAAACAGTCCAAACACTAGTCGGATGCGTGGCAGCTTTAAGCCGCTTTATCTCCAGACTAGGAGAAAAAGCATTGCCACTTTATCGCCTTTTCCGACGCACCGACCACTTCGAGTGGACGGATGTGGCAACGACCAGACTGGAAGAAATAAAGGCTCTTTTAGCGAGCAACCCAATCCTGGCAGCGCCAAACATCGGCGAACCGATGTTATTATACATCTCTGCAACACACCAGGTGGTGAGCGCGGTGCTCGTCGTTGAGCGAGAGGAGGACGGACACAAATTCCCACTTCAGAAACCGGTATACTACGTATCCACTGTCCTCACACCATGCAAATCTCGGTACCCTCATTACCAAAAGATAGCATATGCGGTCTTCATGGCATCACGGAAGCTACGACACTACTTCCAAGAGTGCTCGATCACGGTGGCTTTCGAAGTACCACTCAATGACATAATAAACAACCGTGACGAAACGGGCCGGATTGCCAAGGGCCATTGAGCTCCTGCCATTCGACATAACATACAAACCACGCCGAGCCATTAAATCCCAAGTATTGGCCGACTTCGTCGCCGAATGGACAGAGGCCAAACTCCCTAAAGAGTACGGTACATATTCCAACTGGGTCATACACTTCGATGGCTCTAAAATGCTGGCCGGCTTAGGAGCGGGCGTTGTCTTAACGTCCCCCACTGGAGACACTGTCCAGTATGTACTCCAAATATTATACACAGACTCCAACAATACAATTGAATACGAGGCCTTATTGCATGGTCTTTGGATGGCTGCCTCCATGGGCATACAACGCCTGGAGGTGCGCGGGGATTCAAATCTCGCAATATCCCAAATAAATGGAGACTTCGACGCCAAAGATCCGAAGATGGCGGCCTATCATAACGCCATACTCAAAATATCAGCTCGGTTCGAGGAACTCGAGTTTCATCATGTGGCTCGAGAAAGTAATCAAGCGGCGGATGTCCTTGCTCGCATTGGAGTCAAGCGTGGCCCCATCCAGCCTAACATCTTTCTGGCAAGGCTCTTCAAGCCATCCGTGGTGTGGCAGGTTGAGAGCAGCAACACCAGTCCGGATTCGATTATACCCCCAGATTCGGAACACAATACCAATATCATTGAGGGCTCAGCCACCGAAATAACACCATCGACCCATCTAATAATGGCAGTAATTTCCCCATGGACCGAACCCTTCTTGGCCTACCTTAATAGGCGAGAGCTCCCTGAGGATCAGAATGAGGCTCATTTGCATTGTTCGGCTCGAAAGCCTACAAGGTCCATGACGGAGAGCTCTACAAGGAAAGCGCTACCGGAGTCCTCCAAAGATGTATCTCCGAAGAAGAGGGACGACAGCTCCTGGCCGAAATCCATGCTGGTCTCGGTGGTCACCATGCCGCGGCTTGGGCCCTTGTAAGTAAAGCCTTCCATACATGTTTCTTTTGGCCGACGGCCTGAGCAGATGCACGGGACCTTGTCCACGTTGTGTCGGATGCCAACTTTTCCCCAATCAAAGCCATATGGCGCCTACCGCTCTACAAGCAATCCCCATTACTTGGCCTTTCGCGGTCTGGGGGCTTGATATGGTCGGACCCCTTAAAGGAGGAAGCCATAAGAAAAAATATCTGCTGGTCATGGTAGATAAATTCACCAAGTGGATAGAGGCCAAACCAGTTAAAACAAATTGACCGGGACCGGTGATAGACTTTATATCCGATTAATCGTGCATCGTTATGGTGTCCCACACAACATCATCACCGATAACGGCTCCAATTTTACAGCCGATGAAGTGAAAACCTGGTGTGCTAACCTGGGCATTAAGCTCGATTACGCCTCCGTCTATCACCCACAAACAAACGGTCAAGTCGAACGAGCTAATGGTCTTATCATGAGCGGCATTAAGCCTAGACTAGTGTGGTCTTTGAAAGAATCAAACAAGCACTGGGTTCAGGAGCTCGACTCCGTACTCTTGGGGCTGCGGACCATGCCCAATCGCACTACCGGATACACACCATCTTCATGGTGTACGGCACAGAGGCCGTTTTGCCCTGCGACATCATTCATGACTCACCTCGAGTGCGCATGTATGAAGAGAGAGAGGCCAAGCTTGATCGGCAGGACAGTATAGATGCCCTGGAGGAGGAGCGCGATGTTGCAAAAGCCCATGCTGCATTTTATCAACAATAGGCTCACAGATACCAAAGCAGAGAAGTGCGGGCCAAGACTTATAATGTTGGTGAACTCGTTCTATGCTTGCTAGAAAAGAAAAAGGACAAACTCAAGCCCAAGTGGGAGGGTCCCTTCATCATAGATGAAGTTCTCACTGGAGAAGCGTACCGCCTGCGTGATGCATCGGACAATCGCTTAGAGCCAAACCCGTGAAATGCCGCCAGACTCCAAAGATTCTACGCCTAGAGCCATACTATTTGTTCGTCTTCTTCTCCCTTTGTTTCCACTTTTTCTCTCTTTAATTTTTTCTCTAGCTCTATAGCTCTTGTATGGCCAAACTGCACACCTATGACTTACACATCCTTAAATGTATACGCTCATAATACCTGGGGGCTTCTTTTACAAAAGCTTATTATTATTTTCCGAGCATCAAGCTCACCACATATGTGTCCTTTCCTCATATGTACCTTTTCTTCGCCATTATATGCACCGTTATGACTTAAGTTTTTGCCAAGCTGGGTTGCCTGGCTCCTGTGCTTATGCCCTATGTTCCCGTTTGTTCGGCTAGGGCATAAAGGGAGCACCTTTGCGATTGTTACAGCCGGGTCATCCGGACTTGTACCTTAGACTAGGTGAAGCCGAAAGCTAGCATTCTTAAGGGAATATTCGGTCGGCGGACTAAAGATGTTATACCCTAATTACACTATGAACCCCCATATGTTACGTATACTGCAATTTTTCAATCACAGTTCGGGCATGCATACTAACGCATGTTCACCCAGGGAAAGGAATCCTTAACGGAACTATTCTCCCTGGAAGATATTTCTTACAATCAACAAGTAATATAACATAGCTAGCCGGATACAACTTGTTTGTTCAAGCAACTATGACCCCTATGCCTGGTTTCCACACATACCCCGGTCTATATTGCCGATCCGGTATTCGGAAACACTCTGCACTTTCGGGTCCAGAGGTCGAAGCGAAAAGGTCTGCCATGACAATCGTTTTACAATCCGGCTAGGGACAAATTTGTCAGTGGAAGTACATAGTCACTTGGACTAAAAAAACTTCTTCCTCTATGTCGTCTAACAGGCTGTCTAGCTTACAATCCTGTTGGGAAAACTTGGCGGCTATCTTTACTTGGTCATATACCAAACTAACTAGAATTTCTTGTCCATCTGACCCCCGAGGTCCGACCCGGGCCATATGATTCGGATCAAGCTTGGTGTACCGTGTTTTTACCATGGCCGAGGCCTCTCACGCACCTTCTCGGCAGGCCAATATCTTCCATAATAGAAAGCGCCGCCGAGCTCCTTGGAATAGCTTCACAATCTCCTCCATACTTCCTGGAGGGGAGGCGGATGGCCACAAAGCCTTGACAACGCTCTGCATTGCTTCCCGAGCTTGCTCGTGCACTTGGGACAGCTCTTACAGCAGATCGCCTTGAGATCCGAACATTTCCTCTTCGGGGCCTTGATCGGCATACCAGAGACATAAATCTGTCACCTCATTTTTTATTTGAATTACACGGAGGTAAGTTCAAAAGCATATCGAATATGCCTCGTAGCCTCCTATTTTCCTTTTCTGCCACCTAAATTTGGACTCGTACATCTTTTAGCTCTTCACCCAGCAAGGTGTTGGAATCCTGCAACTTGTTCTTACAATCCCTGACCCGTGTCAGTACACGTTTGTCGGCGTTTTGGGAACGGGGGTCCCAGACTTGCCAGCCCGCGGCCCGTGGCGTGGCTATGCTAGCGGGCTTGTACGACCCATATTCATCAACAAGGCATTCAAGACCCTCGCGAGGGGCCAAGCCTCGCAAGGCGGACGGCGCAAGACCTCCTCAGGAGCGGCCTCTCCAGGCAGGCTCGCGAGGAGCGGAGATATCAAGGCGGGGCAAATCTCGCGAGGCTCTCGTGACGTGAGCCATGATGATTAGGATCAGACGGGCGCCAGGCGGGCGCAAGAGCATGCAGCGTCCTTGTTTCCTCTTTGGTGCCAAGGGGGCAAGCACAGGCGCGGAGTACCGAGGCATCAAGCAAAGGTTTCCATATCAGTGCAACGAGACCAAGACCAGCAGGCCAGCATGACGGAGGTCACCGTGGAACCCAATACGGCGTCACCACCAGAGCCTTTTGCAGACGAAGACCACTTTTGTCAGGATAGCTTGTACTAGCTGTCCACTTTCAAATTGGCCGTCGTTGTTGGCTCCCTTCCCGCTCAATATTTGGGGAGAGGACCAGGGCCTATATAAGTGGAGCTAGACACCACAGTAGGGGGCATCTGATAACACATTCAGAGGAATCTCACCCACACAAGTTAGTCGAGCACAAGAACACCTCAACCTCAAGAGGCTGTTCTTCCCCTTGTACTGTCTTTCATCAGCCCAAGAGGCAATCCACCACCACACACTGGAGTAGGGTATTACACCGCAACGGTGGCCCGGAACAGTATAAATCTCGTGTCTTTCTGTGTTGTAAGTTCGTCGAGTTCATCCGCGAGACCTTAGTGAGCTAGGGCGTAGATCGGTAGGAAGGAAAAAACTTCGCGCGCACCCCAGAGTTCGAACCTTAAGGGTTTTGCCGGAACCCCAGATCCAACATTTGGCGCGCCAGGTAGGGGTGTGCCGTAGCTTCCCTTCCGTCGATCGGCGCTCCGTCGATCGGCCCTCACCACCCGCGTTTCTCAGACGGCTCCCGTCGGCGGGCCACCTCGTCGTTCTCCGTCTCCTGCCACCATCGGCCCGACGGGGAACGAGCAGCAAGCGTCCTCGCTGCACCCATCGATGCGGCAGGACGGCCGCACCGCCACTCCATCGCTGACCCCGGCCGGTTCCTCGTCCCACGCACGTCGCGCTCCCATGGACGCGCAGGCCGCGCTCCTCATGGCGAACGAGCTCCTGCGCTACCGCCGGCCGCATTTACCTTTCACGAGGAATGGCTCGACTGCGTCGCCGAGCTTGTCCGCTGCGAAGGCTCCCGGCGCCGTCCCTTTCTCTGCCTCGCCCTCCGCCAGCCACGGGCGACGTGGCTCATGGAGCGCCTCACCACCTCTGCCCCAAGACGGTGCCTTGGCGCCAAGGCGTGCGGGCCCACAGCGTGATCCACCACGCCCGGTGCCCGCGCGCGAAGAGAGAGCTGCCAAGAAATTCTTCGGCCGCGAGAAGCTGCACCTGCGCTCCCCGCGCCACCTCGCCAAGACCGAGCGCGACCCGCAGTGGTGGCACGCGAGCCTCGTCAAGACCAAGCTCCACCTCCGAGACGGGCCCCGGCAACCATGGCCGGCTGCCGCGCCTTCACCCCCGAGTTGTGTAGCGTCGCCTGGACGGGAAAGTTCAAGCCGGATCTGCCTCCTCGCTACGACGACACCCTCAACCCTGTGGAGTTCCTGTAGCTCTACGAGCTGAGCATCGAAGCAGCTAACAGCGACGAGAAAGTCATGGCGAACTGGTTTCCTATGGCTCTCAAGGATGGTGCCCGCTCCTGGCTCCTGAACCTGCCGCAAGGCTCAATCTCCTCCTGGGACGAGATGCGCGACCGCTTCGTCGCCAACTTCTAGGGCACTCGCGACCGTTCGCCGGCCGCGGGTGACCTGCGCCGCATCAAGCAACAACCAGGAGAAACCCTGCATAAGTACATCCAGCGCTTCAACAACACCCGCCTCAAGATACCCAAGGTGACGGATGAGGCCATCATCTCCGCGTTCTCCGACGGCCTCCGCGACGTCAAGATGAAGGAAGAGCTCGCTATCCACGAGGAGCTGTGCACATCTCAGGAGCTGTTCAACCTGGCAACCAAGTGTGCAAGAGCTGAGGAGGGGCGCCTTTCCCTCCTCAAGCTGCCAGCTGCGGGTGCAGAGGAGAAGAAGGCCAAGGCCAAGGACGTGAAGCGCAAGGAAGCAAAGAAGGTTTCGCGCATGAGCCGGACACCAAGCGAGGCAGGGACCAGCCCGAGTCATCCAAGAACAGCCGACCGTTCTGCGCCTTTCACAACCTGAACACCACAACACCAGTGACTGTCAAGAACTCAGAGCCATTCGCGAAGGACGCTTCGGTCGACGCCCCGATTGCAGCGACCGTGGCTATGGCCGAGGAGGAGGACGTGGTGGCGGACGCTGGGACGACCGTGGCCCACGCCAGGAGTGGCGCGACCGGCCTCGTGAGGACCGCTGGCAAGATCACCCTCGCGAGGGCGCCTGGAGAGACCAGCCTCGCGAGGATCGTCCTCAGGGCAACGCCGGTCTTCCCCCGCTGCCGTCACCGCCAAGAAGGAACGACGACCACCATCAGGATGAGGGGGCTGGGGGCTTCGAGGAGCCACGTGCTATTGCCTGCATCTTGGGCGGAGCCCAGGCCCCAGTCTCGCAACGCATCTTCAAACAGTTTGCTCGTGAAGTAAATGCAGTCCTCCCCAAGCTCGAGGCCACGGGCCCGCTCAGGTGGTCCCAGTGCGCCATCACCTTCAACTCGGCAGACCAGCTCAAGTGCGCAGCCACCGCTGGCGCCCTCCCGATGCTTTGCTCACCAGTCGTCAACAACGTACAAGTCATCAAGACCCTCATCGACGACAGTGCAGGGCTCAACGTCCTGTCCGTCGACACGTTCGACAACCTTCAAGTGCCCTATGACCAGCTTCAGCCTACCAAGCCTTTCTCAAGAGTGACTGACGGTTCCACCACACCGATAGGGCAGGTCCGCCTCCCTGTCACCTTCGGGGAACGCAAGAACTACCGCACCGAGCTCATCGACTTCGATGTCGCGCACATCCGCCTGCCATACAACACCATCCTTGGGTATCCAGCCCTGGCCAAGTTCATGGCGGTCACACACCACGGCTACAACGTCCTCAAGATGCCGGGAAGCGGTGGAATCATCACGGTCCCATGTGAAGAGAGAGATGCGGTATGCTCCCTCGAGCGTGCCTTCCAAGCTGCAGGCGATCGGCGACCCGACAAAGAAAGGCGAGGGCCCTCCTGAGGCCCTCCCCAAGAAGAAGAAGCACTTGCGCCGTGCAGGATCTCAGGAGGATGGTGTCATAACTGGAACCTCGACAGGATCAACGCCCGCTCCAGGGGCGCCTCCCTCCATTGCATAGGAAGGCGCGCCCAGCGCCCTCCTCGGGCAGGGCTCAGGGGCTCTCTTCTAGAGGGCCTCAGACCTTGCCAACCTCACGAGGGAGGCGCTTGGGCACCACTTGGAGGCGTGCCCATGGCACGCTTCCTCAGGAGAATACAGGGCAAGGAGTGCCCACCACTCAGGAGTTCATCACCAAGACCACTCTGGAACTGCAAGTCGCAAGGGCCATGCGCGGCGACCGCCGCTCACGAGGTGCAGCTCCCCATCCAAGCGAGGATCCCAGGCTGCGCATTTGCATCGATGTTCCAGGGCTCAATAGGGCCGCATCTCAGGAGATTTTTTGGCCTTCCCATGTGGGCCATTGCGAGGGTCCACCACACAGCTACGTTCGCATGCCCTTCGGCTTGCCGAGCGTGTCGTCAACCTATCAGCACAACATGCGGCGTATCCTGGCGGCTCAGGAAGCCAGGCACCACGCCGTCCTGGCAGAGATGGAGACGGTCCTCAGGGAACCACCCGAGCCCCCAGAGCCTCCCGTGGCTTAGGGCCCCCGGTGGCTCGTGAGGAGCCATTCCTTCGCCGCGTACCTTCAGCTGCCCCAACTCTCCTTCGTCAGCAATGTAACCGGTGACATTTTCCAAGTTCGTTTAGCTGGGAGCGCCCCTAGGGCTGCATTATTCCCAGGTCGCGTGGGTCCGTCCCTGTGGCGTGTATCCTTTTCTTATGTCTTTAGCTTACCTTGCTGAGGGGCGCCCCTCGGGCTGCATCATCCCCAAGCCACTTGGGCCTGACCCAGTGGCGTGTATCTTTCTGCATTTACCCAAGCTGATTTGCCTTCCATGCTTAATCTCCCTATGGTTATCACCTGCTCGATTGCCACCCGCCACGGGTACATCCCTTCATCATGCAATTCACTTGCGCGTTAAAAGGGGGGCTCCTGAGCATAGCGACTCAGGAGCTCTTACTGGCTCTCCAGCCCTCACCCCTGGCCTTGAACACGGCATTGCGACTTGGCATACCAAGTGGCCGAAGCTCGCTCGAGGCGGGACACGAGGACGTGGGCGCTTGCACCTAACCGTCTCGCAGGAACACACAGCTATCAAAGACTCAAGACCAGGCGTAACCCGCCTTGAGGTAGGGCCTCGTGAGTCCCGCGCTGGCTCACGAGTGCCCAGATACACCTTGCAGCCCTGCCGTGCAAGCCACGTGTCGTATGGGCTGTACACGCCTGGGCTCCTCCGTAAGGGCCCCCTCCCACGCACAAGTGGAAGCACCATGCTCAGCTGGCCGTCGACATCACTGAGAGGAGCGGCTATGCCCATGCACAAGCAGAAGCACTATACTCCGCGCTGGTGATAAACAACTGAGGGCGGCCCCATGGTCGTACCAACCTCAGGGAGCCCCAGAGCTCAGCGTCCGGCCACACCGCAAACGCCTCCCCTCGGGAGAGCCGCGCGAGGGGGCTGGACACAGGGGCTAAGCTCGGGTCACGCCCAAGCGTGCGCCGCTCAAACAGGTCTCCCGGACCTGGTCGTCGCACGCCCCTCCCGAGGCCTCGGCGAGGGCAGGTACGGAAATTGTTTGCGTGTCAAGGGGGACTCCTGAGCATCGCGACTCAGGAGCCTAACTGGTCACGTAGCCCCTCACTCCTTGGTCCGTCCTAGTCTCCGGTCGGCCCAATGGCGGTTGAGGTATGCGCGGGGCCGGGCTCTGCCGACGTAGAACATTAATCTATACTCGCGTACTCTTCTTGTAAGTTGTTTGCGCGTCAAGGGGGATTCCTGAGCACCGCGACTGAGGAGCCTAACTGGTCACGTAGCCCCTCACTCCTTGGTCCGTCCTGGCCTCCGGTCGGCCCAACGGCGGTTGAGGTATGCGCGGGGTCGGGCTCTGCCGACGCAGAACACAAAGCGGATAGGAAGAAAATCGCAAAATCCCGAAGCAAATATTACAAAACATATTGTCCTCACAATATAAAATGAAAGTTTAACGCCTCCACGAGGCCTGATGCATATTACAGGAATGAAACAGGGGAGTAGCCGCAGGTCACCCTTGGACACCGCCATCACCTGCAGAAGGTGCTCCTCCTTGGGTAACGACGTCTTCACCTGCACCACCAGCCGCAGGATCGGCGGCATCGCCGGATAAGGGTGCGGAGGCAAAGCCGCGGAACTTCTTCAGCAGGGCCTCCACCTGACCTTGCACGACTACGGCGGCGGCTACGCAGTGATCATCAGCCACAGGCTCCAGTAGCTCATTAAGACAAGCGCTGGGGTCGCGAAGGTGTAGATGGCTGAAGACACGAGTCAATGCAGCTGAAGACAGGACGCGAGCTTCAGCCTCTGCCATGGGACCGACACCATCCACGACTTCCTCAAGCGCCTTCACCAAGAGAGGAAGCAGCAGGGCGGGGCCGTCTTCATCGGTGGTCAGCGGCCTCTCCAAGCCATGCTCGTAGAGCGTCTTCAGTGCCGCGCGAGACCTCTTCTCGAGATCGGCAATGGCCACGCGGTCTTCGGCCAGGACCCGCGCCTTGACATCAAGATCGGCCTCCCTTGACTTCACCTTCCGCTCCAGCTCTTCCAGCCGGCTGCGCTCGGCGGCCTGCGTCTTCCCCAACTCGTCCAGCTCAGCGTCATAGTTCTTGACGGCGTCCTCCCGGGCCTTCATCTCCTCCTCCTTCACCAGGCGGTCGCATGCTTCTTCGGCGTGCTTGTCGTGCAGGCTCTTCAGCTCGTCCTCTAGCTCTTGGCAGCGGTCGAGGGTGGCTTTGGCGTCTTTCAGTGCCGCCTCGCGATCGGCTGCAGCATTGGCGGCGCTCTGCTTCTCCTTCTCGGAAGACGCCACGGCCTAGCTCAGCATGCGCGAACCACCGAGTCGGAGTGAAGCCAGCCAGAGGCCAGCTCCAGGCGCCCGGCCACCAGGCGCGGGTCCGCGCTCAGGAGATCTGCCTGCAGCTGGGTCATCGCCAAAAGAGCACACTCTAGGACAACGGCAGAGGCAGAAGAACCTGGGAGTGGAGGTGCAGCAGTGGGAGGAGGCGACACCATCACCAGGGCCTGGGAGACTGCGGGTTCCGGAGCAGTCGGGGCCTCTTCAGCCAAGCCAGACGCCGGTACCTCAGGAGCCAGAGGGGCCATGGGGGCTGACTCCTCCCAGCGATGCTCTTCTTGACCTCGCGAGGGCGACCGGGCTAGGGAGGTGCGAGTGCTGCTGCCTCCTTTCTCTGCAGAGGGAGGCGTGGCCGCCGTATCCCCCTTCCTTTTCTTTGCCGATGTGTCAGCCTGATCGATCAAGGGTGAACGTCAGGAAATAACAAGTACAGGCAGGGATAAGACGAAGCTCAAGGCACTTACCGATCCACCACGACGTATTCCACCTTCTGCTTGGGGACCTGAAGCCCAAGAGTTCCGAGCCAGGGAGTAAGGCGCGCTGGTTCCGGGGCGTAAGAGCCCGCGGCAGAGGGCTGGAGGCAGCCCCAGGCGGCGTCAAGGCGGAGGCAGCATCCCGAGGGATCAGTGACGACCTACTCCTCGTCGGGACGATGGGCAGTTCTCCATCCTCCTGGCTGGCATCGACCTCAGCGTCGTCAAGAAGGGCGCGGAGGATTTCAGCTTTGCTCAAGGGGGAGTTTTCCCTCATCTCTTCGAGGGGCGACTCTGAGTCCCCCTCCTCTTCTTTCCCCCCGCGGGACTCGTCAGAAGATAGCTCCACCGGCTTCGGCGCCGCGGGAGCTCCGGAGAGCGCAGGCGGCACCAGCCCGCGTGCGTCGAAGGTCGGCCTGGAAGCCACAAGTGGCTCCCAGTCCTTGCGGAGGAACAATGGAGTGAAGGCGCTCGGTGGGTACTCCTAGTTATCCCCAACCAGGAGGCGCAGGACAGCAACCAGTTCGTCGTCAGGCAGGGCCCCCGGCCTCAGGCGGATCTTGTCTTCTCCATCTCCAAGCTCCCACAAGGGGCGCGCACACGCCTAGAGCAGGGCAACGCGCAACATCAGGAACTCCCTCAGGAGCATGGCCCCTGTGACCTTTGCCGCCTTCGCGTTGCCGGGCTTCAGGTCAGTCTGCATCTGCGCCAACACCAGCAACGCCCGCTGCTACCTCTTGAGCACTGCGTTGGATTTCATTGAAGAGGAAAGGATGATGCGGCAAAGTAGCGTAAGTATTTCCCTCAATTTTTGAGAACCAATGTATCAATCCAGTAGGAGGCTACGCGCGAGTCCCTCGTACCTACACAAAGCAAATAACTCCTTGCAACCAACGCGAATAGGGGTTGTCAATCCCTTCACGATCACTTACGAGAGTGAGATCTGATAGAGATGATAGATAATATTTTTGGTATTTTTGTGATAAAGATGCAAAGTAAAATAAAAAGCAAAGTAAAAAGCAAAGGCAATAATAAAGTGATGGAAGATTAATATGATGAAGATAGACCCGGGGGCCATAGATTTCACTAGTGGCTTCTCTCAAGAGCATAAGTATTTTACGGTGGGTGAACGAATTACTGTTGAGCAATTGACAGAATTGAGCATAGTTATGAGAATATCTAGGTATGATCATGTATATAGGCATCACGTCCGAGACAAGTAGACCGACTCACCTGCATCTACTACTATTACTCCACTCATCGACCGCTATCCAAAGATGCATCTAGAGTATTAAGTTAAAAACAGAGTAACGCCTTAAGCAAGATGACATGATGTAGAGGGATAGTTTCATGCAATACGATAAAAACCCCATCTTGTTATCCTCGATGGCAACAATACAATACGTGCCTTGCTGCCCGTTCTGTCACTGAGAAAGGACACCGCAAGATTGAACCCAAAGCTAAGCACTTCTCCCATTGCAAGAAAAACCAATCTAGTAGGCCAAACCAAACTGATAATTCAAAGAGACTTGCAAAGATAACAAATCATACATAAAAGAATTCAAAGAAGATTCAAATATTGTTCATAGATAATCTTGATCATAAACCCACAATTCATCGGTCTCAATAAACAAGCCGCAAAAAGAAGATTACATCGAATAGATCTCCACGAGAGAGGGGGAGAACATTGTATTGAGATCCAAAAAGAGAGAAGAACCCATCTAGCTACTAACTATGGACCCGAAGGTCTGAGGTAAACTACTCACACTTCATCGGAGGGGCTATGGTGATGATGTAGAAGCCCTCCATGGTGGATGCCCCCCCCCGGCGGAGCTCCTAACAGCCCCAAGATGGGATCTCGTGGGTACAGAAGGTTGCGGCGGTGGAATTAGGTTTTTGGCTCCGTATCTGATCGTTTGGGGGTACGTAGGTATATATAGGAGGAAGAAGTACGTCGATGGAGCAAGGTGGGCCCACGAGGGTGGAGGGTGCGCCCCCTACCTCGTGCCCACCTCCTTTCTTTTTTGACGTAGGGTCCAAGTCTCCTGGATCATATTCGGTGAGAAAATCACGTTCCCGAAGGTTTCATTCCGTTTGGACTCCGTTTGATATTCTGCTTCTTCAAACTCAAATAGGCAAAAACAACAATTGGCCGGGCCTCTGGTTAGTAGGTTAGTGCCAAAAATAATATAAAGGTGGAAAATAAAGCCCAATAATGTCCAAAACAGTAGATAATATAGCATGGAGCAATCAAAAATTATAGATACGTTGGAGATGTATCAGGCATTCCCAAGCTTAATTCCTGCTCGTCCTCGAGTAGGTAAATGATAAAAACAGAATTTTTGATGCGGAGTGCTACTTGGCATAAATTCAATGTAATTCTTCTTAATTGTGGTATGAATATTCAGATCCGAAAGATTCAAGATAAAAGTTCATATTGACATAAAACTAATAATACTTCAAGCATACTAACTAAGCAATTATGTCCTCTCAAAATAACATGGCCAAAGAAAGTTCATCCCTAGAAAATCATATAGTTTAATCATGCTCCATTTTCATCACACAAGAATGCTCTCATCATGCACAACCCCGATGACAAGCCAAGCAATTGTTTCATACTTTAGTAATCTCAAACTTATAAACTTTCACGCAATATATGAGCGCGAGCCATGGACATAGCACTATAGGTGGAATACAATATGATGATGGGGGTTATGTGGAGAAGACAAAAAAGGAGAAGATCTCACATCAACGAGGCTAATCAATGGGCTATGGAGATGCCCATCAATTGATGTTAATGCAAGGAGTAGGGATTGCCATGCATCAGATGCACTAGAGCTATAAACGTATGAAAACTCAACACAAGAAACTAAGTGGGTGTGCATCCAACTTGCTTGCTCATGAAGACCTATGGCACTTGAGGAGGCCCATTGTTGGAATATACAAGCCAAGTTCTATAATGAAAAATTCCCACTAGTATACGAAAGTGACAAAACAAGAGACTCTCTATCATGAAGATTATGGTGCTACTTTGAAGCACAAGTGTGGCAAAGGATAGTAGCATTGTCCCTTCTCTCTTTTTCTCTCATTTTTTGGTTGGCTTCTTTGGCCTTTTTTTGGGCTTCTTTGGCCTCTTTTATTTTGATAACCTCACATGGGACAATGCTCTAGAAAATGATGATTGTCGGTGTCAAGACCGGCGGATCTCGGGTAGGGGGTCCCGAACTGTGCGTCTAAGGCGGATGGTAACAGGAGGCAAGGGACACGATGTTTACCCAGGTTCGGGCCCTCTCTATGATGGTAATGCGCTACTTCCTGCTTGATTGATCCTGATGAATATGAGTATTACAAGAGTTGATCTACCACGAGATCGTAGAGGCTAAACCCTAGAAGCTAGCCTATGGTATGATTGTTGTTGCCCTACGGACTAAACCCTCCGGTTTATATAGACACCGGAGGGCTAGGGTTACACAGAGTCGGTTACAACGGAAGGAGATCTACATATCCAGACGCCAAGCTTGCCTTCCACGCCAAGAGAGTCCCATCCGAGACGAGACGAAGTCTTCAATCTTGTATCTTCATAGTCCAACAGTCCGCCAAAGGATATAGTCCGGCTGTCCGGATACCCCTAATCCAGACTCCTCAAGAGTCCCTCAACCAGGCTTCAATGACGATGAGTCTGGCGCGCAGATTGTTTTTGGCATTGCAAGGCAGGTTCCTCCTCCGAATACTCCATAGAAGATCTTGAACACAAGGATAGTGTCCGGCTCTGCAAAACAAGTTCCACATACCATCATAGAGAGAATAATATTTCCACAAATCTAATCTGCCGGCGTATTATAGCATGACATCACACCATGGCCCGGTCGTTATTCGAACCATTTTTCACAACCAGCCACCGCACGTATCACGAGGCAGTTTCCTAGGCACGTCTTGTCGAAGCAGAGATCGTGTCCCCTTATCACGGGATTCTCATCAATACAGACGTGGGTAACCCAACCGTGCCATCAATTACGGTGCTTGGGGATCAAGCGTGTTTTACTAGGCAAGTGGGGGCGCATAGTTTTGTCCGCCTTTATAAAGGGATAAGGACTTCACCTTTTTCACCCACACCTTCTTCCCTCTCGCATATCCATTCTTGCGCACTCGAGCTCCAACGCCCAAGCTTGCACCTTTTCTCCTCAAACCGCTTCAATCATGTCTGGAGCGGGAGGCAGGATGAAATCCTCCGTCACGGAGGAGGACATCAAGAAGTCATGGGAGCGGATACTTGGTCACGGACATCGCGAACCGGTTGCCCGACGCAGGCAGATCGTCCCTACCCCGGAACCTTACGAAAGGGTGGTCTTCCTCACCCACTTCGTCCGTGGACTGGGGTTCCCTCTCCACCCATTCGTCCGCGGCCTCATGTTCTACTACGGGCTGGACTTCCATGACCTGGCCCCGAACTTCATCCTGAACATCTCGGCGTTTAGCGTCGTGTGCGAGGCCTTCCTCCGCATCCAGCCCCACTTCGGCTTGTGGCTGAAGACCTTCAATGTCAAGCCGAAGGTTGTAGGCAGCCAGCAAGCGGAATGCGGCGGCGCCATGGTGGTCAGAATGCCCAATGTCACATGGCTCAAGGGCTCCTATGTGGAGACCATAAAGGGGTGGCAATCGGGGTGGTTCTACATCACCGAGCCGCGCGACACCAACTGGGTGGCGGCCCCGAGTTCCGATCCGGAATCCCCACGCGGCTCACCTCCTGGAAAGAGAAGGGCATGTCCTGGGGTAACCCGATAGAGCTGACCGGACTCCAGACCTGCATCAGGAACATGATGAACAGAAAAATCAAGCTTGTCAACGTGGTCCAGGTCATGCTCTTCCGCCGGATCCTCCCGTGTCAATAATGGGTATTCAATTTGTGGGAGTTCGACCCGGCCGAGCACCAGACGCTGCAGGAGCTTTTCGACACGACACACAAGGACGTCTGGAAGGTGTTGTTTAAAGGCCCCGAGGTACCTCCTCCCCTTACCGAGGACTGCGGACTCGGCGCAAAACGCCGCACCAATCTGGTAGGTTTTTACACATCACAAGATGTTTAGTTTCCTCAGCTTAATCATATGCACGATCTAAGCCCTCATGCCTTTGACAGGACTGGGTGGAGACGGCCGAGCGGATTGACTGCCCAGCCCCCCTGCCCGAAGATCCAGCGGACACTCTCCTGACGGAGATGCTGACTCCGGCACCTTACGAGGTGCCAAAGAAGACGGCCAAGAAGAAGGCCACGGGACCCGCAGGTCTCCGGCGCAAGGTTGTGTTGGATTCATCGTCTCAACACTGAGGCGCACTCCTCCCACGACGACGAGGAGGAAGAGGAAAGTTCTCCCCTAGTCGGGAAGACAAGAAAGGAAGGCCGCCCAACCGGGAGGCCAAGGGTCCAAGAAAGGAAGGACCCTCCTTCCGGACTGCTCCACGACCGCCGCCCACAACGACGATGAGTGGTTGCCCAGGGACAAGCCCCTGGCGAAGTCGTAAGTATCCGGATACCATAATAATTCTTGATATATTTTATCGCACTGCTTCTCATCACGTCGAACATGATTATGCAGTCCGTCCCAAGCCCATATCGACGTATCTTCGTCGGATGGTTCTTTGGACCCGTCGGATATGAATAGTGATTCACTTCCGACCGCCTCCACCCCTCGCCCTACGGACTACGCTGAGGTGTTGTCTCCAAGGGCACCGAGCCGGGGGGATGTAGTCCTGGAGGCGCCTCAAGGCGACACTCCGGACCACAGGCACAAAGGAGCAAGACTCCCATGGGCTCCGAAGTTGACCTCCAAATCGAACACCGCTACGGAACCTTCAAGGTTCCGGACTCGTCGAGCGACCCCCTGTGAAGAGGGGCAAACCGCCCGTGCCGATGACCTATGTCCATCCAGAGGCACCGGACAACTTGCTGGAAGCACTCCAAGGCGCTTCCATCGACGAAGAGCGCCGCACTATCATGAGTGCGGTGATGGAGAAGGTTCAGTCCGCCAAAAGCGGACTAACTGAAGCTTGCGCCACCTCCTAACAAAGCTTTGAGGTAAGTAATTAAATTATAGGGAAATATCACCGCATAGACAGTAGCCCCTGATGCTCTGTTTGGTGTTCGTGAAGAAAAGCCGAATAGAGGATTGAATAACAATCGCAGGAGTCTAACTACAGTATGTCTATGTGAATCTGCAGGCTTCCCTCGGCGGCATCCAAGACGTCTTTGCATCATGGTCGCCAGACTACAGCCAGGACCTTGAGCGATCCAAGGAAGAGCTCGGCCTTGCCAAGAGGAAGCTCGAGGAGAACAAAGGTAAGCAATACCTTGTCAATATGAAAAAGAAAGAGTTCGTTGCAGAATAATAGGATCATCATGAATTTTGCTAGGGGCCACGACCGAAGTGGCGACCCTCAAGAAGGCACTGTCCAAGGCCGAAAACAAAGCGGCCAAGGAGCGCACTGAGCGAGAAAGACACGAAGCCCGGGTAGGTGAGGTGCAGCAAGAGCTCCAGGTGCTCGTCAATAAGCATGAGTCCCTAGAGCTTGACTCGAGGATGCGAGAGTCCGAGCTTGTCCGGGCCCTCGAGAGTGCAAAGAATGCCAAGGCCAAAGCCCATAAGGCCCTCCAGGAAGTCGAGGCGGTGAAAAAGATAGCGGCGGGTAAGGCATTCATTATGCAAAGTAGGCATGCGAAAGAAAATTTCCTTTTACTTACCCGAGTTCGGAGCTCTCTAGGAGCGTTTGCAGATCTGCCCCGTAGTGTGTCTGACACCGCGGAGGGAAGCTCGACGGAGAAGTTGTTCTGGTCTCAGTATACTGGGACCGAACACCCGATGCCCGTGAGCGACTAGCTGAAGCAACTGGTCGAGCTCCACAAGGCGGCCGAACAGGCCATGAGGGGCCTTATAGTCTGGATGTGGCATGGCAATTCCCTTCCCAACAACTACTTCGGCCTGGTGAGGCGGCTTGTAGATGCCTGCCCACGGTTGGAAGTCATCAAGCGGTCCGTCTGCATCGAAGGTGCACGCAAGGCTCTTGCCCGTGCAAAGGTGCACTGGGCGAAGATGGACGCCGAAAAGCTGGTGAAGGAGGGGCCGCCAGGCAAGGAGCATCGCCACCCCGAAATGTATTATGAAAGTGTCTCAAGGGTGCCCGCCTCGTGGCGGACGAATGTACCAAAGATGTAATCTTTGAATGAACTTGCTCATGTGATCCTTGTGTTTATGAAAACTAGTTCATGTTCGTTATGCAACGCTTTTGTATTTAAAATATTACCTTCAGGCGGCCGGTTATAAATTCTGAGAGTTGCTAGTCGTCGGCTTCTGCCCCCATGCAACTAGTGCTGGGGTGTTCGGGATAAATCTAAGCACTCTTTTTCCCATTCTTGGGTCCTTCGAGGGAGGTGTTCAGCACAACGAACTAGGCAATCGGACTATAATGCTTTATCGCTCTCACTTAGCCATAGAAGTCTACAATTTTAAATTTTGGCGAAGCTCCTAGTCTTCGGAAAGCCGAATTTGGGGCGCTATACACGCCTAAGCCATACAAGGCCGGCTCCTCGCCCGAAGCGGAAAAAGTCTTTAGGGACTTGAGACCTCTCGAATAGTGACCAGCTCTCGCCTCATCATGACAGCCAGTTTTAGCTTTCTCTACTGAGGTGCTCGGCCGGAAGAACTGGGGCACAATTGCAGTAGTTCTCCCAGTGCTACCTTAGCCGATATAGCGGAACGTAAGGTACCAAAACATGGGAGCCGGGCAAACCCAACTATTGACCCAAGACATGATTCAGAGCTGATGCATATAATGCTATAAGTTCGGGGTGCCGCACTGTCATAAGTGTTTGGACTTCTCACGCCGAATTATGGGGTATACGGAAGCCCCTGGCGTATTTGCCGTACTACGTTGTACGGTGCCGATTGTCATAGATAAGCATATATAGAAAAGAATATAGGATGCAATAATAGACTAGTACTATGCATTGTTTATTTAAGAAATGCGTTAAAGCATAATGATACAAGTGGTGCGGTAAGCAAACAATAGGACTATTTGACATGTACCATCCAAGGGCAAGATGCGGACCGGTATCTTAAAACAGTATTTAGCTTGTTATCGTGAGACCACCTGGGATTCCGCTTATACAACGTAGCTTCCTCGCCTCCTTGGGTGTTAGATCATGTGTCCGCTACCATCTTGCCGGACAAGGCTTCCAGAGAGTAGAGTCCTGAAAGCGAGAGAGTGATGAAGGTAGTAAGCCCCTAGTGCGGTTAAACCACATTGTGGGACGCGCCGTGATCATGCCCCCGCCTATACCCATGGTATTTTCAATGCGTAATTATGCACACGTGGGACGGACTTTGCTGTTGTACTAAGATTAGGGCGGGGGCCGAATTGCTAGGCGAGCTTTGAGTGTGCCAGGCGATCCTGTTGCAGGTTATTCCGGACGCGCTTGACGGTGTCCGGGGGCTTGATTGACGAACTGGTGGATTGCCTCAAAAGGCTACTTTGTGCTTCGCCGCGAGGATCATGAGGTGCTCCTCCGCACGGAGCGAGTGTTCTGTGTTTCCATTGACCGTGATGACCCCCTAGGTCCCGCATCTTGAGCTTGAGGTATGCGTAATGCGGCATCGCATTGAATCTTGCAAATGCGGTGCGCCGAAAGCAAAGCGCGTGATAGCCGCTGCGGAATGGGACGATATCAAAGATTAACTCCTCGCTTCGGAAGTTGTCCGGAGATCCGAAGACCAGTTCCAGTGTGATTGAGCCCGTACAATGGGCCTCTACACATGGAATGACGCCTTTAAAGGTCGTTTTGGTGGGTTTGATCCTCGAGGGGTCTATACCCATTTTGCGCACTGTATCTCCGTAAAAGCAGGTTCAGGTTGCTGCCGCCATTCATAAGGACTCGAGTGAGGTGATATCCGCTGATGATTGGGTCTAGGACCACGCGGCAGATCCGCCATGACGGATACTCGTGGGATGGTCCCTACGATCAAATGTGATCGGACAAGAGGACCATGGGTTGAACTTTGGGGCGACGGGCTCCATCGCGTATACGTCCCTTAGTGCATGATTCCATTCCCTTTTGGGGATGTGGGTTGCGTATATCATGTTTACTGTCCTCACTTGTGGGGGGAACCTCTTTTGTCCTCCCGTGTTCGGCGGCCGTGGCTCCTCCTCGTCATCGCTGTGCAGCCCTTTGTCCTTGTCTTCGGTATTTAACTTGCCGGCCTCCTTGAACACCCAGCATTCTCTGTTGGTGTGATTGGCTGGCTTATCGGGGGTGTCGTGTATTTGACACGAGCGATCGAGTATGCGGTCCAAACTGGACGGGCCCGGAGTACTTCTTTTGAATGGCTTTTTCCGCTGACCGGATTTAGAGCCTCTGAATCCGGCATTGACTGCCATGCCCTCGGCATTATCACCGTTGCTGTGGCGCTTGTGTTTGCTGCGACTTGACCTGCCGTTGCTGTCCTTGGTATCCGAAGTGCCAAGGTTCCTTGATATGTTATTGCTACGAGCCAGCCAGCTATCCTCTCCCGCGCAAAAGCGGGTCATGAGTGTCGTGAGGGCTGCCATTGATTTCGGCTTTCCCTGGCCGAGGTGCCGGGCAAGCCACTCGTCACAGATGTTGTGCTTGAATGCCGCTAAGGCTTCTGCATCCAGACAGTCGACAGTTTGTTTTTCTTTGTTAGGAACCGTGTCCAGAATTGCCTGGCTGATTCCCCTGGATGCTAAATTATGTGGCTCAAGTCATCGGCGTCTGGTGGTCGCACATAAGTGCCATGGAAATTGTCGAGAAATGCGTCTTCCAGATCCTCCCAACAGCCGACGGAGTCTGCTAGCAGGCTATTCAGCCAATGCCGAGCCGATCTTTTGAGTTTTAATGGGAGGTACTTGATGGAATGTAGATCATCACCGCGGGCCATGTGGATGTGGAGGAGGAAGTCCTCAATCCATACCGCGGGATCTGTTGTACCATCATATGATTCGATATTTACAGGTTTAAAACCTTGTGGGAATTCATGCTCCATTACTTCGTTGGTGAAGCATAGGGGGTGTGCCGCACCTCTGTGCTGGGCTATGTTGCGATGCAGCTCGTATGAGTCCTGCCTGCTGTATTCGGCCCGTCCGGAATTGCTTTTACTGTATCCGGCGAGGCAGTCACCGTCCCTTGTAGGGGCACGACTCCGTGATCCATAGATTGATCTAGCGTGTTTTGCCCTGTCTTCCAATACGTCCCGTAGGTCTCGCGTGTTTCCCGTTGCCTTGGTATGTTTGTTTGAATGGCGGCGGGATGCAGGATGATTTCTAGGCTGTACTGCGTCTCTATCTCGGCCACGGGGTGGCCGATCATCCGCATCGAACGTGGGGTGACCTCTGGAAGGGCGTTCGAGTTCGTACTCCTCAGCCGCAAGGACTTCAGTCCATCTATCTGCTAGCAGATCCTGATCAGCTCGAAGTTGCTGCTGCTTTTTCCTCGTGTTGTTTGTCGTGGCAATAAGCCGCACTTAAAGCGCCTCACCTCGGACGGGATCCTCAGGCACGACAAATTCCTCGTCGTCGAGGCTCGCTTCGTCTTCGGAGGGAGGCATATAGTTGTCGTCCTCCGTTTCTCCCTCTGTCGCTCTCTTAGGAGGGCTGGCTTGTTCATCCTCCGGCTCTTGATCGTTCTGGAGGGGATTGTCATAATCTTCGGCACTGTCCGGAGTACTGTTATCTCCTGTGCCAGTATCACCGCTTTTGCTGTGGCGAGACTTAGAGTGGCACCGCCGACGTCGCCGCTGGGGTTGCTTCTTGGAGGGGTCGTCCTCCGTTGTCTTGTCGCCATTGCCTTCTTTGGGTGTATCCACCATGTATATATCATATGACGAGGTAGCGGCCCAGTGCCCTGTGGGCAGTGGTTCCTGTGCGTCTCCGGCATCGGTGTCCATACCATCGATGTCTTCGGAGTCGAAGTCGAGCATGTCGGTTAAATCGTCGACAGTGGCTACTAAGTGGGTGGTGGGTGGGGATTGAATTTCTTCGTCGTCGCATCCCACTCTAGCCGGACATAGTTCGCCAAGGTTCTCCTGGACAGGAGAGATTTCAATGAGTTCGTTATGTCGCCGAAGGGCGAGTGCCGAAGATATCTGGAGGTGAACTCCATGATTCGATAGGTATGGGCGTGGGTGGTACGGAGTCCGTGGCCGAGGACGAGTCCAAATAGTTCGCGACACGGCTCGTGAAGGGTAAGGTCAGATTCGGCTCTATCGCCATTGAGGGCGCGGCCTACGTGGCGGAGTCTATCCTCCCGTCCTCGGATGGCGCGATCTGCTCCGGACTAGAGGCCGGAGTAGTTGCTGGCGTGATCTCCCGAACACCGTCCGACGGCAGAGCTATATCGTTCTCGTCGTGATCGTGCGGCACACCTGGCATGGGCCCGAATCCGTCGAAGATCAAGTCTCCGTGGATATCGATAGTGTAATTCAAGTTTCCAAACCTGACCTGATGGCCAGGGGCATAGCTCTCGATCTGCTCCAGATGGCCAAACGAGTTGGCCTGCGGTGCGAAGCCGTCGAACATGAAGATCTGTCCGGGGAGGAAAACCTCACCCTGGACCGCATCATTGTCGATGATCGAAGGGGCCATCAAACCTTGCAGCAAGAACACAGTGGAACTCTCAATGAAAGCACCAATGTCGGTGTCAAAACTGGCGGATCTCGGGTAGGGGGTCCCGAACTGTGCGTCTAAGGCGGATGGTAACAGGAGGCAAGGGACACGATGTTTACCTGTGTTCGGGCCTCTCTATGGAGGTAATACCCTACTTCCTACTTGATTGATCTTGATGAATATGAGTATTACAAGAGTTGATCTACCACGAGATCGTAGAGGCTAAACCCTAGAAGCTAGCCTATGGTATGATTGTTGTTGCCCTACGGACTAAACCCTCCGGTTTATATAGACACCAGAGGGGGGCTAGGGTTACACAGAGTGGGTTACAACGGAAGGAGATCTACATATCCGTATCGCCAAGCTTGCCTTCCACGCCAAGAGAGTCCCATCCGGACACAAGACGAAGTCTTCAATCTTGTATCTTCATAGTCCAACAGTCCGGCCAAAGGATATAGTCCGGCTGTCCGGATACCCCCTAATCCAGGACTCCCTCAATGATCATCACACTTCTATTTATTTACAACTCAATGATTACAACTCGATACTATAACAAAGTATGACTCTATATGAATGCCTCCGGCGGTGTACCGGGATATGCAATGAATCAAGAGTGACATGTATGGAAGAATTATGAATGGTGGCTTTGCCACAAATACTATGTCAACTACATGATCATGCTAAGCAATATGACAATGATGAATGTGTCATGATAAACGGAATGGGTGGAAAGTTGCATGGCAATATATCTCAGAATGGCTATGGAAATGCCATAATAGGTAGGTATGGTGGCTGTTTTGAGGAAGATATAAGGAGGTTTATGTGTGAAAGAGTGTATCATATCACGGGTTCGGATGCACCGCCAAGTTTGCACCAACTCTCAATGTGAGAAAGGGCAATGCACGGCATCAAGAGGCTAGCAATGATGGAGGGGTGAGAGTGCGTATAATCCGTGGACTCAACATTAGTCATAAAGAACTCACATACTTATTGCAAAAATCTACAAGCCATCAAAAACCAAAGCACTACGCGCATGCTCCTAGTGGGATAGATTGGTAGGAAAAGACCATCGCTCGTCCCCGACCGCCACTCATAAGGAGGACAATCAAAGAACACCTCATGTTTCAAATTTGGTACATAACGTTTACCATACGTGCATGCTACGGGACTTGCAAACTTCAACACAAGCATTTCTCAAATTCACAACTACTCAACTAGCACGACTTTGATATTATCCCCTCCATATCTCAAAACAATCATCAAGCATCAAACTTTTCTTAGTATCCAACACACTCATAAGAAAGTTTTTACTATTTTTGTATACCTAGCATATTAAGACTATTTAAGCAAATTACCATGCTATTTAAGACTCTCAAAATAATATAAGTGAAGCATGAGAGATCAATAGTTTCTATAAAACAAATCCACCACCGTGGTCTAAAAGATATAAGTGAAGCACTAGAGCAAAACTATATAACTCAAAGGATATAAATGAAGCATAAAGAGTATTCTAACAAATTCCAAATCATGAATGGCTCTCTCAAAAGGTGTGTACAGCAAGGATGATTGTGGTAAACTAAAAAGCAAAGACTCAGATCATACAAGACGCTCCAAGCAAAACACATATCATGTGGTGAATAAAAATATAGCTCCAAGTAAAGTTACCGATGGAAGTAGACGAAAGAGGGGATGCCTTCCGGGGCATCCCCAAGCTTTGACTTTTTGGTATCCTTAGATTATCTTGGGGGTGCCATGGGCATCCCCAAGCTTAGGCTCTTGCCACTCCTTGTTCCATAATCCATCAAAAGGTTTCACCCAAAACTTGAAAACTTCACAGCACAAAACTCAACAGAAATCTCGTGAGCTCCGTTAGCGAAAGAAAACAAAAGACCACTTCAAGGTATTGTGGTGAACTCATTATTTATTTATATTGGTGTTAAACCTACTGTATTCCAACTTCTCTATGGTTTATAAACTATTTTACTAGCCATAGATTCATCAAAATAAGCAAACAACACACGAAAAACAGAATCTGTCAAAAACAGAACAGTCTGTAGTAATCTGTAACTAACGCAAACTTATGGAACTCCAAAAAATCAGAAAAGCTAGGAAGACCTAGGCAATTTGTTTATTGATCAGCAGCAATTGGAATCACTATTTTATCACGTTCTGGTGATTTTTAACAATTGTTTTCGTGAACAGAAAGTTTCTGGAAATTACAGCAAGATCAAATAACTATCATCCAAGAAGATCCTATAGGTTTAACTTGGCACAAACACAAATTAAAACGTAAAAACACATCTAACCAGAGGCTAGACCAAATATTTATTGCTAAACAGCAAGGATAATATTGGGTTGTCTCCCAACAAGCGCTTTTCTTTAAAGCCTTTTTAGCTAGGCATTGAGAATTCAATGATGCTCACAAGAAAGACAAGAATTGAAGCACAAAGAGAGCATCATAAAACACGTGACAAACACATCTATGTCTAACATACTTCCTATGCATATGCATCTTATAGGCAAACAAATTATCAAGGCAAGCAAAAACTAGCATATGCAAGAAAACGGAAAGAAACAATAGCAATCTCAACATAAAGAGAGGTAATTTAGTAACATAAAAATTTCTACAACCATATTTTCCTCTCTCATAATAATTACATGTAGGATCATAAGCAAATTCAACAATATAGCTATCACAAAACATATTCTCAACACGATCCACATGCATGCAAAGTTGACACTCTTCCAAGATAGTGGGATTAACATTAACTAAAGTCATGACCTCTCCAAACCCACTTTTATCAAAAATTTCATAAGATTGAACGTTCTCCAAATATGTGGGATCTAAAGTTGACACTGTTCCAAACCTACTTTCAATATTATTGCAAACACTATTATTAATCTCATATTCATCATGGGTCTTAAATAAATTTTCAAGATCAAAAGAAGAATCACCCCAATCATGATCATTGCAACAAGTAGTAGACATAGCAAAACTAGCATCCCAAGCTTAGGGTTTTACATATTATTAGCACAATTGACATCAAGAGAATTTATAGTAGCATCATTTCAATCATGCTTTTTATTCAAAGATCTTCGTGAATCACTTCATAAAGCACTTCATCAAAAAAATTAGATTCACGGATTTCAAGCAAAACCTTATAAAGATAATCTAGTGCACCCAAATCACTAGGAATTGGCTCATCATAATTGGATCACTTAAAAATATTGGCAAGCGGATGAGGATCCATAGATCTTAGCTTCTTTGTTTAGGAATAAATACTCAACTATTTCAACCAAACGGGCAAACGAGCCAAGTAAGACATCAGGGCAAATGAAAAGACGAACGGAAAAAGGGCGAATAAAACAGCAAGGGTGTAGTGGGGGAGAGGAAAACGAGAGGCACATGGCAAATAATGTAATGCGGGAGATAAGGGATTGTGATGGGTACTTGGTATGTTGACTTTATGCGTGAACTCCCGACAAGCGGCGCCAAAAATTCTTCTTGCTACCTCTTGAGCACTAAGTTGGATTTCCTTGAAGAGGAAAGGATGATGCAACAAAGTAGCGTAAGTATTTTCCTCAGTTTTTGAGAACCAAGGTATCAATCCAGTAGGAGGCTACGCGCGAGTCCCTCATACCTACACAAAGCAAATAACTCCTCGCAACCAATGCGAATAGGGGTTGTCAATCCCTTCACGGTCACTTATGAGAGTGAGATCTGATAGAGATGATAGATAATATTTTTGGTATTTTTGTGATAAAGATGCAAAGTAAAATAAAAAGCAAAGTAAAAAAGCAAAGGCAATAATAAAGTGATGGAAGATTAATATGATGAAGATAGACCCGGGGGCCATAGATTTCACTAGTGGCTTCTCTCAAGGGCATAAGTATTTTACGATGGGTGAACGAATTACTGTTGAGCAATTGGCATAATTGAGCATAGTTATGAGAATATCTAGGTATGATCATGTATATAGGCATCACGTCTGAGACAAGTAGACTGACTCCTGCCTGCATCTACTACTATTACTCCACTCATCGACCGCTATCCAAAGATGCATCTAGAGTATTAAGTTCAAGAAAACAGAGTAACACCTTAAGCAAGATGACATGATGTAGAGGGATAAATTCATGCAATATGATAAAAACCCATCTTGTTATCCTCGATGGCGACAATACAATACGTGCCTTTGCTGCCCCTCATCCTTTGGGAAAGGACACCGCAAGATTGAACCCAAAGCTAAGCACTTATCCCATTGCAAGAAAAACCAATCTAGTAGGCCAAACCAAACTGATAATTCGAAGAGACTTGCAAAGATAACCAATCATACATAAAAGAATTCAGAGAAAATTCAAATATTGTTCATAGATAATCTTGATCATAAACCTACAATTCATCGGTCTCAACAAACACACCGCAAAAAGAAGATTACATCGAATAGATCTCCACGAGAGAGGGGGAGAACATTGTATTGAGATCCAAAAAGAGAGAACAAGCCATCTAGCTACTAACTATGCAACCGAAGGTCTGAGGTAAACTACTCACACTTCATCGGAGGGGCTATGGTGATGATGTAGAAGCCCTCCGTGTGGATGCCCCCTTCGGCGGTGAGGGAGTCCTGGATTAGGGGGTATCCGGACAGCCGGACTGTGTACAACGTCCTGACTATTGAAGCATGAAGATACAAGACTCAAGACTTCGGCCCGTGTCCGGATGGGACTTTCCTTGGCGTGGAAGGTGAGCTTGGTGATCCGGATATTATATTTCCTTCCTTGTAACCGACTCCATGTAAACCCTGGCCCTCTCCGGTGTCTATATAAACCGGAGAGGTTGGTCCTTAGAAGGCCGATCACAATTACAATCATACCATCATAGGCTAGCTCTTAGGGTTTAGCCTCTAAGATCTCGTGGTAGATCTACTCTTGTACTACCCATATCATCAATATTAATCAAGCAGAAGTAGGGTTTTACCTCCATCGAGAGGGCCCCAACCTGGGTAAACATCTGTGTCCCTTGCTTCCTCGTTACCATCAGCCTTGACGCACATATCGGGACCCCCTACCGAGATCCGCCGGTTTTGACAATCGACATTGGTGCTTTCATTGAGAGTTCCTCTGTATCGTCGCTCATCGGGCTCGATGGCTCCTTCAACCATCGCCAATAACACGACCTTCGATACCACGACGAGCACGGCTTAGACCTGCTTTGTCGGACAAAGCTCGTGGTATCACCCCGCATTAGCCTCGGACCTAAATCCGAGCAAGCAAAGGCTGCGTTCGAGGATCGGAGGGTCGGACCCCGCCTCGCAGTCGCGCGCAGTCATCGGCGTTGGAGCCAAACATGGGCCTTACCTCTGTGGTGGCCTATGACTCCGGACCCCCGGATTCGTATCCGGATGTTGAGTCCGGTCCGCGCACTCCCAAACCGGTCGAGCCAGGTTGGGCTCCGGTAATGGAGTTCACCGCCGCGGACATTTTTCGGCACTCGCCCTTTGGGGACATGCTGAACCCGTTGAAAACTCTCTCTTTGACAGAAATTTCTGGGCCAAACTACGCCTAGTTCGAGTGGGAAGTAGGCGACAAAGAAATTCGTTGCCCACCCACCACCCACTTCATAGCCACGGTCGATGATTTAACCGACATGCCTAACTTCGACTCCGAAGACATCGACGGTATGGACGACGATGCAGGAGAAGATGCGGAATCTATGGGGCGCCAGACTTCCCCTCGTCACCACGACGATACATGGTGGATACACCCAAAGAGGACAAAGGCGACAATCCCGACGATAAAACCCCCTGCATAAAAGCCAAAGCGACGGTGCGCACGCCGTTCTAAGTCCAAAGCAACAAGAAAATAGTGACAAGAGCGCCGAGGGATCGACATCGCAATCAACTCCGAAGGCAACAACGACCATACGGACCCGGCGATGGAGCAGGACGAACTAGGTCACCACGAATACGCCGGAGTGTATCGCCCGAGGACAATGATCCCGATGGATGAGGTCATCAAAACAAACAAGCACAGGAAAACGGTCCGGATAATGATGCAACCCCGGAAAAACACGTGGAACGAGATAACCTCCACAGAAAGCTTATGGCCATCGCAAGAAGTCTAAAGAAGCAGAAGCAACGGCTCAAGGCCGCATGTGAAACGCCAACCGTAGATGGAATAAAGTGCTAGACACCGAAGAAAGATAAGGCGATGATCGCCGCATACAAAGAGCTATCCAAAACGCAAGCTACCGCCGTAATTCGATGGCGACGGTTGTACCACTTCATAACCACAACAAAGCGGCTACCGATCCACATGAACACCTGAATAAGAAAGCTGGCGCGGCCAGGTCCATTTATGGATCCAAAGGACGCACCCCGGCGAAGGACTATGGTCGCCAAAACGATTACGCCAATTGAATACCAGTCCGGAATAAAGAACGGACACAACAACAGTCGACGACATGCCACAGCACGTCCAGATAAAGAGGGGCTGCTCACCCCCTGTGCTTTACCGATGAAGTACTGGACCACGAATTCCCACAGGGCTTTAAACCTTTGAACATAGAGGCATACGACGGAACGGCAGCGGACCGAAGTGCGGATCGAGGACTTTATCCTGCACATACATATGGCTCGTGGGGACGACCTTCACGCCATCAAATACCTCCCCCTCAATTTGAAGGGACCAGCTCAAGACTGGTTGAAAGGCCTGCCGAAAATTCAATTGGGAGCTGGGAGGAACTCGAGGGCAGCTTTCAGGGCCAACTTTCAAGGGACCTATGTCCGGCCTCCGGATGCTGACGACTTAAGTCACATAGTCCAACAGCCCGAAGAATCCGCCCGCAAGTTTTGGAACAGATTCCTCACTAAGAAGAATCAAATTGTTGACTGTCCGGATGCCGAAGCCTTAGCAGCATTCAAACACAACATCCGTGACGAGTGGCTCGCCAGACACCTCGGCCAAGAAAAGCCAAGGACAATGGCAGCCCTAATAAGTTTTATGACCCGCTTTTGCTGGAGAAGATAGTAGCTAGCCAGTAAAGGCACCAGCGACCCCAAAGACATCCGAAATAAGGGATGACAATGGGAAGCCATGGCGTCATAAAACAAACGCCAAAACAAGGAAGAGAGTCTTGATAACACGATGGTTAATGCACGATTCAGGGGCTCTCGACCTAATCAAAGAAACAAGCCATCTAAAGGCAGCAAAGAGGGTCCGTCTGTGCGAATAGAGTCCTAGATGACTATGCAAAATTCATGGCACTTCGACAAAACCTGCAAACCACACGCATAGAGAGTGCTGGGTCTTCAAGCAGGCCGACAAATTAAATGCCGAACACAAGGAAAGGGAAACACCAAGTGAAGACGAGGATGAACCTCGCCAGCCGAACACTGAAGGACAGAAAATATTCCTGCCAGAGGTTAAAACAGTGAACATGATCCACGCGACTCACACATCCATGAGGAGGCACGAACGCGCGCATAGAGACGCGCTCGATATAGAGCCCATTGTACTCACGCCTAACCACTGGATGCCTTATCCGATCACTTTTGATAACTTGGATGACCGAACTAGTATTCGGCGTGGAGGATCAAAGGCCTTGGTGCTTGACCCGATAATCGACGGATACCATCTCACCCGCGTCCTTATGGACGGCGGCAGCAGTCTCAATTTAATATATGAGGACACTGTCCGCAGGATGGGGATAGACCCATCCATAATTAATCAAAGCAACACCACCTTTGAAGGGGTGATACCACGCGTTGAAGCCCATAGCAGCGGTCTGGCCGCACCGGAGGTAACATTCGCCTCTCGAGCAACTCGAGCGAAGAACTACTCTTCATCATCGCACCCTTCCAAAGCAACTATCACGCAGTGCTCGGAAGAACGGCCTTCGCCCGCTTCAATGCATTGCCGCAATATGGCTACCTTACACTTAAGATGCCCGGTCCACGTGGCGTCATCACCGTTAGCGGACTAACAGAGCGCTCGTCACACGCAGAGGAACACGCGACGGCCCTCGCGGCCGGACTATAAGCGGCCTCCAACATCGAGAAAACATGACTGGTCCTTAAAGACCACAGACTCGATTAGACGAGTCCGGTCGCCTTGATAAAATTGAACCAGGGCACCGTATATGTAATCCCATAGTGGACACCGGGGCTATAAATACTTAACACGGTCCATAGTTGGCTCAACCTTATGGGCAGGCCAACATCTTACACTTTTATTATCCATCGCCATACTTACGCTTGTACTCTTCTACGAAGTTTTCCTTTTTCCACAGACAACGTTCAAGCGATACCCTTCCAGGATACGGCACATCGGAGACAAAGGCGCAGCCGGCAATGTAGCCCGCTCAATGTGTTTCTTTTAGATTAAGCCCCCTGTGTAAACCTTTTTATTGCTTCTTGTTGTTTAACCATCCCATGGGTTCCATACCCACAGAGGATAATGCCGTTTTTGGCATCTCGCCACGACAGATTAACGCATGTACCTGGAAAAACAGGGTTTATAACGAATGGGCATTCTTGAGCCCATCGACTATTATAAAGTCCAAATACCCTCCGGAGTGTTCAACGTCACGAGTTTGGCCTTATATGCAGCAGCTCCGAATCATGTCTTTGGTCAAATGTTGGGTTTGCCCGGCTCCTCGGTTTGCCGCCTTATGTTCCGTTACTATCGGCTAAGGTGGCCAAAGGAGAACTACTGCGATTGTCCCTGGTTATTCCGGACGAGCACCTCAGTAGAGAAAGCCGAAATCGACCGCTGTCATGATACAACGAGAGACTGTTCAACCACTCGAAGACTTATCGGAATCTTTAGGATCCCTCCGCATTAACGAAGGACCGTTTCCCGGTCATGTACACACGCGCCCGTATTCGGATGCACATGAAGGTACCAGGGGCTACATAGTAGCCCCAACATTAGACTCCCATGGCTAAGCTCAAGTGTTACAGCTATATAGTCTGATTGCCTAGTTCGACGTGCGATCACCTCGTTCATGGACCAAGACGTTGGATCAAGTGTGATTAAGCATATTTTTTTGCGAACACCGCCAACGACTGATATCTTTCGGATTAAACATTCATATATATGTAAACGGCCACACAGGGGACACAATAATACTTTCGGGCAAAAAGTACAAATATAGCCTTATAACCAAACTAACATTGTTTTTTACAATGATTCGATTCATCACTCGAATAAGACATTCTTCGAGCACTACGCCTCTATTAGCCGGGCACCTTCTGTGACCTGCGCCAAGTAGTGCTCGGCCGGATACTAGCCCCCCGCCGGATCTTGGGTTGCTATAATATTGGCCTCCATATCCGTCCAATAGGCTTTAACGCGGGCAAGAGCCATCCGTGCACCCTCTATGCACGCCGACCTCCTCATGGCGTCGATCCGAGGCACGACCCCAAGGAACTGCTGCACCAATCCAAAGTAATTGTCCGGCTTAGGCCCTTTCGGCCAAAGATGGTCTATCACAGACCGCATTGCAAGACCGGACAGCCTGTGAAGCTCCGCTACAGCAGCCATCTTGTCATTTAACGGCAGCGGGCGAGTGGGAGCATTGAATTGCGACCGTAAAAGCTTCTCCACCTCCTTATCACCCTCGACCCTCGAAGAACTTGGCAGCGTCACCCGTACTCTTCGCCAAATCCGCATACGCGTCCGCAGGACTCCAACGCCCATCCAGGGGAGCATACTTCGGATCGAAAAACTTCGTCCGCAGCAAGTAGGAACCTCCAGCCACGATTTTACCGGCCTGTTGAAGCTCCTCCCGCACACCCCTGAGCTCGGTCCGTATTTCCTTAGTGGCATTGCATGCCTTGTCTAGCTCGGCCAAGCTATCCTTATGCTCCTTTTTAAGGATCTCATACCAGTCAGCGGCATTTTTTAACTCAATAGCCATTTCGGCCATCTTTCCCTCGCTTCGGCGATGAGCAGCCTATTCGGCTCTCAGTTCCTCGGCCGCCTTTAGGGCAGCCGCATTGCTAACCCGAGCTTGTTCCTTGGCTTGGACAGGTTCTGCCCTCAGGGCCTCCACAGCAAAGAACACCATCTCGGCAATCCGAACATATTACATTAATATCATGCCGCCTCCATATTTTCCTATACAAAGGAAGGCGAGTGCATACCTTGTGATTTTTCCAGCTTTCGCTCACCAACGTGATATCGGCATCAATCGAACGAATTCGCTCGGTCGGTTCGGAAACTTGACGGATCGGTCGGTGGCGGACTCACAGTGTACCGCAAGTGTTTACGCGCAATCATTGATTTATGATCCCCGCTTGCCGCCTAGGGCGTGCAACCAGAGTCTCAGGGCTACTATCTATATGGAGCACACCTAATGCGTGCCTCACGACCCAATAAACGATGTATTCTTCACTACATACCCGAAAGCCTCTCGATCGGACTTGTAAATGCTTCATTCAAACCACTTGTAGCGGAGGAAATCTTCCCGAGCACTGCTCATTAATGAGCGGCGCTCCTCCAAAGCAACTTCGCTCCAAAGAGGGCCCGTCAAGACGCTCCGCCGGACATCAAACTCGCGGACCCTTCCCACCGCCTCGTGGGAGCTAAATGCCTGTGCCTGTGGGGGCTGACTCATTGGCTTCGGCCTCGGCAGATCCGGACTCCTCCGTGATTTACACCTCAGTGTCGCCCGCTTCATGAGCCGGAGAAGTGGGTGGGGTCTCACTCTCCATCATCTCCGGAGGAAGATCCCCCGAAGACGAACTCTGTTGAGAAGGGCTGCTAGCCGGACTACGAAAGATGAATCCTGGTTATTGATCTAGGAGGAACGCAGTACCTTCGAATTAAAAATTAACTTACAGCTCGGTGGAGGGCTGGCCCGTTGGTGGGCACGATGCGGTGAGGGTGCCCGTTGGGGCAGAGCCCCCTGGTGTTATCTTTTTCCCGGGTTTGGGCATCTCCGTCTCCGAGTCTTCGGAGGCGGCCCTCTTCTTCCTGCGCGGGGAGGAGGCCTTAGCCTCCCCTTCCCGACTATCCTCCTTAGAGGAGGCAACAATTCTCCCAATTCGGATGCGTAGCGTGTGAAGCTCGGTTTCTTCGTTCTTCCCCTTGTCTTCCCCTGAGGGCATTCTGCTGAGCACATGGTCAAGCATCTTGGCCATGGTGGGACCAGGCGAGCCTTCGGGAAGTGGTGCCGGACACCTGATTCTCTCTGCCTTGCTGAGCCATTCCTGGCAATGGATGATTTTCAGAACAAACAATCATAACAAATACAAAACACGGTGTCCGGTATCAAGTTTACTTACTTGGGTATCTAGGCGATTGCAGCTTAGGCCCGCATCCTCGGTGGTGTCTGGACACTTTACTTTCGGTCCGGAGAATAATCTGCACATCCCTTCGAGCTTTAGGCCGAAGAAGTGCTTGACAGTCCATGGACCCTCGGATTGAACTCCCACATCCCGGAGAGGCCAGCGTTAATACGGTAACATCCGTCGGATTAACATCACTTGCATTATGCTGACAAGGTTAATGTCCCTCTCAAGGAGCTCTCGTATGCGGTTCTGCAGTACTGGAACATCACCAGCGGACCCCCAATTCCGTCCTACGTCGGTCCAAGACGCTAGTTGGGACGGAGGGCCCGAGCGGAACTCGGGGGCGGCCACCCACTTTGTGCCTCTGGGAGCCGTGACATAGAACCACCTCCGCTGCCATACATCGGATACTTCTGGGAAAGAACCCTCTAGCCATGGGGCATCGCTGCCTCGCTTATTACGGCACCTCAAGACTCCACATGTAAGCCCCTCGATCATCTTCAAAGATCACATTGAAGGTCTTGAGCCATAAGTCAAGTGTGGGGTGACATGGAGAAAAGCCTCGCATACGATAATAAACGACGAGATATGGAGGATAGCGTGGGAGCCAGATTGTGAAAATCCAACCCATAATAGAACATGAGCCCCTCACGAGAAGGGATCGAGGTGAAACCGGACCCTTGGAGGAAGTGTGGGATGAAAACGACACACTCGTTGGGCTCCGGCGTAGGGATGACCTGCCCTGGAGCAGGGAGCCTGTGCTGGATATCTGCGGTCAAGTATTCGACCTCCCTAAGCTTTGCAATGTCCTTCTCTTCAATCGAGGAGGACACCCACTGGCCTTGAGGGTCAGATTTGGACATATTGGAGGATTCCGGAGGGGTGGAGCTTAGGTTTTGGGTGTTAGAACTCGAGGTGCGAGAAGGCGCGATGAAGGTGAAAAAGGAGGCGCAAGTCTCGACCCATTTATAAAGAGGGTGAATATCAAGAGTCCCCGGTGTGACCGTTTGAGGCTTATCTAAAAAACACACGGGTTATACCAACAGCCGTCGTGGGTCACGCGTGCTCATATTGATGGAAAATCCCGTAATAAGAGGAACGCGATCTCTGCCTCGACGGGACGTGCCAATAAAATCGCCTTGCAACACGAGTCGTTGTGGAGCAGGAAACGTCGGTTCGCGTTGGACCAAGCCCCGATGCAAGGGCATGACGCATGAATATTGCCTGCAAATCAGATCTATACCATACGAAGATCATCTTGCAGATCCGGACACGGTCTACGTGTTCGATGACCACTTTGGAGTATTCGGAGGAGGAACCCGCCCTGCAATGCCGAAGACAAAGCTGCGCGCCGGACTCATCGTCATTGAAGCCTGGTTCAGGCTCTTGAGGAGTCCTGGATTAGGGGTATCCGGACAAGCGGACCAGGTACAACGTCCGCACTATTGAACCGTCAAGATACAACACTCAAGACTTCGCCCGTGTCCGGATGAGACTTTCCTTGGCGTGGAAGGCAAGCTTGGCGATCCGGATATTATATTTCCTTCCTTGTATCGACTCCATGTAAACCCTAGCCCTCTCCGGTGTCTATATAAACCGAGAGAGGTTGGTCCTTAGAAGGCCGATCACAATTACAATCATACCATCATAGGCTAGATCTTAGGGTTTAGCCTCTCACGATCTCATGGTAGATCTACTCTTGTACTACCCATATCATCAATATTAATCAAGCGGGAAGTAGGGTTTTACCTCCATCGAGAGGGCCCGAACACAGGTAAACATTTGTGTCCCTTGCTTCCTGTTACCATCAACCAGCCTTGACAGATCGGGACCCCCTACCCGAGATCCGCCCGGTTTGACACCCGACAAAGTGAGCTCCTAACAAACCCCAAGATGGGATCTCATAGGTACTGAAGGTTGCGGCGGTGGAATTAGGTTTTTGGCTCCGTGATCTCGGTGCGTTTGGGGGTGCGTGAGGTATATATAGGAGGAAGAAGTAAATCGATTGGAGCAAGGTGGGGCCCACGAGGGTGGAGGGCGCGCCCTAGGGGTGGGCGCCCCCTACCTCGTGCACACTGCTTTCTTTCTTGTGAGAGGGTCCAAGTCTCCTGGATCATATTCGGTGAAAATCACGTTCCCGAAGGTTTCATTCCGTTTGGACTCCGTTTGATATTCCGCTCTTGAAACTACGAAATAGGCAAAAAACGACAATTCGGGTGCAGGCCTCCGGGTTCATAGGTTAGTCCCAAAAATAATATAAAAGTGGAAAATAAAGCCCAATAATGTCCAAAACAGCAGATAGTATAGCATGGAGCAATCAAAAATTATATATACGTTGGAGACGTATCACCCGCTCATCGGGAGCTCTGCACGGGGCCACCCCTTGTCAGACTGGGGCGCCTCCGTCGGTAATGCCAGGCGCGGGTGGGTGCGCTTAGCGTCCATCATGACCCATTTGGCCCGTATGTTGTCGGCTCTCTTCCCGGTGCTCGAGATTGAGTTGGCCTTACCGGATGCGACGAAATTGGCGCACCCGGAGACGTTCCCAGCGCTGACGTGAAGGAAGAAGAGGTGGCGTAGAAGCGCCATGGATGGCATCACGCCCAGGTACGCATCCCAATAGTAGGCAAAGATGGATAGGAGGAGGATAGAGTTGGGATGAAGGTGCAACGCCTGCAACCCGTGGTGGTCAAGGACCTCATAAAAGAAATCGGAGAAGGGGGGAACCAACCCGACGGCGATGCTGCTCGAGAAGAAGGGGAAGAAGGTGCTTCCCTCAGGCTCTGGCACGTCGGAAGCAAGCCGGAGCTCCGTCTTACCCCCTTCATTGCTCTCCCCCGCCACCAGCAGGCGCGCGGAGGCGAGGCTCTTTTCTGTGACGGTGGGTGCTTCAAGAGCTGGCTCGTACCAAGCCGGCGCCCAGGAGGGCTTGACCTTGCGTGGCGCCATGGGTCGCAGATGCGGAGCAAGGTTGGAGTGGATCTAGAGATTTCGGCAGCGAGGAGCGAGAAAGGGGATCAGGAGCAAGGCAAGGAAGAAGAAATGAAGGCAAACCTTTGCGCCAAACCTTTTGTCAAGTCGGGCGATTGCCGAGGCAAGCGGGAAGCTGAGACGCCCACGTCAATCAACCGCCACACATCGACCAAGGCCGTAGGCTTTGGGGCCCTGGCGCTCTGGCGCTTAGCCCTTAACCGCCATGGCTTCCCGAGCGCACCTTGGGCCCGGGGGCTACTGTCGGCGTTCTAGGAATGGGGGTCCCCAGACTTGCCTGCCTGCAGACCACGGCGTGGCTATGCTAGCGGTCCTGTATGACCCATCTTCATCAACAAGGCATTCAAGACCCTCGCGAGAGGCCAAGCCTCGCGAGGCGAACAGCGCAAGACCTCCTCAGGAGCGGCCTCTCCAGGCAGGCTCGCGAGGAGCGGAGATATCAAGGAGGGGAAAATCTCGCGAGGCTCTCGTGACGTGAGCCATGACGACCAGGATCAGACGGGCGCCAGGCGGGCGCATGCAGCGTCCTTGTTTCCTCTTTGGTGCCAAGGGGGCAAACGCAGGCGCGGAGTACCGAGGCATGAGGCAAAGGTTTCCATATTAGTGCAACGAGACCAAGACCAGCAGGCCAGCAGGACAGAGGTCACCGTGGAGCCCAAGACGGCGTCACCACCAGAGCCTTTTGAAGGCGAAGACCACTTTTGTTAGGATAGCTTGTACTACCTGTCCCCTTTCAAATTGGCCGCCGTTGTTGGCTCCCTTCCCGCTCAATATTTGGGGAGAGGACTAGGGCCTGTATAAGTGGAGCTAGCCACCACAGTAGGGGCCATGTGATAACACATTCAGAGGCATCTCACCCACACAAGTTAGTCGAGCACAAGAACACCTCAACCTCAGGAGGCTGTTCTTCCCCTTGTACTGTCTTTCATCAGCCCAAGAGGCAATCCACCACCACACACTGGAGTAGGGTATTACACCACAACGGTGGCCCGAACCAGTATAAATCTCGTGTCTTTCTGTGTTGTGAGTTTGTCGAGTTCGTCCGCGAGACCTTAGTGAGTGGGGCGTAGATTGGTAGGAAGGAAAGAACTTCGCACACACCCTAGAGTTCGAACCTTAAGGGTTTTGCCGGAACCCCAGATCGGACAACGTTCACCTGCGGCCAGTTGCCTTTCGGCCTGTTGTTTACCCGCCTGCGCGACTTTCAGTTCCTCTTTCAGTTGATCTACTGATCCTGTCATTGGAAACACAACAGTATTAACATTATTGGTACATGATTATACTTTTTCTGGATGGAGGGGAACATTACCAGGCGGTGCCTCCTTGGACTTCTCCAGTTCGGCGGTAACAACAGCTAATTTGAGTCCGGCACTTTTCCAGCTCATGAGACAGCATGTTGTTCTTCTCTGTGAGTACCTGATTGTACAATGATCCTTAAATCAGTTGTTTCAACTGTTTCAAGTCTCAGGGGCTACTGGTACATGATTACCAGATCTGTACAATGCGTACTTACCCACATATCTTTGAAATACTGGTTAGTGGCTCTGGTAAGCCCATCCCGAGCAGCTCGGATGTACGCATCAGCCGAGCTGAAGGCGTCGAATGCCTCTTTAGGAAAGCCGGGGTCGCGAAGAGCGGCCCTCTGGTGCCGTTGATTCATGGCACTCTCTACTTCAGAATTCGTGACGGATACATTATCTGAATCCTCCGAAGGAGGACAATCCGGCGTTACTCCCGAGTCTGCCCTCGCCCTAGAAGCAGGGTCTAGAACCTGATTGGTGGGGGCACGACCGACAGGCTCCTCGGACACGGTCCGGCGAATGCTCTTCCTGATAAAACACAGCGGACAATGTCATGGTTCGATGTGACTGCCCTAGGGCATATTTAAAGCCATACCTCTTTGAGGAAGGTTCGGCCGTGTTGTCATTTGCCTTTCTCTTTGAAGACCCGCCCGGCGCAGGCGCCGCTCTCCCCTGAGACGCCTCTGGTGCAATATGACGCGTCGAGCGCCTCCCCTTTGGAGCACAAGATAGTGTGGCGGGTGAGGCATAGTGAGGAAGCTCCTTCGAAGGAAATGTCTCCTGGTTACTTACATATGAGGCAGGAAGGAGGCAAGGATAAACGACCATGATGGCCACTTCTGTGCCATCATAGCTCGCCTGGTAGAAGACTCCCTCCTTGAGATCTACGAATATGTCCGGATCTTCTTCGAATCCGGGATCGAGGTCCCGGTTATGGTCCTCCGGCTGTGGAGCGGGGCTATGGATCCCCGCGGCGACCCTGCACCATTCCTATTTGACGGACGAGTTAATGTTGGTTAAACATGACTTGGGGAGAGGATTGAATAAAGTGGTGGGATTAGAACTCACCCAGCTAGGAGGATTGTACATGGAAAATCCCTCTCGGCGCGTAAGACGAGTGAAATCCTCTTTCTCCCCTTTATACAGATTGGCCAATATTGCGGCCAGGGCGGTGAGCCAATCCGGACCCTTTCGTCCGCAGCGTGAGGCGTCATCTTTCCCATTGTAGTGCCACATAGGGAGCCCCCTGAATTGGAGTAGCTGAACACCTCGCGCTATGGAAGTTGCCATTACCTCGATTATTGATAATCTGGACTGGGCAAGTGTCCTTATCTTGCCCATTAATTATTGGATTTCTGCGCTGTCTTCCTCCTCGAGGCTCCGAGGATGCCAGCTGTGGCGTTTCCTCAACCGAGCGCTGGAAAATTCGGGAAGGCCCATTCAGACTGGGTTGGGGAGAGCGACATCTTCAATATAAAACCACTCCGAGGGCCACTCTTCGGATACCTTCTTCGGCGTGCCGGACAAGTATCCGGTCCTGGCTATGCGCCATATCTCGGCGCCGCCCACCTCGAATACGGATCCCTTTTGGGTACGAGGGACGAGGCAAAAAAGTTTCCTCCATAATCAAAGTGGGCCTCGCAGACCCGAGAATAGCTCATAAGAGCGACAAAACCCGCGATATGCAGGATGGAGGCTGGAGTGAGGTTGTGCAGTTGGAGGTCGTAGTACTCTAGTAGACCTCGGAGGAAGGGGTGGTTTGGAAACCCGACGCCTCTTATTAAGAAGGACATGAAGCACACTCGCTCCCCCTGGTTGGATTAGGGAAATTTTCCGCCAGGGCTTCGCCTGTAAAAGAGGTTAATCCTGCCCGGATGGGGACTAGATCCGCGGGGGGGGGGGGGGGGGGGGGGGGTGAGGAATTCCTGCGTTTGAAGCTTATTCAGCTGGTCATGGGATACCGAACATTTTTCCCAATCGCCTTTTTCGGAACCATGGGGGCGGGTGTCGGTGTCAAAATTGGCGGATATCGGGTAGGGGGTCCCGAACTGTGCGTCTAAGGCGGATGGTAACAGGAGGCGGGGGACATGATGTTTACCCAGGTTCGGGCCCTCTCGATGGAGGTAATACCCTACTTCCTGCTTGATTGATCTTGATGATATGAGTATTACAAGAGTTGATCTACCACGATATCGTAGAGGCTAAACCCTAGAAGCTAGCCTATGGTATGATTGTTGTTTTTCTACAGACTAAAACCCTCCGATTTATATAGTCACCGGAGGGGGCTAGGGTTACACAGAGTCGGTTACAAGGGAGGAGATCTACATATCCGTATTGCCAAGCTTACTTTCCACGCCAAGGAGAGTCCCATCCGGACACGGGACAAAGTGTTCAATCTTGTATCTTCATAGTCTAACAGTCCGGCCAAAGGATATAGTCTGGCTGTCCGAGGACCCCCTGATCCAGGACTCCCTCAGTAGCCCCCAAACAAGGCTTCAATGACGATGAGTCCGGCGCGCAGATTGTCTTCAACATTGCAAGACGGGTTCTTCTCCAAATTCGGCTTCCCATAAATGTTGCATTCTTTGGCTTCTGCGCCCAATAATGGCTATCCTCCACGTGTCGAGCGAATGCGAGAAGTCGGGGCATTTTTACACTTGCCACCCTAACCATGTAGGTAAATCGTCTATTTAAAGAGACGGGGATCCTCAGATCCAGATCACACCATCCTCTCGTAGCGAGTATCCATCGGAGCACGCCTGGAAAAGTCCATTCCATCATGGCCGGCCATCGCAGCTCCTCCTCTCGCTCCCGTAGCTCTAAGCCAAGCAATTGGAAGAAGTGTTCCGTCCCCCACAGCCAATTAGTAGAGTTACAGACCCAGGGATTTCTCCCTCCAGCGTATATGGTCCCCGTTCAAGGCGGACTCACCACCTACAACGGTGGGGAGCAAGCGGAGAGCTTTCCCAACCCATCCATGGTGGAGCGGGTATGCCTAGTACCTTACTTATTAAAGGGCTTGGATTTCCAATTCATCCGTTCCTCTGCGGGCTCCTGGAGTTCTAGGGCCTCCAGCTGCATAACTTTACTCCCGCCTCCATATTACACATCGCTGGCTATGTCACCCCTTGTGAGCTGTTTTTGGGCTGCAAAGCTCATTTTGAGCTATGGAAGAGGCTATTCTGCCTCGTACCCCGTACACAGGAGGGGTCAATATATCAAGTGGGCGGAGCCGAGATATGGCGCATCGCCGGGACCGGATACCTGTCCGGTACTCCGAAGAAGACATCCGAAGACTGGCCTTTGGAGTGGTTTTATATGGAGGACGTCCCCCTTCCGGAACCTATTCGGATGGGCTTTCCTGAGTTCGACAACGCTCCCTTGAAGAAACACCGCAGCTGGCGCCCTCGGAGCCCCCAGGAGGAAGATAACAGAGAAGTCCTTTACCTGATGGGCCGGATAAAGATGCTGGCCCAATCAAGATTGACAATAATCAAGGTTATGTCAATATGTATAATGCGGGGGGTGCAACCACTTCAATATCGGGGACAACCCATGTGGCACTTCAATGGCGAAGACGATGCTACCAGCTGCGGTCGTAAGGGACCGGACTCCGTCGCTGCTCTAACGAAAATATTGTCTGATTTATATAAAGGAGAGGAAGAGGAGTTCATCCGCATCAAGCCACGGGATGGATTCTCCATGTACAACCCCCCAAACTGGGTGAGCTGCTACTTTTCACTCCAAACCTTCCCCGCACTCTTCGTCATAAGTATTTACCTTGCCATTTCATAGCAGGAACTGCGAAAAGCTGTGAGGGAGGTCCACAACCCGCCTCCACAACCAGAGGACCCTGAACGGGCCCTCGACCCCGGACTCGAAGAAGATCCAGACACATTTGTGGAGCTCATTGACAGGACGTTCTATCAATTAAGCTGCGACGGTGCCCTGGTGGCCATCATAGCCGATTATCCTGGACTACTCCCTGCATCGCATGTAAGTAAAACCGGAGTCCCAACTTCCGAGAAGGATCCCTTTTTCTGCACTTCACCTACCGCACACATATGGTGTCTTACAGGGAAGGCACTCGGGACGCCATGCCGAACCCGTAGTGACTCACCAACAAGGGCACCGCCGGGTAGGCTTAAAAGGAAGGCGGTCGGGGCCGAGGCCGCCGTCGCAGAGGTATGAAAAAGAACCCCGCTCCGTGGTTGTCATCTTTTAAAACATAATAACGCCCATGTTTCCTAGTATGAAAAACGCTCGCCGGACTATATCCGGAGATTTTGCCGGCCACGCCTCCACTAGTCGGGCTCCAGAGCCGGACTTAGAGGCGGACGCTAACATGGGGCCAACGCCGGATGTTCCTCCTACAGAGGATGCAGATAGGCTGTGCGCTACAAATTCCGAAGTGGAGAGTGCCATGAATCACAGGCATCGCCGGGCCGTACTCCGTGACGCTTGTTTCTCCCAAGAGGCGTTTGATGCCTTCAACTCAGGAGATGCGTACATCTGAGCTGCTCAAAATGGTCTTTGCAGAGCCACGGACCAGTATGTAAAAGATATACGGGTAAGAAAATCTAATAATTATGTATATGAGTAGCCCCTGAGACTTGAAACAGTTGGCACAACTGATTTAAGGATCATTGTTTGCATAGGTTCTTTCAGAGAAGAATACCCAGTTGTCTCAAGAGCTGTAGGAGTGCAAAGCCCAGCTTCAGGCCGCAGTTGTCGCAGTGAAGGAGTCTGAGAAGGCCCCATCTGGTAACACTTGTTTCCATTACAAAGAATGTCATGTACCAGGTAGTATGCGGCATGCGTGCAAATCTAACAATAGATTCTGCAGATGACTCCGGAGTGAATCTGGAGGTCATGCGAGGGGATGAGCAACATGCTAAACGACAACTAAAGGCTGGCGAGCGCATGCTTACATGGGTTAGGCGGGAGAAAAACGATCTCCAAGACGCCAATACCCGGCTGGGCGTTGATTTGGATGATGTTCGAGCCCAGCTTGCTGACTCCGTAAGGGAGAATAAGAGGCTTCGACGCGGCATTTTCAGTAAGTGCTTGAACGAACTTTTAAAGAGTTCGGCGAAGAAACCGGCTGACAAAGTTATATCTGTAGGTATTGTTGGGGATATTACTACTGGGCGTAAACCGGCCTATCTAGGCCGGGTTAACTTCATCAGTAGTTCAACGGTGTAAAAGCCCAAGCATGAAGGTAAGGGCCCAAGGCTTGTAGTCGGTTTAGAACCTGTAGCCGTAAACCGGCCTGGTATGTAAACTTGTATTGTAAGTTAGGAATAGAGAGAGACCAACCCGAATACGAGTATGAACCGGAGATTGGGACTCTGTGAACCGACGGGCGTCACCCGTGTATATAAGGGGACGACCCGGGGCGGTTCAAGGACAAGGAACAACAACTCGAGGCCTAGGCGAAGCTTATTTGCTCCCTAGTCATCGAAACGACATCAATCCCATCACAACTAGACGTAGGCTTTTACCTTCATCGAAGGGCCGAACTAGTATAAACTCTTGTGTCTTTGCGTCCGCTTTAACCCCTTCAAGTTAACCCGTAGCGATGGCTCCACGACTAAGTCCTTTCACGAGGACATCTGCCGTGACAAAACCATGACAGTTGGCGCCCACCGTGGGGCTCTCGCACGATGGTTTGATGATCTTGGAGGGCAAGCTTGAAGGACTCGAAGGCTATCTTTGTGGGCGGATGACCAAGAGTCGCCGTGGCAAGCTCTACATCGACAACGCAGATGGGGCCCCGAGTCCGGCTCAATCGAAAGTACGGTGCACCGGGTCCCCTTTGGTGGCATACACGTTTTCATCGGCAAGATTGGTGAGCGAGGGCTGAGCCGGACATACGCACCGACCTCGTCGAGACGGCTCAGCGTACGAGATCTGCCCAGGTTAAACCGGCCGTGAAGCGCACCTTCGTGGGAGTCATCCACGGAGGAAACCATGAGGACGGATCGGGATATGGTAGCGAGACCGTCGTCTATTCCGGTGACGAGTCCTCGATTGGAGAAACCGAATCGTTGTACCAGTTGCAAGACGACCAGATGAGGGGCTGTTCCGATGGCAATAGTATTCCGGACCCCTCCGATCTGCCCAACCGGGTAGGAATATTCATGGCCGGTACACAAGCAGCGCTTCACTCTTCGACTGCTGCGGCAATGATCTCCGGTTCAACAGCGGCGACGGCTGCCGGGGCAGGAGGCCCCTGTCGCCCACCGGCTCAAGTTTTATCGGATCTGTTCGATGCGTTGGCTGCGCTCATGGCGGAAGGCTAACCCGCGGATCGGGGCGCTCATAACGCAGTAGATTGCGAATGTGAAGGAACAAATCACTTAGGCTAAAGCGGATCTAGCAGCAGACGCCAGATGACGATGTAGAGCGGACCGCTTTAGATGCGTAGGCTTATAGGCTCATGTTGGATCAGAACGCGTCACATGAAGTCATGAAGAGGAAATACAGATCCTGTTTGCCTTCAGTTTTCGAAGCCAGAGACCTCTTCAACACCCCCGGAGCGGGAACCAGTAATCCGCCGATGGTAAACCGAGCGGAAGCACACAGGGCAGGCCGCGCCCGATCCGGCCAGCTTAATAGATCTACCTCGCCATAACGCCCGGTGTGCCTCAGCGGTGCAAACACCTCCGTCACTACTCCAACCCGATGGATAACCTTGTTGCGGTACCGCACGGCTGGAGGCTATTCCAATTGAAGGAGATTCTCCGCAGCGGTAGAGACACGCCGGGTTAAGGAGCTTCTTGAACCGCTTTGATCCAACAGAAGCATACTGCATACCGTGACCGGATTCATTCCACCCCACGTCCGGCAGGAGCTACAGGCGTATGGATGAACCGGGTATGTCGAGCAACGCACGGCACCGTGAAGCGGCCCATGGCCATAACCCGGCAGGCGGTATTCGCGATGCTCAGGAAGTGGTGGACCGGGCCCGGGCACGAAGGGAGGCCGAGTTAGCAGCACAGAATGAGGCGCGTCAGCTTACACCGGTTCGCCCCACCACCTCAGTCGAGCCAGGGGTCGCTTCTAGCTTGGGGGTGCCCTGTTTGATCCCCGCTTTACGCAACGTGCGCTTGCCCAAAGACTTCAAGGGTCCGCGCAAGGTGCCAAATTACATCACGATTTATCTCCGTAAGCATGGATAGAGAGCTATGAGATGGCCATGGAGATGCTAGATGTGGATGAGGCCGCGTGTGCAAAGTATTTCACCATGATGCTTGAAGGACGACCGTACTTGGTTAAAGAGCTTGCCGCCCAATTCTATCGGTTCATGGGCCCGATTGCGAACCCGGTTTATCCAGAATTTCAAAGATACTGTAAGTAGCCCATGTCCATAGTGGACTTGGCGGCTTGTGTCGAGGGAAGGGGAGTCAACAACCCATTGGGTACGCCTGCGTTTGAAATCTTGCACTCGTCGGACCCGGATCAACAACACCGCGATCTTAACCACGGAGGGCAACTGCCCGGTTTGACCTCTGAAGTTAAAGTTAGCGCATGAAGCGATTTTGTAATGACATGGGAACTCTCATGGGCGCTTTAGTGAAGTATGCCGATTACGATAGTACCAAGGATCCAGTCGAGGATGACAAGGCGGGGAAGGGAAAGAAGAACAAGAACTCCAAGGGGCATCGGCACAATCCGGCGAGCCACGGGAATGGAGGCAAACGTGGCGGATGGCAGCATGGACTTTGTGGCTAATACTAATGCGCAGGACAAGGGTCAGCGACACAGAGGTAAAGCGGCGAATTGTGGTGGGGCTCCGAATCCTAACCCAGATCGCTTAAATTATTTATTGAATCAGCCCTGTCCAAAGCACGGGACGAAGGAGATGCTGGCCAACCACCTCTGGAAGGACTGCTACATTATGCAGGAGTTCAAGAGTTCTAATGCTTTCGGTATGATCACAGCTCTGGCGGCGGTTCAGGATCCGGGCCGGGTTACGGCAGAGGAAATTCCGGTTCAGGATTTAATGGTAATCTGGGCGGACATAACAACCAGAACAATCAGAATAACCAAGGTGGTTACAACCAGCAACAGCAACAGTCGGCTTATCGAGCAACCCAAAGCAGCTTGAATAGTGGGCGTTACCATGTCTTCACCACTAGCTTAGACAAAGCGAGACCGGAAGGTTCGTAAGCGGCGCAAGAACGCTGTTGGACCGGGCCGTGCCCCATTACCTACGCCGGTGGAGCAGCCCATTATATGGAGTAGAGGGGATCATCCTCCCGAATTCGACAATCCGGGTCAATAGCCTGGTGGTGGCACCTCGGGTGGGAGGTTATAAGTTCACCAAGGTACTCATGGATGGAGGGAGCAGCATTAACATCACGTACTATGAGACCTTCCGTCGTATGGGGCTAACGGATAAACATCTCAAACCGGCCCAATACAGGTGTTCCATGGTGTGGTACCTAGCAAGTCAAGATATCCTGTTGGTAAAATAGCTCGAAGTGGCCTTTGGTGATGATTATGACTCGGATCGGAAACATTAACGTTTGAAGTGGTAAAAATCCAAAGTCCATATCATGCCCTGTTAGGGCGAAAACTTCACGCCAAATTTATGGCACGGCCCTGTTATGTGTATTCTGACTCAAGATGCCGGGTCACAAGGGGACCATAACGGTTCACGGAAGCCGTAAGGTCGCTTTGGAGAGCGAGGAAGGAGATGCAGCTTACGCAGAGTCGGTTTGTGCCACCAAGGAGTTGAAGTACTATAAGGACAATGTTGATCCGGCGGACATGACTCCATTGAAGAAGCAAACTACAGAGCATGATCCGGCCCTGAAATTCAAATCGGCAGCTGAGACTAAGCTTGTTGACTTCGTGCCTGGCGATTCGTCCAAGCAGTTCAGCATCAGTGCCAACTTGGATCCGAAATAGGAAAGCGCGCTCATCGAGTTCATCCGTGAGAATCGGGACATTTTTGCATGGAAGCCTTCTGACATGCCAGGTGTATCGAGGCAACTCGCTGAGCACACTCTTAATGTGGATCCTAAGTACAAACCGGTGAAACAGTTCCTCCGCCGGGTTTAACGAAGAAAGACGCATAAAGCTATTGGTGAAGAAATAGCCGAGCTCTTGGCGGTGGCTTTATTGTTGAAGTTTTCCATCCCGAGTGGTGGCTAATCCGGTGTTGGTCCTTAAGAAAAACGGCACCTGGCGTATGTGTGTGGATTACACAGACCTTAATAAAGCTTGTCCAGCAGATCCTTTTGCCCTCCCTCGTATTGATCAAATCATTGATGCTACGGCGGGTTGCGAGCGTTTGAGTTTTTTGGATGCATATTCTGGCTATCATCAGATCAAAATGGCGGTCAAGGACCAGGAGAAGACGGCATTCATCACTCCCTTTGGAGCCTTTTGCTATGTGTCTATGCCTTTTGGGCTCAAAAGTGCCCGAGCAACCTATCAACGGTGTGTGCAAAATTGCCTTCACAAGCAGATTGGCCGTAATGTACATGCTTACGTGGATGATATTGTGGTTAAGTCACGAAAGAAGGAGACTCTGGTTGACGATTTGAAGGAAACCTTTGACAACCTACGGGTTTACAAGATGATGCTCAACCCGGCCAAATGTGTTTTTGGTGTTTCGGCAGGCAAGTTATTGGGTTTTCTCGTGTCCAACAGGGGAATTGAAGCTAATCCGGAAAAGATTACGGCTATTACCTCCTTGGCTAAACCGAAGTGTATTAACGATGTCCAGCGTTTGGCGCGGATTGCGCGTTGAGCCGGTTTATCGGCCGCCTCGGAGAGAAGGCCATCCTTTGTATCGAGATCTTTGAAAAGACAGATCGGTTTATGCAGAGTCCCGCGGCCGATAAGGCATTTGAGGACTTAAAGCGGCAATTGGCCAACCCGCACTTTCGCCGCTCCCATTGACAAGGAGCCGCTTCTGCTATATGTTGCTGCTAACGCCAGGGCGGTCAGCATGGCCATTGTGGTGGAGCGGAAGGAGGCAGGGAAGGAGCATCCGGTTCAACGTCCGGTTTACTATATCGCGAGGTACTTATTGAATCTAAGCAAAGGTATCCGCATTGGCGAAGCCGGTATATGGAGTTTTCATGGCAAGTCGGAAGTCAAGCAAGATTTCCAAGGGCACCCCATCACGGTGGTCGATTCTGCTCCTTTAGGCGATATCATACGTAACCGGAAGCGATCGGCGGATTGCCAAGTGGGCTATAGAGCTTGGGCCGCACGGTTCAAGTACGCGATGCCTCGGGCGGTGAAGTCTCAAGCACTTGTGGATTTCATTAATGATTGGACGGAGTTGCAAGCACCAAGAAAAGCCGGATCACACATATTGGACCATCCATTTTGACGGATCCAGTGCAATTGGAGGGCTCGGGGTGAGTCGTATTAACTTCCCCACGAGGTGACAAGTTCTCATTACGTTCTCCGCTTAATGTTCCCTTGTACTAACAATGCAGCTGAGTATGAAGCCTTGCTCCATGGTCTCCGGATGGCTAAGGAGATGAATCTAAGCCGGGTTAAGTGCTTCGTGACTCGGACCTAGTGGCTCAGCAACAGTGTCCGCACTTGGGATTCAAAGGACCCACTCATGGCTGCATATCGTCGTGAGAGGTGGATATTGTTGCAGGTCATTTCAAGGGCTATCAGGTGGACCACGTGGACCGTCGGAAGAATGAAGCGGCGAACGCTTAAGCGGTTGGGCTCTCAACGTAAACCGGTCCCGCCCAATGTTTTTCTGGACGTGCTACACAACCCGTCGGTCAAGCTCCCTGGTGAAGCGGATTTGGATATTCCTGATCCGGAGGCTCAATTGGTGGCAGCTCTTCACGTCACTCCGGATTGGACGCTTCCTTAGGGCATCTCCAGCCGCGCCCCCAACAGGCCCCCAGGCCACTTTTTCGCCGCCGGCGCCGAAAAAACGGCCCGGTCGCGCACCCAGGACGCCGAAAATCGCTTGCCGACCTTTTCCGCCGGCGGTCACAAAGCAAACCCGGCGCCATGAGGAGCCGTTAGGGCTCTGGCGCTAGGGAAAAGCACGCTGGCCCACACCGGCTGTGGAAAAGTCAAGGTTTTCCCCGACTCGCCTCGCACCCCCAGCGCCCTCGGCCACCACTAGCTATATCCGCGACGGGCCGCCTACTCCGCTTAGATAGCCATTCCCGCCGAAAATAGCAGCGCTTGCTGGCAGCCCTCCCGCAGTTTGGCGTTTCTAGCCGCTGCTTCGGCCGCTGGAGGCGCGGTTTAACGGCGGTACACGCCACAGAGCGCAAGGTGTTCGGCGTTGACTGTGTCGGCGATGGACACAGATGAGGAGGAAGAGCTTCGCTGCTACCGCCTGGAGGAGGAAGCCGCGGCCGACGCCCGTGAAGAAGAGCATCCGATGGTGCTCGCCGCTTCGCCAACAAGCTAGCGAGCAATGAAAAGCCGCGTCGAGGTGGCTCGGCGCCGGGCGGGTGAAAGCAAAGAACCGACATCGTCTGCAAGGCTACTGCATGCTCTACTCCGACTACTTCGCCGATGCTCCACTTCATGGCGAGAGAACATTTCGGCGCTGTTATCGGATGAGCCGAAAGCTCTTCCTTAGGATTGTGAATTCCATCCAGGAGTTCGACAACTACTTCAAGTACAAGATGGATTGCACTGGCGCTCTTGGATTCACCTCCATCCAGAAGTGCACGACAGCGATGAGGATGCTTGCATATGGAGCTCCCGGTGATTCACTCGACGACTATGGGCGCATGGCCGAGTCCACAAGCATAGAGTGTTTCTACAAGTTCTGTCGGGAAGTGGTGGCAGTGTTTGGGCCACAATACTTGGGAACACCCAATGCGGAAGACCGCTTTCGGATCCTAGCCTGCATGCGCAGCAAGAGGATTTCTGGGATGCTTGGAAGCACCGATCGCATGCATTGGAAATGGAAGAACTGCCCATTTGGTTGGCAGGGGATGTACAAAGGCGCCAAAGGCGGTTGCGCAGGGTGCTTGAGGCGCGCTAGCCACACGTGACCTCTGGATTTGGCACTCCTTCTTTGGTATGCCAGAACTCACAATGACATCAACGTCTTTGCAGTGCTCTCTGCTTTTTGCCAAGCTCGTTGAGGGACATTCTCCTCCGATGAACTTCGAGATCAATGGACACCACTACAACAAGGGGTACTATCTAGCTGACGGCATCTATCCGAGATGGTCGACATTTGTGAAGACGATCTCTAACCTCGTGGCAGGAGGCAAGAACGCTCTGGTTTGCGAAGCTTCAGGAGGCTTGCGTGAAGGATGTCGAGCGGGCATTTGGTGTGCTCCAATCTTGATTCGCCGTTGTTCGGTACCCCGCCGCACCTGGTCGAAAGATCAAATGTGGGAGATCATGACTTGTCAGGTCATCTTGCACAACATGATCATCGAGAGCGAGCAAGAAGACCCGGTGTTTGACATCGAACCATACTACAGTGCAGGGTCCTCTAGCGAAGTTGATCACCGCCACCGCAACTTGGACTGCCTATCTCAAGATCGTCAGAAATCCGAGACCCACAGTGCATCATCAATCGCAGAAGATCTGATTGAGCACCTATGGAGGCTCAAGGGGACGCCGCGTGATGAAATACGAAGTTTTATTTGTTGAACTATATAATTTGTATTGAACTATTTGTTGTTGTAGTATTTTGTTGAAGTATTTGATTTTTTCCGTGATGAAATATGTGATAAGGAATAATTGTGTTGATAATTGAACGCCGAGACACGGCGAAACCACGCCGAATATGGGCCTATTCTCGCCCATATGGGCGTTTATTCGCCGAAATTGGGCTGCAAAGTGGGCCAATTTCGCGCTGGGCGAAATAAGCGACGATTGGCGCAAAACCGCCTCAAAGGTTTAGTGTATCACGGCTCGCCCCGTGGGGCGATTTATATGCGCCTGGGGGCCAACGGCCGAGATGCCCTTATCTCGCAGACATGAACCGGGGCGAGTTACGGAAGATGAGACGCTGGGTCTTGGCAGATAATCCGCGATCCAAGTCTATGACCATTGTTAATGGCGAATTGCATCATTGCAAGGTGTCGTATGCTTCAATGCTGTGTGTCACCTAAGGAAGGTCAGAAATATTGCGTGAGATCCACAAAGGAGATTGTGGTCACCACGCCGTTCAAAATCCTTGGTGTCTAAAGCGCCCGCCACGGTTTCTATTGGTTGACCGCTCATGCCGATGCGGAAGATCTGGTCGACGATGTGATGGTTGCCAAAAGTTTTCTAGACGTGCTCATGTACCGCCCAAGAATTGAGGATGATTCCAATTACTTGGTCGCTTGCAACCTGGGGTCGGATATGGTTGGACCTTTCAAAAGGTCCAAGGACAAGAAGACCCACCTCCGTGGCGGTTGACAAGTTTACAAGGTGGGTAGAGGCAGAACCTGTTAGCAAGTGTGACGCGCTACCACGGCGGTTCGGGCTTCATCAAAAGGTGATTTTCCGGTTTGGCTTTCCACACGCATCATCACGTATAATGGTACCAATTTGTCCAAAGGTGCCATGAAAGAGTTCTCGCGAACGTGAACACATCCGGCTTGACGCTTTCTTCAAGAGCTCCACCCACAAGTCCAATGGTCAAGCGGAAAGGGCTAATCAAGAGATCTTGAGAGGCATCAAGCCCGACTTATGGTCCCTTTGCGAGAGGGACACCGGGTTCTTGGGTAGAAGAACTACCATCCGTGTTATGGAGTATCAACACTACGCCCAATGCATCCACAGGATAAACACCGTTCTTTATGGTCTATGGAGCGGAGGCGGTTCTCCCCAGTGACATCCGTCATGACTCACCTCGTGTGGCAGCTTATGTTGAAGCGGACAACGAGACGACACGGCAAGACGCTTTGGACCTGTTGGATGAGGAGCGTGACATAGCAAGCTGCCCGCCTTCGGCGATTTACCAACAGGATCTTCATCGTTACCATAGTCGCCGGTCGTAACCGTAACTTTTCAAGAAGGAGATTTGGTGCTTCGCTCATCCAAGACCAGATCGATATGCACAAGTTATCCCCGCCTTGGGAGGGACCTTTCGTGGTCGCTAAGAATCTGCACAACGGGTCATACTATCTCGATCGATATTCGAGAGCATAAAGACTCACGTACATCGGAGGAGGAGACCAACAGGCCGTGGAACATAGCTCATCTTCGGCCTTATTATACCTGAGCCATCGGCTCTACTCATGTACATATTATGACAATGTATATATTATGAATAAAGTAATAAACCGGAGCCTCAGCTAAAGCGGGGTATCTGTTCTGTTACATCATGCGTGGTTACATGGAGTTTTTCTGTCTTAAAGCGGCCTCCGGTTTACCCCTTGAGTTTGCTTTTCAAAAGCTTTATGATATCACTCAGGGGTTTGGTCGTGTCCGAACCAATGCAACACCTTTGATAGGCGAAAGCCACCAGATCACTTGGGGACATGGTTAAGTCTGAACCAGTCACGCCTCTTGATTGGCCTAAGGCCATAGAGTCACTTGGGGGCTTGGTCGAACCCGAACCATTGCCACGCCACTTGATCGGCATAATGCCACGGTTTCAGCTTGGGGACCGCTGACTTGAACCATAGCTACACCTTATTGGGAGCTTGGTCGTGTCCGACCATGGTAACACCATCTGATCGGATCAGTAAAGCCTCTTTTTGCAAACGGTTTTATTATTGCCTTTGCTTCCATATTTTTTTCATAACTGTTATTTGATTTTTGTTGCGTTTTTTAAACCTATAACATTTTTAAACCGGTTCCAACTGTCAATTGACGGAATTCGGTCCATTTTTAATCCGGAGATAATTTTTCCGGTTTGACTTTTTCTGTTAACATCCCATTATGGAGTAACAGGGGGCTTGTCATGACCCGACACGGTTTACATGGTAAACTGGCATTATAAACACAGGAGATGTTTTCTCCTTTGACGGTAATGGTTTATACAACCTCCGCTTCAAGATGGGCTAAGCCAACTTCATGCCCAGCGATGGCAGGTATTTTGTATCACAAATTTTGATTATATACCTCAATATTTCATTGCATATGTATATGAACGTCACAAGCCTTTGGCGGCACAAACCGGCCGTGGCGATTTAAGATTTTGTGATCGCAGGCAATATAGATTGAAGGTTTCGATCATTCAATCAAAAGTATCAAGACCTATGCACGAAGGCATATTAAAAGCAAAAAGTGTTGGCTATCCTATTACAAGGCAACATGGTGCCCAAATAAGATCATTGTTTTCTTGGCGGAATATAATAAAGCAGCTATTTAAACTGCTTCCGGTTCATGCTTGCTCACCGCCTTGGCCCGACGGTTGTGGGTCGTCTGCGCCCGCTTGACTTCTTCATCCCTACCCAAATTTGAAGTCAACAGTGGTCCAACGATTCCCATTAAAGCTTGAAAGACAGCCTCCTCATGGATTAGGGAAGATGGTTCAATATCGTGAGCGTAAGTATGCTTACGGATTGAGGGATCAGTTCTCCGCTTCGAATAGGTGCAGCTCGTCTGCTCCGATCGTTATATTGAGCTTGATAATGCGACAAGTCTGCCTCTTCGCCATGGCAAGCCGTAGGGCGCACCGCCCGGTTTATCGCTCTCGTGTCATCTTCGTTGAACTCGAACCGCCTTCCTTCAGACTAGGATAGCCCCTGAGTCGCCTCAACAGATCGAAATCGCACCCATGCTTTTGCGGATTAAGGCATTAATGGCATGGTTCGAGCAGCAGATTTCTTCAGCTCTTCAACCCAAGGGAAGCATTGACAACCTCCTAAGAGTATCTTGAATTAAAGAGGGTGCCGATTGTTATGTGATGCGTTGAGATGATCCGCTGCGCTCCAAAGGTACAAATTGCTCGATTAAAGTGTAGGCAGCTTTCAATTTCATCCAAACATCTCGACCCCAAGTGACCAATGCGTGTGCTCGCGGATTGCAAGAAAGATCACAAACCGGACTTATCATAAGAAGGCCAAGTTATCATAGAAACCAAAGGAAGCTTACCAAAGATGGCAGCAGCCATGGCATGCACTTGCCGCTTCACGTTGGTCACTCATCTACCACCGGTTTAAGGGCAGCTTCAAAGATTTTCCAACTTTTTGGTTAAAGCGGCCTTCTCAAAGGGCCCAATCCGCTCGCTCCTTTTGAAGCCCTCCTTAAGTTGTTCCATGACGCTTAAAGCGCTGGTCAATTCTTCTTTTGCCTTTGAGGTTTCAAATTGTTGGGATTTCAAGTTTTCTTGAAGATCGGTGAGTTGGCTTTCTTTAGTCTTCAAATCAGCCTACATACGCATAAATCATCCGATTTAACAAACGGTACAAGATTTGAAGTACCAACCACATAACAAGTTATGCACTTGGCACTTGGGGGCTAATGCATATTTGATCTTCATCTGTCAATAAAATCACAAAGTCCCAAGCTCAATACATGTATTCAACTTGGCACTTGGGGGCTAATGGCTATTTGCTCGAACATGTTCTGATGCTGCGATATAAATTAAAGTCCCGGTTGAACTATACTAAGTTGAACCGGCCCTTGGGGGCTACATCAGTGAATTCTGAAGCATTGAGTTTTATGTTAAAGTCCCGGTTTAACTATACTTAGTTGAACCGGCCCTTGGGGGCTACATCAGTGAATTTGAAAGTATTGAGTTCTATATCAAGTACCGGTTTGAAAGAAGATTACAAACAGGCCCTTGGGGGCTAGGAGAGTTAACAAAAATTGAAATATCCAAGCAGGAAAAAGAACATGGAGGTTACCTCGAATTTTTCTTTCATCATATTCACCGGTCGACTTCATAATCACGGCTGGTATACAACCGGTTCAAGTAGCCGTAATGAAGATCTTGGGGTTCAGAGCAGCGTAAGTTGCCGATCAACATTCCACTTGCCCTTGCTCATAGTGGCAAATTCTACTTTGGCGTATGTTTGGATAAGGCGACCGGATTACCGGTTCATCGTGGCCAAAGCCAAGAATCACAACGCCATCGTCCTTGGTATCACCGGTTTGACCGTGATACGATCGGTTTGTCGCCAGGCTGGATTGGACCGGTGGATTTTCAATCCGGTTGGGCTTCGGGCTGGTCAGCGGGACGGAGGTGTCAATGTGCCTTTCTTCAAAGAACAAAATCGTCATCTTGCAAAGTGGCGGATCATTGGGCATATCTTCACAAATAGCCGCTTCAAGATTTGGGGCGCCGTCCGGTTTAGGGCGATCTCTTCACACCGCTTTATCCAAAGCGAGCCTTTTTGCTCGCCTAGGCTTAGCCCCGAAAAAGGCATAATAATACCAAATACAACATATACTACGCAGTTGATGCAATAGAAACAATATGATATGTATAACTTACCACAAGACCGCTTTAAGTGGTGGCAATTTGAGTAGCTGATGACTCGCCAGATGAGGAATGGGAAGTGACCTGATAATCGGAGTCAGATTGATTAAGAGGTTGACGAAAACAGCCCGCTTTAAGACAAGCACTGACAAGCAAATTAGAGACCTCTGAACGACGTTTCCGAGCCGGACTGTTTGGTAAACCGGCGGAGGTAACTACCTGGCTTGTTGTCTTAGAGTTGTGCGGCGAACTTCATGTTGTTGAGTCTTCATAAGAAATTTGGGATCCAAGCAAGCAAGGGGATGAGAAAATTTAATTTTCCGGTTTGCCCGGACGGATTTTTAGTGAAGGCAAAGGATTTGAGTCGAGGAGAGAATAGTTACCTCTACAACATCAAGACATCGGCTTCAAAGATCATCCTGACAAATATCATCATTAATTAGGCGTATGAAAAGTAAGCCAAGTGAATCAAGTTCTACCTCAAGGTCCGGATTACCCACATCATCATCCACAGCCGGATCAGAAGATGCAGTGGTTTTCCTCTTATGAGCAGACCTCTTAACAAGTTTGGTCTTTTGCCGGATCGGTCTTTCCGGTTTGTCTGGCTTCTCTGGTTTCTCTTGTGGAAGTTTCTTGCTCCAGAATGGATCATCACCCTGATTAAGCAGCATTTGATGTTAAAAAAGATACCGGAAATGGTAGTAATATATTCAGTAAAAAATACAGTCAGAGTCTTACAGATGGTGGTTTGTTGGTAGCACAGAAGGGGAACAGACTGGTTCGGGCACAGAGGTGTTCCGATTCGTTCAACATTTTCTTCACAGCCTCGGTGACCTCATCATTGGTAAGCTGGATATTAACATGTCGGAGGGGGTCGTTGACGCTACCAGTGTACTCACACATTAAGTCGGAAGCGCCGAGAGGGGCAGTATGCTCCATGATATCCAACAGCGTCACGAGATCAATTCTGTTAAGCCATTGGCCATGAAGGCTCTGAGCTTGGAGAGTTGAGGAGCGATTTACTTCTCTCCTTGGCGGTTAATCTTTGCGGAAAGGGATGTGTATTCTTGAGTCGCTCGGACGAAAGCCGTGCAAAGGATTTTCATTGGCGGAGAGGTGTCTCCGCAATAGAACCATGATTGATTCCATTCCTTGGGGTGGCTGTGCAGTTTGGCATGAGGATAAGTGACCTCCTTCCTTTTTTGAATCGCCACACCACCCAATTCTGTGTTGGACCCATCAGTGAATTCTGTGTGGCGGTTTAGATGGAAGCAGTCTCTAAACAGCTCAACTGTGGGTTCTTCTTGAAAGTATGCCTCATAGAGCACTTGGAAGTGACATATATTGGTAATGTAATTGGGGCGATATCTTGCGACGGAGTTGAAAATTGGCTAAGACATCCCGGTAAAATTTTGAACCGGCGGATTAAAACCCCGGCTAAGTGTTCATGAAAACTACAACCTCTCTTTCTTGAGGTGTGGGTGGACATTCTTTGCCGTGGACCCTCCAATGGATAGTATCTTTTATCGCTTAAAGCGCCAATAGACCAGATTGTTTAATTGAGTTTCGTGACACGGGAAGGAGCCCATTGCACTCATATACTTGTTTGGCCATGATAAAATCTACAAAAAATATAAATCCGGTTCAAGAAATGTGTTGGGACAAAGAGAGAACCGGTGTACAATGCTAAATCGGAGACAACTACATCTAAACCGGAGTTCTATGAAGCGACAGTGTCTGGTTAAGGAGTTCTGGCGGTTCAACAAGGGGACTAATGGTGTATACCGGTTTATTAATTCTTTCTATGTTAAGTTAAACCGCCTGATCTAAATATTGAAAGCAATTGAGGTTGCGAACGGCTAAGTGCGTAAACAGGTTTCACAAGATTTCTACAACGAAGGATCTAAAGCCGATCGTAAAAGAAGAAAAATATCCAAAAAAGAATAAAGCAGAGCAAGATTGATGCAATGAGCAGGAAATAATATGCAAGATCTATGGACGTAAGCACGAAACTACTGCGGATGCTAAAAGCTACTACTAATCGAGCAAGGTGTCACAGATCTATCCAGAGTCCGGTATGAGCATGAACAGTTAATGGAGCGCTGCAAGAACAAGAAACCCTAGAACGAATCTAGGTCGAGGGAAACTGAGGACCTACCAGAGTTGAGGAGATGCGGAAGATCGCTGCGTTTTTCTGGTGCGTTCAAAGTTGATGCAGCGGCCCAAGACGGTGCAGAGGTCGACGGGCGCGCGGAGCTCCGAGGCTAGCGACGCGAGGAAGACGAAGAGAAAGGGGACGGAGGGGAGAAAGGAATGAACCTTCGGTCCTATTTATAAGGCAAGAGACACATGTCGGTAGCGTGAATCAAGGAACCACAAATCTGGGAAGCAGAGCTGTCGCCTCGGTTATTGCGGATCTGTTAAACAAAGAAGGTATCATGAATGCTATCTTTATGGGGACGTCATGCCGGTTTACAACAACCAGAGAAGGTGACATCACGGCGGTTCAACAACTACAAGAAGATGTTGAAGATGAAGGTTTTTTTATCAAGGATTGACATGAACCTGTTCAAAACAAGCTGGGGCCTAATGTTGGGGATATTACTACTGGGCGTAAACCGGCCTATCTGGGCCGGGTTAACTTCATCAGTAGTTCAACGGTGTAAAAGCCCAAGCATGAAGGTAAGGGCCCAAGGCCTGTAGTCGGTTTAGAACCTGTAGCCGTAAACCGGCCTGGTATGTAAACTTGTATTGTAAGTTAGGAATAGAGAGAGACCAACTCGGATACGAGTATGAACCGGAGATTGGGACTCAGGAACCCGTGAGGCGTCACCCGTGTATATAAGGGGACGACCCGGGGCGGTTCAAGGACAAGGAACAACAACTCGAGGCCTAGGCGAAGCTTATTTGCTCCCTAGTCATCGAAACGACATCAATCCCATCACAACTAGAAGTAGGCTTTTACCTTCATCGAAGGGGCCGAACTAGTATAAACTCTTGTGTCTTTGCGTCCGCTTTAACCCCTTCAAGTTAACCCGTAGCGATGGCTCCACGACTAAGTCCTTTCACGAGGACATCTGCCGTGACAAAACCACGACAGGTATGTTGACGGTTCGTCCTGCCGAGGAAATGCTCGGGTCTGCAGGTGATCTTCTGCCAGAGCTCTCCCAACTGCACGAACAAGTTCGGCAGGTGATGCAGGGCATTTCCCAAGCCTTGTGGCCATCCGCCTCCCTGCCAGGAGACATGGGGGAGCTTGTAGAGAAGCTCAAGGGAGCGCGGCGGTGCTCCGATTATGGAAGATATCAGCCTGCCGACAAGGTGCAAGGGAAGCCTGGGCCATGGTGAAGACGCGATATACCAAGGCCGACCCGAACCACATGGCCAAGGTCGGACCTGTCGGATCTGATGGGAAAGAGATCCCCGTCAGTTTGGTGTATGACCAGGTAGAATTAGCCGCAAAAGTATTCCCAACAGGATTGTAGGCTAGACAGCCTGTTGGATGGTATAGAAGAAGAATTTAGTCAGTCTAAGTGATCGTGGTACTTCAAGTGACATGTATTGTCCCTAGCCGGATTGTAAATCATTTGTCATGGCGCACCTTTTCGCCGACCTCCGGACCCGACAGTACCGAGTGTATCCGAATACCCGCTTAGTTATGTGAAAACCGGCAGCAGCGTGGAAACCAAAGCGTAGGGGTCATAAGTGCTTGAATGCATAAGTACCCAACTAGTTATGTTATATTACATGGATAGTAAGAAACATCTTCCAGGAAGAATAGTTCCGTTAAGGGTTCCTTTCCCTGGGTACGCATGCATTAATGTGCATGTCCGGATTGCAAAAAGAGATGCAGGATATAAATATCTGGGGGCATGTAGTACAATAAATAAAAAATTGTCTTTTGTTCACCGACCAAATATTCCCTTAAGAACGCTAGCTTTCGGCTTCACCCAGTCTGAGGTACACATCCGGCTGACCCGGCAGTAACAATCGCAGAGGTGCTCCCCTTATGCCCTAGCCGAATTAACGGGAAACATAGGGCATAAACACAAGAGCCAGGCAACCCATATTGGCCAAAACTTAAGTCATATCGATGCATATAATGGCAAAAAAGGTACATGTGAAAAGTAACACATGTGTGGGGCCTAGAGCCCGGAATGTAGCTATATTAAGCTTCTGTATAAGAAGCCCCCAGGTATCATGAACACGGCTAGCGCGTCAAGATTGTGTAGTCAAGACACATTTTAGCCTATTAAGGCCTTGAAGAAAAAAGGGAAGAAAGAAAGAAAGAAAAGACAGATAACGAATATATAAGAAATTGACAGAGGTAAGGAGACGAACATAGAGTCCAGTACTAGGCGTAGAACCTTTGGAGTCTGGCTGCGTTCCATGGGTTTGGCTCGAGTCGATTGTCCGATGCATCCTGCAGACGATACGCTCCACCGGTCAGAACTTGGTCAATAACGAAGGGACCTTCCCATTTGGGCTTGAGCTTGTTCTTTTTCTTCTCCCAGAGGCGTAGAACGAAGTTCGCCAACGTTATAAGTTTTGGCCCGCATTTCTCTCGCTTTGATACCTTCGAGCCTGTTGGTGATAGAATGCGGAACGGGCTTTTGCCACGTCACGCTCCTCCTCCAGGGCGTCCAAACTGTCCTGCCGATCAAGCTCGGCTCCTTTCTCTTCATACATGCGCACTCTAGGTGAGTCGTGAATTATGTCGCAGGGCAGTACCGCCTCTGCGCCGTACACCATAAAAAAACGGTGTGTATCCGGTAGTGCGATTCGACGTGGTCCATAGCCCCCATAGTACGGAGTCGAGCTCCTCTACCCAGTGCGTATCATATTCCTTCAAGGATCGCACTAATCTGGGTTTAATGCCGCTCATGATAAGACCATTTGCTCGCTTGACTTGACCGTTAGTTTGCGGGTGATAGACGGAAGCATAATCGAGCTTGATGCCCATGTTGCTGCACCAAAGTTTTACCTCGTCGGCTGTAAAGTTCGAGCCATTATCAGTGATGATGCTGTGGGAAACGCCATAACGGTGTACAACCCCGGATATGAAGTCTATCACTGGTCCGGATTCGTCCGTTTTAACTGGTTTGGCTTCTATCCATTTGGTGAATTTGTCCACCATGACCAATAGGTATTTCTTCTTATGGCTTCCCCCTTTAAGGGGTCCGACCATATCAAGCCCCCAGACCGCAAAGGTCCAAGTGATGGGGATTGTTTGGAGAGCGGTAGGTGGCATATGGCTTTGGTTTGCGAAAAGCTGGCAACCGACGCAATGTTGAACGAGGTCCTGTGCGTCTGCCCGGGCTGTCGGCCAATAAAAACCTGTACGGAAGGCCTTGCTTACAAGGGCCCGAGCTGTGGTGTGGTGGCCGCCAAGTCCAGCATGAATTTCTGCCAAAAGTTGTCGTCCTTCCTCTTCGGAGATGCACCTTTGAAGGACTCCGGTAGTGCTTTTCTTATAAAGCTCTCCCTCGTGGACCTTGTAGGCTTTAGACCGTCGCACAATGCAACGTGCCTCGTTTGGGTCCTCAGGTAGTTCCTGCCTAGTTAGGTAAGCCAAGAAGGGTTCTGTCCACGGGGTGATGACGACCATAATCACGTGGGCCGAAGGTGTTATTTCGGTGGCAGAGCCTCCGATTGCGTCAGAGTGTTTGGTGTCTGGTGTTGTGGCCGGGTCCGGACTATTGTTACCGGTCTCTCCTTCCCATTCCACGGATGGCTTAAACAACCTTTCCAAGAAGATATTAGGTGGGACGGGTCGCTTAAGCGCCGATCTTGAGCGAGGATATCCGCCGCCTGATTGTTTTCCCGGACCACATGGTGGAATTCAAGCCCCTTGAACCGAGCTGACATTTTGAGGACGGTGTTATGATAAGCCGCCATTTTTGGATCCTTAGCATCAAAGTCTCCATTTATTTGAGATATTGCGAGGTTCGAGTCCCCACGCACCTCCAGGCGTTGAATGCCCATGGAGACTACCATCCGGAGACCATGTAACAGGTCCTCATATTCTGCTGCGTTGTTGGAGTCTGTGTATAGTATTTGGAGTACATATTGGACCGTGTCTCCGGTGGGGGATGTCAGGACGACGCCAGCCCCCAGACCAGCCAGCATTTTAGAGTCGTTAAAGTGCATGATCCAATTGGAGTACGCACCATACTCTTTAGGGAGTTCGGCTTCTGTTCATTCGGCGACGAAATCAACCAGTACTTGTGACTTAATGGCCCGCCGTGGTTTATATATTATGTCGAATGGGAGGAGCTCAACAGCCCATTTAGCAATCCGACCCGTGGCCTCGCGGTTGTTTATTATGTCATCGAGTGGTACTTCAGAGGCCACCGTAATCGAACAATCTTGAAAGTAATGTCGTAGTTTCCGGGATGCCATGAAGACCGCGTATGATATCTTTTGATAATGTGGGTACCATGATTTGCATGGAGTGAGGACGGTGGATACATAGTATACCGGCTTTTGAAGCATGAACTTATGTTCGTCCGTCTCTCGTTCGACGACGAGAACTGCGCTTACAACTTGGTGTGTTGCCGCTATATATAACAGCATTGGTTCGCCGACATTTGGCGCGGCCAAGATTGGGTTTGTGGCCAAAACGGCTTTTATTTCTTCTAATCCGGCCGTACGCATCCGGCCCACTCGAAGTGTTCAGTGCGTCGAAGAAGGCGATAAAGAGGCAGTGCCTTTTCTCCTAATCGGGAGATGAAGCGGCTTAAGGCAGCCACGCATCCAGTTAGTTTCTGGATTTGCTTGAGGTCTGTTGGGATGGCCAACTGTGACAGAGCTCGGATTTTAGCCGGATTTGCTTCGATTCCTCTATTGGAGACGATGAAGCCTAAGAGCTTTCCGGCGGGCACGCCGAAGACGCATTTTTCCGGATTGAGCTTAATGTCGTATGTTCGGAGATTGTCGAACGTGAGCCTCAAGTCGTCTATTAAGGATTCGATGTCTGGTTTTAATTACCACATCGTCTACGTATGCCTCCACTGTTTTGTCGATCTGTGTCTCCAAGCATGTCTGAATCATGCGTTGATAGGTTGCACCGGCATTTTTGAGCCCGAAAGGCATGGTGTTAAAACAGAAGGGGCCGTATGGAGTGATAAATGCCGCTATGTTTGATCGCATTCGCCATCTTAATTTGATGGTATCCGGAGTATGCGTCGAGGAAACACAATTAGTCGTGTCCTGCGGTAGCATCGATAATTTGATCAATGCGAGGGAGGGGGAAGGGATCCTTGGGGCAAACTTTGTTAAGGTCTTTGAAGTCGACACATAGGCGCCGAGATTTGTCCTTCTTTGGTACCATCACCAGGTTTGCTAGCCAGTCCGGATGTTTTATTTCTCGAATGAATCCAGCCTCCAGTAACTTGGCTAGCTCCTCTCCCATGGCTTGTTGCTTAGGCTCAGAGAAGCGCCGAAGAGTTTGCTTGACCGGCTTGAATCCCTTTAGAATATTAAGGCTATGCTCGGCCAGCCTGCGTGGGATTCCTGGCATGTCTGAAGGATGCCAGGCGAAGATGTCCCAATTGCCAAGAAGAACTCCGTGAGCACGGCGCTTCACTGTGGGGGTTTAACTGTACCCCGATGGATGCTGTTTTTGTAGGGTCCGTTGGATGGACTTGGAATTTGACTATTTCATCCGCTGGTTTAAAAGAGGTGGACTTGGATCTTTTGTCGAGTATCGCGTCATCCCTGTCCACTGTGGAGCGCAGCTCAGTTAACTCTTCGGCCGCGAGGTCTTCGGATAACGCCTCGAGGGCCAGTGCGGCTGTTTTATTTTCGGCACGGAGTGTTGTGTCCGGATCACTAGCTAGAGTGATGATTCCATTGGGCCCGGGCATTTTGAGCTTCATGTACCCGTAATGGGGTATAGCTTGGAAGATCGTGAATGCCTCCCGCCCTAGAAGGGTGTGGTATCCGCTATTGAAAAGGGCCACTTGGAATGTGATTTCTTCGGACCCATAATTCTCCGGCGTGCCGAATACCACATCTAGTGTGATTTTCCCAGCACATCGTGCCTCCCGACTAGGGATTTTTCCTCTGAAGGTCGTGCTGCTTTGCTCAATGCGGCTTTTGTCTATTTCCATTTTTTGAAGAGTCTCCTCATAGATGACGTTTAATCCGCTGCTGCCGTCCATGAGCACTTTAGTAAGCCGGAAGTCATCTACAATTGGACTAAGGACCAAAGGTGGCTGGTGCTTGGGCTGTTCGGAATTTAGGTTCGTCACTGGCATTGAAGGTGATAGCCGTATCGCTCCATGGATTTATTGCTGCCACGTGGCGGACTTCGGCAAGGCTGCGGTGTGCTTGTTTACGCCTATTATTTGAGGCAAAGGTCTCAAAGACTGTCAATACTGTATTGCTGTTTTCCACGGGATGGTGCTCTGCGGTATTGTTGATGAGGAGATCCTCACCGCTCTTGGCCACCTGCCGAAGTACCCAACATGCTCTAAGGCTGTGTGTTGGCATGCTATCCGCTGTACTGTGAATTTTGCATGGCCCATTAAGCCATCCCTCCAATACGGTTCCACGCCCTCTAGTGGGCTTTTGTTTCTTTGTAATTGGATCGGATGACTTACGAGAGTACACCCTTTTAGTTCGGACGGGGGGTTTTGTGAGAGCCGGAGGATCCCAAAATTTTGTTTGGGTTTTCCAGGCGCTTTCCATCGGACAGTACTTCCGTACTATGGCCGCCAAGTCAGCGAAGTGTGCTATGTCACGACGACTTATGGCATTGAGGATTCCCCTGTCCGTGTTGCAAAAGAATGAAATTGCATCTTCCTCGCGACAGTCCTTAAGCTTGCTCATTACAAGGAGGAATCTGGCCCAATAGTGGTGTACTGTCTCTTGGGGCTCTTGTCTAATGTGGGAAAGATCACTTATATCTGGGTGGGTGGGTGGATTTAAGTCCAAACCCTGACCCGATCTGAGACCCAGGGGCGAAGGAGTTTCCGAGCTTGGCAGTTCGGTCTCCGGGATGTTGCCCAATAAGCCTGGCCCGCTGCCTGATTCTGGGTTCAAGGCTTGGGCCATGTCCTGCCGTAGATGGGTATCCGGCTCGGAGAGCTCAGGAATCCGGACATAGTTTGTCCTCAAGATAGAGGAAGAATCGCTGTGTTGCTCCTCCACCACCGCTATCTGATGGGTGACCGGCGGAGAGTTAATCTCCCTTTGGTCGGGTTTAAGCCCGATCTGATTATAGTCCGTAACGACTCCCAAGGCGGCGATGCAATCCAAGAGCTCGTTCAAGGAAGAGAACTCCATTGGATCCAACTGCTCGGCGAATTCCGAGCCGACGTGGAGGCTGTTTTCGATGACCCGAGAAGTCATCGTCCGCGCAACGGCCGAACGGGCGATCATGATGAAACCGCCTAGACGGAGAGTTTGGCCTACAGCCAGGGCTCCCCCAGAGGTGATGTTGTCCTTGACAACGATACGAGCCATCCAACCTTATGTTGACGGCACAGTGGAACTCTCAATGAAAGCACAAATGTTGGTGTCAAAACCGGCGGATCTCGGGTAGGGGGTCCCGAACTGTGCGTCTAAGGCGGATGGTAACAGGAGGTGGGGGACACGATGTTTACCCAGTTCGCCCTCTCGATGGAGGTAATACCCTACTTCCTGCTTGATTGATCTTGATGATATGAGTATTACAAGAGTTGATCTACCACGAGATCGTAGAGGCTAAACCCTAGAAGCTAGCCAATGGTATGATTGTTGTTTTTCTACGGACTAAAACCCTCCGGTTTATATAGACACCAGAGGGGGTTAGGGTTACACAGAGTCGGTTACAAGGGAGGAGATCTACATATCCGTATTGCCAAGCTTGCCTTTCACGCCAAGGAGAGTCCCATCCGGACACGGGACGGAGTCTTCAATCTTGTATTTTCATAGTCCAACATTCCGGCCAAAGGATATAGTCCGGCTGTCCGAGGACCCCCTAATCTAGGACTCCCTCAGCGGGAGGAAGAACTGGGAACGCTAGCCATGCTGGAATGATTTCTCCTAGGAAGCTCTAAGGATTTTCCACCTGGTGTGAGATGGCATCTGAGATCCAATCCACATAAATATACGCCTTTCTTACATGGCCGGGGTGTTATGTGCAAAAATACTCTGAACTTTCGTGTTCGCTCGACACGTGGAAGCCGAAGCAATGGAGGCGCAGAAGCCAATGAGTACGACATTAAATGGAAAGCCGAGTATAACTCTTCAGATCAGACACTTAGAAGTATTCGGAGGAAGAACCCGCCTTGCAATGCCGAAGACTATCAGCGCACCGGACACATCGTCATTGAAGTCTGGTTCGGGGGCTACTGAGGGAGTCCTGGATTAAGGGGTCCTCGGGCGCTCGGGCCTGTGTGACGTGGGCCGGACTGATGGGCCATGAAGATACAAGATAGAAGACTTCCTCCCGTGTCCGAATGGGACTCTCCTTTGCGTGGGTGGCAAGCTTGGCATTAGGATATGAAGATTCCTTCCTTTGTAAATCGACTCTGTACAACCCTAGGCCCCTCCGGTGTCTATATAAACCGGAGGGTTTAGTGTGTAGAGCAGAATCACAATCATACAGGCTAGACATCTAGGGTTTAGCCATCATGATCTCGTGATAGATAACCTCTTGTTATCCTCATATTCATCAAGATCAATCAAGCAGAAAGTAGGGTATTACCTCCATCAAGAGGGCCCGAACCTGGGTAAACATCGTGTCCCCCGTCTCCTATTACCATTGACCTTAGACGCACAGTTCGAGATCCCCTACCCGAGATCCGCTGGTTTTGACACCGACACCCCCCCGGGGTCGCAGCATCACGCCTCCCCTCCCGCTCGACCATGGTCTCAAGCTCGCTGTGACCATTGCAACTCTTTGCGGTGACCATCCCATCTCGCCGGCGACCGGGGTGACCACGGGAGATGCTGCAACCGGGGACGGCGGGGTGCTACCACGGCGATGTCCATGTGCTGCAACCTCACGATAGCCGGGGTGCGCGGCGGCGATGGCTGAGGTGACCACAGACTGCAACCACAACTTTTCTATCACCGATAGACGTTTGAAGCTTTTTCCATATATAGTCGAAGCTTTTTCTGTCAATGTTGGCAACTTTTCTTTGGTTTGAAGTGTCTGGTTGGAGCTTTTTTTCCAACGGTTGAAGCTTTTTCCATCCACAATCGAAACTTTTCTATAAACGATTTGAAATTTTTTCGTTCTTGAGTGAAGCTTGACTGAAGCTCTCTCTATCATCTGGTTGAAACTTTTTCAATCTAAGGTTGAAGCACCTTGCGCGAGCGGTTGCAGCCCCTCCTGATTCGCAGTGCCGGTTGAAGCTTTTCCATATAGAGGTTGAAGCTTTTCCATCTAGTGGTTGAAGCTTTTTTCCAGCGTTTGCAACACAGGGGGTTTGCGACGGTTTTTCAATGGCGTTGACTGACTGGGTGGCCGTCGTCGTCGGCTGCAGCAAGCATCAACACGCGAGAGGCGGCGGTGGAGCTACACCCATGGCCATTGAGAGCTGCAACGGCAGGTCAACTGTTGCATGGGTCAAGGCGACGACGAAGATGACCAACGAGGGTGGGAACTGGCGACTAGGATGGCCAACCGGTGAGGATGGGGACTAGCGAACGAGGACGAACGACGAGGGTGGGGACTGGCGACGAGGATAACCACCAGAGGAAACTGGAGGCGCGCCGACGAGGACGCCAAGAGGGAGCTGCAAATCTAGCCCGAGGTAGAAGAAGCCCGGGATGAATCGTTTTTTTTGCTGCATCCAATGGCCACGCAGGCTCGCATCCAAGGGCTGGGGCGCGACCGGCCAAAACTTTTGGCCGGCGCACCGGTGCCTAGCATCGCCCTTTGTTTTAACCGTCTGTTGGTTGATTCTTAGGGCCGCTCATATATTTACTGATGGGAATCACTGTAAAAAGAGCAAGGTGGGATTAGGAAAGGTGAGAGATGCATAGATCGTTGGTTGTTACATCAAAGAGCCAGACAGGAGGTCCTTTATTCAATTCTCACAATGTTGATTTATTTTGACTCAATTATTTTTGTGGTCTCCATGGAAGCTCATAGAAGGCCCATCAACGTACAAGTACCTGACCTAGATGGCTTAGCTTGTGTAGAGCGAATCGTATGAAAAACATTAGCGTGCGATCAAATCAAACGAAATAAACGAAAAGGACTAAACCAAACCAAGAGTACCTATTACCTTTAATAGTAGGTATAGACCAGTTAAGAAGACTTGACTAATAGGTTTTTATAAATATAATGTTGGTTGGACTTTTATAATAAGGTGGTAGGAGGCAGTTTATTCTGTAAGCCCAAAAAAGTAATTGGCCTGGCCATCCAACAAATTTCTAGTACATCTCGCAAACCGCGGTCTGTAAATTTCGTTTACGGTGCCCATAAACGAAATTTGTTGTTTGTGGACAGCGAGAAAAAGTAGATCTCGTAAACAAACTCACAGATGCCATGATTCAAACTAGCAGTTTGCGCCACATATTACATCACCGGAGTTTCACGCGGAAATAGAGTTCATGCTAGCATAAATGAAATTAAACCTAGATATATGCATCATCATGACCTTCCTTCTTGACGCCGAGGTGGTGCTCCATCAGCGAGTTGGAGATGACGAAGGCGAGGTCGTACTCCTCCCCCAACGCCGGCAGCTTCGTCTCCGGCGGCGGCGGCCTCCTTCACTTCGAACCACGCGCGCTCTGTCGTTGGGAGACACTTGAGCGCGGGGGAGAAGATCCAGTCCAGCCTATTGAAGTTGCTCCAGGCCTGTCGGTTTTCTAAGAACCTACATATGAGTCGTGAGCAACAACTCCTTGAGAGTTCGGCCAGGGGCTAAACACGTCCAACGAACCTAAGTCCTAAGCAAATATGGTGGATGAACTACAAATGGACACAAAGAACTACCCAAGTTCGGGTCACCTTCTTGGTGTAATCCCCTACTCCTGCTTTGTTTTGTATTGCAGTGGTACGGAGCTACAATGTGTCTCTTACAAAGTGAAAGGATTGATCTCTCCTGCTTGATATAGAGTAGACTAGATGGCGAGTCATTCGTTGGCCCAACCTTTCACGGTACTGAAGGAAATATGCCCTAGAGGCAATAATAAAGTTGTTATCTATATTTCCTTATATCATGATAAATGTTTATTATTCATGCTAGAATTGTATTAACCGGAAACTTGATACATGTGTGAATACATAGACAAAACAAAGTGCCCCTAGTATGCCTCTACTTGACTAGCTCGTTAATCAAAGATGGTTAAGTTTCCTGACCATAGACATGTGTTGTCATTTGATGAACGGGATCACATGATTAGGAGAATGATGTGATGGACAAGACCCATCCGTTAGCTTAGCATAATGATCGTTAAGTTTTATTGCTATTGCTTTATTCATGACTTATACATATTCCTTTGACTATGAGATTATGCAACTCCCGAATACCGGAGGAACACCTTGTGTGCTATCAAACGTCACAACGTAACTAGGTGATTATAAAGATGCTCTACAGGTGTCTCCGAAGGTGTTTGTTGGTTTGGCATAGATCGAGATTAGGATTTGTCACTCCAAGTATCGAAGAGGTATCTCTGGGCCCTCTCGATAATGCACATCATCATAAGCCTTGCAAGAAATGTGACTAATGAGTTAGTTGCGGGATGATGCATTACGAAATGAGTAAAGAGACTTTCCGGTAACGAGAACGAACTAGGTATGAGGATACCGACGATCGAATCTCGGGCAAGTAACATACCGATGACAAAGGGAATGACATATGTTGTCATTACGGTTTGACCGACAAAGATCTTCGTAGAATATGTAGGAACCAATATGAGCATCCAGGTTCCGCTGTTGGTTATTGATCAGAGATGTGTCTTGGTCATGTCTACATAGTTCTCGAACCCGTAGGGTCCGCACGCTTAACGTTCGATGACGATTTGTATTATGAGTTATGTGTTTTGGTGACCAAAGATTGTTCGAAGTCCCGGATGAGATCACGGACATGACGAGGAGTCTCGAAATGGTCGAGAGGTAAAGATTGATATATTGGACTATAGTATTCGGACACCGGAATGGTTTCAGAGTGTTTCGGATATTTATCGGAGTACCGAGGGGTTACCAAAACCCCCCGGGGAAAGTAATGGGCCTCATGGGCCATAGGGGAGAGAGAGGGAAGCCCACAAGGGGGTGGCGCCCCCCATGGGGAGTCCGAATTGGAAAAGGGGAGGGGGCACGACCCCCCTTTCCTTCTTCCTCTCCCTCTCCTTTCCCCTTTCCCCCTCCGAAAGAAGGAAGGGGGAGGCCGAATAGGACTTGGAGTCCTAGTAGGACTCCTCCCCCTTGGGGGCGCGCTTAGGCCGGCCCTCTCCCTCTCCCTCCTTTATATACGGGGGCAAGGGGGCACCCCAAAGCACATCAATTGTTTATTAGCCGTGTGCGGTGCTGCCTCCACCGTTTACTCCTCCGGTCATATTGTCGTAGTGCTTAGGCGAAGCCCTGCGCGGATCACATCACCATCACCGTCACCACGCCGTCGTGCTCGCGAAACTCACCCTCGACAATTTGCTGGATCAAGAGTTCGAGGGACGTCATCGAGCTGAACGTGTATTGAACTCGGAGGTGTCGTACGTTCGGTACTTGATCAATTGAATCGCGAAGACGTTCGACTACATCAACCGCGTTAAACTAACGCTTCTGCTTTCGGTCTACGAGGGTACGTGGGCACACTCTTCCCCTCTCGTTGCTATGCATCTTCTAGATAGATCTTGCGTGATCGTAGGATTTTTTTTTGAAATTGCATGCTACGTCCCCCAACAGTGGCATCCGAGCCAGGTCTATGCGTAGATGATATGCATGAGTAGAACACAGAGAGTTGTGGGCGATCATAGTAATACTGCTTACCACCAACGTCTTATTTTGTTTCGGTGGTATTGTCGGATGAAGTGGCCCGGACCAACCTTACATGACCATGTTCATGAGACCGGTTCCACCGACAGACATGCAACTAGTTTTGCATAAAGGTGGTTGGCGGGTGTTTGTTTCTCTAACTTTAGTTGAATCGAATTTGACTACGGCCGGTCCTTGATGAAGGTTAAAACAACACACTTGACGAAAAATCGTTGTGGTTTTGATGCGCAGGGTAAGAACTGTTCTTACTAGAAGCCCGTAGAAGCCACGTAAAACTTGCAACAACAAAATAGAGGACGTCTAACTTGTTTTTGCAGGGCATGTTGTGATGTGATATGGTCAAGACATGATGTGATATACGTTATTGTATGAGATGATCATGTTTTGTAAAAGTTATCGGCAACTGGCAGGAGCCTTATGGTTGTCGCTTTATTGTATGAAATGCAATCGCCATGTAATTGCTTTACTTTATCACTATGCATTAGCGATAGTTGTAGAAGCAATAGTTGGCGAGACGACAAGGACGCTACGATGGAGATCAAGGTGTCAAGCCGGTGATGATGGAGATCATGACGGTGCTTTGCAGATGGAGATCAAAGGCACAAGATGATGATGGCCATATCATGTCACATATTTTGATTGCATGTGATGCTTATCTTTTATGCATCTTATTTTGCTTAGTACGGCGGTAGAATTATAAGATGATCCCTTATTAAAATTTCAAGGCATAAGTGTTCTCCCTGAGTATGCACCATTGTGACAGTTCGTCGGGCCAAGACACCATGTGATGATCGGGTGTGATAAGCTCTATGTTCACATACAACGGGTCCAAGATAGTTTTGCACATGCGGAATACTCGGGTTAAACTTGACGAGCCTAGCATGTACAGACATGGCCTCGAAACACTGGAGACCGAAAGGACGAACGTGAATCATATGGTAGATATGATCAACATAGAGATGTTTACCATTGAAAACTACATCTCACATGATGATCGGACATGGTTTAGTTCATTTGGATCACGTGATCATTTATATGACTCGAGGGATGTTGTAGGATCGAAAGTATGTCTAGAGGGGGGGTGATTAGACTACTTGACCAAATAAAAATCTAGCCTTTTCCCAATTTTAGTTCTTGGCAGATTTTAGCAACTCAGCACAAGTCAAGCAATCAACCTACACATGCAACTCTAAGAGTATAGTAGCGGAATGTAAAAGAATTGCATATGAAGGTAAATGGATGAGTTTGAAGGAGCAAACGCAATGTTAACAAGGAGATTTTTTATCCGTGGTTCCGATAGGTGGTGCTATCGTACATCCACGTTGATGGAGACTTCAACCCACGAAGGGTAACGGTTGCGCGAGTCCACGGAGGGCTCCACCCACGAAGGGTCCACAAAGAAGCAACCTTGTCTATCCCACCATGGCCGTCGCCCACAAAGGATTGCCTCACTCGGTAAGATCTTCACGAAGTGGGCGATCTCCTTGCCCGTACAAACTCCTTGGTTCAACTCCACAATCTTGACGGAGGCTCCCAAGTGACACCTAGCCAATATAGGAGACACCACTCTCCAAGAAGTAACAAATGGTGTGTTGATGATGAACTCCTTGCTCTTGTGCTTCAAATGATAGTCTCCCCAACACTCAACTCTCTCTCACATGATTGGATTTGGTAGAAAGAAGATTTGAGTGGAAAGCAACTTGGGGAAGGCTAGAGATCAAAATTTATGTGGTCGGAATGGGATATCTTGACCTCAACACAAGTGTAGCTGGTTCTCTCTCAGAAAATATGTGTTGGAAGTGTAGGCATGTTCTGATGGCTCTCTCCACGAATGAATAGTGGGTGGAGGGGTATATATAGCCTCCACACAAAATCTAACCGTTACACACAAATCACCAAACTCGGTGGGACCGAATAATGAAACTCGGTCGGACCGATTTAGTTCAAAATGTGAATGTTAGGATTCTCGGTGGGACCGATATGTCAACTCGGTGGGACCGATATCATTAGGGTTAGGGCATAACATAATCTCGGTGAGACCGATTACACAAACTCGGTGGGACCGATTTTGGTAACAGCCAAACAGAGAGTTGGTCAGGCAAACTCGGTGGGACCGATTCGCTCATCTGGTTGGACCAAAACGTCACGAAAGAGAAACGGAGAGTTTACATTGCAATCTCGGTGGGACCGATCGCTCATCTCGGTTTGACCGAAAAGTTACGAAAAGGAAACAGAGAGATTACAACCCCATCTCGGTGGGACCGAGATCCCTATTGGTGAGACCGAATTGATTAGGGTTTCTGGTAGTGGCTATGACAACTGAACTCGGTGGCTCCGGATATGAAATTTCGGTGGGGCCGAGTTGGACTTTTTGGTTTAGGACATATGTGGATATGAGAAAGTAGTGGAGGGTTTTGGAGCATATCACTATGCATTTTGAGCAAGATCCTCATTAAGCAACACCTCATCCCTTCTTAATAGTATTGGCTTTTCCTATAGACTCAATGTGATCTTGGATCACTAAAATAGAAAATGTAGAGTCTTGTGCTTTGAGCTTGAGCCAATCCTTTGTCCTTAGCATTTTGAAGGGTCCACTTTCTAATCCATGCCATGCCCATTATTGAGCTTTCCTAAAATGTTTATCTTGGAATAGCATTAGCTCAATGAGGTATATGTTGTTAGGAATTACCAAAACCACCCAGGGATAGTTGCACTTTCAATCTCCCCCTTTTTGGTAACTGATGACAACATATAGATCAAAGCTTCGACAAATGATAATAAGATTGAGGAAACATCGTCGCTTTGAGAAGTATGTGATAAGCAAGAGCTCCCCCTAAATGTGTGCATTATTTAAGATTTTCTTTTGAATGCAAATGCACAATCGATTAGGATCATGGGTTACTCTTCCATGTCACATACATCTTGGTGGAGCGCTCAAAATGATAGAGATTAAAAAACATGCACTCATCACTAAGCAAAGTGAATGATCATAATAGGATATAAGAGATAATATCATCCAATCAAGCACTAAGGGTAGCATATGATCAAACACATGATCAAACAAGTATCTCACAAGTAGTATCACACAAGCACACAATAAAGTTTCAAACCAAACCAAATAAGTGCAAAGAGATATAAAAACCAACACTCTCTCTCTCTCTCGAAGCCTATGATCTATACATTTTTCTCCCCCTTTGGCAACAAGTTACCAAAAAGTTTGAAAATGCATAGTGCTAAACGACTCTCAGGCTTGATCTTCGGGAGGTGGTGTTGAGAGAACTCCAAGGACGAAGGCTTCTGATGAAGTAGCTGGAGCTGGTGGAGTAGTCACTGGAGTTGGAACTGGAGCTCCGCTGCCGGGTGCCGATGTTGTAGCTCGTATCGGGCCATCGGCACTTCAGCAGACCTCTGTCCTCTGGGTACTCTAGCAAATGCATCTGTGGTAGACTTGCCCTTCTTTTCCTCTGCTTCCTCCTGAAGTTGCTCAATTGTAGTTTGGATTTCAGTTACCTTGACATCAAGGTCATAGAATTTTGTCTCAATAATCCTTTCCAAGCTCTCCTGGTGCTTGGTCAGGGTGGCCAAGCCCTGCTCAATCCTCAGAGTGGATTGGATCAGATATCCAAGATGGTCTTACTTGCTCTTCAAGAATACCTGAGATGCCTCTTCCACAGTTGGCATCTTTGCAACCTTCTCAGCCTTAGCCTTCTCTCTCTTTTCTTGTGCTTGCACAAATGATGGTTTATTCTCAGTCATCACAACAGTGTTGTCCTCAAATTCAGGGTAGATGGGCAGGTGCTCCTTGTCCAAGATGTACTTGCCTTTGCCCATCTTTGAGTTGATGAGCTCCTGGATGTGTGGGGCATATCCACAACTTCTCTTCTCGATCAACAAGTAGTCCTCTTGATTGTTTCCACAATCGTGCTCATAACCTTGAACTTCTGTGGGACATCAAATATGTGCAGCAAGTTGATAGCATGTCCTCTCGATCATCTTGTGATCACCGACTTGGGTAGAAGTGTGTGCCTTAAGATCCAGCTTGATTGTTGGCAAACCGTATAATGTAATGGACAGATCCAAACTTATGTGTATCCAAAGCAAAGATTTGGGATCTCCTTATACATGTTGGCCATAGAGTTGTGGTCTTTCTTCTTCTTTGCATAGATATCCAAGTCATCCTCATGTTCTTCAGAGCATTGATCAATTGAGCCCATTCTTCAACTCAGACTGGTACCTAGTACCCTCAGACATCCACACAATCCTTCCATCTTGATAGAAGTGAGCAGTGGAGTAGAATTGCATAATGAGCTCATCATTCCACTTGGTGAACTTCTGGGCCACAAAGTTATCGACTCCACATGCCTTGAAGCTATCATATACACCAGGTAAGTGATCCTGATTCTCCTTAATGAATTCCCAGTCAACCCATCTCATGTCACACACTATGGGCTTCTTGTTAAGCAGAATTGCCTCATAGAAGTCCTGCTGTTCCTTAGTGTGGAATCAGAGTCCACAAAGCAGTCCTTCTCCGTAGCATATGGATCGACTCTCTCCATAGTCTCAATCCTAAATCCTTCCTGATTTTCATGTTCTCTCTGAATCGGGTGTGCATCATTGTGATCAAGGATCTTGGCTTCAACTTCCTCAAAACAATGTAATCATCATCATCTTCTTCTTCTTCAGCAGCTTGAGGCACTGGGGCCTTGTTTTTCTCCTCAGCAGGGATGTTCCTAGTGCTCCTCTTGGGTTTTGGCTTTGGAGCTGGAGCAGCAGCCTTGGGAGCAGTTTTGGGCTTAGATGGAGCAGCCCCTGATCTGATTGCATCTCCCATGAGCTTTTGAGCTTTGGGTGCTGGTGCAGCATCCTCTTCCTCTTCCTCTTCTTCAGAGTCTCTCATCATTGATGGCTTCCCAATAACTCTGGCAATGGTCTTCTTGACCCTTTCTTTTCTCTTCTTGCCATCTCTAGTTTCCTTGGGATCAAGAGTGAACTCCATTGTTTCTCCTATGGAGGCTCTAGCTTTTGACATTGGAACTCTTCCTGCTAGAGCCTTTGTTTTCAGTCCAGGCTTTGTTGCAGCAGCTGAGCCACACTCTTTCTTCAGCACTTTCTTCTTTGAAGTGGCTTCATCTTCAACAGCCACATAGTCTTCATCCTCTGAATCAGAAGTTCTCTTCTTCCTTGTCCTGGTAGCTGCCTTTGGCAAGTTGCTTGGTGTGCTCCTCGCTGCCATCATCATAGCTGCTAGAGGGACTAGTGCCCTCACCAACCGAACCTGTTCCTCCGACTTGTTCTGTCATTACTTTGGTCGACATCTTGCGTGCAAACCGCCGCCAGACCTCGTGAATAGGTTATAGATGAGGTAGAGTAGATGAGCATCACAAAGCATGTGAGTTTTTGCAAAACCGATGACTTAGAAACTTAGTTTTAGTTCTTCACGTAAAGCATTTCAGATCTACCGCTTTGTAAACTCGGTGATACCGGCAGATTCTCGAACTCGAACTAGTGAACTCGGTCGCACCGAGTCACGCCTGCGGGTACCGAGACTGCTAGGGTTTCACAAAGAATCGAACTCGGTCGCACCGATTTGCAATTTTTTGGTCAGACCGAAAAACACATGTGCTCTGGCCTAAGCCAAAATCGGTGAGACCAATTTCTACAACTCGGTCGGTCCGAGATGAGTTCGGCGGAGACCTAACCCTAAATTTTCAAATCAAAACTAATCTACGGGATGATTTCGCTGGACAGGATGATTTTAATCATGGCAAAGCAATGTGCTAAGAATCGGAGTTAGGGATTAGCACAATGATCAAGTTCGCACTTAGTTCGGCGATTTAACTTGCTACAGCCGCAACGGCGGTGAAGATTTCCATTGACGGCGGCGGAGACCAAGCGGCGGAGGTCGCCATGGCGATGAGAGGATGATCCGGAGACCTGGAGGCAGTAGGTTACGCCAGCAGCGAAGGGGTTCGAGAAATTTCCAAAATTTGGCCCGGTGGTATATATAACCTGACCCTGTCGGTGTGACCGAGTGGAACGACTCGGTGGCACCGAGATGCAAAACTGCAAGCAGTTACTGCAACTCGGTGTGACCGAAAAGTTCTAATCGGTGTCGGGGCAGGCTGATCTGGCCCACGAACACCTATGGGACCGGCGGACCGAGCCCCTTTCGGTTCGGCGGGGGGCGGAGGTCGCACGAAGAGCAGATCAAGGCGAAGCACACGAGCAATTTTACCTAGCTTCGGAGCTCTCCGGAGAGATAACACTCCTACTGCTGCATGTCTGAGTGTATTGAGTTCTTGCTTAGGAGCGCTGAGTGCTACATTACACACAAGCTGCTAACGAGACCGAGCGTGTCTGGCTTCGAACCTTCTGAACCTCCTCTACGCTATGCATGGGCCTCCTTTTATATGCTAAAGGGTCTCCGGCTGGCAACGTAGACAAGGGTAAAAGTGGAAAAGGAGTGGTTGGTACTACTTGTACAAAGGTATGCTGTATCATACCTAACCTCGACGGCATGGGACAAAGGCATTAAATGCCCGCTTCACGCCGCCTCTAACAAAGGCAAACAGGGACCGCTGGGGCGCCACCGCTTGCCACGATGGCAATCTTGTCGGCGCCGCTTGCCACACCTCGCATCACCGGGCTGCACAGACTTCTCGCCACGCTACCGAAAAGGTCCTGTATGACACGTTAGTGGATGTGCCGGAGCGCAGTACCAGCGGTGGTCTGCGCGGCAAGCGCCTTGTCGGTTGTTGTCTTGTCGCGTCCTAAGCTTGTCGCTCATCGGGCCTTCCCAAAGCTCCTCTTGCCGGGCCTTGTCTCCTAGGTGCCTTGGGTGGCCTTCCCGCAAGCTCCTCTTGCCGGGCCTTGTCTCCTTGGCTTGAATACTTTGTTCTTGAATGGCTCCACAGAACCATGGAGGACCTTGGCGGTCACCGTAAGCCTTGCCGCGAGGGCTGAATCGCCTGCGTGCACAAGTTCGGGATACTAGGGTACCCCTACTCTAGTACACCGACAGAGCCCCTGCCTGGGCCACACGGCAGCCGAAGCGCTGTTGGGCTGTGCCCAAAACAGGCACGGGCATCGCCGGCCCGGGTCACGCCAGAATTCCACCTCGACCCACCACGCCCTCCACGAATGGCACGCGTCGAATGCGGCGTCGTGTGAGAGATCGTGGGCGAGATCGTGGGTGGTTTCTTTATTTGGAACGACGGAACGTCCGCCCCCTCCCTCTTTATAAGCAGGGGAAACAGGGGCAGTCCGCCCATCTCGCCATTCTTTGTCAATCTCGAAAACCACCGCTGCCCCCTTCTTCCCAAGGTCAAGAGAGCAGCGCTCCGCCTCATCGCCACTAGCATCACCAACGCCGCCGATCTCCTCCACCGCCTCGCCATGGCTCAAAGCCGACAAGGGAAGGCCGTGAAGTCGGCCGAGGCGCAGCGTCATGGCGCCGCGAAGGAGCGGGCATCTTTCCCCAGCTCGCCGCAAGGGAGCTGAGGGAGAACTACTACCTCTTCTGGTCGACGGAGACGCGAGCGCATCCGCGCACGAAGGTACTCCCAGCTGCTGCTTCGGAACTGGCTCCGAATGGGTATCCCTTCTTCACGCTCTTCTTCTACTGCGGGCTCTGCCCGCCTTTCTCTGAATTTTTCTGCGATATCATGAACCCAGCAACCAAGCGCCTCCAACCCAGCGCCAAGCTCAGCTTGTTCTTCAAGGGCGTGGTGACGGCCCTCCAGCGACTCCGGGAAGAAGTCCCAAAGCAGCTGGCCGAGGAGTCGCGCCAGATCTGCGCAGGAGCTCTTCAAAGGTGCCGATGAAGGTGGCCTTCCGCAATCCAGGCCTCAACCTCACCAACGCCCTCAAATCCTTGTCACGGATGTTGATGTGGAGGCGCTCAAGACCCTTGTCGCACCCATCGTGGGATGTGGTGAGCGGGATCAAGAGGATTGAGGGCGATCGCGTAGATTAGGCTGCCCGCTTTCTCTTTTTCTTGCCGCCGGTCATGTTATGAGAACAATCTATTAGAGCTGCGACAAGCTATCTTGTAATATAACTCTATTTCGGTAGCAATTGCTATGTTATTTCCTTTACTTGATTCCTTCCTTTGTATGTTTTTGCCCCTACGATTTTAGGGAACTCGTCAGTAGGCACTGGGTCATGAGCCGAAAAGTGGACGCCAAGAGCCTGGCGGTGCCGCTTCCGACAAGTAACCTTGTCGCAACTAGTCGCAGCTCACTTAAGTTGTTGAGCGGACTCGAAACAAAGTAAGGGCGAAACTAGCTACGAGTTGGTTCCTCCGCGCACAGGTTTTCCATACAAAGTACGGTCGTTCGAGGAAGATAACTTAAAATTTTTAAAACTGATTGCTCAAACTTTAGCAACTTAGCTTTTTTGTCGTTTGCTTCCCGGTAAGGCTAGACTTCCTTGAGTGACGCTTGGTCCACACCATTATCTTCTCCTTTCCCCCCGGCAAACTTGTGGGCGAGGGAACCTTCCTTTCTTTGAGAAAGAGAAAGAAGAGAAAATAAAGATAAGGAGCCTTATGGCTCGTTATTGCTTACCGGGGGTAGGTGCTGCACAAAGTGTCAGATAATGCATGCAAAAGTAGAAGTAGAAAGCATGAAATTGACAAGATGTGCGAAGCACACTAGCTTTACTTATGCACGGGTCCGCGCCGGCTTTGTACAAAGGATTACATGCAACATCGGCAAGACTTGTACAAAGGTGGTTGCCGGAACGGGTTCCGCAACAGCCGCTTCTACGGGTAAAACTTATGAAGATGCTCAATGTTCCGTGAGTTGCTCACCGAATGCCATCTTCGGTCTCAAAGGCGGACAGCGCCAGCCTAGTGACTCGTTTCACCCGGTAAGGGCCTTCCCACTTTGGCGTCAACTTGTTGGAATTCTTGGCGGACCGAACGCCGAAGAACAAGGTCGCCTTCCTCGAGACTTCCGCATTAACTTTATGCGGTTATGGTAGCGGCGCAAAGCTTGCCGGGTATCGAGCAACTCGTCTACACGAAGACGATCCTCCTCAAGGAGCAGCGCATCATCTTGTCGCAGCTGCTCTTGCTCAAGCTCATCATAAGCGAGCACTCGAGGTGATCCGTGATCTGAGTTCCGTGGGGAGAACTGCCTCTGCTCCATAGACTAGAGCGAAAGGTGTCTCGCCAGTTGGCTCGATTTGGCGTCATTCTGATCGACCAAAGAACCACCGCAGCTCCTCAATCCAGCTTTCTTCCGCACTTGTGCAGCTTGTCGAAAGTTCTGGTCTTGAGCCCGCGAAGACTTCAAGATTTGCCCTCTCCGCTTGACCGTTGCTTCTCGGGTGAGCAAATGTGGTTAAGCATACCTTGGCGCCAAGATCTTAGATGTACCGCATGAAGGTGCGGCTCGTGAATTGCGTGCCGTTGTCGGTGATGATCCTGTTAGGGATTCCAAACGGCAAACAATCGACCAAGAACTTGATCACGATCGCTGCCACCTTCCTCATCGCTTCCACTTCCGCCACTTTGTGAACTTGTCGATTGCAACGCATAAGTACTCAAAGCCCCGACAGCTCGGGAAAGGGGCCGAGGATGTTGAGCCCTGCACCGAAAATGGCCGTGATAAAGGGATCGCCCGGAGAGCTTGAGTCGGCTGGTGTATCTGCTTGGAATGGAACCGCACACTTCACACTTGGTTACTTGTGCGCTTGCATCCTCGGAGGGTCGGCCAAAAGAAACCTTGCCGGAATGCTTTGCCAAGCAAGTGCTCGCGCCAATGTGGTGACCACATATGCCTCCATGTATCTCTCGCCAACAGCTTTTGTCCTTCTTCCCGTGAATACACTTCAATTTCACACCGTTGAGTCTTCTTCTGCATGCAGTGTGTTGTCGACAAACTGGTACATACTTGACCGCCGGGCTACTCTTTCCGCTTCTTCTTGCTCTTCGGAAGTTCTCCGTCTCAAGGAAATGGACAATCTGTTGCGCCCATGCCGGAGCTTGTGGCTCGACAACAAGGACTAAAGGCACATCTCGCCGTCAAGGGAACATCCGCTTCTCTGGCGAGAACTCATGCGGCTCGGCCCAGAAGCTTGACGTTCCCGGCAAGCTTGCCGAGCAAAACTTGTCGGGAGCGTCGCTTCAACGAAACAAACCCTAGGGCTTGTCGGAGCAGCATCGCTTCCTCAAAGACTGCTGGTGTTGATCTTGGGGACCTTCTTGGCGGCGGCTTCGGAAGCTCATGGCGGAAAATAGTTACCGTAAATCAACTTCCTCTTCTTGCTCTGTCCGCTTGATGGCGTTCATGAGATGGTTGAGTCAGCTTGAGCACAAAAATCCCTGGTTCCACAGTGTAACTTAAGTGCAGCGCACTTGACGAACCATCGGCAATGTCGTTCGAGCTCTTGGAACATGTTCCATTTGTAGGCCGTCAAAGTGCTCTTCTAGCTTTCTCACTTCATCGACATAAGCTTCCATCAATGCACTCGATAACTCTTGTTCACTTGGCGGATGACAAGTTGTGAGTCACCCCTAACAATGAGCTTCTTGATCCCAAGGTCTCTGCGATCTCGAGACCGCAAGCAAACCTTCATACTGAGTATTGTTTGTTGCTTGCTCCTTGGGAAAGTGCATCTGGACTACGTGACTTGAGGTGCTCTCCGGTGGGTGCAACAAGTAGTACGCTCAAGACCGGCGCCTTTGCAGCGAGAAGGCACCATCAAAGTACATCAGCCACTCTTTGCTTGCCTCCTTGACGGGATGCTCGTTTCGAATTTCTTCATCTTGTGTTGGCGCCCATTCTGCTATGAACTCCGCCAATGCTCGCTTTGGATAGTTGAAGTGCTCTCAAACTTGAGGCCAAAGCTTGACAGCCCAAAGGCCCACTCGACAATTCTGCCTGTTGCCTCCGGATTTTGCAAGATCCTCTTGTTGAAACGAGTGACGACTGTGATCTCATGTGCCCGGAAGTAATGGCACAGCTTTCTCGAGGCCATGAGGAGGCCGAAGCAATTTACGCACACCGTAGTACCTTGACCTAGCCCCCTGCAGAAGGGAACTGACAAAGTAAACTGGGCGCTGGACCATTCTTTTCTGCATCTTTTCATGCGTCTGCGTCGATCCATCCTTGTCGGGACCAGAGCTTGCCGGTGAAGCCCCCCTTTCGTCTGGATGCATCTCGCCATGGTTGCTAGCTCATCATCCGCCTCCCTCTCCGCTACTAACGCAGCACTAACCACTTGATTGGTTGCCGCTATATATAGTAGCAACTTCTCTTGTGGCTTAGGTGCGACAAGTGTTGGAGTGGAGGACAGTATCTCTTCAAGTCTCGCAGCGCAGCCTCCGCTTCGAGTCCATTTCATCGGACCTGCCTTTTCGTAATTTTGAAAATGGCGGTATGCATCAGCAGACCTAGAGATAAACTCTTTGAGAGCAGCTACGAATCGGCAAGTCTTCGTGACATCCTTGACGCGCTTTGGTACTTCAATCTGCTCAATGGCCTTGATCTTGTCGGGATTGGCTTCAATTCCTCGCCGAGACACGAAGAACCCGAGAAGCTTGCGGAAGGGACTCCAAACACACACTTCTCGTGGTTGAGCTTGAGGTTGATCTTGCGCAGATTTGCAAAGGTTTCGTCTAAATCTTGAATCGTAGTCGCCTTGTCCTTGCTCTTGACCACTATGTCATCCATGTAGGCTTCCACATTTCTGTGCATTTGCGGCTCAAAAGCGTAATGGACTACTCTTGCAAATGTTGAACCAGCATTCTTTAATCCGAAAAGGCATCCGACGAAAACAAGATGTGCCACATGGGGTGATGAATGCGGTCTTCTCCTCATCCTCTTACGCCATGAAGATCTGATGATATCCTCGAGTATGCATCCGTAAATGAAAGCAAATCACATCCGCCGTGGAGTCAACAATCCGTCGATGCGCGGCAAGGAAATGGGTCTTTGGGACAAGCTTTATTGACATCGGTAAAGTCGATACAAAGCCTCCATTTCCGCTTGCCTTGCGCACAACTACGTGGATTGGCCAACCACGTAGGATGGAGCAGTCCTCGACAAGGCCCGCCGCTTCCAATTTCTTGATTTCTTCTGCGATGAATTCTTGGCGCTCCACCGCTCGCTTCGACTTTTCGCTTGGACGGGTCGCGCATGAGGGCAAACGGCAAGATGGTGCTCAATTACTTTCACAGGAACACCGGGATGTCGACGGTTGCCACGCAAACACGCCGACGTCGCCGCAGGAAAGCAACGAGCGCGCCTTCCTATTTAGGGTCGAGAGTTACACTGATGGTGAAGGTACCACCAGTGCCGTCCTCCTTGGCGGACACCTTCTTGGTCTCTGGTGGAGCTGCCATCGTCTTCTTACACTTGCCGATGGAGCTCGATGGTGCGTCCTCGACGGTAGCGCAGCACTCCGAAGAGGTGCGCTTGCGGAGTGGGCATCGAGCTCTTGCCGGACTTGATCTTCTTCTTCGCCCGGAGCTTCAGGTGACAAGTGGCTTTGCAATCTGCCGCAATTCCGCTTCCGGTAGATCTTGTCGGCGCAGATAAGAGCATCCTTCTTGTCGCCAGAATGTAGATGACACTTATCGGGCCCGCATCTTCAAAGATGTTGTATGCATAGTGAGAGGCTGCCATGAATTTGGCGAGTCTTTGGACGGTCAAGTATCCCATTGTAAGGCAATGGAAAGTCAAGAACGCCAAAAGTGACCCTCTCGATCCTGAAGTTCAACTCGCCGCCAAATTTCACCGACAACGTGATCTTTCCCTTCGCTTGCTCCTTCCCGGATTGATTCCTTGGAATGTGCGGTCTCTTCAAGCTCGCCATCGTGGATCTGGAGTTTCGAGCAACGCGGAGGAGATCAGTTCAAGCCGGCCCGCCGTCAACTAGCATCTTAGTGACCTTGAGGTTGCGGATAGTTGGTGAAACCAACATCGGCAAGCACCGACCGCAGCTACGCGATCGTGGTGGTCCTCAATATCAAAGATGATAGGCGTCTTTGGACCATTTCAGAGGTTTGCGTGACTCGACGGATGGTTACGCCTCATTGACTTCCCGCATCCACTGCTTGAGCTGGCGGTGCGAAGTATGCAGAGAAGCACCACCGTCAATGCACAGGACCTCTGTGGCTTTCTGGAACTCCTGCTCATCGGTCTCATCATCATCCATGTCTTCATCATCGTCGTCATCTTCATCCTTGTCGCGGCCGCAGGGAGGTCTGTCTCCTTGCCGCTGCTTGGCCTTCTTGCGGCGTCCTCCTCGGCCGGATGTTTCTTGCTAGCTCCTCCAAAGACCTTCCTGGGCCTTCTCCTTGTCGCGTCGTTCAGATTCAGCCTTCGCTGCTCGACAAGCTGCTCGACCTTCTTGCAGCTCTGGAGGTCATGGCCCTTGGTGCGGTGGATCTTGCAAGATCGCTTGTTGGAGCCGTCACCCGCTTGTCGGCGACCGCCACAAACCGGCAGTTGGTGCGGTGACAACCTCCTTGCCGGAGCTACCAGCTTTGCCTTTCTTGGCGCCACCTCCGTTCTTGACCGCTCAACAACTAGCACATCTTTGCCTTTCTTCTTCCTGTTGTTCCGCCGCGGTTTTTCTTTGCCGGGCGGTCTCCTTGCTATCAGATCCTCCCGCTTCAAGATTCTCTCCGGGAGTCTCCTCCTTCCTCAAAGACGCGTACACTTGTCGGCCAGGGCATATAGCTCATCGACGTCTCGATCTTGCACATCGCCATCTCCTCTCGCATCTCTGCGGTTTCGCGACGCTCGATGGAACGCCGATTACATGGCAGGGTGGACATCTGGGATGTTGTGTCAGACGTGGTGAATCTCTGAATGTACTTATGCGCAGGGCTCTCCTTCCCTCCGGGCGGCAGATGAAGGTCGCTTTCTTGGCCATGGGGCTTGTGGCGCTGTAAAGGCGCCGACAAACTGATGGCATAGATCTGCCCAAGAGGATATGGAGTTGTCCGGCAAGTGCATGAGCCAGATCGACATTGGGCTTGAGCACCGGTGAAGTAGTTGGTCAGATCTTTTCGTCTCGCCCCGCAGCTTGCACCACGATGGTGTAGATGCCGAGGAACTCCGACGGATGTGTCTTGCCGTCGCATTTCTCTCGCACGTCTGCTTGAAATTCTTCTTCTTGGGCCACCGACTTGCCGCAGCTCACGAGTGAACGCAGGGCAACCTATCACAGACGGGTAAGTCGCCTGGTTCTCTCGGGCGCATGCATGTCGACAGAGGGCCCGGTAGCGCTTGTCGGATTGACGCCGCTTCTCTTCGCCGCCGATGCGAGTTCGAGCGTCTTCTTGCTGCCGTTCGTGAAGAACTTGGCGCTGATCGCGACGAGCTCGTGGATCCGATGATGCGGTGGAGTCGCTGTCGAGGTGGATCCGGCGAGTCGGCGATCTTGGCCTTCGGGGCGGAGAGTGCATGGTGGTTGCACCCCCACCGGTTTCGTCGCCATCGGCTCGTGCCTGGCAGTCCTGCCGCGGCAGCGGTGTACTCGGTTGCCGCGGAGTGTCGCCGTTGGCAAAGCCGATGAGACTCTGAATGGTGGCCCTCCATTCATCGATCTTGTCTGCCGTTGGAGGGTAATCCAGAGCGCTTGAGCTCTCGCCAAAGCTTTTCTTTGAGTGGTGGGTGGCGATGGCGAGCGGCGCGAGGAGCGGATATGCTCGGACTTCTAACTATGTTAGAAGGAGCGATATCCCGTCGAGCGACCGTGCCTCGCCAAGGCCAAAGATGTTGGCATGCATGCTTTGGTATTGAGCATCCCGAGATCCACCAGCTCGATCTTGGTCCAACGAGCGTATGGCATTGTGAATACCATGACGCTGCCGGTCCCGCGCCTCCGAGACGGGCGCGGTGCATGTCTGACGCCGAGGTCTGCGCAGCCTTGTCCTTGGACTTGGCAGCACCGTGGGTTCCCCGTCGACGTCCATTCTTCGCCGGCGTCTACCCCACCACCCGCTTGCTCGGTGGTGGTGGGTTTGACGCGACGGAACATCCGCCGAAGCCTTCTTCTTCGGTGGCATGTCGATGAAGATGATGAAGGTCTAGCTCGTGTGGACGCCGGATCAGGTTCGCACAATCTCGACGCCTTTACCCGGGCGCGCCAAAGATGTCGGGCAGGCTGATCGCCCACGGACACCTATGGGACCGGCGGACCGAGCCCCTTCGGTTGGCGAAGCGGAGGTCGACGAAGAGCAGATCGAGGCGGTTAAGCACGAGCGATTTTACCCAGCCGGAGTTCTCCGAGAGATAACACTCCTCTTTTGCATGTCTGAGTGTATTGAGTTCTTGCTCAGGAGCGCTGAGTGCTACATTACACACAAGCTGCTAACGAGACCGAGCGTGTCTGGCTTCGAACCTTCTGAACCTCCTCTACGTTGCGCATGGGCCTCCTTTTATATGCTAAAGGGGTCTCCGACAGGTGGCAACGTAGACAAGGGTAAAAGTGGAAAAGGAGTGGTTGGTACAGCTACTTGTACAGTGTACAGTGTATCATACCTAACCCTGACGGCGGCGAGGACAAAGGCATTAAATGCCCATCTACGCCGCCCTAACGGTGCAAACAGGGACCGTCAGGCGCCACCGCTTGCCACGATGGCAATCTTGTCAGCCGCCACACCTCGCCACCGGGTCAGACAGCCTCTCGCCACGCTGCTACCGAAAGGTCCTGTGGCGACACGTTAGTGGATGTGCTTTGGAGCGCAGTACTGAGCGGTGGTATGCGGCAAGTGCCTTGCCGCGGTTGTTGTCTTGTCGCGTCCTAAGCTTGTCGCTCATCGGGCCTTCCGGCAAGCTCCTCTTGCCGGGGCCTTGTCTCCTAGGTGCCTTGGGTGGCCTTCCCGGCAAGCTCCTCTTGCCGGGGCCTTGTCTCCTTGGCTTGAATACTTTGTTCTTGAATGGCTCCACAGGAACCATGGAGGACCTTGGCGGTCACCTAGTAAGCCTTGCCGTGGAGGGCTGCAACTGCCCGTGCACAAGTTCGGGATAGTAGGGTACCCCTACTCTAGTACACCGACAATCGGTTGCACCGAGATTGAAAACCCTAGATCAACTTGGTGACTCGGTAGGACCGAAAAGGATGAATCGGTCAGACCGAGATGCACAAAGAGGTTTTGGAGGTTTAAGTTTATGACGAATCAGGATCTCCGAGTGCTCCTCACACAGAGTGGTTCGAATCTGACTTGATCAAACTTTGTGATGTAGCATGAATAGAGTTTGAGACGAGAAAAGCATAGATAGCTAGAGGGTGCTCTTAGGCATTCTTGTCCATCCATTTGGCAAAAAGAGAAAGAGCCAAACAATCAAAGCAACAAATGGATGTCCTCGAATGAGTAAAATATGCAACCAACATGCTCACACAATAAAATGGCAAATGAAATATGTGACAAAGCATGCACAAACATTCTAGCATCTATCAAGCAATTGGCGATGACTAGGTCATCTATATATGAGTATATTGACTTAGGAGTCAAATGAGAACACTTGATCATAGGTCATACTCATCGTTTAAGCACAAGTGGGGTTACCAATTTTACATAAAGCATTGTTGTGATCACACCATTAGAGTTGCTTTAGATCATTGATTTGAGTAAAGCTCCCCCTAGATGTGATATCCCCCCTAAAAGGGATGAACTAACCTTGGGTTTTGTCGATGATGACTTCATGTAAGTGTTGAAGATGTAGATGCTCAATGTTGATGTAGATCATTCGGAGCAATCCTTTGGAGTGAGTTGCACTTTCAATACCTACACGGGTTAGTCCCACAAGGAACAAACAAGGATATCCATAGACATAGAGTGATGCATACACAAGATGATGTCCATGAAAGCATTAGGTTACCTTGTCCCATGTCTTACCAACAAGAGGGTTTGTGACTCCTTGAACTAGTGCAAGATATGGAAGTTGTTTGCACTTGTCCTCGCCAAAATGATAAGAGTGAAGTATGTTGGCGGAGTCACCCTCAAGAACTCTCTAGTTCTTCTTCTTCGGGATCCACATCATCTTGATGGGAATCCTTGGAATCGTAGTTGTGCTTGATGAAGTAGAACTTGATGTAGTCTTGGGAATCCACCTGACCAAAGCCTTAGGTGCTTCTTCAAATGCATCAATTTCCGCTTGAAGCTTGTCCTTGCCTTTTTGCTTGTGGTCTTGTGGTGGAAGATCATCTTGAGCTTGTGTTCCCTTGAAAGAAGTAGGATCATACTTCTCTTGTTGAGGAACAAACTTTGTCTTGGGGTATTGATCTTCTTCCCACTCAACTCCATTGGCATTGAACTTTCGTTCAAAACCAACACCTTGATTCTTCCAGTGTCTTCCTGGCTTGCGCACAATTTCCTCAAATTGCTTACTTAAGCAAGACTCTTGTAAACACCTTTCTCTATGATTCCCTTAAATAAGCTATTTTCTTGCTCAAGTGTAACTTGGCTAAGAGAATCATTAGTGGAATCAAGAGAACTACTAGAAGCATCAACATTGGATATAGCATGATTGTTGTTACTACTAGATGAAGAATCTTTCTTGTTCTTGTTGCTAGATTTAACTTGTGGCATGTAAGTAGACAAGAGTAAACGCTTGGCAATGTAAGAAGAACTTTTCTTGCAAAGATCATCATTGATTGCCTTTAGAAACTCATCCTCTTGCTCAAGGTTGAGCTTTTCAAAGCGTAGCTTATCATGAGTCTTTAAAAGTTCTCGATGATTTTCCAAGGTAGTTTCATGAGCTAACTTAAGAGTGTTTAGTTCTTGAGTTAGACGCTCAATCTCCTTCTTATCATCATCATTTGTTTTATCTTGATTAGCAAGATTAATTGACGTTTCATCATAGTTTTCATCACTAGAGTTGTCAATAAGTAAATCGTCATCACCTAGCAAATCATCTTCATCACTATTGAAATCAACATACTCAGGATGTGTTACCTTTGGACCTTTGGCCATGAAGCATCTTCCAATTCCTTCATTTGGTGAGTCAAATATGTCGTAGGAGTTGGTTGACACAAGTGCTAGACCGGCAACACCTTCATCTTGAGTATATTCGGAGTCGGAGTGATAACTTCTTTCAGAGTGATTGTCGGAGTCGGAGCCAGATACCCATTCACCAACATGAGCTTGATGTCTTCTTTTTGTGTAGCTCCTTGATGACTTTTCCTTCATTTCTGAATCCTTGCTTCTCCGAGAAGGTCTTCGTTCATAACGATCATCTCTACTCCTCCTTTCTCTTGGTGGTGATTCTTCTCTTCTACTTCTTCTTTTGGGAGAATCTTCTCTTCTTTTATAGGGGGCCGTACACTCATTGGAGTAGTGTCTGGGTCTTCCACAATTGTAACAATTTGTCTCACGACTAGAAGATCTTTTGTCATTGTAGGACCTTGACTTGGAGCTTCTTTCTTTGCTTCGACTCTTGTAGAACTTGTTGAAGTTCTTCACCATTAAGCTCAATTCTTCATTGAAGGTTTGCTTCTCACTTGATGATGTGGGAGCATCACACGAGGCTTTGTAAGCGCCACTTGACTTGTTATGAAGCTTTTCCTTATCCTTGAGTGACATCTCATGAGCAACAATTCTTCCAATGACTTCCGTTGGCTTGAGATCTTTGTAATTGGGCATCATTTGGATCAATGTGCACATAGTATCATATTTTCCATCCAAGGCTCTTAGGATCTTCTTGATGATACATTTATCGGTCATCTCTTCACTTCCTAAGCCGGCAATCTCATTTGTGATGAGAGCAAGCCTAGAGTACATTTCAGCGACACCTTCACCATCCTTCATTTTGAACTTGTCAAGTTGACTTTGAAGCACATCCAATTTGGATTCCTTGATGGAGTCGGTACCTTCGTGCATATCAATCAAAGTATCCCAAATTTCCTTTGCATTCTCAAGACGGCTGATTTTGTTGAATATTTCGGGGCACAATCCGTTGAAGAGAATATCACAAGCTTGAGCATTGTATTGTAGCATCTTCAACTCTTCCGCGGTAGCTTCACGGTTCGGTTCTCTCCCATCAAAGAATTCACCTTGCAAGCCAATACACACAATAGCCCAAACGGCGGGGTTATGTCCAAGAATATGAATTTTCATCTTATACTTCCAACTAGCAAAATTAGTACCATCAAAGTAAGGACCTCTACGGTGGTAATTTCCCTCGCTAGACGCCATACTCCTAGCTTGTGAAACCAAGGCTATGACCACCAAAAGCTATGGAAATCAAAGAAAATGGAGAACAAAGCTCTGATACCACTTGTAGGATCGGAAGTATGTCTAGAGGGGGGTGATTAGACTACTTGACCAAATAAAAATCTAGCCTTTTCCCAATTTTAGTTCTTGGCAGATTTTAGCAACTTAGCACAAGTCAAGCAATCAACCTACACATGCAATTCTAAGAGTATAGCAGTGGAATGTAAAACAATTGCATATGAAGGTAAAGGGATGAGTTTGAAGGAGCAAACGCAATGTTGACACGGATATTTTTTATCCATGGTTCCGATAGGTGGTGCTATCGTACATCCACGTTGATGGAGACTTCAACCCACGAAGGGTAACGGTTGCGCGAGTCCACGGAGGGCTCCACTCACGAAGGGTCCACGAAGAAGCAACCTTGCCTATCCCACCATGGCCGTCGCCCACGAAGGACTTGCCTCACTCGGGTAGATCTTCACGAAGTAGGCGATCTCCTTGCCCTTACAAACTCCTTGGTTCAACTCCACAATCTTGACGGAGGCTCCAAAGTGACACCTAGCCAATCTAGGAGACACCACTCTCCAAGAAGTAACAAATGGTGTGTTGATGATGAACTCCTTGCTCTTGTGCTTCAACTGATAGTCTCCCCAACACTCAACTCTCTCTCACAGGATTGGATTTGGTAGAAAGAAGATTTGAGTGGAAAGCAACTTGGGGAAGGCTAGAGATCAAGATTTATTTGGTTGGAATGGGATATCTTGACCTCAACACAAGTGTAGGTGGTTCTCTCTCAGAAAATATGTGTTGGAAGTGTAGGCATGTTCTGATGGCTCTCTCCACGAATGAAGAGTGGGTGGAGGGGTATATATAGCCTCCACACAAAATCTAACCGTTACACACAAATCACCAAACTTGGTGGGACCGAATCACGAAACTCGGTTGGACCGATTTAGTTCAAAATGTGAACGTTAGGATTCTCGGTGGGACCGACATGTTAACTCGGTGGGACCGATATCATTAGCGTTAGGGCATAACGTAATCTTGGTGAGACCGATTACACAAACTCGGTGGGACCGATTTTGGTAACAGCCAAACAGAGAGTTGGCCAGGCAAACTCGGTGGGACCGATTCGCTCATCTCGGATGGACCGAAACGTTACGAAAGGGAAACAGAGAGTTTACATTGCATTCTCGGTGGGACCGATCGCTCATCTCGGTTTGACCGAAACATTACGAAAAGGAAATAGAGAGATTACAACCCCATCTCGGCGGGACCGAGATCCCTATCGGTGAGACCGAATTGATTAGGGTTTCTGACAGTAGCTATGACAACTGAACTCGGTGGCTCCGGATATGAAATTTCGGTGGGGCCGAGTTGGACTTTTTGGTTTAGGACATATGTGGATATGAGAAAGTAGTGGAGGGGTTTGGAGCATATCACTAAGCATTTTGAGCAAGATCCTCATTAAGCAACACCTCATCCCTTCTTAATAGTATTGGCTTTTCCTATAGACTCAATGTGATCTTGGATCACTAAACTAGAAAATGTAGAGTCTTGTGCTTTGAGCTTGAGCCAATCCTTTGTCCATAGCATTTTGAAGGGTCCACTTTCTAATCCATGCCATGCCAATCATTGAGCTTTCCTGAAATGTTTATCTTGGAATAGCATTAGCTCAATGAGCTATATGTTGTTAGGAATTACCAAAACCACCCAGGGATAGTTGCACTTTCAGATGTCTATCTAAGTGGGAGTTCTTAAGTAATATGATTAATTGAACTTAATTTATTATGAACTTAGTCCTGATAGTTTTTGCATATCTATGTTTTAGATCAATGGCCAGTGCATCCATTCCCATAAATTTTAATGCGCTCCTAGAGAAAGCTATGTTGAAAGATGATGGTAGCAACTACACAGACTAGGTCCATAACTTGAGGATTATCCTCATTGCTGCACAGAAGAATTATGTCCTTGATGCACCGCTAGGTGAAAGGCCTGCTACAGGAGCAGATGTTGATGTTATGAACGTCTGGCAAGCTCGATCTGATGACTACTCAATAGTTCAGTGTGCCATGCTCTACAGCTTAGAATCAGGACTTGAAAGACGTTTTGAACGTCATGGAGCATATGAGATGTTCCAGTAGTTGAAGTTATTGTTTCAAGCAAATGTCCGAGTTGAGAGATATGAAGTCTCCGACAAGTTCTATAGCTGCAAGATGGTGGAGAACAGTTCTGTCAGTGAACACATACTCATAATGTCTGGGTATCATAACCACTTGACTCAGGTGGGAGTTAATCTTCCAGATGATAGTGTTATTGACAGAGTACTTCAATCACTGCCACCAAGCTATAAAGGCTTTATGATGAACTATAATATGCAAGGGGTGGAGAAGACTATTCCTAAGCTCTTCGCTATGCTCAAAGCTGTAGAGGTAGAAATCAAGAAGGAGCATCAGGTGTTGATGGTTAACAAGACCACTAGTTTCAAGAAAAAGGGCAAAGGAAAGAAGGGGAACTTCAAGAAGAATGGCAAGCAAGTTGCCACTCCCGGGAAGAAGCCCAAGTTTGGACCTAAGCCTGAAATTGAGTGCTTCTACTGCAAAGGGATTGGTCACTGGAAGCGGAACTGCCCCAAGTATTTGGCGGATAAGAAGGATGGCAAAGTGAAAAAATGTATATTCGATATACACGTTATTGATGTGTACCTTACTAATGCTCTAGTAGTGCCTGGGTATTTGATATCGGTTCGGTTGCTCATATTTGTAACTCGAAACAGGGACTGCAGATTAAACGAAGATTGGCTAAGGACGAGGTGACGATGCGCGTCGGGAATGGTTCCAAGGTCGATGTGATCGCCGTCGGCACGCTACCTCTACATCTACCTTCGGGATTAGTTTTAGACCTGAATAATTGTTATTTGGTGCCAGCGTTGAGCATGAACATTATATCTGGATCTTGTTTGATGCGAGACGGTTATTCATTTAAATCAGATAATAATTGTTGTTCTATTTATATGAGTAATATCTTTTATGGTCATGCACCCTTGAAGAGTGGTCTATTTTTTGAATCTCGATCGTGGTGATACACATATTCATAATATTGATGCCAAAAGATGCAAAGCTGATAATGATAGTGCAACATATCTGTGCCACTACCGTTTAGGTCATATTGGTGTAAAACGCATGAAGAAACTCCATGCAGATGCACTTTTGGAATCACTTGATTATGAATCATTTGATGCTTGCGAACCATGCCTCATGGGCAAGATGACTAAGACTCTATTCTTTGGAACGATGGAGCGAGCTACTAACTTATTGGAAATAATACATACCGATGTATGCGATCCAATGAGTGTTGAGGCTCGCGGTGAGTATCGTTATTTTCTGACCTTCACAGATGATTTGAGAAGATATGAGTATATCTAGTTAATGAAACACAAGTCTGAAACTTTTCAAAAGTTCAAAGAATTTCAGAGTGAAGTGGAGAATCATCGTAACAAGAAAATAAAGTTTCTACGATCTGATCGCGGAGGCAAATATTTGAGTTACGAGTTTGGTCTTCATTTAAAACAATGTGGAATAGTTTCGCAACTCACGCCACCTGGAACACCACAGTGAAATGGTGTGTCCGAACGTCAGAATCAGTACTTTATTAGATATGGTGCGATCTATGATGTCTCTTACCGATTTACCACTATCGTTTTGGGGTTATGCATTAGAGACAGCTGCATTCACGTTAAATAGGGCACCATCTAAATCCATTAAGACGACACCATATGAACTGTGGTTTGGCAAGAAACCTAAATTGTCGTTTCATAAAGTTTGGGGTTGTGATGCTTATGTGAAAAAGCTTCATCCTGATAAGCTCGAACCCAAATCAGAGAAGTGCGTCTTCATAGGATACCCAAAAGAAACTGTTGGGTACACCTTCTATCACAGATCCGAAGGCAAGATATTTGTTGCTAAGAATGGATCCTTTCTAGAGAAGGAGTTTCTCTCAAAAGAAGTGAGTGGGAGGAAAGTAGAACTCGATGAGGTAGTTGTACCTTCTCTCGAATTGGAAAATAGTTCATCACAGAAATTAGTTCCAGTGATGCCTACACCAATTAGTGAGGAAGCTAATGATGATGATCATGAAACTTCAGATCAAGTTACTACCGAACCTCGTGGTCAACCGTAGTACGCCCGCACTGTGAGTGGTATGGTAATCCTGTTCTGGAAGTCATGTTACTAGACCATTACGAACCTACGAACTATGAGGAAGCGATGACGAGCCCAGATTCCATGAAATGGCTTGAGGCCATGAAATCTGAGATGGAATCCATGTATGAGAACAAAGTATGGACTTTGGTTGACTTGCCCGATGATCGGCAAGCCATAGAGAATAAATGGAGTTTCAAGAAGAAGACTGACACTGATTGTAATGTTACTATCTACAAAGCTCGACTTGTTTCAAAAGGGTTTCGACAAGTTCAAGGAGTTGACTATGATGAGACCTTCTCACTCGTAGCGATGCTTAAGTCTGCCCAAATCATGTTAACAATTGCTGCATTTTATGATTACGAAATTTGGCAAATGGACGTCAAAACTGCATTCCTTAATGGTTTCTTAAAGAAGAGTTGTATATGATGCAACCAAAAGGTTTTGTCGATCCTAAAGGTGCTAACAAAGTGTGCAAGCTCCAGCGATCCATTTATGGACTGGTGCAAGCCTCTCGGAGTTGGAATATACGCTTCGATAGTGTGATCAAAGCATATGGTTTTATACAGACTTTTGGAGAAGCCTATATTTACAATAAAGTGAGTGGGAGCTCTCTAGCATTTCTAATATTATATGTGGATGACATATTGTTGATTGGAAATGATATAGAATTTCTGGATAGCACAAAAGGATACTTGAATAAGAATTTTTCAATGAAAGACCTCGGTGAAGCTGCTTATATATTGGGCATCAAGATCTATAGAGATAGATCAAGACGCTTAATTGGACTTTCACAAAGCACATACCTTGATAAAGTTTTGAAGAAGTTCAAAATGGATCACCAAAGAAAGGGTTCTTGCCTGTGTTACAAGGTGTGAAGTTGAGTCAGACTCAATGCCCGACCACTTCAGAAGATGGAGAGAAATGAAAGTCATTCCCTATGCCTCAACCATAGGTTCTATCATGTATGCAATGTTGTGTACCAGACCTGATGTGTGCCTTGCTATAAGTTTAGCAGGGAGGTACCAAAGTAATCCAGGAATGGATCACTGGACAACGGTCAAGAACATCCTGAAATACCTGAAAAGGACTAAGGATATGTTTCTCTTTATGGAGGTGACAAAGAGCTCGTCGTAAATGGTTACGTTGATGCTAGCTTTGACACTGATCGGGATGACTCTAAGTCGCAAACCGGATACGTATTTATGTTGAATGGTGGAGCTATCAGTTGGTGCCGTTCCAAGCATAGTGTTGTGGCGGGATCTACGTGTGAAGCGGAATACATAGCTGCTTCCGAAGCAGCAAATGAAGGAGTCTGGATGAAGGAGTTCATATCTGATCTAGGTGTAATACCTAGTGCATTGGGTCCAATGAAAATCTTTTGTGACAATACTGGAGCAATTGCCTTAGCGAAGGAATCCAGATTTCACAAGAGAACCAAACACATCAAGAGATGCTTCAACTCCATCTGTGATCAAGTCAAGGAGGGAGACATAGAGATTTGCACAATACGTACAGATCTGAATGTTGCAGACCCGTTGACTAAGCCTCTTCCACGAGCAAAACATGATCAGCACCAAGACTCCTGGGGTGTTAGAATCATTACAATGTAATCTAGATTATTGACTCTAGTGCAAGTGGGAGACTGAAGGAAATATGCCCTAGAGGCAATAATAAAGTTGTTATTTACATTTCCTTATATCATGGTAAATGTTCATTATTCATGCTAGAATTGTATTAACCGGAAACTTGATACATGTGTGAATACATAGACAAAACAAAGTGTCCCTAGTATGCCTCTACTTGACTAGATCGTTAATCAAAGATGGTTAAGTTTCCTGACCATAAACATGTGTTGTCATTTTATGAACGGGATCACATCATTAGGAGAATGATGTGATGGACAAGACCCATCCATTAGCCTAGCATAATGACCGTTAAGTTTTATTCCTATTGCTTTCTTCATGACTTATACATATTCCTTTGACTATGAGATTATGCAACTATACCAGAGGAACACCTTGTGTGCTATCAAACGTCACAACGTAACTGGGTGATTATAAAGATGCTCTACAGGTGTCTCCGAGGGTGTTTGTTGGGTTGGCATAGATCGAGATTAGGATTTGTCACTCCAAGTATCGGAGAGGTATCTCTAGGCCCTCTCGGTAATGCACATCATCATAAGCCTTGCAAGCAATGTGACTAATGAGTTAGTTGCGGGATGATGCATTACGGAACGAGTAAAGAGACTTGCCGGTAACGAGAATGAACTAGGTATGAGGATACCGATGATCGAATCTCGGGCAAGTAACATACCGATGACAAAGGGAATGATGGTTGTGCACCGATTCCATTGCGTGTGTGTGGTGGTGGCGATCTATCAGCGAGAAGAATAAGCTGAGACCCGCTGCCAGCAGGATATTTTATAGCTCGTTGTCAGATTGTTTTTTTACTGTACACATTACCCTGGCTCGCGCTTACGAGGTCGTGCCCAGTTGCCACTGTATGTTGTGCTGATTTTATAGGGCACGAGCATTGCACACGGTTAGTTCGATGCACCCGTGTCCATTGCGTGTACAATCGCAGATAGTTATTTCATCCAAACCATCTACTATTATATTGCATCATTTGCAAAAAATGCAAGTGAGGGTCATAACACAATCACACCAGCTTGTGGCTCAAATATATACTATATGTACGAAAAGGGTGGTGTGATGTTCAAATTCCCAACGCACAACTTTGATGTGGCACTTGATGGCTTGATGCATGCATGCATAAAAGCATCTGGTGCGACAGAAGAGGGTTCATGACATAAACATTGGGTGCTGGCCCCTCCACTTCATGCTGGAGGAGGGAATCCTATGAATGCATGACCTTGATCAAAATTTGACTAGCATTTAGCCATGATCTGTCATAATACAACCAAGAGAATCAATCTATCTTTAGTCAAACCCCTCTAATGTTAGTCAAGCGGGATATAGACCGCATGGGCCCATGGGTGGGTGCACCGTCGAAGATTGGGTGATAGGGGCCAGATGTGGCAAAATATATGTAGGAAAAGGGTTGTGTGATGTTTAAATAAACAATGCACAACTTTGATGTGGCACCTACTTCACAAACCGGGCAGCCACCTTTGATATGTATACTAGCAACTTAAGGCCATAAGGTGCATGCCCCCTCCCCTACTGCGTGTCGGCGGGACGCATGCACTCATACTTTGGTTGGGCATGTCACCTTGGCCTACCACAACATGGACCAAACGAATCTAACTTGGTCAAACAAGCAGGATTGTTGTCGGACAAAAAGGGATAGACCGCACGGGCCTAAGGATGGGCCGGCCATCGAAGATCGGGCGAGAGCAAAACATGACCAGCACCACCTGCATGCGACCCCAATGTCTATAAGAAGGGGAGGTGTGTGATGTGTTTTAAATACCCAATGTACATCTTTTATGTGGCGTCTACCTCACAAACTGGACACCCCATGGAAGCTAGGTAATTAAGGACGACATATGTATGGTGTTGGTCCACCCACCACTTCGAGCACGTGGGAGCGAAAACTAAGAATGCGTGAGCTCGAACTTTGCTCGGACATGTCACCATGACCCATCGTAACATGAACCAAAAGAAATCCATTAATGGTGAAACCCCTCTTGTTGTCGGTCAAAGGGATGATATATATAAACCGTAGGGGCCACAGATAGGCGTGTCATAAAAACCATGCACGGGAGACGGTGTCGATCAGAAAACCACCACCACCTGCATGCGGCCCCAATATCTGTACTAGTGGTGTGATGTATTCAAATACCCAATGCACAACTTTGATGTGGCACTAGCTACCTCACAAACTGAATGCCCCCAAGAAGGCAGGTTTAAGACATAGGGTGTCGGTTCCCCACTTTGTACCGGCAGGAGGGAATCCAACGCATGTGATCAAACTTTAGTATGGCATACCACCATTACATATTGTACCACAGGCCAAGAGGAACCATCATGGTCAAACCCTTCTCATTGTCGGTCAAAAGGGTAGACCACGCAGACAAACAGATCGCGTGCCGTTGAAAGCCACACGATGGGGGTGGTTCAGAAGACCACATACTACCACTACATCCATGTGACCAAAATATATGTAAGCATATGAAAGGGTGGTATGATGTTTAAATACCCAATGCAACTTTGATGTGGCACCTACCTCACAATAACGAATCCCGCGGAAAGCTATGGTTAAGGACCAGGGTGTTGATTCCCTCATCGAGCCGACCCGGGGGGGGGGGGGGGAGGCGGGATCCAACGCATGTGCTCAAACATTGTTCTGGCATGCCAACATGACTTATCATAGAACAGACCAAGCGGAATCCCTATCATGGTCAAACCCTTCTCGTTGTGGGTCAAAGCGATAGACCATACTGGTGACTTCCATATAATTTTGGCGCATTCCTCCAAAAGTTTGTAAAGAATGAGACGAACCTTTTTGAAATAAAATAGAGGAACATTATATGTCAATTAACAACAATCTCTTATTTTTCAAATGCATAAACCAAGGTAAAATTAGTCGACATGACGAATGTAACCAACCTTATTGCAATCATTAGAAAGGCACATTATATGTTGAAATAACCAAATTTTCATTCTCAAAATTTTCAAAACAACAATTATTATTAAAATCAATAAAAAGGCACACCATATGTGGAAATAACAAAATTTCAAAACAACAAATTACAAAAAATCATTCTCAAAATTTACAAAAAAAGGATCTCAAGGGTTATTTAATCAACATGACAGATCACTACAAACATTTAGCATCTTACTGTCTATAATGACCCTATCACACATCGCGTATACGAACATTGAAATATAGCAACTTTCCACCCGGTCACCCATCCTTAGACTGCTCCAGCCACAACACGCTTAACCTATGCATTCCATTCGAATCAGATAGTAGAAGGGAAGCTACACCTTGGTGATATGGGTTGCCTCCTCGCGATTATAAGGCGTGTCCCGATGGTCACCATGTGGGACCTACTCCGTATCGCAGATGTTTGTCGTTTCAGAAAACGTGTGCAATCTTTACATAGTGGACCACTTACATTCAAACTTAGATAATTTCTACATAGACCGGATGGTTTTCATCCAAACCAGAGAATGTTCATTACATTTTCAATATGTTTAATCTAAACTATATAGCAGACTATTCTGCTATTAAGGTCTGTGCACGTGTTTGACACGCTCACGGAACTGCTGCAGCGCGATATCCGTCCTTGCTACTTCATCGGCGATGCACAATACCAACATGTATCGCTGATGCCACTTTCGCATCCAAGGCCGTCGCCGAGCTTAGTGACCAGCGCATTGGCATCATGGGAGTCGTCGACTCTGGCAACAGAGCAGTCAGTGTTCGGTGAAATTATGCTTCTAACAGTCGTTGCCCATTCCTTGGGTGGAACCGGGATACTTATGGAGCAGCCAGCGTCGAGTGGTGGAGCTGGATTGAAGATGGTGGCATGGCAGCGTAGCCAACGTCTACATAGAATGATGAAGGCGTCTCACACTTGATCGGCGGCATGCTGCCACACTTGCTCTTCGGCCAGTTCCGGCTCGTTCTCCTCATCGAGGAGGTTGATGACGAGGGCGGCGCTTCAGCGGGTTGGCATGCTTGGAATTAGGCCTACTAGGAATGGTATTGCTGTATGACCGGTGTGTCGCCTCATAGCTTTTTACGCCCGGTGGCGCTAGTGGTGGGAGACAAGTGCGTGTTTTGATATAACACCATTAATATAATATGGAAAACTTAGGAAAGAACGAAGCGCAGGCTAGGATGACGCCTGCGCACACAATGCTTACCCAAGGTTCGTTCAGCCTTTTCATACATTAATTGAGTTTTCGAGGCATTTAATGTGCATAATTCAAATTTGAACTATAGTCACACGCTACAGTGCACCAAAATGGGCTAAAAATCGTATATGTGTCCTTGGGTGCATGTTTAGGTCCCACGCAAGAAATTGAATGAATTACAAACATCTCAGCGTCGTGGCTCGAACGCAAACATTGAGAAACTTGGTTTTTAAATTCCCATAAATCCAAAACTCTAAAATTCATAAAACATGGCATGGTGTCATGAAATGGCACACATGTGCCATGGTAAAAAAAGTTGTCCAATTTGGAACAAGTTTTGGGACAAGCCTCTTACAAACATGAGCTTCTCACAAGAAGCATCGTGGTTTCGATAGGGAATGTGACACCTGTAACATCCCAAAATTCTAAATTTTGGAATGTTATACTAATTAGGTAAAAATGATTGCTTGTGTGATTGTTGTTTGAAATTGAGTGGACATTTGTAATTTTTGAACTAGAGAAAAACAAACTTCATGTGAATCAATGATTTTCATGAGAGAAGATAGCATGACCTCTTCAAAATATAAGAAAGAGAGTGGGAAGTGATGTGGAGAACTTTTGAATTCCATTTGATTCACTTTTGGAAAGTTTTCCATTTTGAGTTTCAAGATTATTTCCATTTATTCAAATAAATGAAAGAGAGAAGGAAATATGAATCCCTCAGACATCAGAAAGAAAAAATGGAAAATGAATTATGAAACCAATAGAGATATATTGAAATCATTTTCATAGCCATTCTTGAAATTATTGAATATTTCTTTCATTGGGTTCTATTCAAACTATTTTTCCTCTAAAAAATATTAATTATGTGTGAGGTTAAAATGAACCCCCCCCAAAGGAAAAATAGTGGGGAATTTTTTTGAAGCCATTTGGTATTTTCAGAAAAGTCATTTTGAATTGCTTTTGAGCACCGGATTGCTTTTGCACTTTTTTTACAAATATTATACATTTTATTTTGGCAAAATAAATAGTTCACACGCTACATATCTCCTAATATTTTTGTGCAAAATTTCAATTTTTACGATTTCATTTGCTATTTTCTGCTAGAACTATTGTGCTTTAGATAATAAAACAACAAATATCTCGCTAGCCTAGCCAGCGATTGGCCTAGCTCGCCAAACTAGCCCACCCCGCATCAGTTTCTGCCTCCTCGAGCATGCAACTCGCTGAGTCCTACTAGAGCACGTCCGACACCGCCACATCCGATTCTTTAGGGATTCGATCCAGAGCCTTTCCCCTCGCGCACGTATCATGTCCTATAAGGCCTCGTTTGGTTTCAAGGGACGATTATCCCAGGGCTCTAATCCCCCTCGGGGGGATTTCCATGACCTCTCCCACACCACGGGGAGATTACCATGCCAGTTTGGTCAACAGGGGGGAGGGGTGGAGATCACGTCCAGAAAAAGTGTAAACAAAATTGTAATATTCAGGAATCATGAAAATGACTCGGTTTCTTTACAGAAACATCATACCAATTCAGAAGTAATCAAAATTTACGCATATTTCCTTGGAAAAAAAATCAGGAATGACACAAAGTACTACAGAATAATTCGGGAATTTTAAGGAAAAAACATGAAACACACAGATAATCAGCAAAATAGCACTTCAACCCACTGACAGACGCTAACCACAAGTTATACATATCAATTCGCACAAATAACATAGCACTATGTGCTAATCATGGTTTTAACATCAAAAATACAAACTACGGCTAGAAATCCAGCAATAATAAGCATTTTGTTCCATAAAAAATGCCCATGTGTGACTGATACATAGCAAAATGTTTGTTGTTGAAATAGTTACTCTACTAAAACTTCCACCATCAACTTCTTTGAACATTTTTATCGAATAGCTTTAGTAAACCTGCAAAACAAGAAAGAACAGTGTTGTTACTACACAATATCACATTTAAAACTATATATAAGCGCGTATTTTTATTTACATGCATGTTTCGCAAAGAAACAGATGCACACATAATAAAATGTTGTCCTCTTACAATAATCTACAGGAAAACTCAAAACCTTAACAATACATTGATTCATGTTTTCATTGCTTTGTTACTAATACACGTTTTTCAAATCAAGCTTGAAGCTAAGACAACAACAAATCAATTCAATGGTGTATGAATAAAGTCAAAATGGACAGAGATGATGAACTGAAAAAAACACTTGGGTTCATAGAGTTTAAACCCAAAGCAATTATCAAGATTACATATGCTCAACCCACAGTTCTTTAGCTTGGTACAAAACGGAAGAACTTGAATGATTAATGTTCAACATTGTCAATGGTTAGAGTTAAACTGAATAGTTAGCTTCATACTAATGCTACCTTTATCAATGGAATTAAATTCCAACAAGTATTATAGGAAAGATAAGCATACTTCAGGTTATCTTGAAGATTCTAAGTTTAAATTAGGACAAGGCTAATACAGGCTGACTAGTCCCTTCCATATGTGATTTTTAGATTAAGTTTACTGACAGAAGAAAATTATATCAAGGCCATAATTTCAGAGAACTAACCAAGCAACACATGGACCAACTAGCAATTCTACAACAGAGCATCTACTCTTGGCATGGTGAAGAAAATAAAATGGAATTGTAAGATAATGCACAAGAAGTAAGATCATAGGAAGCTCGATTGGTATGAAGAAAAAACCGTAGCACTCGATGATTAACCTGTCATCAACGTTAAAGATTTCGCCAGGATTGGAGGGGAATCGCTGGAAACGGCTAGGATTTGGATCTTGGAGCCCGTCCATGGTGCCAGCATTGTAGGTGCCCTTAAACTACCATCATAATCATTAATCTAGATAAAGTAAAACACTTGCTATAGAGCACCTGCATTTGACGCACAATAATATAAATTTTAGTTGATGGCACAAAACTTTGCCAGATATAGTGTGCATCTCCACTTGATATTTCTAAACCAAAACCAAGAAAAACAACTCGGTCCAGAGAGCATGGAGAGCTACAGGTTAATATGTTCACATGATGAGTCATAAAACTATATCGATCTACATGTATCTAAATCTAATAAATAATCAATGTTGTGTACCTCCTATAACATACGAAGTGTGATGTTAATTGCTAACTATGAAAATACTATTGACAAATATATAAGAGAGAATGTTCTGTTTAGGATGTACAAATACATAACTATGAAATACTTTGGACATATACATAAGAGGTACACATACTCTATATGGACAAATACATAGCTATGAAACTGAACCAACTGAACCACAGGTCTGCTGTATACAAGTGCACGGATTTATCAAATAGATAAGCAAATATTACCCCACAGAAAAAAGGCAAGCAATTGTTAATGAACATTGAGATGTAGTGATCAGGAGCAGGCAAGTTTCTATGTGCATCAAGCTTCAGAATAAATTTTACAATCCGTATGGCCAGAACGGTATGCTACATTGGAACAACTCGTAGGCAGCTAGAAAGAAAATAAAAATTTGTTTGGATCTGCGCTCAAGTTCATCAGGGGTGGAGGCATGAACTGGAGAAAATATATGAGGTTGAAGAGGGCAGGAGGAGGAGGAAGCTAACCTTGATCGGAGAAGGTAGAAGTCACGGTCGCCGGAGGGGGCCAAAACTTTGATGCAGATGGACGATCTGGGGAAGGAGGAGGGTGACGGCTGCAGTCCGTCGCCATCGCTGGAGGGGATCTTCGATCCTGAGCAGCGGAGGGAGGAGGTCAGGGGCGTCGCTTCGGTCGCCGGCGCAGGAGCTCGGAGGCGTAGGAGACGGGGCGCCAGATCTTGGTCAGACGGCGCCTGTTGTTCACTCGTATCGCTCGAGACGGGGGTTTCCTTTCCGATCTCTGGGGTCGTGGCGTTCCTTCCCGTGGAAACGACGTGGGTCGAGCAGGGCTACCTCCCATACAGATGCATCCAAATATCACGGCGGGTCTCCCGGGGCCAACTCAGCCCGAGGTTCTCTGGCCTATAGCTGGCCAAACGGGCCGTGCTAACTGGGCCGACCCGGTAGTACGCAGGAAGGGCACGGCCCAGGCACGGCACGACCCGAGCTAAATGGGCTACGCTCGACATGCGGCACGCCATGGGCCATGCCTGGGCCTGGAGGCTGGGCACGCGGGCCGGCACGGCATAACCCGTTTAATTTTTTCCCAGATTTTTTATATATATGACCTAAATTACAGCCCAATAGGCCTAAAATACAGCCCAACAGGCTAAAAATCAGATGGGCCAGCGTGCTAAACGTGCCACGGGCCGGCCCGTTTAATAATTAGGCTGCGGCTCGCCAGAGCCACGCCGGCTATTAAACGCAGACGGCCCGACCATTAAACGTGCCACGGCTGGGCCGTGCCGTGCCGAGCCGGCCCGTTTGGCCAGGTCTGCTCTGGCCCGGGGAAATAGCGGGGATCCCGGGGGATCACTTGCAACCAAACGAGGCCTAAATATAGAGACCCTCCCACTTGACCGATTACCCTAAAAAAACTTCACCAATGCCCTCCATATCGTGGTCTAGATAGCCGTTTCCATCACCGGCCGCACTGAATCTGCGGACGAGTCCTTTGACGGTGCGCCTCCGTTTGACCTGCCCTTCTGCCATCCTTCATATCTCGACGTGGTGAATCCGTTTGACATGTTGGTTTAATCTGTAGGTAGCCAGAGCATCGCCATCTTCAACTGAACCCCGCCCGAAGCTCCGTCTTCATCTGTGCCTCCTCTCCACCCCGCGCCTACTCCTCCACCCTGCACCTTAGACCGATGAAGGACCTCCTCCCCAACCCCGGTGACACCAGCGCCGCCCCACCCCAACCTCCCTCCTCGCCGGCGCCCCTCCCTCCCAATGAGCACACACACCACCTCCCCTCTCTGTTCTTCTATGTACATGTTCTTATCTCTTCTTTTTCAAGATTAGTTTTTTAGTATAGTTTGTAAACTGGGCGGTTAACTGTATATCTAAACCGGTCTGGTTTTTAGTCAACTAACTCCAGACTTCTTAACTGTTGGCCATTCTCTAGTAACTCCTCAACAAACACTTTTCCAGCCAGGCAAAATGTGACACGTGTCCCTCACCGATCCATAGCAGTTTTCTATTTTCAAATTTGTTCTATTTTTCAAATAGCCACAACTTATTCATATTAGATCCATTTGAAAATTTTAAATTTGAATTTGATCAGATTTGATCTGAACACTAAATTTGGCCTAACTTTTATACACAATATTGTTTTTGAGTAATTCTTTTTCCTACCGTTTTCTATATGTTATACCTATAGAGTAGATGAATAAAAAGTAATTTTTGGAATTATTTTTAAAAAATTGGAACAAATCCTAGTTTTAACTTAATTAGGCCATAACTCTTGATTGATAAAACCTCTTAAATTGATTCTTTTGCAGATTAAACTTTGAGCAAAATACTTTCTTAAACTAAAAAGTTTATATTTTTTCTGTTAAAATTTTATTCCTAGATTAGAGAGCCTTATTTTTTTGTTTTATTGTTCTTGAGTTTTCCCTAAGTTCTTCTTAGTTTCTTTTAGCTTTCTTTATGTTTCTTTATGCTTTCTTTCAGTTTTGGAGTGATTACTTATTTGTATCTAACTATGTGGTTACAATAGATTTCTTGGAGTGTGATGAGTAGAATTATTAGAATTTGTGAAAGCAAAGAACTTCGTCAACAATACCAGGCAAGTTCACTTTGATCATATTTTACCACCCATGTTTTATTTGCATTAGTTCCACCCTTTCACATGCATTAACTAGGTAAATGGAGATTTTGCCTCTTTGTAATATCATTGAGGTAGGAACCCATCACCTTATTTGATGTGGACATCCTACGGTCATCCCCATGGACCTATCTTCGTCTACCAAGACACCATGTGGACCAATGAGTAGAGCTCGAGCAAGGGCTATCGAAGCCGAGGTGAACTCGCTCCTCTCTGAATCTACATACTCTACATGTGAGACATGGCTACTACCTCAAGCGGAGACCTTGTGTGTGATCAAGTACTTGGTGGAAGACCATGGAGCAACTACGACCAATGGATAAGATGGCGAGGACACCAAGCACGAGGGTCAAGAGGAAGGGATGAAAGCAGGTCACAGCCACCGGACGACTAGTCCATACCATGCGTGGAGGATCAGCCAACCAGAAGGCCCAGCCAGCGAATGCTACAACGGTCGGACGACCGACAAGTACTGGGCGTTTGACACGCACTAGCAACCAGACGCCCGACAGCCTCCAAAAGTCCGGTGCCACCAGTCCAGTACAAAATTACTAGAAGACCAAAGCCTTCCGGACGACCGAGACACCAGACAACCGACATTCACCGAAAAGCCAGCGGCACCTGACTAGAGCCAAATAACCAGATGTCCAGTGCCCTCCGGACAACCGGATGCTCGCGAGCTACCGAACGACCAGTAACTACCGGACATCCGACGCCTGTCTGTGCAAAACGACTCGGGAAGAGGCCCATGTACCCCTTCACTCCCCTAGACTATATATACTCATCTCCTACCTATTGTTTAGGGTTAACAAAGGATTAGCTGAAGATAGAGATAAAGCTTTGCTCATCCACTTACATCTCCCATGGAGTTCAAGGCCTCCATGTGAGAAGATCCCCCAAGTGGATTCAAGGCCCCTTCATGGGAAGATCCTCCTAGGATTCAAGACCTCTCTCCTTCAAGGATTGGGGTGAACAAGTTACCCTTTGTACCCTCTTGCGTTGGATTTGGAACCTTGTATCTCCTCTTTGTGTATGTGGATTTAGCATCTGTGTGATTTCGATCTTATTGATTGAGTGTTTTCCCTCTTATGTTCTTTGTGTTCTTCACGGGATCCCCTCCAATTTGTGAAAGATCGGCCCTTAGGGTTCCACCCTACATCATCTTCGTATCATGAGCCATGGTTGATCAGGAATTTGGAGTCCCTGCCCCTACTTTCTAGCCTAATTTTTAGTGTTTTTGTCCAATTTCGAGAATCCCCATAAAAAGAGCCATGCCAAAAATTCCTGTGATTTGTTGGTTTGGTGATGTTTTGTTGATTTTGATCCATGAATTTGATGTGTTTTAGGTGGATCTAGCTTTTCCCCATCCTTCCCATCACTTCCATCCCAAAATTTGCCTCATTTTGGTCTAATTTTTCTTTTCTTTCCAGAAATCCACGAGTTCATCTTCTTACCCGCAGCCCTGAAATCGCCAGTTACCGGACGTCCGCCGGTTACCTAACATTCGAACCAGTTCCAGTCACTGGACGACCAACGTTTACCAGACGTCTGGACCGATTCTAGTCACCGATCGTCCGAAACATACCGGACATTCAACCAACTCTGGTGAAACTGAAATTTTAACAAAAAAATTTCAGCCACCACCCACACTTTCGCCTTGCCAATTCCAAAACTCATCATTGCATTTCTGGAGTACCATTGAGTTTCAACACCACCACACTTTTCGCTACCACTATTTGTCTCTTGCCATTTGAGATTTTGAGTCATGGTTATCCGTTTCCTAACGTGTTTCGGCTACTTACAGACGGTTCATCATCGACATCACCTGTCATGCTTACGATGATCTATGGGACCAGCAAAGGCCCCTGTGCGGTTCTACTGGGGAGATCAACAGGTATGAAGAGTAGAATCAATAATCTACATGAGAGATTTACCCAGGTTCGGGCCGATGTAATGCGTAAAACCCTACTCCTGCTATGGTTGTAATTGGATGTGTTAACCTCAAGTATAAGGAGCGCGGCTTGCCGGCAAGGTGTGCGGAAGTGCGGCTACCCGTGTAATTGAGCAAAGTGTTGACCTTTGTAAAGGTAGCGATGGGCCTCCTTTTATAGAGGAAGGGGTCAGCACAAAGGCAAAATAGTCTTTACACAAGGTAAATATTGGCTACAGTGCCAAATACATATCTCTGACGGGTTAGGACAAATGCATTAAATGTGCGGTGAGGTGATAACCCACAAGTATAGGGGATCAATTGCAACTTTTTTGATAGATAAGAGTGTCAAACCCAACGAGGAGCTAAAGGTATGATTTATATTCCCTTCAAGTTCTATCGACCATCGATACAACTCTACGCACACTTAACGTTCGCTTTACCTAGAACAAGTATGAAACTATATTGTAGGTGTAGGGATAAGTTTGCAAGAATAAAACTAGATGTACTTAACAAGAATAAAACTAGGAGTAATTTGCAAGATAATAAAAGTTAGTTGTTTAGTAAAGAGCTTTTGTAACACAAGAGAAGGATTTGTCCCTAGGCATTCAATAACTAGACCGATAATCATTATTGCAATTTTATATGAGTGAGAGGCATGAGCTAACATACTTTCTGTACTTGGATCATATGCACTTATGATTGGAACTCTAGCAAGCATCCGCAACTACTAAAGATCATTAAGGTAAAACCCAACCATAGCATTAAGTATCAAGTCCTCTTTACTCCCATACGCAACAACCCCCCTTCTCGGGTATAAGCTTCTGCCACTCTCACCACCCACCATAGGCGAATTATGAATGTATTGCAACACCCTATAGCGGGAATCCCACGCGCTTGCGTGACACGGAGGGCACCATAGGACAACACCAGAATAAAATATACAACTCAGACCAATCACGATCATCAATCGACCAATAAGGCAAAATGAATCTACTCAAACGTCGTCGGATGGCCATACATCATTAGATAATATATATAGAATTAAGCACCATGTTTAAGTAGATATTACAGCGGGGAGAAGAGGTGTTACACTACTACATAGAGGGGGAGAGAGTTGGTGGCGATGGCGGCGAAGTTGTTGGTGCAGATCGTCATCGCGATGATTGCCCCAGCGGCGTTCCAACGCCACCAGGAGAGAGGAGAGAGACCCCCCTCCTTCTTCCTTGGCCTTCCCCCCTAGATGGAAGGAGAGTTCCCCCTCTGTTCCAGGGCCGCCATGGTGGCGGAGGGGCGGGAGCCCCTCTGTCGGTGTCAAAACCGGCGGATCTCGGGTAGGGGGTCCCGAACTGTGCGTCTAGGCGGATGGTAACAGGAGACAAGGGACATGATGTTTTTACCCAGGTTCGGGCCCTCTCGATGGAGGTAATACCCTACTCTGCTTGATTAATATTGATGATATGGGTAGTACAAGAGTAGATCTACCACGAGATCAAGGAGGCTAAACCCTAGAAGCTAGCCTATGGTATGATTGTTGTTCGTCCTACGGACTAAAACCCTCCGGTTTATATAGACACCGGACAGGGTTAGGGTTACACAGAGTCGGTTACAATGGTAGGAGATCTACATATCCGTATCGCCAAGCTTGCCTTCCACCCAAGGAAAGTCCCATCTGGACACGGGACGAAGTCTTCAATCTTGTATCTTCATAGTCTAGGAGTCCGGCCAAAGATGATAGTTCGGCTATCCGGACACCCCTAGTCCAGACTCCTCGGTAGCCCCTGAACCAGGCTTCAATGACGACGAGTCCGGCGCATATTGTCTTCGGCATTGCAAGGCGGGTTCCTCCTCCGAATACTTCATAGAAGATTTTGAACACCGGGATAGTGTCCGCTCGCAAAACAAGTTCCACATACTACCGTAGAGAGAATAACTTTTGCACAGATCTGCTGACGTATTCAGCGCGTGACATCACACCACGGCCATGCCTTTATATGAATCATTTTTACCGCTTCCACCTTAGCGCGTTTAGCGAGGCGGTTTCCTTGGCACGTCTTTATCAAAGCGTAGATCGCGCCCCCTTATTCCGGGATTCTCATCAAATACGGACGTGGGTAACCCAACCGTGCTCATTGGCACGCCCCCTCTATCGAAGGCGAGTCCTAATCGACCACGAGGAGGGCTCTTGGTATTCAACCTCTTTATAATGAGACCAAGGCCCTCTTCTTTTTTCCATCCTCCATCGAGTTCGCCTCGCGCTTCGAGTTCTAACACCCAAAGCTTCAGATTTATGCGCAACGGACCTTCGACGATGTCCGGCTCCGACCAGCTCGGCCGATGGATGTCTTCTTCAATCACAGAAGAAGATGTGCTAAAGCTGCGAGACGCCAGGTATCTAACCGACGAGATTTCGCATAGGCTGCCTGCTCCAGGGCAGGTCATTCCTACTCCCGAGCCCGGCGAGAGCGTGGTGTTCGTGTCTCACTTCCTTCGGGGTTTAGGCTTCCCGACGGATCCCTTTGTGCGGGGGCTCATGTTTTATTATGGGCTGGATTTCCATGACTTGAATCCGGAGTCCATCCTCCATATCTCGTCATTCATTGTCGTACGTGAAGCCTTCCTCCATATTACCCCTCACTTTGGATTGTGGCTCAAGACCTTCAAGGTGGAGCCGAAGATGATCGGGGGGCAACAAGCAGAGTGCGGAGGGGCGGTCATAAGCAAGTGTGCTGATGCTCCGTGGCCCGAGGGCTCTTTTCAAGAGGAGCTTGGTTTGTGGCAACGGGAGTGGTTTTGTATCACCGCTCCTGTGGGCACCAAATGGGTGGCGCTTCCGCCTTCCGCTTAGGTCCACCACAGCTGGCGTCATGGGTCAACAAGGGGCTCGACCGGTGGCCGTCCAAGGGCGTTCCTCATTGCGGGGCCGTATTCGAGACCTCCAAGAAAGAGAGATCAATCTGGTCGCAGTGGGCGCAGGTTATGTTGATTCGGGCGTATACGCCTGCAAACGTCGCCCCCTCCGTCTGTGGGAATTCAATTCGGAGGGACCACGAGCTCTCCAACATTTTATGGGTATGACGCCCGTGGAGATGTATAAACTGTTCTTCGGATCACAAGAAAAGTGTCCGGACCTGACTGAGGACGCAGGACTAAGCTGCAACCGCCCAGATACTCAAGTAAGTAGTCCTGTATCCGGACAGGCTGTCCGTTCATTTATCATAGACTTGCCCTTAAAGGAGCTGTTTCTTGAACAAGAGTGGATAACGAAGGCAAAGTTGATAAGGTGTTCGGCTCCCCTCCCAGAGACCACGCCGGATCCCATGCTGACCAAGATGTTGAAGGCCGCGCCTTTTAAAGAAGGCGAAGGGGGGAGCGGGGAAGCAACTGCCTCCACGAAGGAGGCTTTCGAGGAAGGAGGGATCAAAAGTCCCACCCTCCAAGGAGAGAAGAGGACCGCTTCGGAAGATCCAGAGGTCAAGGCCTCAAAGAGGGGAAAGAAATCTTCGTCGGAGAGTCCGGCTGGGAAGTACCCCAGTCGCACTATTTCCCCAAGGATCAGCCCTCCAATGAGCCGTAAGTAAAAAAGAAGGGTCTTGTAAATAAGGAACATCCTCGCATTTATTTACGAAGATAACCAAATTTGTACCTTGTAGTTCGGATCTCGGCCCTTCTCAGCAGAGCTCGTCTTGAGGATCTTTCTTCCGGAGATGATGGAGAGCGAACGCCCCACCGTCGCACCCTCATGCGAGGCGGATGACCACGAGGTGTCGCCACGGAGGGTTTCCCCAAGTCCGCGGGGCGGAAGGTCGGCGCCAACCGGGCGTGCGGTCGGAGGAGTCAAGGATTTGCTCGGCGGCGGCTATCTCGTAAGATCACCGTCTTGTTGATGGGTACGGTGATTGAAAGAATTGCATCCAGCGAGAGCGGATTGCATGAAGCCGTCGAAGCTTCTTGACGGGTTCGAGGTACGCAAAAATGATGTACCTTATGACAGTTATGCATATAGAATGCGCCCTGTATAGATAGTAGCCCCTGAGACTCGGTATGTTATCAAAATTGACAGCGTGCCGAGGATCATAATCTCAGTTATAACATTGCGCCGCTCCTAAATAGGTGGCGGGGCGTCCGGTGGCCAGCCGGACTGATGAATTTGCCGAACTAAAGCGGCAACTTGACGAGGCGGATGCGGATATTGCGCTGGTCAATAAACGGTTTGACGAGTCACAAGGTATGCGACTTCTTCGCGGACACCTGGTAAGGGAGCTTGACGCCCATGCCTTACTACTTGTATGCTTTTGATGCAGACGGTGCCGCTGCTGTGGAGGAGCTGCGGGCGGAACTCGCCCGAGCGAAAGAGCAAGTCAGAAATAGTAATGCGTCCGCTTTAAGGGCGGCCAAAGAGCTAAAAGCCGAACGGGCTGCTCACTGCCAAAGCAAAGAGGAAATGGCCGATATGGCCATAAAGTTGAAGAATGCTACCGACCGCTGTGAGGTTCTTGAAAAATAACGTCAAGTGGAGCAAGAGGACCTGAAAAAGGTCACCGCCGAAGCCAAGGATGCCCGCTCCGCAATGAGAGCTGCAAGGAGGAGCTGCGTCGGTCATGGATGTTGCTTCAGGGAAGCCTTTTTCGCTACGGAGGAAGTTCACGGATCCGGTATGCTCGATTGGACACGTTGTGGAGTTCGGAGGATGCTTATCTGGACTTAGCGGCGAGCGCTGCGGACGCGATGGAGCACTTCCGAGGCCAGAAGGGGCACAGAAGGGAAGAGCTATATTGGTCGCAATTCCATAGTCCGGAGCGTCCTCTCCCATTGACCGATCGGTTGGCAGAATGGGCCGAGCTGAATCGATTATCCGGACTTGCCATGAAGCATGTCATGACTCATTTGTGGCCAAAGCGGACCCACCAAGAGCTATTTTGGCTTAGTGCAGCAGTTCCTTGGTGCGGTACTGCCAGACGACGCAATGAAGCGGTCGGCGTGCATAGAGGGAGCGGAGATGGCTCTTGCCCGTGTCAAGACATCTTGGGCGGAGATGAAGGCCACCGACGTTGCATCCCAAGATTCGGACGAAGCCGAGTACTGCCGAGCACTATTTTGAGGAAGTCTGCAGGCGCTCGTTTAATAGAGACGCAGATGCTCGAAGGATATTATGTTTAAATGACATGTATGATTTGTGAAAACAAAGTTTTAATATAATATAAGAGCTTTTTTATACTTGTGCGTTCAAGTATTAAAACGCCTCTGTCTGACCGTTGATGTATATGTGTATATAACCCGAAGATGGCGGTCTTTGGTTTCATTTACGCACATAGTGCGGGGGTGTTTGCAAAAAAGGCGCATTTTCACACTTAATCCAACGTCTTGGTCCTGTGAAGGAGGTGATAGCGTAGCAAACTAGACAACCAGACTATAATGCTTTATCACTTGCACTTAGCCATAGGAGCTCGATGGTGGGGCTACTATATAGCCCCTAGGGGCACCGCGCTCTCCCGAATTCGGGGCGCGTATGTGCCTGACCAGAAAACGGCCCTTCGTCAATGCGGGGGAATTCTAAACATTCCGCTGGGTCATCGAGTGGTTGACTAGTCTCACGCTATATCATGACAGTAAGTTTTAGCTTTCTCCACTGAGGTGCTCAACCTAGCTCAACTGGGGCACAATCGCAGTGGTTCTCCCAGTGCTACCTTAGCCGATATAACGGAACATAAGGTACCAAAACATGGGAGCCAGGCAAACCCAACATTTGACCAAAGACATGATTCGGAGCTGATGCATATAAGGTCTAATTCGAGACGCCGAACACTCCCTAAGGTATTCGGTCTTTATGAAAACGGGCAGAATAATGCCCTAAGCCCCTCGTGTCCGTGCAGTGCAAAAATTCTAGTGCGGCCGATGCCAAAGCCCGACTTCCTCCTCGGTTATAGTAAGAAACTGGGGATGTGTATCAACAAGAGACAGTAAAAAAGGTTTACGCAGGTCTTAATCTGAAAAGAATCCTTGCGATGGGTCCCTGCTGCGTCTGCGCTTTGTGTCTCCGTTGTGCCGTATCCTCGGGCCAGGGTGTAGCACGGTGTTCATCTGTAAAGAGAAGAACTTAGTTGAAAAGAAAAAATATCGTCACGAGAAATGTACTTTATATTAAATAAACAGAGTACGATTCAGAAGGTGAATAAAATTGAGCTTTATTGTCTCTTTTTGTACGTGCGTGCAGCCCCTTGTATGGGGGTATGCCGCTAGTAGGCGCCGGACTCGTCTAGCCGTGTCCGGGGTTTGAATGACCTATTCAGGTGCTTTGATTAGCGGAGCCGGATTGGTGTGGGGCTGTCAAAGCAGTCTCACGTTCTTCCGAACTGTGCGTCTAGGCGGATGGTAACATGAGACAAGGGACACGATGTTTTTACCCAGGTTAGGGCCCTCTCGATGGAGGTAATACCCTACTCCTGCTTGATTAATATTGATGATATGGGTAGTACAAGAGTAGATCTACCACGAGATCAAGGAGGCTAAACCCTAGAAGCTAGCCTATGGTATGATTGTTGTTCGTCCTACGGACTAAAACCCTCCGGTTTATATAGACATGGGATAGGGTTAGGGTTACACAGTCGGTTACAATGGTAGGAGATCTACATATCCGTATCGCCAAGCTTGCCTTCCACGCTAAGGAAAGTCCCATCCCACACGGGACGAAGTCTTCAATCTTGTATCTTCATAGTCTAGGAGTCCGGCCAAAGATGATAGTTCGACTATCCGGACACCCCTAGTCCAGGACTCCCTCACCCTCCGAGATTGGATCCCTCTCTCTGTTCTCTTCTATTTCGCGTTCCTATTTTCCGGCCCTTCACCGTTTCTTAAATTCCCAGAGAACACTAACTCCGATTGGGTTGAAATTTTGAGGGGATTTTCTTTCGGATATTATAGTTCTTGCGGTGAAACAAGGGAACCAACCGCCTTACAGGGACCCACAAGCTGCCAGGCGCGCCCTGGGTAGGGCGGCGCACCCCTGGAGCTTGTGGGCCCCTCGGGCATCGTCTCCCATTGATTATTTTTCTCGTAAATTTTTATCACGTTTGGACTTTATTTGATACGGACATTCTGTGAAACAAAAAACATGCAACAAATAGAAACTGGCACTGGGCATTGGATTAATACGTTAGTCCCAAAAATAATATAAAAGGTTGGCAAAAGTATATGAAAGTTGTAGAATATTGGCACGAAACAGTCAAAAATTATATATACAACGGAAACATATCAACATCCCAAGCTTAATTCTTACTCATCCTCGAGTAGGTAAATGATAAAAAAATTATTTTTGATGTGGAATGCTACCTAGCATAATCTTGATCATATAATCTAATCATGGCATGAATATTAAGACATGAATGATTCAAAGCAATAGTCTATAATCTATTATATACTTAAAACAAAAGGCAAATAAGACACCATGTTCTTCCACATGGATTAAATTATTTTGACCATTAATTTAAAAAATTAACGGCTGAGATTTAAAGATAGAAGCGTTACATACAAATAATATTGTTACATAAAAATAGGTCAATATGACACGTACAAACACACACACACAGATATATATATTACTAAAGCAATAACAGTATGAAAGGAGCCTCCACAAAGCTTTAGGCGTTGCTATAGCCGTCTGATCGCCTGGATATCTCTTGGGCTGCTGCTCCACGGAACTATCTACTTCACCGTGGTTGATTGGGCCTGGATTGTTTCTTGGGCGGTGGACTAGCTTAAGCATACAAAGTATATATGAAACACAAACGTAAGTAGCTGTTTCCTAAATTTTGCTAAAAAAAGTTGTTTCTCAAATAAAAAATTAGGTAGCTGCGTGTGAGCGGGGCATTATCTTCTGCCTTTGATAGTAATGTTGAGGCTCACAATCTTGTGAAAGTCGTGTCTTCTTTGTGGGCGGGCCATGCTCCACGGAACTATCTACTTCACCTGTGGTTGATTGGGCCTGGATTGTTTCTTGGGCCGGTGGACTAGCTTAAGCATACAAAGTGTATATGAAACACAAACGTAAGTAGTTGTTTCCTAAATTTTGCTAAAAAAAGTTGTTCTCAAATAAAAAATTAGGTAGCTGTGTGAGCGGGGCATTATCTTCTGCCTTTGATAGTAATGTTGAGGCTCACAATCTTGTGAAAGTCGTGTCTTCTTTGTGGGCGGGCCATCTTGGCTGGCTAACATCTCCACCATCTATTATATGTATTCCCCAAAACATTTTACAATAGACAGTGGTTTTTAAAAAAAATTGTTGCTCGTGTTGGCGTCGCAGCGCCACACAACATTGACGCCCCACTGCCTAACTCCCTCACGTGCGCGTGGCAACAATGAGAAGGTCTACCAATATGGCAATCAAGCATCGCTAATTCTTTTTTAGGGGAAGTGACACTATTTTTTAAACAACGATAAAAGATTTGTCTCATCGATTAATTAAACAGAAAAGATTGCCCGGTTAATTTATCTTACCAATTGTGCTATTGACTATCATGTATGTTGTCTAAACCTATGTTACTTATTCATGTTTTTGTTTCCAAGATATCTTTTATAGACACTATTCATTTAAAAGCTAGAGCAATCACTTGACTAATTCTATTTCCCGAGACAATTGCAATATTACATTTTTTACCATTGTCTAATATACGGGTTAGTTCATGCAAGTTTAATTTCTATATTTTAAATTTAAAAAAATTACATGCTATTTCGTCATTCTATCATAAAATTGGCGGGCGCAGCAACGCGCGCCATCATGGTCTAGTATATATATATATATAAACGACTAATCTATCCACCAGTCGACTGTCCGTTTGTTTCAATTCCGCACGACTCGATAGCCGTCTGATCCGGATCCAACGGCCCGTGTCGCTCCTGGTGCGCGCAGCACGGGTGGCGGTAGCCGTTACCATCTTTGTGTGTCGCTGACTAGTGGGTCCACTGGAACCGCCCATATCGCCCAATGCCACGATCCCCACTCGCCCCCTCTCGCCGTTCGCCCGCACTACTTCTTCTTCCACTGATTCCGACCTCTCCATTCGAATCTCCTCTCGCTCCCCTCCCCCTCGTGCGCGACGGTTGCTGCTGGTGGCGCGTTCCGGTTCGCGGCGGACGGCGACTGGTGGATACGGTGAGGAACGCATTCCCCGCCCCTGTCTTCCTTCCTCTTTTTGCTCCGCCGCTCTGGTCCGCCATTGATTTAGGTTGGAGCCGTCGAATCTGGTAGATTGTTGTTCCTATTAGGTTAGATTAAGGTCGGCTTCTAATTTCTGAGTCGATGTTGAGCAGCGCATCCCCCATTCCTCCACCCATCCACCCGCCCCGCTCTGTATTTCCTGTTGCTCCGCCTCCATGATTCGCCGTTGATTTTTGGTGCTCGGACTCTTTGATTCTGGCGGTTGTTGTTGCTATTAGGCTAGGTTATGTCGCCTTCTAAGTTCAGTTTGAATATGGTTCGGACATCTGGTTTAATTTTGTGGTAATCGTGGGTGTGGATAGGTCTTAGTGGTGGTAAGTGTGGTTGGTTCTAATAGGGATTTTGTTATGGTGTTCTTGTTGTGGATGTGGTTGTTTAGGACATCCAATAATGTTTGGTGTTTATGGATTTCAAGTTGTGCATCGGTGGATGAGGATTTAAAAAGCAACCCTCAGTTTTCACATAATGTTGTTTTTATGTTGGTTTTGTTAGATGCGGTTTGTCCATTGATTAGGCTTTTGTGCTGCTCCAATTAGCTTGTTTACAGTGCTTGATTTGCTTGTTATGTCTTGTTCTGTTCAATTATCATGATGTCTATATTGAAGTTACCAACTATATTGCACGCAAATTACCAGATGCTTTAAACTCTGTTATTTATCACTGTTGTCTTGTTATGGTTGAATTATCATGGTGATGGTTTTACACTTACCTCTGTCATCTTACCGTAGTTACCATAAGTTTTTGCTAGACTAACTATATGCGACAACGCTTATTTCTCATTCATTTTGTTTTGGTTGGGTTATTAATGAGCATGTGTGAATGCTATTTCTTATCATTGGTAATTTGGTTGTAACTTACCAATTGCATTGTGCCTCAATTATCAGTCTCACATGCTTTTTATATACATGCTATCTGTTTTACTTTTTTAGCATGTGCGACCAATTTGCGATTTGCTTGTTTCCTTTTATCAATTTGTATTATTGCTTTGTCAAACACCGGTTTTATAAACAATGTATTCCTTTTTTCCCACGTGTCGTGGAGACGATGCCGAGGAAGCGTAAAGGAGATGGCGATGGAATCGATGAGGTTCCTTGAAAAAGGCGAACGCCTCCTCCTCATGAATGTAGCCTCACCCAGTTCGCTTCTTCTAGCATGCAAGGACATGAATGATGACAGGAAGGGTGCCATTGATGATATGGATTTAACTAGCCTTCGAAATATCCAATGTGACCATCTATTCAACAATCTCAGTGTGTGGCTTGTTGATCTCTACGACCCCAATTCGCGTGAGGTGGTCGTACCAGCCGAGGCGAGCTTCGGTCGATGAAGAATACGTGCATCGTGTTATGGGTGTGCCGCGTGGAGGAATGATGTCCCTTACAACCTCCCATCTGAAACTGATATTGAGTTAGGGCTTGAGTTGTTTGGCGAGCTCGGATATGCCCCTAAAATGACCGATCTTGTTGATCTCATAAAGGGTTACGAAAATTCGATGGCGCTTTCAAGCGTATGTGGCTTCGCTGCGGGAATACAGTCATTGCCCGACCACCTCCAACAAAGTTAGCCCCGTTGGTATCTTTGTCTTGGTAAGTTTTTTGTGAATATGTCATTTTCTTTCTTGTGTGCTCGATAACTTTACTATATGTCGATTGTGATAACTTTCATATTTTTGTGGTGCATTCGGTGAACTTGAGGTTGTTTTTATATTGCAGCATGACATCAATGGTGTTAAAAATCTCAATTGGTCCAAATTTATTGCTGATGAACTGCACAAGGCGCTGTTGAAACGCAAGCCTACCAGGGGTTGCCTTCTTTTCTAGAATGTAAGTGACGATGCTTTCCTCTTACCTTCTCTTTTGTCATTTGTCATTTTCTTTGTCATTTTGTGGCTGATTTTTGTAAGTGTTTACCATGGCGCTTGTGTTTTTCTTATCAGCTGTTGTACATTCATGCGATTGATCTTTCTGGACTTGGCATCGAACTGCCTGATGGTTTTCCCATCAATGTATGGACAAAGAAGCTGATAACTCTTGTCCTCAACAAGGATGTTCATGCTGACAAAGATTCTTTCCAAACTACCGTAATATATATCTATGTTTTTCAGTTCACGATGCGCTTTGCAACTTCATTTTATTTTCATTGTTTGTTTATTGTTACTTATCTGTGATGGCTACATTTTTTCCAAATTGAAGCCTGAGTTTGGCATGAATTTCATTTGCTTGGTGGTCCGGAAGGTCTTGACAAGTTTATGCGTGTTCATACCGCCCCAAGCTGCAAGTGAAGAGGTGAGCATGTAACCTAGTTTCTTGATTTTTTGTTGCTATTTTATGTTCTTTAATTGGGCTGATAAATTATTTTTGCACCCATTGTGGTTACCTGATTTGTTGCCAACTTGTCACTCTTTACTAATCTGGATGATTTCCATTGTGGCATATCCTCTATATAAAATAATAATTATGATGCAACCATGTGATAATTATTAGTGCAATGCCTTGATAACTTTGCAGCATTTCTGTGATAACTTGATATCATGATAACTTTTGGTTGCATTTATTATGATGATTGTAGCATTCCTGTGATAACTTGATATTCATGATAACTTTTGTTGCATTTTTGTGATAACTTACTAGTTATTTCCATTCTTTTTTCATTTTTTTATGTTGAACAGAAATTTGCCAAATCAACTCAGATAGTTGCTCGATTCACGTCCGCCATGGCTGGCATCCTAGGCAATCTTGTGGAATCATTCACCGCTTTAGATGATGAGGGCCATTCACATGCATCCCGTCAGCTAGACGCTGGATTGAACGTTATCTCCTCTGCCACCCGTACGACGTCAAGGGCTACGCGGTCATCGCAAGGCAGGCGGACAAAAAGTGCTGGAAAGAATGTGGCTGAAGATTCTGACAGCGATGACGATTATCACGGAGGCGATGATTCTGATTCTGATGCTGACTCCGATGATGATGATGATGATGACTATCGAGTTGTTCGTCGTCGCCCTAAAGATCCTTTTGTTGCTTCAGGCAGTGGTACCGTGGATGTAGACATGGGCAGCGGTCCAGCTGATGATGAGACCACACATCTTGATGGTGCAACTGTCAAAGCCCATGATGGCACATGACCAAATGTTGAAGACACTCCTGTCCGCCCTGTCGGCAATAACCTCGTTGAGTCTCAGATCTTACTCACTGGAACATCTCATGCAAAGATCCGTGAATCGGTGATCGAGGGCTTAGCCGGCAAGGTCTCGACAGACACGCAAGCCGAGGCGGCCATCGACTCTTCCGCGTCAAGCGCGGTGCTGAGCTTTTGAAAAATTTGGCTTACCAGAGGCGCAAGAAGCCGAGGCTACCATCACCCCCGTTCAGCTTCACCAATCTGCCATCACCCCCGTCCAACTTCACCAACCGTGCTCGCCAGCCCATCGCAAAGGCCGTCTTCACCAATCGCCTTCAAAGATCTCGAGATTCATGAAGCTGTGAAGAAAGTTGTGGTCCAGAGCTTGGTATCTGGCGTGGCTGAAAAGGGAACCGGTGCCTCCGTCCCACTGTCCACCTTGCGGAAGGAGGCCCCACGCAGGTGAATTATTATTTTCCAATGTCCTTCTTATCAATTATGTGCCTGAAACAACATGGTAAATACAGTTGTTTGAGTAAGGTAGTTTGGGTAATTTCATGCCGGTGATCAACTTGCTTATTTTTCATCTGCAGGGCCCCCGGCAAACAATCTGTATCTGCAAAGGATTCAGGGATTGCACCAGTGAATAGGTATTCAAATTGTTACTTTCGTTTATGTTCAGCAGTTATTTTTTTCTTGTTGTCTGATAACTTATGTTGATGAACATTGATAACTCAACTTTGCCCCCGGTAATTTAGAGTTACCAATCTTGATAGTTGTATGTGCTTGTAACATTTGGTTATTTTTTCATTCAAGTGCACCTATGAAACAAGTTGTCTTTGCTGCTAAGGGTTCTCCAAGTGAACCGGGAAAAAGGTGTTCACATACCTATCTAGTTTGCAGTTATTCAAAAATAATTGTTGGTTTTTTGTTCATATGATTTGATAACTTTATATTTCTAGTCCTTGATAACTTTGTAATTTTTTCCCTGGATGCTACTTATACCTGAAGTATGTGACATCCTTTTTTGATTGAAGCATGTGGTAACTCGGGTTTAACAACATGTGTAATCTCACTACTACCCTTGTGTACCGATTTTTTCACTGCTCAAAAGAGAAAAGTGCAAAGAAGAAGGTGAAATTCACCAAGACTAGATCCTCTCCACGACTAAGGGCAACATTGTCGCAGACAACGCCATCGGAGACAACGAAGTTATCCATCTTGATGAATCTCCCACGGCGACATCTCCGTCTCGAAAAAGCAAAGATTCAGCGAGGGTGCATCGATCTTTATTCTTGGCGACATCGGTAGTGTTTCGATGACGCTGTTTTTCAGCTAGCTGCAAATGACAGCTATTCGCTGTTGTTGAAGATATCGCCAAATGGCTGCAGCTATTGAATGCGAAAATGAAGTCGTCCCTAATATAGCGCATGATGGAAGTGAAGGTAGTTCTGTTCGCCATCACATTTGTTTTTGTTTCTTGTATTTTTATGATGTTTTTGTTGACGATGTGTTTAATCTTTTTCCGTAGGAGAAAGTTGTGGGAAGTACCGGAGACAATATGCCTCTTGATACGGCCATGTACCGGAGGTGAAAAGAATGATGCCGATAATCCTGTTGTCACGGTGTTGGTAACTTAATTTTCTTATGTTGATAACTTGTCTGTCTAATACATGATAACTCAAGATATTGTTTCTGGCACTAACAAATACAATGTCATCTACATGTTTTCCTGATGCCTTTTTTCCTTATTAGTGTGTTACTTGTGATGTTTTGAAGCATTAATGACCACTGCATTGGAGTTGAGCACCCCGAGCTGGAAACTACGATGGTAATTTTACGCCACCCACCGCTCTCTTGGGCTGGATGCCATCTTTGGTGCGAGTCCTCAAGTGCCACCATCTCATCAAGCAACCGCAACGGCTCAAGCTGCACCAATGTTGGCTCAAGTACCACTGCGCAGCACTGTAAGCACCAGGCGGCGCCATCTGCTCAAGTACCACCTGCAGAACCAGCCATCGCCCCGACGCCGTTCTAGGGCTCAGCTCCTGATGATCTTGACTCGAAGGGCAAGGCGGTGATTAAAGTTACCAAGGCTCAACCGGTTGCTTGGGCTCCGCCACCCAACAACTCTGGTAAGTGAAGACCTTGTGTCTTCGCTTTTATCTTCTTGAGTGATGGATTGAGATATGGCAGTGTTCATCGTATTGTTTTGTGCCTTGGTGTGCTCTTTTTATTTATGTGTTTGGAACTTTCTATCATTCCGTGTGTATGGATGAATGTAATACTACTTATATGCTTTGTGTGATGTAAATGAACATATGTGCTTTCAAGACCGTAATATATATTTACATTGTGTCCGCTACAATATTTTGTACGATGCTAGCATAGACGATAAGTCCATCCTCCTCCCCACAGTAACTTTGTCATTTGAAAGCCGATGTTATACATTATCGACTTTTAGTAAGCGCGTGATACGTACATCTCCTATCATTGCCTATTTATTTTCCTTAATTCATTGTCATGCTTACAAAACAATACTGTACTCAGTAGTTATTCATCCGAACTTTTTCATTACTCCTTCAATTTTTTCCAATCACCCTGATAACTCCATATGACATATCTTGGTAACTCAAATGTTCAAATCCTGTCAATTTATGATCCATTGACACCATAACTCCAGCCATATGCATTGTTTACCAATTCTGGGCTATACAATTCTTTTTGGTCTTCCTTTTAACATGTTATGATGATTAGTTTATATCATAGCTGTTCCTCGTTATGCACCAGTGTTATCTAATTTGTTCCTTAAAAGGCCCATACATGTGTCTTTGGTAATCCACATTCACATTGCACAGTATCTTCTATATTGTGTTCCTGATAACTTCTTGTATCTTGTCTCAATTTTTAATACCTGATTTTTTTGCATCAATTTATGTTGTTTATCACTACTGTTCATGTCCTCATCGCTCTTTTTTTATTTAAGTAACACCGAAAGCTGGTCGTGTGCAAGTGTACGATGTTGAGATTGACGATGATGAGGTTCTCATGTGGTGGGAAGAATTTGAACATGGCAATCCAGCATTAAAAGGGAAATCTAATGTTCAAATAGGTGATTTTTTTCCTGCTCCATGAACATTGCAACCCTTGCACAAACCACTTTCTTTGTTTTTTTCAATTATGGACCACCACTTGATAATCAAAACATGTGGCAGTTGATATGTTTTGACCCATCACTTGATAATTCTTTCTCCCATCTGATGATAATTCATGGTTTTCCTTTTTCTGTTTCTACCGGACAACCCCAAAGTCCAACATTTGTTACACCAGAGTTACCACCTCGCATGCAGCATTTAGTACGCAGTTCAACACCTAAATCCTTTATTCAGAAAGTTAGGGTCACCCACCCGTCCAAATACCTGCTCCCTCCTTTTGCCACCCTCACACCGAGCGAGGAGGAAGAGTACGTTTACAATGAAGTTATCAAGCATACTACTGATTCTAACTCTAAGATTAAAGAGTATGTTTCCATCCTTTTTCTCATCTTTCTTAACACAAATCATTATTTTGTGCGCCTTTTTTTAAATGTATTTTTTAAATCTTTTTTTTTGCTTTTTGTTTTTTGTAGTCTTAGGGTCATCAACATTGATGGTAGGTGGGTTACCCTTGGTGAGCTTGCCAATTGTGTGAAGGGAGTTGGGCAACTATCAACTAGCATTGCCGAGTTACATGTTCGCGTTCTCCCAGATAAGGAAACGCCAAACAGGCTCATCTTCCCTTGGGTGCTCCACAATGTCTGTTGTTAGGAGACTTCAAATCCAAGTGTTCTTGAAGTATTTTCGACGGGACAAGTTTTACATTCTTAGTCACCAGGATCGTGTATGTTATGTTTGATGGATCTCGTAATCGCTATGCTTAGTGTCTTGGTAACTTCGATAATATCATGTAACTTCACATTATTTGCGGATATTGTTTGTTCTTCATGTCATGATAACTTTGTTTCATGCACACCGGTAACTTTGACCTTTCTCGCCTCGATAACTTCTTCTTCTAGTTGCCTCCCATGTGAATTTCATCACCATTTGTTATCTTGGTAATTTTGTTTCTTTTCCAACTAATTTTATGCTTACTGCCTTTTAAATTTTTTCAGCTGCTATTCCCTGCTTTGCAAAAGTTGGGCAACGGTCCAGATGACGGGCATTGGTATGTGTTGTCACTAAATCTTAGGCTAAGCGGTTTGAAGTTCTAGATTCATTGCGTGACCAAGATAGTCCTTCTCTTCTCGAGCATGCGACAAGATACATGAACGCAATAAAGAAGGCCTGGTTGATAAATTACAAGGACTCACATAAGAAGATCGAGGACTATGAACTTGTGTACATTGATGTGTTGAAACAGGAAAATGGGTTAGTTGTGGATTACTCACTCTCTTTTTAACATCCCAACTACATGTTTGTCATCCCTGTTTATTTTGACCCGGTCCAAACTCCAATTAAACTGATTTTGTGTTGTTTTTTCATCACAAATGTTTCAAAGATTGATTGTGGATTTTTACCGCACGTTCCTTGAGGTGTGGGATGGCAAAATGTTCCAGCCTTAACTCATGAACAAATTCCAGCTCTCCGGAAAATTATGACATTGAGGTGGTTAGATCATTATCAAAACAAATGCAAAGAGTGGCGCTATCATCTGCTCGGCAAATGGGTGATGAGGTGATTTTTTTATTACAGTGTGATAAGTTCTACCAAACTGTGATGATAACTTTTTTATTTGAATCTGTCATGACAATGCCATGGAGCAAAGTGTTGACATGCTGTTTTACTATAATATACACAGTCCAAAATCACTGACTATATCATATAATTCACTACTGTGATTATAATTTGTTCATAAGCAATTTTTAGAAGTGCAAGGAGGACTAATTTTTGTCCATAAGTAATACAATGCAATCTTTGGTAGCCTTCAAAAATGTAGATATAAAAACATTGGATTTTACAAATCCATGTCAATTCCATCATACATTCTTTGATCGGCATAATAATGTCTTGATAGCTTGGTTAAGAAATAAAAATTTTGGATTTACAAATCCATGTCAATCCCATCAAACATTTGCTTTGATAATCGCATAAGAGAGTCTTGATAGCTTGCTTAAATTATAGAGATACACTTGTTTTGCATTACAAAGCCATGATAAAATCTACGATACAATGTCGATAATCGGAATGTTATGGGGCTCGTAGCTTGCACATTATGGTCCATGAAAAAATGCAGCCACCATCTTCCATTTTAATAGCACCTTCTTCATTTATCTTGCTAGGGAGATTTGCATGTGCGTTTGTCATGTTCCGCACTCCGCACACACCACATTTCCTTTTGTCTTTGGTTTTGCAATCTCAAAACCTGATTGCTTTCTTTTGACTTTGGCCGCCCTTTCGTTCTGATCTTGGGAAGGTCTAGTATCAACTTTGCGTTTGAGGATGGAGCTGCATCGGGATGTGGGGGCTGGATGACAAAAGCGTGATTGTTTTTGCTAGCATGTATCATCACCCGCACACTTTCTTGCCGTGTGGCGGGGTTACCCTGTCATTGCACATTAGTAGCACTTTCTTGTTGTGTGGCGGTGTTCTCCTGTTGATTCACATTAGTGGCACTTGTTTGTCAGTGTGGCTGGGTTCTCCGGATGTCTTGCATCGGGGCGTTTTAGTGATGTGTGACAGGTTGTCTTCATTCATCCGCCCACATGTATCGAAAGGTGGATCCGCTGTCCTTGAAACGATCCTTTTGCTTCTTCCTTTTCCTTTCTTGCTTTTTAAGTTGATCGTTCTTCGTGATTTCAAGCTCCTCCTTGAAATTATCTGGTGTTTTCTTGCCAATCTGGTCCCGTCATCTGTTAGGCAAGCATCTTTGGCCGATGCCTTAAATTCTTTAAGAATTGACGTGTATCGCATGACGCTTTTCCCCTCCTCTGGCAACGACTTCTTAACTATCGGCTGTTCGAAATCAGGTTGAATAAGATCCTCCTCTGGATCCCAGGTCCACCTCTTTAGGATGTACTTTTCTATCTCGTATACCCCAATTTGGTCCATAACTGCGTACATGCGTATGCGCACGATGGCCGTCACGATCAAACTTGCAGCAACTACACGAGTATGTCTCTTCAACCATGTTTGCTTGCACATGGTAGTCCCTGTCTCCATATTTTGGTATTATCTCGCGTACTAAGGTGACGTTGAAAGTACCATCATCCAATGCGTCGCATCTGTATGCTGATTTCACCTTCATCTCCACCTGGAACTTGCAAAACAAGTTATGTGTGTATAGCCCCGCACCTGCATCTCCAGCGAGTTCATCGAGTACATTTCGGTTTCTTTGTACACTGTTTCCAACTGCTCTTTTGACACGCTAGCCATCACCTTATCCTGTATCGCAGTGTACTTTGTGCGAATTCGACCAGTGAGTTGTTTGGGTTGACATACTTCTTGAGCACAGAGTTAAATCCCTCGCTTCTTGCTGTGGTCTGCAAGAACGGGAAAAAGTCGTGCATATAGTATACCGGGACCCAACACTTCCTGTTCTCCCACAGCCAATGGAAATGCTCGTTGTCAGTCTGTCCATACGCTTCCATCATCACCCACCACTTGTGCTCAAACTCCTCAACTGCATTCATAATATAAACATGGTAACATCAAGTATTGGAGGATGGTAACATCTGTTCAAACATAGCTGGTAACTAGGAACACCAATCTTTGTTGATAATTATGTCACACACACATGGTTACTTTAGTTGAAGGATCATGGTAAGTACTTTGCATACAGGATAAGATTTTCTTTTTCCAAAGCGAATACCACTGTGTGTGTAGTACAAGCAACATTTTTAACTAGCAACAAAAAGATACTCATATCAATCGGACTAATTTGGTGATTGAAAAGTTTTGTTGTAACTAGTGGGGTGAACAAATGAAATGTGTACATCAAACATGGACATTATAGGGGTAGTCTGAAAGCAACTAATGTAGGTAATTTTGTTATAATCCTCTGGTAACTTGTCACTTTGTTAGATGGTAACTGTTGTTATCATGCATCTAAACCCATTTTCTATGTGCCCATTTTTACTGTGTTTTAAGCTAGTGAGGGTGGGAAGTAAAATATCGGTCATTTGTTGTCAACATAATCCTTGAATGCATTGTTTAGTGGGTCATTGTCGACCATCGCCTTCCCAAGCTTCTCTTGTGCTTTTTTCATTATATGCGGTAGCAATTCCTATGTACTATCCCGATGAACACCTCATCAATAGCACTCCTCATTGCAAAATCTTGATCTGTTATTATGTTCTTTGGCGCAATTCCACCCATTGCATGCAAGAATGCATTAAACAGCCACACAAAGTTACCGGATAGTTCGTTTCGAACAAACCCACAACCAAATTGGATCGACTGCCCATGGTTATTAATGCCAATGAAGGGTGCACAGGGCATTTTGTACATGTTTGTCATGTATGTTGTGTCAAATGAGATAACATCATTGTATCTAGCATATGCCCTGCGCGACGCACCACCTATCCAGAATAAATTCTCCACTCTGTCCTCATCATCAAGCTTTATTCTCCAATAGAAATCTGGATCTTGTGCCTTCATATCTTGGAAGTACGAGATTGTGCTCCCCACATCAGCATGGCGGTACTCCATCCGGAATTTAGCTTGCTGGTTTGCGATGTCCTTTGTTGTGTATGGTACATATTTAGGATTTCTGTAGAACCATTCCATTAGTTGCATCTGTCTGGCTGTCTCTATGTTGCATCCGTGCAATATCTTCAAGAAGTCCTGCTCATCTTTTGGAATGTTCCTATGTGATGATAGGAACTTTGTCAAGGACGGATTTCTTATTAGAGGGTGGTTGTGGTCGTCGTTGAAGCGTTTGACTCTCCACCACGCATCCGTGTGGGTGATGTAAAGGTGGGCCGGACATCCCGACCTCACAACCTTCCCTCTTTTCCTCTTCTTCACGATGCCTTTTGGGTCCTGCACATCCTCTGTCTCTTCCTTGTTTGTTTTTGGCTTGCCGTATTTCCCACAAACCAGGAGGACTCTGCTTATAGTATTGTCTTTGATTGTTTTTCTGTATTCCAGTCTCATTCCAAACCCATGTCTCTGTGCATATTGCCTGTAGTGTTCATAAGCTTCCTCAAAAGTATCAAACTTCATCGTTTCATCAGGAGGTTTCGGTGTGGAGTATGCCTCGGTATTTTTCTCTCCCTGTTCAGCATTCTCTCCCCCTGTTTCTGGACTCATTTGGCTCATTGTTGAATGATCAAAGAAGCTTTCTCTCCCCCCTATGCTGCTAGTAGTCGGTTCTTTGCTTGTTTCTCGAACCATCGGGTTGCTTCTAGAAGTAGCACCTGTAATGTTTTTGAAAGTTGTTATTTTGTGTTATTTTTTTCTGCATGCCAAAACTAGTGGTAACTTGTACTCCAGTTGCTTGATAAAGTTTGCATGCATTAAGATGTTTTTTGTAGTCAGAAGTGAAAGCATGAAATTCCAATTGCAATACATATTGCATGATGATTAAATGTATCTGATAAGTGAGGTAACTGTGCCTAAATTCATGGTAACCAGTGAAAGCATGTAATTCCAATTGCAATACAGATTGCATGATAATTTGTATCTTGATAAGTGTGGTAATTGTACCTAAATTCATGGTAATCTGTGTGCATCAAGCTCGTCATTTGTCAACTGTTTCATGGTGAATGTGATAGTTGTAAATAACCTAAGGTGGTAGTTGCAATTCAAATGCTGATGGTAACAAATTTGTGTACAAAATTGTGGTAGCATGGTAAATGTTTTACCTTCATCTGCTTTTGGCAGAACCAAAGCTTGCCGTGTGTGCATATTCACACTGTTGGTTTGTCCCCACACCACTCATCATGACATCCACATTACCCCGCTTGTCATGCGCCATTTTCTTGTGTCGTAGCACTGCTAGTACATATGATTGCACCAATTAATTTTCCACAATTACTAGCAATCTTGATTATTTTTTCACAACAACTATATTTTTTTCCTTTTAATGCCATGATAACTTCTGTTTTATAACAGGTATCGTTTTGGCAGTAACCATCATATGGGAGTATGACAGCGACAGCTTCTATGAACCTCATTTCATGAACATCATTTTTTATCAAAAAAGAATGGTGGCAACAATGTAAATCAACACATGGTATTCTTGTAGTGTTTTTAGCACCTTTGGTTCTGAGTTTTTCCTGGTAATTTGTAATGAATTAGCATGATAACTTGTTTACGACATGGGTGTGTTCAATATATAAAGGAAGAAAGGGATCTTTTTTATGTTGAATAAGTCTTACAGATGCTTTGATTACTCAATGCACACACTCTGGTAATCTATTTTCAATCGAGATGGTATGTCAGTTTTAATGAGAAAATTCATACATGTATTTTCTAACTTGACTGTAAAAGATGAAATTTAGTCAATCTTTTTGTTGGTAACCTGACTGAATTTGAGTGGTAACTCAATTTCAACATGGGAATTACACACATGTAGTAAAAATACTACCTTTTTGCATGCTTTAGTTCTTGTTGTTTTTTCCCCATGTTTTTCCCCCTTGATTTTATTGGTATGAAATGCAAATGCAGCATGGGTATAGAGGTTGAATCACTTACCTCCTTTCTTTTTTGACTGATTATGACGAAATTTGGACGAATTGATGATAACCCCTGTGATGTTCTTGTGGTAAACCGGGGCCCTCCCTCAAATCCTTGTGTTTTGGTGGTGTTTTTTCATGGTTTCCCTTTTTTTTTGGTGGATCTGATCTGGCGTCGATGTTGCCGGCAATGGTGGCGCGTCGGGAAGAGAGAAGAGAACTGATCGGGGCAGGTGGCTGTTTCTTGCGATGGAGGTAAGAAACTAGGGTTTGTGTGGTAAGTCACGTGCAGGAGGGGGGAGGTGGGCCAAATTGGGCCTCGATCCGTTGCGCGGGGAAGGACGCAGTAGGGGGGAGGCGGGCCTAGCGAGAGAAGTCTGGGTCGTGGGTGAAGCTGCGGGTGGATCACGCAGCGTGGAGGACTCGGAGTTCCCGATCGTGCGGATCTGTCGCTAACCACCAGTCGGCTGGTGGTTAGTCGCGTAGGGGGAGTAGTCCGACCCGAGCCAAACAAGATTTATATAAGTCCGGTTGGCACACGTACATGGCCACCAACGTTAGCAAAGGTGCAATCCGTAATACGTTTTAAATCTTGCCAAATGAAAATGATGACATCATTGCTGATGTCATCTATCAACTAATATTTTGTTTGGCTGTTTTCTCTGTTAGTAACAATTAGGTAAGCATACCATGTACAATCAAATGTTACTGTAAAAACTGCATACACATGTTTTTGGTTTAAAGGTAAAAAAGATCTCATATACTCCATAAATTGACAAATTTTATATTTATTATAAGTAAAAATTAGGTAAGCATACTATGTACAATCAAATGTTACCGTAAAAACGGCATACACATGTTTTTGATTAAAAGTAAAAAAAATCTCATATACTCCATAAATTGACAAATTTTATATTTATTATATGAAGATTATCATTTTGACAAGGACAAACATCATCTAGAGAAAAGTTTAAATTCTCGGCTCACGAGATATCTCATGAAACCAAAATGGTTTTCAACATCAATGTACTAGAAAACAAACGTCCATGATTTATCAATTTAAAACCATGAATTTTGAAATGTCAAGATTCTCTAGGGACCTTAACATATAGGTCACATACGAGGCTGCTTCACCTATATCTCACGTATGCTATTCACAAAAGCAAGAAAGGAACTCACGCTGCCCGGAGACAGTAGCTTAGGGATGGTGCGACAAGGACTTCTAGCGTCAAAAACAATGAGGCAACTTAAGTAGTCAATAGCAGAGTCAAAAAGGCAAAATAACAGTAGAAAAAGTGTCAACTTGAAAAAAAATGTCAGTTCAATTCCCTACAAATTGAAAGGTAGATCAATGGCAGGATAGAAACTGAATCCATACATTGACAATAACAGTAGTGAACCAGTGTCCCTTTTCTGAACTCACTCACTGCCTCCGCTACCAATGATCGACACTATCACTTCAGTAGCTAACCACCGACCATGACGAGGTTGAGCAGTGCAACGTGTTCTCCCTCACCATCAACAGTTGCCACGCCGCCACACTCGACCAGATCGACGAGGATCCGAATTGAAGACTGCGCCCAAGTCACTCACCCGACCACCTGAGCCACCTCCCAAGGAAGAAAAGTTTGTAGAAAAGAAGCAACAAGTACAACGGGGATGGATTGGGAATTTGTTCCCTGAAAGCCGGATGATGCTTCGGTGCCTTAATGCACCTATCTTTGTGTCTATGACATGTGGGCCCAACAAGCGGCTGGCCCACATGTCAGTGACCCAAAGATAGGTGCCTTTAAGGCACCGAAACTGAGTCCCTGAAAGCCATCATCAACATCTTCCTTTGCCGGCAGCAAATCTTAAGAAATGGCGTATGTACATGAGGAGCTTGGTGCGGATCGAACGTGGTGAGGGAATTTATTTACTTAGATAAAAAAGGTAGTTATCCAAATAAATATGACGGGCCTGTAACAAAACCGATCGGCCCGTGTAGGCTTGATAAAAAATTATTACTAGCATAATTTTCAATAATAAAAAAACCTAATTTCTAAGTTCATCTAAAAAAACAAATTGAACAAATAAACCTTTTTTGCGCTGAGATATATATACAAATCTACACATCAAAATGCACGTATATTAGCAAATCTGATCAAATGGATATAAATCATACATTTGACAAATAAGTGAGAAGAAAATAATGGTTGAGCGAATGCATGAAAAAAGTGAAATAACTTCATCACATGAAGAAAAAATAATGTTATGAATTTGTCTTATAAAGAATTATGTACCATATACAATAAAGATAATGGAAGTTTGGGAAAATCAAAATTTAAAACAAACAACATGACACATGTGGTAAGCAATCCAACCTATTCAAAAAAAATTCGAATATAAATAAATGTCAAGTCGAAAACCTATCATCCATATACTCTAAATTAAAATATGTACACTTTTTTTAATTCATAACGACTATAGGTCTTTTATATTGCTCTAATGGACTACATCAGTGTAGTTGATCGGCATCAAAGGACAAAATATATGAGAAACTTGAAGAATAGAGGGAAATACAAAGAACCATATGCAAAGCTAAAATAAAATGCATATAGGGTAAAATGAATAAATCTATCAAAATCTAGCCGCGCAAATGCGCGGGCACACCCGCTAGTTTGACATAAAGACATCAATACTCAGGCATCCCAACAAAACAATCATGTCTTCAAAAATATCAGTGATAAAGAACGTTATCCCTACAAAATAATATAGCCCTGTCATGCTCCATCTTCTTAACAGAAAATATAAATCATGTACTACCCCGGTGTCAGCCAGGCAATTGGTTCATACTTTTTACTGTGCTTCATCTTTTTTAACCCCCGCGCAATACATGAGCGTAAGCCATGGATATAGCACTATGGGTGCAATAGAATACGGTGGTAAATATTTAATACGGAGAAGACAAAAAAGAAAGATAGTCTCATATCGACGCGGCTAATCAATGGACTATGGAGATGACCATCAATTGATATTAATGCAAGGAGTAGAGATTGTCATGCAATGGATGCACTAAGAGCTATAAGTGTATGAAAGCTCAACATGAAACTAAGTGAGTGTGCATCCAACTTGCTTGCTCAAAGACCTCGGGCATTTGAGGAAGCCCGTCATCGAAATATACAAGCCAAGTTCTATAATGAAAAATTCCCACTAGTATATGAAAGTGATAACATAGGAGACTCTTTATATAAAAACATGGTGCTACTCTGAAGCACAAGTGTGGAATAACATTGCCCCTTCTCTCTTTTTCTCTAATTTTTTTTTTGTTTTCTCTTTTTTTTTCTCTTTTTTTTCTTTTTTTGTTGGGCTCTTTTTGGCCTCTTTTTTGTCTAGAGTCTCATCCACTTGTGGGGGAATCATAGTCTCCATCACCCTTACCTCACTGGGGCAATGAGATAGAGGCAAATGTGTCCCATCTTTCGATGAGAAGGTGATTATCATTTTCTGTGGGAGTAGACTTTGACGATCCGACTACGAACGTGCGAGACGTCGCACCATAGCAATCGCTAAACCAACTTGCGAGGGTTATTAAACACACTGGAGCACGATCAACCTGACCACGAGGGCCTATTTCCTGCGAGAAAATGAAGAACAAGCAAGAAACTGAAATTGCAACCTGGATATTGCGAATATAAGAGGAAAGCTTTATTGATGAAAGTGGGATTCTGTGATGTCTTGGTCTGATTGTTGAACACAAACGAAGTGCTCGAAGTTGCAGCTACGGCGAACTTTAATCTAAACAAAACCCGAAGTCTAAACGACGCTCTAAGGGTTGTATATATGGAGGAAGAGGGGGGAATTTCGTGACCCCTTATTGGAGGGGTCTGAAAACAACCCTAACTTTGTTTCCCCACACATATGGACTCTAAAAACAGCCTATACTAAAGTATTTTGAAATTACATGGGCATGGCCCAATAATAAGGTGACGTGACACCTATAATAGCCTCTGGACAAAATTTACGAAGTGGCATCTTGTATATTTTTCCAAGCCTCCATGCACTCATTATGGTGGCTTCAAAGTCCTAAAATCATCACTTGAAACTCTGTTCTTGTTCCCCTTGTGCATGCTATCATCTCCATGCTTGATCTTGCTCCAATGTTCATCCTTCTTCTCCAAGCTAGGCCCTTCATTTTTAAGCAAAACAAATGTATCCAATTTAAGCAGCATCATATTCTCATGATCATTAGAATCATTACCAAGAAATGAAAGTACCTGGTTATTTAATTGGTGTGCGCAAGCTCTAGTAATTGGTCCAGTATGTATAGCAGTAGGGGCTGTGGGTGTAACAATGGTATTGATGTCCTCATCTTCCTCCCCTTCTTGAAGTGAAATCGTCCTCGACGGAAGCTCATCTTCCTCACCCAAATAAGGCTTCAAATCTACAGTGTTAAAAGTGGGACCAACCCCAAAATCTACAGGCATCTCAAGTTTATATGCATTATCATTTATTTTCTCTAACACCTTAAAAGAACTACCAACACGTGGCATTTAGCTTTGATTTGCGCAAATCAGGAAACCTATCCTTACGCAAATGTAACCAAACAAGATATCCAGGTGAAAAGACAACATGTTTTCTACCTTTATCTCCAGCAAGTTTATATTTAGCATTCATACGCTCAATGTTTGCCGTTGCAACAAACCTTCACGTTTGCTGACCTGACTCATGCACAAGCATGCTGACGATCTTACATCCAGCACTAGTGCATGACACAAAGTCAAGCCAGAGAAGCCGCTCTTCGCGAGATCAAGAAGAGCATTTGGAAGGCCAAAGACTAGCATAGGACCGCCTTGGGGAGGCCTCCCTTGCCGGATAGGAGAGCCTGGCCAGGTCGAGATCACACCAAAGGGCAAGTCCAGATTCACCCCAGCAAGCTTGCCGGGGCTGCCAAGATAGAACCCCGCCAAGCTCCTTCAACAAGGGACCTTCACCATGACGCCACCGCTGCACCTCACCGCACCCAAGTCACTAACCGGTGCGGTGTCAAGGTGCTAAGCAACCAGGTGGATCCTATCGAGCACGTGGCAGCTTCAAGGAGAAGAGGTTAGCTTTATTGACACCCGTCCAGGAGGCGTGTCGAGTTGATAAGAAGGGCCAGATAAGCGGCGCCACAGGCTTGCTGGGATTCACCCTCGGCATGATACCTAGCAGTGCATTTAATGCAGTTTATCCTAACTGCCAGAGTTAGGTATGATGGCACTATTAGCTAGCTAATCACACCGAAATGACTGTTTTTCCACTGTGGTCACCCTTAACCTATAAAAACAGGCCCAAGGCAACCTGGCAAAGGGTTCAAACTTTAGATCCCACAACACTTGTAAGCTCACGTCACTTTCCCCGAGGCACCTTGCCGGGCTAGAGCGTGTCTAGCCTTCGTGTTCCTCCAGATCAATCCACCACAACAGGAGTAGCACTACTGGAATCAGATTCTTTGCCGTCCGCCATGGCGGACGACAGAGGCATAGATCACGGACGGCAAACTTCTTTGCCGTCCGCTAGCAACAACAACCGTCGAGATGAACGCCGCCAAAAGGCCTTCTTTGCCGTCCGCTTAGAAGCGGACGGCAAAGGATTACGTCATCCGCCATCCGAGGCGGCCAGACAGCAAAAAGGTGACGGCGAAGCGGTGGCGTGAGAGCCGTTAGGGGAGTTAACGGCGCTCTTCTTTGTCTGGCAGCGGGACGGCAAGAGTCAAAGATCTTTGCCGTCCAGCGGCGGCAAGAAGAACCAGCTAAACGACCGGGAAGCTGCCACGTGTCCAGATATGTCGTTCGCCAGTAGACGGCAAAGAGGTTTGAATCATTGCCGCCTGCTAGCAGACGGCATAGATGGTCACTTTGCCGTCCTCCAGCAGACGGCAAAATGACCAAATATGCAGCCAGTGTTCCCAGTTTGCACAGGTGACTGCCACGTGTCCTCTTGCCATCTGCTAGCGGACGGCAAAGCTCTTTGCCGTCTGCTAGCAGACGGCAAAGAGGCTATATATCCCTTGTTTTTATTTAAATCCCATTAATTAGACATGGTTTGAAACACAGATATACATGCATACATATCCAACATATCCAACAGCATGTCCAACAACATATTTCATCCAACCCAACAACATAGTTCAACGAAGTCCAACGTATCCATATATACATAACCAGAAACAAGTTTCCAACAACATATCCATATAGACATACATATCCAAAAAAGTTTTCATAAACAACAAGGAAGCACCACAAGAATAGTACACTCCATGAATTGCTACTCACTCGCGTGGTGCGGTTCCTTGGAGCATGCATATACTAGCCAGGCTCTTGCATGAGACAAAATTGCTACTCCCTCCTTTCCGGTTTATAGTGCTCAATTCAAAAATCTCACCAATCAATGTATATAGTGAGTGGTGGAATACAGTTTGTAGTTTTGCAAAAGCACCTAATAAATGCTCTTTTCCTCAAAAAATTATGTTTATCAATGCATTAATTGCAATGCATGCATGCATAAAGTACATGCATTTGTCAATTTTCTCTTAATACTTGCATGCAATGATTTAATGCACCTTGGAATCTGAAAATGTGATGGAAAACAACCAAATTGAGCCTTATAAAATGGAAAACATAAAATTTTGACATAAGCCCTATAAACCGGAAAGGAAGGAGTATTGTTTAACAATTAAACTCCATTATCCATTGGTTGATACTCATTCTACATAGGTCCACGCGCTTAGCACCGTTTCCTCCTGGGGTCACCAATGTCTATTTGCTAATTAATAGCATTGCATGCAATGAACTAGCCATTGCAAGTCATTAAAAACATGCACACCTCTCATCTCTTATTGGTTGATATGTCAAGAAACAAGAAACAAGGTAGAAGTTAATGCACCGCGTCTAAGTGTTTTGGGACTATTTGGTTTTCGTAAGATGACTTACACACCTAGACGGAGGGAGTAGTATAGACTTGTAAACCGGAAAGGAGTATTTGCCTTTCTAGAGATTTCAACAAGTGACTAGACTACACCGTGTGCAGTACCCCCTCCCTTCCGGTTTATAGGGCTCAAATCTCAAATCTCATGAACCAAGGCATTTTGCGATTGGAGGAATGTATCTCGTACTTTACAAAACTACCTAATTAAACTCATGCATTAATTACGTAGTTCTCTCGTTTTCCTCTCTGCCTTGGTCGTGGTGCACAATATTGAGCACTCCTATATGACTAGCCGCTCTATCTACATGCGGTACATTTCAAAGCATCCGGCCCCGCGTGCCATCCACCAAATCATAGTGAGGTGCTACAGTCGAGACTCACCTGTCACCCCGGTGTGGCCGTCATGACCCGTCATATCACAAAACCCACATCTTTACCAGCAGTGGTAAGGTGGCCTCCAAGTTGGACTGGACGAAGCACCCATCATTTCATTGGAACGCTCGTTCAAGCCCTTACTTCCCTTTCTTGAAGAAAACCTCGATCCAGCTACTCACTTACGCCATTTTTCTTCTGCAAGCGAAGGAAAGGTGGGCGAATCAGTTATGCTGCTATATTTTCATTCCAATAATCCTCTTTTGCGAAGCAATCACCCGATTCTCACATCCTATTCTTTTCCCGTTTTCATTGCGACAGTGGTTTCCTTTCGATTGCTTTTTGTTTGTCAGTTCATTGATGGATCCTGGAGCACTAGGCAAAGAGTTGCCGGCGGACAACCCACTGGCAATAGCGATCTCCAGGAAGCGAGCACCGACCAACGAGTTGACCATGTTGCCGGGCCAACCCATGGAGACGAAGAACTCCAAGAAACAAGCACTGGCCAAAGAGTTGAGGACGTTGGCGGACGAACTCCTCAAAGAAAGTTGGAAGAACAACAAGGGCCCCACCGTGCCGACCCCAGGAACTCTGATTGCCACCTATGTGAGGCTCAATACCGAGTTTGAGGAGATAGTCGCCTTGAGAAGCAGTATTCCCCTGGCAAGGTGGTGGCCCCCATCGAGGACGAGGAGATGGCCCTCGGAGGGATGAGATCCCCCGTTGAGCTGCACAAGGTAAAAAATAATGGCTTATTACCATAGTTGTGGTTTTTGATTATTTGCAATGTGCTTGCTAATATGTTAGGGTTGTGCAGGTGCCGGTGGTTGTCCTTGATGATTTCGATGTCGTGGCCCGTCCTGTTGGCATCGCCTCGGAGATCGATTCTGATGCCGCTGTCCATCCTGTGGACATCGCCCCAGAGATCGATTCCGATGTCGCGGTCATTCCTGTGGACCTCGCCCTAGAAATCGATTCCCATGCTGTCCGTCTTTGTGGTCATTGCCCGAGAGATCGATGACAAGAAATAGTTGGTCGCTATTCCTTCGTGGTAGTTTGTATTGCCCTGTGTTTAATTACCGTAGCGATGCGTGTTATCTAACCATCTTAGGGCTAGTGCACTTTGTCTTGTGTGGGCGGATCTTGCTAGTTTTGTTTGATAGTGAATCATGCGATGAATCATGCGAACCCTCTCCGAAGTTATGGAAACATATGTATCCTCACCAGCTTTTGATGTAATATATGGCATGCTTAGATGTAAGTTTGAACTGTTTATCATATCGCCAGGGCTTGTTTGATGATTCTTGGTGTTAGTAGGCTAGCTCTTTATGCGAGCTATAGTACTTGCAAAACACTCACCAAAGAGAAATGTTGGGGCTGATGAGCTCGTGGTACGCTTAAACTTATCTCTCATCGATCGACCAATAGCCCTAGCTCCTAAAATTGTAGGCTCAGCGATCGATCAGACAATAGTCGACATACATTCAGGCCTCATTTGGTTCATAGGGTAGGAAAATCGTAGCAAAAGTACAGAGAACGTGCAACACAAAAAACATAGCGGTCTTGAGACGTACTCCCTCCGTTCCAAAATAGATGACCTAGGCGAGCTAGTTTGGCCTAGTGGGTTTCGATGATATGGCGTGATGCAGTGCCGTCCGGTCTTGGCGTGTGGTAGCGATATTGCGAGTGCAGTAAGTTTTCTTGAAGAAGCGGAATTCAACGAAGTCATGATGGTTCCTTCGTCCGAACAACTTACAGTGGGAAAGGTTGGGCCTGCGATACCACTGGGGTAGACCAGGATCATTTTGTGCATGGCAGGTGGACCAGGATGGTTGACGTCCCACATGTCGGCGAATGAAAGTATTCTTTCCGATATAGAGGACGAGCAACGAGTATTCATTGTTTATTTTCGATGAAAGCTATTGTATCCACTGTTACTCCTTGACTTTGTCAATGCCTCTCTCTCCTCCACATAAGCGGGGACTACTTGCTATGCATGCAGCAGGCAACTAGCGTCTTGAGGGGCCAGGGCGGTGAGAGCGGGCTCCGGAAGCGGTCCGGACTCCAGCATGGCCCACCTCACATTATCACCGTATATTTCTTGGAGTCCGTCTTGTGATTGGGCGGTTGATCTCTTCTCCTCCCCGTTTCTCTCTTCTCACCGACGCCCTTGAGCGATTAGATTTCGGCTATCGACGGTTTATTCAATTACGGTCCCACATGTCGGTGAAATTGCAAGACAACGCGTGTCCCCTCGGTGGCGGCATGCGAGCCGGATGTCGAGGGTTCTGACGCGCATGGCGAGTCGTAAGTGTGCCGCCTTTTCCTTTAGAACTTGCGAAGCATAACATTTTCGCGCGATCGATCGATAGAAATCCAGAACAAAATGATGAGGGAGGTGCTTTCCCGCTCGTTAGGCGGGCTAGTTCGAGTGATATGACGTGCTATAGTGCTGTCCACTTGCTCCATTTTTATGTAAGCTACGCGGGAGGAGTGCGAAACACCGCGGATCTGATTTTGATCGAGGCATAACTGTTCCCTGCCAAATAATGGAGGATTGTTAGCGATTATAGCATGATAGTTAGGGCATCTCCGGTGACGGCCCACAAATTTACACCGGCATCTGTTCGAGGACACTGATGGATGCCATCCGATGCTGTCCGCATACCTTTCGACAACTATATGAACTAACCGGACGAAATTCGTGCAAACAAAGCAAATTTCAAATTAACCGGATGAAATTCATTACATTTTGAAAACTTTTCCTACAAACTGGATGAAATTCATTACATATTTCGCACAAACCGTACTAAAACCTCATCAGAAACCTAATCTAAGCGATCGCCGCTACCGACCACCATGTCCGGCCATGAACCCGAGAAAGCCGGCCATTGCCTTTGCCTCCTCCTCATCTGCCTCGATAACCTCCTCCTTCGAGCACAAGGTTCTGAAGATTTCCGCCTCCACGTCGCCATCAAGCGGCTAATCAGCCACCGATGTTTACCCCACCAAGCTTGGTGTCGACTGAGTGGAGTAGCGTTGGCCTTCCCGGGACCAGAGCGGCGGCGACCTACCGTGTACTACTCTTCCTCGCTGCCGTGCGCGCCACAAGACGCCTTGTGCCGGCTTCATGGTCATGGCGGCGGGCGTCCGGGTGCCGGCGATCTCCTTCGTTGCTCCTCGCGGCAAGACGTCGAAGAGAGCTTTGGAGCGCGCCGAGCGGAGCCGCCGATGTCCCTCGTCTCGCTCCTGCGACAAGACGTCCAAGAGAGCTTGAGCGCCAGAGGCCATGGTTGAAGTGGTGCCGGCGAAGGATGGGGACTGAAGGAGAATAAGTCTGGTCTTTGGCTATGGCTGGGGCTGGGGCTCAAGTTAATATAGCGGCGAATGGCAATGAGCCGCGGCGACGGATGGACAATCTGGCGCCGAGTAGGTTCGTCGGGCGTGAATGCGGAGTAAATCAGTAGCTAAATGCTGCTGATGCAGTAGTTTTCTTGAAGAAGCGAAATTCAACGAAGTCATGATGGTTCCTTCGTCCGAGCAACTTCAAAGTGGGAAGTGGGCTGTGATTTGACGGCTCATTAGTCATTGTTACTTTGCGGTAGCGACGACTGAGTGACTCTCCCTTGGAGTTCTGCGTGCATGGCAAGTGGACCGGGATGGTCGACGTCCCACATGTTGGTGAGCGGAAGTATTCTTTCCGATATCGAGGAGCAAGGAAACCGCGTGGTATAGTATCACTGCTGATTGGTTCACAAAAATAGTATCACCGCCGATTTATAATCATTTTTTATTTCGATGAATGCTAGCGTTTCAACTCTTACGACAAAGGGTGCCAAACACGACGCGTCTTTGGATGTCCCTACGTCGATTGAAAGGTGGGACATGAACAGCGTGGTAGAGCCCAAAGATAAAAAACAGCGTGGTAGAGCGTCTCCACTTCTTCCACTTACGGGTCGGAGACCACACGTAGTAGTACTTAGTGGTATGAAGCGATACAAAGTGCGACCTGGAGAGAAAGACACGTCTAGTTGGAAGGTCTCGGGGCATACACGTAAACAAATATAAAAGTTAATATGTGCCTCCAACTAATATAGTAGTAGTAGAGTACTTAGGCACGTACTCCATAACATCACCGTGCATTGCACGTACAACATTTAGTGGTAGTACGTAGTAAGAGACAAATGCCGCCTAAGAGTTCCCTTCTCGACCTACTTTTGGGTGTTCGGTAGAGTGTATGGAGGGTGCATGAGTCCACACTAGTTTAGCACAAATACACTAGAAGCATGCATAAAGAGAGCATGCATGAAGAGGGGTGTTGAGTTGAGCATGCATGAAGAGGGAACAACTATGCTGAGACGAGAATGCAACCAAACACACCCTATATGCCACGCATGTTCATACCATTTGTGCCTTTCTACTTCACTTACTGTGCTACATTACTCAGGTTCGTATGTCCACTCCTGGGTACATGTCTGTCTCGTAGTTCCAGTCCCACGTGTTCTTCATATAGATGGAACGATCCTTGCATAACACGTGCACCTTGATGTCTCACGTGTTGGCAAAAGGATGAACAAAGCTCACGTAAAAAAAGAGAGTGGAAGAACATAGATTTGGACGGCCGAGAAGGAGCAAGGAACCTCGTGGTGGGCGTCTGCACTCATAATATTTAATATTATTCAGTGATATAAAATTAACCAATCATCTCCACGGTGGACCGGAAGAGTACGTAAACACGGCAGCCCGGTGTAGTTACATCATACTAGTACATGGCTAACCCACGCTATCACCATATTTCTTGGCTTCCGTCGACACCTATCTCTAGTAATCCAAAGCCTGTATCGCTTCTCCCTCCTCGTCTCTATCAAAGTGCGGCGGGCTGGCGTTTCTGCCGTCTATTGAGGTCGGTTAACTATCACATGTTAGCGACATGCCAAGAGCATTCTAAAAATAATTCCTTTCACGTTTCGTTTTCAAAAAGAAAAAAAATCCTTTCAAGTACGAATTTGCCTGTATGCTTTGAGCAACTTGCATGTCCTATACTGCTCTGTTTGATACTCTAACTTAGATAGAGGTTAGACTAACTCATGACTAACCACGAACTAAGCAGAGCCAAAGAGGTGTTTGGGTGTGAGGTTAGATTGACAATAAATGCACTTCATGGAGAGAGAAAAGTGATTTTTCGGTGGTCCCAATGAGAACTATCTCCGATTAGCACCTCTTGGGTGGGATAGTTTTTGGTGGGTTCGGTGCAACTTGCTCCGATTTAAACCCTCATGCTTGGATACTTTAAGCGCTATTTGAGCCCCAACTAGCTCAAACTAACTATAACCCATGGATCCAAACAGGGCCTATGGCTGATCTCGACGCAGGAGCGATCGCGTGCCGAAGCGGCGCTCTCTCGGCCGTCGCGCCACTTCAAAGCCGGGCGCCCGGTGAGAGGTCGCCTCCGCTCTGGCCGGACATTAATGTGGCATCGACGCTCGAGTGACGCCGACCGTTCACGCGGAAGCGCGCTACCGCAAGGGAGTATAGGTATTGAACCGTTTGGTGTAGTATTGGTAGTTTGCAAAACTACTCAATTATTGCACTCAGTTTCCTAAGAAATTGTGGTAAAAAGCGTTACTCCACAGCCCGCTTCCCTTCTCCTTCCTCTTCCACCGCTGCGCCGCGTCCATGGAAGCGACCGGTCAACCCTTATATAGGAGTGCTATCACAAAAAGATGCATGCATGGCCACTAAAATTTCCATATTAAAGCGTCGCTCCGGCGGGAGTATGGCGTTGTTGTTACCTTCGGCCAGCCCATGGCTACCGGGCGATGGCGACCAGAGAAGAGGCAGCGGGAGGGGAATGAATGCAGCTATTGGGTTCGCCTTCCGGCTTAAATAAATGCGCAGCATCACGTGTGGTGCACAAATTGTAACATACTTGTGTCTGCTTAAGTGGGCGTCAGGTAACTGGTGTGTGTGTGTGTGTGTGAGATTCTGAGAGACAGAGTGCGTGTGTGCGACTCTACTCTTCGGGCATGTACTCAACCTTTTGCATCGGGATATAAGTATAACGGTATTTACTTTAGCTAGTGATTTACGTGGCCATGTTAACGTGGTTGTGTCAAAAAATGTCACTTCACCTTTCGTGATTTGCGTTATATAATTACAAGCAAGATTCTCGTGCATTGCACGGAATATCAATATGCATTTTTTACAAAATACATTGTGATTTACCCATGCAGAGTAATCCCATGTGTAAAAACTAATGATATCTCGAGAATTTTATCGGAAAACTGGTATCTCGAGAATGTCATCGAAAATATGAAAGATGAGAGATAAGGCGAGGAGGAGTGGGCGTGGTGGTGGCCCGGTGCTCGGGTGGGGCGGAGGCATGGGGATGGAGGCCAGCGCCCGGCGGTGGCCGCCACCATGCATGCTAGATTGTTCGAGACTTATTCCTTTTTAATTGCTGATCAATGAGGTTGCGGGAGATAATGATGTGGAGAGAGGTGCGGGTATCTTTTGTAAAATTATCATAGTTTGCTTTCTATCCGTCAGGATATAGATCATACGGTGCATATTACAAGATGGCGGGCACACCATCATCGCCAACTCGTTTTTTATAAAGGGTACAGATGATAAGTTCTTTGACTACTAAAGTAAAGTGGAATTTGTCCATGTTATGCAAGTAAATAAAGGTGATTGTTTATCATACGGGTAAGGTTGGATGAAGGGTGGTAGGAACAAATGCTCCGCCTAGAGCATGTGTGTGAGATGGAGTCTTAGTCTGTGTGTGGGGTGTGTGTGTGTGTGTGTGTGAGGGAGAGAGAGAGAGAGAGAGAGAGAGAGGAGAGAGATGGAGTCTTAGTTTGTGTGTGTGTGTGAGAGAGAGAGATGGAGTTTAAGTGTGTGTGTGTGTGTGGGGGGGGGTGCGTGCGTGTGTGTGTGTGTGTGTTTGTGTTTCTGTGTGTGTGAGAGAGAGATGGAGTCTTAGTGTGTGTGTGGGGGGGGGTGTGCGTGCGTGTGTGTGTGTGTGTGTGTGTCGCGGGGTCCTTTGTGGCGGATGTAATTTAAGTGTGCATGGCTTCATCATAGAGAGGTGATGTGATGTAGGGCGGAACCCTACGTGGGGTGATCTTTCACGTTGGAGCGGATCCTACGGTGAATCACGAGGAATACGCGGAAGAACACGAGGAAATCACAGGGACGAACGAGGGAAAACACTCAACCAACAAGGAATCGGTCACACAAGTGCTAGATCAAAGAACACAAAGAGATACACGAGATCCAAGGTCAACAAAGGTAAGGATACATGAGTAGCCGTTCTTCTCCCGGAGGAGGTCTTGATGGGGTCCACCCTAGAAAGGGGTCTTGAATCCGCTTGGGGATCTTCTCCAAGAGGTCACAGACTCAGGAGAAGTAGCCAAGTGGATGAGCAAGGCTCTCACACAAACAGGAGCTAAAACCTAAGCTACCCTAGCTAGGAGGAGGAGGGGTTCTATTTATAGTCTTAGTGTAAAAGGGGGCGAAGTGAAGGGGTACATGGGCTTCGGCCCGAAAATGTGGGCAGACAGGTACCGGACGTCCGCTGGGGGCTGGTCGTCCGGTGGCTCGGGAGGTACCAGTCGTCCGGTGGCGCCGGACGTCCGCTGGATCAGTTCTGTGAAGGAGGCGCCGATCATCCGGTTTCTTCGGACTTCCGCTGATTTGGCTCGAGTCCAGGGGCACCGGACGTCCGTGAGGCGGTCGTCCGGTCGCCGATCGTCCGTTAACACCGGTCTTCCAGATTTGGCTCGGGTCTTGAGGGCGGTCGTCCGTGGAGGCCGGACGTCCGCTTCAGCTGTGAGAGTGTGGCGGTCGTCTGGTCCGGGCAGACGTCCGCTTCTTCTTGGGAACTTCGGTAGCCGGACGTCCGGTTCCTCTACGGTCGTCCGGTGGGCTGGAGTTTTCTCCGTAGCTCTTCTTCTTCTCCTTTGCGGTTGGTAACCGTCTCCTTGTCCAATGGATATAGATGCACCATGGCTTTCCTCCGTGTACACGATCACACACAAAGTGTCCATATGAGGTAGTAGGCAAGTCTCGTGAGTAGAGAGGAAGTTCGGAAAGGAGCGAGTTCACCTTATCTTCGATAGCCTTGGCTCTAGCTCTTGTCATGGGCCCAAGTGGTGTTGAGGAAGATGTGAACACGTCCATGGGGATGAGCGAGGATGCTCCGCATAATCTCCCCCCCCTTGGGAAGGATCCGACCTCGGATCAAGATCTTCATCTCCATGGTATGGCGCAAGGTCCTTGACGTTGAAGATGTTGCTCACATTGTACTTGTCTCGAGGTATGTCGATCTTGTAGGCGTTGTCGTTGTAGCGTGCTATCACCTTGAAAGGTCCATCGGCTCGAGGGAGAAGCTTGGACTTGCGTTCTTTGGGGAAGCGGTCCTTGCGAAGGTGCAGCCATACTAGATCACCAATGTTGAAGACCATGGGTTGCTTGTTGACGTTGAGCTTGGTCGTTAGTCGTTGAACTTGTCGCTCGATGGCATGTCTTGTATCCTCATGCATCTTCTTGATGTAGCTTGCCCGTGCACTCGCATCCATGTTGGTGCGCTCTTGTAGAGGGACTGGTAGTCGAATGTCCAATGGTGACAACGGGTTGAAGCTGTAGACGACCTCGAAGGGGGACTTGCCGGTAGTCGAATGTCTTGCACGGTTGTAGGCGTACTCGGCGATGGGTAGACATGCTTCCCACTCCTTGATGTTCTTCTTGATCAAGACACGGAGTAGAGTGGATAGTGTGCGGTTCGTCACCTCCGTTTGGCCATCGGTTTGAGGGTGATATGCGGATGAGAACAATAGCTTGATTCTGAGCTTGGCGCATAGGGTCTTCCAGAAGTAACTCAAGAACTTGACGTCACGATCGGAGACGATTGTCTTTGGTACTCCATGGAGTCGCAAGATTTCCCTACAAAAGAGATTTGCAACATGTGAAGCATCGTCTATCTTGTTGCAAGGAATGAAATGTGCCATCTTAGAAAATCTATCCACAACAACAAACACGGAATCCTTTCCATTTTGAGTTCTAGGCAAACCAAGTACAAAATCCATGCTAATGTCTTCCCAAGGTTGATAAGGAATAGGAAGAGGCATGTAAAGACCATGGGATTGAGCTTTTGACTTAGCTTTGCGACATGTAGAGCAACGGTTGGTGAAGCGTGAGACATCACGAAACATCTTGGGCCAAAAGTAGTTCTTGGAGGCGTGGCGAATGTCTTGTCGCGTGCAAAGTGTCCCATGAGTCCGCCTCCATGAGCCTCTTGCAAAAGGAGCAAGCGAAGAGAAGACTCGGGAATGCATAGTTTGTTAGCTCTCATAAGATAACCATCCTTGATGTAATATTTTTCCCAAGAGGTATGTGTCAAACACTTGGCATAAGGAGAAGCAAAAGATGGATCATGCTCATACAAGTCTTTTATATGCTCAAAACCAATAACATTCAACTCAAGTTGAGTGACAAGCATGCATATGCGTGAAAGCGCGTCGGCAACTACATTTTCTTTACCCTTAATGTACTTGATCACATAAGGAAAAGATTCAATAAATTCACTCCATTTGGCATGACGCTTGTTCAACTTAGTTTGTCCTTTCAAGTACTTAAGCGTTTCATGATCGGTATGGATGACAAACTCATGAGGTCTAAGATAATGTTCCCAAACATGTAGCACACGCACTAAAGCATATAATTCTTTATCATAGATGGGATAATTAAGTTGAGCACGGAGAGTTTTTCACTAAAATAAGCAATGGCTCGTTTTCTTGCATCAAAACTCCGCCAATTCCGGTACCACTTGCATCACAATGAACCTCAAAAGTTTTGTCAAAATTAGGCAAAGCAAGAATCGAGCATGAGTAAGCAAAGACTTGAGCTCATCAAAAGCGGTTGATTGCAAAGTTCCCCAAACAAAGGGAGTATTCTTCTTACTCAAGGCATGCAAAGGAGCGGCAATTGTGCTAAAATCTTTCACAAAGCAACGATAAAAACCCATAAGACCAAGAAAGCTACGCACTTGTTGCAAATTGGTGGGTTGGGGCCAAGTTTTAATTGCTTCAATTTTAGATTCATCAACATGGACACCCTTTGAGGATACTACAAAACCCAAGAAAATCACTTTGTCAACTCCAAAGTGCATTTTTTCAAGTTTGCATAAAGGCTTTCCTTGCGAAGAGTTTGCAACACAGATTTTACATGATTGATGTGCTCTTTCATTGTTTTGCTAAACACAAGAATATCATCAAAGTAAACCACAACAAAGACTCCAATATAAGGACGAAGCACATGATGCATAAAACGTACAAAAGTACCGGGAGCTTCCGATAGACCCATAGGCATCACTAACCACTCATATAAACCAAATTTGGTTTCGAAAGCAGTTTTACATTCATCACCCTCTTGTATGCGGATTTGATAATAGCCACTTTTAAGATCAATTTTTGAGAAAAAGTTGGCTCCACTAAGTTCATCAAGCATGTCATCTAAGCGAGGAATGGGATGCCTATATCAAACGGTAATAGCATTGATAGGTCTACAATCGGAACACAAGCGGAAACTTCCATCGGGCTTAGGCACAAGAATAACCGGAACGGCACAAGGGCTTAGGCTTTCACGTACATGGCTGTTGTCGATGAGTTGTTGTACTTGCCGTTGAATCTCCTTGGTTTCTTCGGGATTGACTCGGTATGGAGCTTTGTTTGGTAGAGGCGCTCCGGGGATGAGGTCAATTCGATGCTCAATGCCTCGAAGAGGAGGTAGACCTCGGGGAAAACATCTTGGAATTCCTGCAAAAGAGATTGAAACACTAAAGGTAGCTCGTGAGAGGTGTTAGTTTTTGGATCTCCATCCTTGCACACAAGGAAAAAGTGCATCACGGTAGATGGGTTCTCACACACTTCTCTCATCTCACTTTTGGTGGCAAATAGGATGAGGTTTTTCTCTCTAGGCGAAGAGGCGCTCAAGTTTGGTTTGTGGCTCTCACTCACTTTTTGTTGTATCACTTCCTCACTCTTGTCTCTATGGTTGGTGGCTTGTTTGTCGGCTATCACTTGACTAGGGGACATAGGTCGTAGCACATATTCTTTCCCTTTCATCTTGAAGCTATAGTGATTGGTATGCCCATTGTGTATGACACCACGGTCGAATTGCCATGGTCGACCAAGAAGTAGGTGACAAACGGTCATTGGGACCACATCACACTCCAAAGTGTCTTCGTATGCACCAATTTTGAAAGAGACTAGGACCGTATGCTCAACTCGTATAGTGCCGGAGTCACTTAGCCATTGAACCTTGTAGGGATGCGGGTGCTTCCTCTTTACCAATTGGAGCTTGGAGCATAGTTCTTCACTTGCCAAGTTGTGGCAACTACCTCCATCGATGATGACCTTGATGGACCGTCCATTGATGCCGGCTTTTGTGTGGAAGATGTGGCATCGTTGGTCTTCTTCTTGTTGATGTTGAAGAGTCAAGACCTTGGAGACAACGAGGCGGGGCTCGAATCCTCATCACAAAAGACTTGATCATCTTCATCTTCGTTCACTTTCGCGGTGCATGGCCACTTGCTCAAGAGCTTCCATCTCCTCTTCACTCATGGAGTCATATGTGCCATCGTCGTTGAGGATCATGGTGCGCTTGTTGGTGCATTCAGATGACTTGTGGCCTCGGCCGCGCAAGTGAAACACTTGAAGGAGCTTGTCTTGATGGTCTCATCGGTCGGAGTAGAGGATGAAGCACGCGGCTTGAGGTTGCTTGTAGTAGGAGGAGGACGACTTGAACTTGCCGAAGTCTTCTTGTAATTTGACTTGTCGTCGTTTCTTGAAGAAAGTTTGGTTCATGTAGATGTTGGAGGAGTCGTTGAAGCTTGGTTGTTGGAGAAGCCGTAGGTCTTGGATGAGTACTTGGCGTACTTGAAGTCATCTTGCACTTGGCGTTCCGCCTTTGTAGCTTGATGCACGAGATCAATGAGGGTTGAGTATGGTTGGAAGTCGGCGATCTTCTTGATGGGATGATTGAGTCCATTCAAGAAACGTGCCATAGTTTGCTCATCATCTTCTTTGACATTGGCTCGAATCATGGCTATCTCCATTTCCTTGTAATATTCTTCAACACTCTTTGTTCCTTGCTTGAGTAGTTGGAGTTTCTTGAAGAGGTCGCGGTTGTAGTAGGTTGGCACAAAGCGTGCTCGCATGACATCCTTCATTTGAGCCCAAGTGGTGATTGGAGGTTCACCTCTTGCTTGTCGTCGCTCAATGATTTGTTCCCACCATATGAGCACATAGTCTTGGAACTCAAGTGATGCCATAGCGATTTTCTTCGCTTCATCGTAGTTGTGCAACCGAAGATTTTGTCAACCTTCAATGCCCATGAGAGGTAGTCTTGGGGTCATTGCTTCCATTGAACTTGGGCATGGTGAATTTTAGCTTGCCGTGGCGTTGCTCTTCATTGTGTTGTTGGCGATGTTGATGATGACGTCCTTGACGTGGATTGTAATCGTCTTCATGTTGCTCTTGGCGTGGAGGAAGACCATGATCAACTTGCCCTTGTTGAGCTTGAGGTTGGGGTGGGGCTTGACGAGCTTGTGGAGGGGCTTGAGGAACTTGACGTTGTACATGAGGTTGGTAGTTCCTCTCTTGGATTTCTTCTCGAAGGGCTTCCTCTTGATTGCGCCGTTCACGATTGCGGTTGGCGAAGGCTCTACTTGATTCTTGAAGGGCACGTTGCGCCTCAAGAGCTTGCGCTTCACGTTGTTGTTGTTGAAGACGTTGAGCCTTGGCGTCTTGTTCGTCTTGGTGAAGACGCGCTCGTTCTTCCTCTTGTTGGCGGCGAAGGCGTTGTCGTTCTTGAGCTTGAGCAAAAGCCTCTTGGGTTGATTGAGGACGAGGAACTTGATCATCAACTTGCTCTTGTGAATGCTTGTCATGTAGCGGGTTGCGAGATGCATGACGGTCTTGACGAGCACGACGAAGAGTGTTCAAGTAGGTGTACTTGAGTCGTAGAAGGTGTCGTCGAGTGTCGACTCGGCGGCTCCGTCTTGATGATGAAGAAGTAGAATGATGTCGGCTTCTCATCAAGGCGCCAGATCTCGTCCATTCTTGCATCATTCTCTTTCTTGTGAGCGTCGAACTTGTTGTCGAAGTAGTCCCTCGTGCGTTGCTCGGAGAGTCGCAAGTCGGTGGCGAGGTTGTCGATCGATCGCTCATTGCTTGTTGTTCTTGGTGCAACGCTCGTTGTGCACCAAAGAGGTGGCTCTTGGTGACGTATGATGACATGTCGTCGTCTTGCTTTCGATGAAGAGTGGGTTGGTAGAGGTACCTGGCCTATCCATCATTCCAAGCAAAATGTGAGTGGTAGAACGGAAAAGAACTTATACCAATGTACCTTTGACCGATGTTGAAGATGAATCAAGGTCACTCAAATGCGGACAATGAAATAGCACTATTGGTACCAATCCTTGTCGGTTCTCACACCTACACAAATAAGAGCTTATGGTGGAGCTTGGTGAGGATGGTGGCACAAAATTTGATGCAATTGTAAGTGGCGTCAATAATGTTGGAAATGATTCACAAATTTGCAAATGCAACAAGTAGACCAATAGCAAGATATGGTACATGGAAACACACACGCAAAAAGATAATATGGGGTTATGCAACCAAAGATGAGCCAAAATGTGGAATTCACCAAGATGCTCTTGTTGCACAACACTAGAGAGACGCTAGCACGATTGCACAATAGGCGGATACGCAAACTTGTGCACAACCTACTAGGCAAAATGCAACTATCTCTATCCCAATTATGCTATATGTATGGTATTTCGGTGCTATGATCCAAGATGATCCAATATGACAATCTTAATGTAGTATGATGCTATGGTTCTTGTTCATAAGCTCTTTGCTTATCTTTCCCTCTTTGCTTAAAAGCTTGATTGGCTCTTTCTCTTTTGAGCTCTTTTCTCATGCAAAACTTCACGAACCAAGATAGCAATTGTGTATGCTATGACAACCTTGTGACACACAAGTGGATCCCAAGATATGCACCACTATGGTATGGTATGTATGCTATGGAGTATGATCACTAAATGTGCACAAGTCACGTTGCCAGCAATACTCAATGGCTAGTCTCGATGGGTAAGCTACGCAAAATGAGGCAATGTGGGTTATCAATGCAATTGCAAGGTATGACAAAGATGTAAATCGAAGTTACCGTCCTTGCGATGATGACTAGTCGATGTAGATGAGCGGTGGTGATGATGAATTCGAACCGTACCTAGATAGCGAAACACAATAGGATACGGGAAACCACAACTCAAAATCTCAAGGACCAAAATGTGTCAAAATCGTCATCGGAAGTATCGTGGAAGATTTTGGTGTATGTTGGTTTGGGAGATGTGGTGGGAGGTGGGGTTGTGGTGGTGGCCGAACTGAAAATTCAGTTTCGTCAGAGTTGAACGGACGTCCGGTTTTTGCGGTCGTCCGGTCGTTGGACGTCCGGTACACCGGTGCGTCCAGTGCGTCAAGTGATTTTCGACGCAGGAAGAACTTCTCGGTTTGAGGTAGGAGATGATGGTGAGGTCGAAATCGAGGGGTTTTGTGGATGGAAAAGGGTGGGAGGGTGGGGAAAGCTAGATCCACACGTAGCAACACAAATCCATGGACCAAATCCAACAAAATCTCAACTCACAAACAAATCACAAAAAATTTGGGGTTATTTTTGTGGGAATTTTCGGAATTAGGACAAAAACAACAAAATCAAGCTAGAAAAAGAGGGGTAGGGGCTCCAAAAACGTGATCAACGTGGCTCATGATACCAAGATGATGTAGGGCGGAACCCTACATGGGGTGATCTTTCACGTTGGAGCGGATCCTACGGTGAATCACGAGGAATACGCGGAAGAACACGAGGAAATCACGGGGAGGAACGAGGGAAAACACTCAACCAACAAGGAATCGGTCACACAAGTGCTAGATCAAAGAACACAAAGAGATACACGAGATCCAAGGTCAACAAAGGTAAGGATACATGAGTAGCCGTTCTTCTCCGAGCGGAGGTCTTGATGGGGTCCACCCTAGAAAGGGAGTCTTGAATCCGCTTGGGGGATCTTCTCCGAAGAGGTCCTGGACTCCGAGGAGAAGTAGCCAAGTGGATGAGCAAGGCTCTCACACAAACAGGAGCTAAAACCTAAGCTAACCTAGCTAGGAGGAGGAGGGGTTCTATTTATAGTCTTAGTGTAAAAGGGGGCGAAGTGAAGGGGTACATGAGCTTCGACCCAAAAGCTATCTTGTGAGACGGCAGTGGGACGTCCGTGAGGGGCGATCGTCCGGTGGCTCGGAGAAGGTACCGGTCGTCCGGTGGCGCCGGATGTCCCGCTGGATCAGTTACTGTGAAGGAGGCGCCCGGTCGTCCGGTTTCTTGGACTTCCGCTGATTTGGCTCGGGTCGAGGCACGCCGGACGTCCATTGAGGCGGTCGTCCGTCATGCCGTCGTCCGTTAACACCGGTCTTCCATGATTCGGCTCGGGTCTTGAGGGGCAGTCGTCCTGGAGGCAGACGTCCGCTTCATTGTGAGAGTGTGGCGGTCGTCCGGTCCGGCCGGACGTCCGCTTCTTCAGGGCTTCGGTAGCCGGACGTCCGGTTCCTACGGTCGTCCGGTGGCTGGAGTTTTCTCCGGTAGCTCTTCTTCTTCTCCTTTGCGGTTGGTAGCCGTCTCCTTGTCCAATGGATGTAGATGCACCATGGCTTTCCTCCAGTACTGATCCCACACAAAGTGTCCATATGAGGTAGTAGGCAAGTCTCGTGAGTAGAGAGGAAGTTGAAAGGAGCGAGTTCACCTTATCTTCGATAGCCTTGGCTCTAGCTCTTGTCATGGGCCCAAGTGGTGTTGAGGAAGATGTAGACACGTCCATGGGGATGAGCGAGGGATGCTCCGCATCATGATGTGTATGGCAGAGGCCACCAACGATGGGGTGCGAGAGAGAAAATGCCCGTAGAGAGGGAAGAGAAGGTGCGTGCGCGTGAGAGGAGTCGACATCGAGAGAACGTGTTTGTTCGAGAGACACCGAGGAAGACTACTATATATCGATGGTGCATGTAGGCGGGAATTAAACAAAGGGATGGTCTTATTGGTTTCGGGGATATAGGGAAGAGTGAGAAGGCGGCAGGGGGGGTAGCTAGAAGGAGATTGTTAAGTGTGAGTGTGTGTTTTACCCATCCGGTGGAAGTTATGTGCACAAAAGAGGAGAACGATTCGATGTGGCTTTAGGATTGAGGGTAATTAACTACGTATGGAGACATAGAGACCTTGAGCGTGCATGTGTGAGAGGTATACATGTATCGTGGGATGTGTGTGTGTGTGTGTGGCGCATGATCGAGATAAAAGAAAGAAGACATAAGTCATAAGATCAACAACATGGGAGAGCGGATCGGTTTGACAATATGCATGCATGTGAGAATGCAGGGAAGAAGGCCCGACAATTGAGCTTGTGTTTTTGTCTTTAAGAGATAGTGGCGTGGGCTGGAGCATGCATCTATGGCGAGCAGAGGGGGTGAGGTGCAATGATTGTGCAAAAGAGATCAACCTATGGATGCATATGTATGGAGAGACATATATAGTGTGGGTGATAGGAAGCAAGACTCCGTTCGAGAAAGAAATGTTGACGGAGAAACTACTGAGGATAGATACGAGAGATGGAGATGCTAGCTAGAGGGACATCCGCTAGTTTGGGTGTTGGAGATGACCGTCGGGTGGTTCTAAGGGTGAATTTATATATGTGTGTGAGAGGGCACTTGACTGCATGTAGAGAGAAACATATGTAGTGTGCGTGATAGGAATCAAGAGTAAGGGCGAGAAAGAAGGTTGATGGAGAAACAGATAAATAGAAAGATAAAGATGCTAGCTAGTGTGCGTTAGAGATAGGAGTCGAGTGGATCAGAAGGCTAGGTTATGTGTGTGGGTATGAGAGAGATAGAGAGAGGGTGCATGTGAGTAACATACAAACAGATATCAGAGAGAAATGAGATCCAGAGAGACGGAGTCTTGTGTCTGCAAGGGAGAAAGATATTTCTAGCAGAGTGATAGCTAGAGATACATATGAGGGAGCATAAGATATCTCTAGGGAGGGAGGGTGTGTGTGAAGCGACATACAAGAGAACAAATGAGAAATATGAGACCACAGGAGAGCCAGAGTTTGTGTTTGTGTGAGAAAGAGATATTGAAGAGGAAGAGTCGTAGAGTTCTCATATCTAAGGAGCGAAAGACATCTACGTATGAGGGGGGTGTCGAGTGGCACACATGGGAATAGTAGAGAGAAATGAGACCCGGAGACAAAGTTTTGTGTTTGTGTGAGAGAAAGAGAATCCACATGGAGAATCATAGTTAGAGACACATAGCAGGGAGCGAGATATATCTAGAGAGAGATAGAGTGATGAAGGACGAGGGAGAGAGTAACGTCAGTGTGTTACGAAGATAAAAGATCATTGTCGACATATAGGCAGCACGAGAGATACGAGAGGCGATGAGCAGCGTATAGGTCGGAGAGATAGTCCTATATAAGCATGAGTGATAGCTATATGAGGCGAATATACGGATTAAAGCGGATTCAAATATTTAAACCGGAGATCACGACATCGATAATATCATAACGCATAAATTGGTGTATCAAACATGCATATTCATTTGAATTTGGGCACACGTGTAATGTTATATAGTTTATCAATATTGGTGATCCATAGATTCTTCAATTACAAACAATGCATGGTTTATATGCAATTAATGTCTAAACGGGATTACACTATATGTTGTGTGTGTGAAACACATTATACATGTTTGAGAAGTTAAAAAAGCCCCGCATGAAACACACATTAATTTGAGACAGTTAGCGATGAATGCATACATTGGATTTCAACATAAAGTGGTTTCAAATATTTGAAAATCCAAATGGATGGATACAACCTTATGAATCTGAGATCATGCCATTTGTAAACCATATTCATGTATAAATGGTGTTGTGCTTTTGAAAGTATATATAAAAAAATGATGTATATAGAATGTAATTCCAATTGAAAATGGATCCACTTGAAAAAATAGAATACAAGCAGGATTCGAATTGAGTTGTACGATGGCGTGCACTCTGCAAAATTTGAGCGAAGCGGGGAAAGTCGCGATAACACTTGAAACCAAAATCTGCGAGATGGAAATCACTCGCCTATCCACGCCACGCAAAGCCTATCTGCTGGATTTCTATAGGTTTCGATAGGGGTAGGTTTGTAATTTCACCCAAGCGTGGCGTAACCGCCTCTCACCCGGATTCTTACATGGTGGGCGCCAAAACACAGTGTGTCCTCGGCGAAATCGACTCCCTCCCGATTCATATTCATACAGTGGGCGCCAAAAACAAACTCTCGTCGGCAAATATTGATTGTATGCTTGATTACCGTCCTATCCCCAACCGACTAATGTTCTTTGTGATGTAGTAGAAATTTGAAAGCAGGGGCTAAGTTTGTAAATTTCCTCGCATTTGAGACAAGCGGCATACTGAATACATGGTTCCCCTTCCTCTCTGCCTCCCTTTTCCCCATTCATACTCTGTGGGCGCTAAAACACCCTTTCCACCCCACCCTCCTCCGTCATGGCCGTCAGCCACCCCATCCACCGCCGTCCTCCTCCGACATCTTTGGGCTGATACCAACCTTGCCGTCCATTACAAGAGATCGACCTCTCTCATCCACTCCTTCGGACCGGGATCCTTGCCTCCCGTCCTCTCGCTTCATCCCCGTCGTCGTCCACCTTGCCGGCGCCGCTCCTACGACCATCTCGTCCACCGCGCCCCGCCGCCACCTTCTACCCTCCTAGATCTGCTTCCACGCCACCGACAGCCATCGCCACCGCAACACCGTCAAATTCTCAGCAGATCACGTGCAGCGCGCACTGCAGGCGGTACTCTTTCGTATCTGCTCAACTTATTTATCGCATGCAAGAAAATAGATCGCCATTGCTTTACTCGATGTCTTGTCTTGGTTGCGAAGTTGCCTTTGTCCGTTTGCACCTTCGGATCCGCCATGACACGCTCAACACTATACTCCCAATGCTTATGGTTTTCCCTTTTATATTGCACGCTAGTTAAAATCACGATGAACTAAATTTCAAAATTGGGTCGGTGGATTTTTGAGCTTCGCGGAGTTCGTGGTGCGATCGAAGGGGCTCGGGTGGTTGTGGGGCCTCGCCCGAGCAGAAGAAAACTTCGGCGGGTGGGGGTTGGGGGCGCGGGTGGGGGGTGGGGGTGAGGAGGAACACTGACGGTGGGGGCGGTGGTCCGGCCGGCGTCTTGCGGTGTTACGTATTGGAAGAATCATAGGCGAGGAAGAAGAAGGGTTAGGAGATGTAGGATCTTCATCCAACCGCTGAAATGGTCAAGAGACAATGGGAGTTGCATTCTTAATGCGCTCACGGTTCATCATGTGTGGGCCTTTGTGCAACCAACATTTTATTATCCAAAATCTGCTTGCTCTTCTTTACCATGTTCGATAGAGCTGGTATGTATGTGATCGATAGGCTTTCAATTACTAGCGGCAATACAACACCGTATTTTCAAGCCAGTTCCACTTTCCTGATTTATATATCGTGGTTATGGTGTACCCCTGTTATGTACACTATGATCTGCCTAGTTCTTTGTGTGCTCTTGTTATCATGGTTTGGCAATAAACTCTATACGGTATATTATGAACCTATCATCTGCCATTATCCTTACTTACGGAGCCTATTTTTTGTGTACTTGTGCGGATTATATAAATGCACGCACCATATTACAGCACACATGAGCTCTCTCATCGTAATCGGTGATAGCACATAAGTGTTTACAGGGGCGCCCCTATATTAGAATATCATCTGCATTACAAAGATAATCTCACAAATATTTATGTTTTCATGGTTCTCAGATATTATACGCAAATACAATGAATATCAGAATCCACGCATCAGAAGAATATTGTGGAACACTGCAATGACTTACAAAATTGGCACCAAGGCATTGAGTGCCATTCTGGAAGCAATGAAACTAAATACGCTCCCCACTGTTGATTCTTGTTGAGAATATCATCCTAATGACTATTCTAACCTCGAGAGTCAAAGGCGGATGGCCTGTCTGTTCACCCATCAAGGTGCTGTTCTAATTTGGCAAGGTTTTATTGATTGCGCGTATCTTTCATATGTTGTCTTGCATTTCTTCTACTTTGTTGCACCGCCATCTGCTTAGTTTACTCATCATATAACTCGAGATGCCATGCCCATCCATTATCAATACATATTCCATCTGCCATCATACCATGTTTTTCCACTCAAATGTTGTTCTTGTGCATCAGACATCAAAAAGGAAGAGGGTGATATCCGAACCTGAAGGAGCACCAGCAAAGTCCTTGAAAAACGTGGTGGTCTTGGGAGAAATCGAATGACACCCACTTATATTGGCTGTACAACCGGTGACACAAAACATAGGACCGACACCATCGGTGTACCCATACTTCATGGCCACACCACTAGCCCCACCACATAGGACCTGCACTCCGACCAAAAGGTATACCGATTTCATTTTCCATAGCACCGGTAGTACCACGAAAAATCCCACTCCAAAAAAAAGTACAAGAAGTCCACCGGCGAAGACCTATCCCAAGCTGCAGAGGCGGCCAATTCCTGCAGATTGGAACCCCATTCCATTTATTCCTAGTTTAAAAGACAATGTTTTCAATGTTGTTAGGGACTACGTGCATATATTCCCATCATGGGAAGATTATAGTGAAGACAAACACCATTTTCACATCTTCTGTCCAACTTACGTGTAAGTGCTATTATTCATGGTTATTATTTTCACTGTTTTACTGGCGATCGAACACATCAATGTTTTACATTACATTGTTGTAACCGGTGAGGTCAATCTGGATAGTCATGAAGAGCAAAGCTTGCTAGTGCTTTTCAAGGAAGCATTACGTGATGTCGGTGTTACTGAGGAAATCACACTTTGATGGCAAGTCTATAAGCGAACTTACGGTGAAGTCTCCTGTGCTAAATTTAGAAGACATTGAATGGAAAAACCTTGTTATGCCTTTGGTCTCGTTCGAGGATGAGGTACTATCTATGAAATACATGACAATTTGAACTTCTACTTTTCGCATGTGCCTTCTTGATCTTTTTGTAGGAAATCTGCTTTCGAAGAAGAATTACGGTTTGAAAAAACGACGAGGATATCATAAATATGCTGCTTGCTTGCTTTGCTCTTGTTAGTACACTGTTATGCGTGTATCAACTGTACTTGCATACATACAGTTCATTATGTGATAGCGGTATGCATGATAGCTTGCTTATCAATTGTTCACTCAAATTATCGATCTGTATGAATGGTTACATTAGTGTAGAATATATACAATGCCAATGAATTTTTAGCTCTGCATTGTTCTTGTAAGTACATCTTGTCCTTTATCGATGTACTTATATTGTGTGTAGTTGTTCATGTACCATCACTCTGCAACTTATTTTCCTTTGCCCTCCATTTTCTATACATCGATTTATATTTACTCTTACCACAAGGTTGGTCTTGAAGAAGTTTAGCTGTGCATTGCTCTTGGTGTGCCTTTTGCATGTCATCGCTGCACATACATTTATAGCTACTTGGTTATGTAGCATCACTCTTCAGCTTATCTTAAATATTCTCCATTTTTTCGTATATTATCAAATCTATATTTACTCTTAACAAAATGTAGAATAAAAGCAATGCTTATGAAGAAGATTATGTGCTAAACTTCTTGAATTGCCGCCCCCATCGGCATGGACAAGGGCTTTATAGAGCCTGTCTTCACCGATAATGTAAGTTTGTCCTTCTCAAGCCTTCAAACTTTGTTGTGTATATTTGGTTAGGCATGGTACAGCAATTTGTTTATTTTTGGTGTTTGCATCAAATTGCATGTTTAAAGTTTATTATGTACATAAACAAAAGGTTGTCCTTCTCAATTTAAGTTTTCGGTTGTACAACCAAGTTCCTTCTTCATACCTTGTAAATTAAACTACTCTGAGCAAGTGATCTTCTTTTGCCTTTGCATGTATGCTTCATTCTTCATCCGTAATCCGGTGGTGTGGTGAACCTACCCACTATAGCACAATGTCATAATACGCAATGTCTTAACTATGAACAATGTCATATCATTCTACTATTATTTAAACCGTCTCTTTATTTGCCAATCTGAAATGGGATAAATTGATAGCACACTAACCATTGATACTTATGAGTTCTTGATCTGTAATCCGATTGGTGCCGTGAAGGCTGCCAACTCCTTCACAATGTCATTTCCTGCCATGTCTTGACTTTGAACAATACCATATTATTATTCTTGCAATTTTAAAGCTGTGTCACTTTATTCATCGATAGAAATGTGATGAATTGTCAATACTGATACTTTTATGTGCAAAACCTATCATCATGCCTTGTTTATCTTTCGAGTGAGGAAGATATAAGTGTTGAACAAGCGCGATCTCATCATCTTGCTCATTTGCTTGTCTTGCGGCTCCCAATGAGGCTAACCTTTCTTGAACTCTATTGAAGTGCTATCGGTTTTGTATATTATTTTGTCGGTGTGTTTATTTGCCTTTGGTGGCGATCTTTGATGCCCGGTGTATGTAATCTATTTGTCTGCTTGTGCTTTATTATCATAGTGGCGAACTTTGATGCCCGGTGGATGTAATATGCGTAATTTCTTTATTGTATAGTCTAGGTTTTTCTTATTCCACGATCTGCGATTATTTTATTGTATATATATCCTGTCTTTGCGATGGCGGACAAATAGTAAAATTACGGTACATAATCGAGCCGTCATGCAATCATGATGTATGATCCGCATCATGGGCCCCGTCAAACCAGCCCACTAGTAGATTCAGACCTTTAATAGGCCGAGTAACCCCGACCCTCTTTTAGCAAGAAAACTCAATGGGCTTTAGGAGGTGAGAAGTAGGTTGGGCACAAGCGTGCCAAATAGCTCACGGGCGGCAGCCGAAATGGACCCGACCCATGATTGTCGAATCAATTCACGGGCTTTTAACGAGCAAAAGTTGTCTTGGTCCTTGTTTGGTCGGATATCCACGCGAACGGTAGGATGCAAACCGAGCCGTAGTTAGGCCCAACTATATGGCGGGCTTTTAACGGGCGAAATTAATATAGGGCCAAAATGTTAAGCAGACCCTTAACAGGCGAAACTAATATCGAGGCGAATTACTAAATGGGCCTTTAGCAAGTGGGCCCAAAAGCATAAGCGTCCGATTAACGGGCGAATCTAATATGGGCCATAATTGAGCCCAAAGCCTCTTAAAGGGCGGACCTGATGCAGGCCATGATTTGGCCCGAGAAAGTGGGAGGCTTTAGCGGGTAGGATCTTATATGGGCCATTATTAGGTCCGAGCGTGGCGGAACCGATAATGCCTTTGGATCAAATATGGGCGACATTTGGCCCAAAACATGGCGATCGGTTAATGGGCGGCCTACTAGGGTCCTCAAAATCTTGTGGGCCTACGGTGGGCCGACCCATTAATGTCGTGAAATCTCGTGGGCCTTTAGTTGGGCGGCCCATTATGATCCATAAGAATTTTGTGGGCCTTTACAGGCCGGCCATTATAGCACACAAAATCTTATGGGCCGTTACCTAGGCGGCCTATTCTGACCCATGAAATCTTGTGGGCCTTTGTTTGGGCCACCCATTATGGTCCATAAAATCTTGTGGGCCTTTAGCTGGGCCGACCCATTATGGTCCATAAAATCTTGTGGGCCTTTAGTTGGGCATGCCCATTTAAATTTGATGGTAGTGCCACTGTCGACGATATCATAGGCGTATACATCCAATGAGTGGATGACATCTGTCCCCAGCGATGAGCCGACCGTGTTTTCTCCGACCAATGATGATTTTACACGTGGAAAATCCCCATTGGTCGGGGCTGTTAACGGGTTATCGGATCCAAAACCCGACCCGATAGCTTAACGGCGTTCCGTTACGGTGGATACCACGTGTCGGTCACCCTTGACGAAAGCACTTCTATAACGCGCGATCTATCGTCATGGAAGTGGACACTTCCGTGATGATA